>OY997264.1:42358215-43558215 GCA_963921465.1 Triticum timopheevii | reverse complement strand
ACCTCCACCCATTAGTCCCGGTTCAAACACGAACCGGGACAGATGTGCCTCCACGTGGCCGGTCCACCGAGCCCAGTCAGGGGGGCCTTTGGTCCCGGTTGGTGGCACCAACCGGGACCAAAAGTCCATGTTTTTTTAGAAAAGTGGCTGCTTTAGGGGTTTTGGGGGTTATTTTTAGGTTGTTATTATAGCTAGCTAATAGAGAGAAGTGTCCTCTCTTATATCTTCATCCTTGGTTTACCCGCTGATATAATAAGTCATGCATGCTCGCATCATACATCATCATATATAATAACAAGTCCTACTAATCATGCATCATCATACAACTTCTACTCGTTATTAATAATAAGTCATACGATCATCATCCTCATAGTCATCGAACCCAACCCTACATAATTGTTCTTAGCACATGATCATCAGTATCAGGTAGGACCTAAACACCCTTAAGGTAAAATAGCATAAAACAATATAAACCCTGACTCTCCATTATGAAGAATGGCGATCATCCTTTCTCCAATTCTTTCCCTTCGCTGCTTTTTGCTTCCAAGAAGCTCCTTACGACTGTCCATACATTTTTTCCATTCTTTGATTGTCATGTCTCCACTTCTTTTAGAAACCCGGTATGGACAGTTGAGATTCGTAGGAAGACCTGGTTGTATGTTCAAAACATGAAGGGTACTGTGTGTATACATCGGATGAGGCACACAATCATTCGGGATTATCTGTTGAAAAACATAGAAATAGCTTCGTAGTTAGCAATGATGTACTAGTTTTAGAAGTGTGCAAAAAGATGCACGGATGTCGTAATACTAAAAAATCTTACCAGGGTATCTCCATGGTAGTTACCGTAGTTCAACACGTGCACTAGTGGCACGTATTGACCATAATGTTGAGGAGTTTGATTATAGATATTGTAATTCTCAAGATCAGTACAAAATGCGACCAGATGATTTTTCTCCTGATAAGTTAATTCGGAGCCTTCGGTGTAGTAGGTTCTGACTACCATCTTCCGCACATTCTTTGAAGAATGAAAATAAGCTGTCAATGGAAATAAGTTGTCAACTATTTTGAAATAAACAATATAAATTACTTAATAACTATGTTAAGCTCACATGGGGGAAGAATTGGAGGTGTATCCACAAGGACCCAAATCGAAGGTCTCTCTTGCTCGATTGTAGGATCACCAAGATCTATGGTGACAAGCATACCCTCATCAAAACCATCCATCTTGCAAAGTGCTTCCCAATTTTTGCAACCAAAATGGGTTACACTCTGAGCATTGTACAGCTTCACTTGAAAATCCACACCATGATGGGTACTTAGGATAATTTTTTTGATTTCCATAGTTTCATGGTCTTCAAAACCCATCCTCTCCAAGACATGGCGTCTTGCAAAGCATGGGATAAGAGAGTCGAATTGGAAAAGATGAAAAATACACGTTAAAATAATTGAAGTCGTGCTTAATTACGAAAAAAACTATTGTCATCGTTGCGTACCGTATGAACATCGCAGGTGTCCTCGAGCTTAATGCTGAAGCGCCGATCTTCGTCCAGCTCAATGAACTTGTTGCACATACCTCGATCGTCGTGGCACCAGTCGCACTCCCCCGGGCGGTTTTCATCGTCCGATGAGTACGACATTTCCGGCCTAAGTTCATAATTCAAATATTAAACTAGATCATTATTATTAATCACGAGCTGACTATCGGTGATGTACGTAGCTCCTCCTTTCATTCCCGATTGCATTATTATACCAAATTGTCTAGCACACGGGAATGAAGGAGAACTTATCCAATATGAGCATTCAATAAGCAAAACCAAATCACAAAATAAGCAAAACCAAATTATAAAATAAAGTAGTATTCAAATTAGCATGCATTCAATAATTATAAGCAAAAGTACATCATCTCTTGGTGTCCGTACATCGTCGAATATTATCACCAATACAACTAGAACCGTAGCACCCGACGGGTATCGACGCGGGCTGTGGACACCCAAAGATAAGGAACCATCACAGGATCATAGCTCCAGTGAGATCCCTGAAGAACCTGCCAGGTATTGTCGAACCTGCCCTCCAATGCAACCATGTAGCAACGGACGTGCTCGTCCTCCTCGCTGACACGGTGACATACCACCTCCGTGGTGTCCGGAAGCCTCAGCACCGTCACTGGCCCACACGACCGCCACCAAACAAGGATCGGGTCAACAACGGGTTGCCTCCTCACCAACCTACGTCCCCCGGAAGGTAGCACCTCCCAATACCAGCCCGGCGGAGCCCAGTCCCGAACATGGCCCTGATCAAGCAGGCCTCCATCGCCGAGTCGACGATGACGAGGATGTGAGATAGGCATCGCCGACGTCGATGCGGGAACTACTTCAATATATAGTTAAATAAAGTAGTTTTATTAATTAAATCAACTATCTAGTTCAACTACTAAGCACTTACTATAAATAAATAAAGTAGTACTTACTAAAAACAAACTACTTCTATATATAGTAAAATAAATTGGTTTATTAAATCAACTAGCTAGTTCAACTATATATGAAGCACTTACTATAAATAAAATAAAATAGTACTTAATAAAAATAAACTGATATTTTTCTAACTAATTATATTAAACACTTTCTCTTCTTATTTTTTTCCTTTTTCTGAATACTATGAACAAAAAAATCATTAAAATCCTATGAACAAAATTAATTACACAATCTAAATATCAGCAAAAAATCTATTAACAATAATATCACCAAACATGCATATTCAACAATAATATCACCAAAAAAATCTATTAACAGAAAAAAATCTAACATAATATGAACAAAATAATTACACAATCTAAATTACACAATATGAACTACATATCTAAATTATACACATCTAATCTAACAAAAAGATCTATTAACAATAATATCACCAAACATGAATATTCAACAATAATATCACCAAAAAAATCTATTAATAGAAAAAAAATCTAACATAATATGAACAAATTAATTACACAATCTAAATTACACAATATGAACTACATATCTAAATTACTATACATCTAATCTAACAAAAAAATCTATGAACTACAAAAAAAATCTAAAAAATCTAACAAAAATAAAAAAAGTTGCTCACGGTCGGCGACAGCGACGGCGACGGCAAGGTGTGGCGCGGGGCGGCGACGGCGTCGAGGTGCCGCGGGCCAGGGCGGTGACGTCGGGGCGGCAAGGCGGGCGGCGACGGCGCGCGGGGCGGGGCAGGGCGGGGTGGGGCGGCGACGGCGTCAGGGCGGGGCTGGGCGGGGCGGCGACGGCGGCGGGGCGGGGCAGCGACGGCGAGGTGGCGGCAGGGGAAGGCACGCGGCGTCGGGAGAGGAGGAGGAGAGATCGAAGTCGGGAGAGGAGGACGACGCGCTAAGTGCTACTTATATAGCAAAGGCTTTGGTCCCGGTTGGTGGCACCAACCGGGACAAATTCCCCCCTTTTGTCCCAGTTGGAGCCACCAACGGGGACCAAAGGCCTCTTTTCAGCAGCCCAAAGGGCGGGAAACGAAGACCTTTGGTCCCAGTTTGTGCCGCCAACCGGGACTAAAGAGGCGCATTGGTCCTGGTTTGAGCCACCAACCGGGACTAAAGAGGCGCATTGGTCTCGGTTTGAGCCACCAACCGGTACCAACGGACCCGTCTAATTACTTTTTTATTTTCTATAGCTGTTTTTAGTTGATTCTTTCTGCAGCTGTTTTTTTAGTACCACCTCGCCAAGCGAGAGGCACTCGCAGCTATTTATAAGCCCTGAGTGCAGAGACGATAAAGAAGAGGCTCAATGCTCACCTGCATGTTGGTCAGCTTCAAGCCTTGAGGAATAGGGTAGACTGCACAGAGCTATGTGCAGTGCAGTTGACACTATTTCGAAAGGCTTGAAGCAAAAATTAACAAGCATTGCGCCTCTTTTTTATTTTTAATGACTTTTTACAACTCAGAAATAAAAAGAAAAAAAATAAATGTAGCAGAAAAGAAAAAAAACTATATAAAAAACTACTCAGAAAAAATTAGTTTTGATTAACTTTACTAAAAAAATGAGCATATATGCTTATTTTTAATAACTTATTAAAACTCAGAAATAAAAAGAAAACAATAAATATAGCAGAAAAGAAAAAAACTATATAAAAAACTACTCAGAAATAAATAGAAGAAAAAATAGTTGTGATTAACTTTACTAAAAAAATGAGCATAGATGCTTATTTTTAATGATTTATTACAACTCAGAAATAAAAAGAAAAAAATAAATATAGCAGAAAAGAAAAAAAACTATATAAAAAACTACTCAGAAATAAATAGAAGAAAAAAATAGTTGTGATTAACTTTACTAAAAAAATGAGCATAGATGCTTATTTTTAATGACTTATTACAGCTCAGAAATAAAAAAATATAGCAGAAAAGAAAAAAAACAATATAAAAAACTACTCACAAATAAATAGAAGAAAAAATAGTTGTGATTAACTTTACTAAAAAAATGAGCATAGATGCTTATTTTTAATGACTTATTACAACTCAGAAATAAAAAGAAAAAAAATAAATATAGCAGAAAAGAAAAAAACTATATAAAAAACTACTCAGAAATAAATAGAAGAAAAAATAGTTGTGATTAACTTTACTAAAAAATGAGCATAGATGCTTATTTTTAATGACTTATTACAACTCAGAAATAAAAAGAAAAAAATAAATATAGCAGGAAAAAACTATATAAAAAACTACTCAGAAATAAATAGAAGAAAAAATAGTTGTGATTAACTTTACTAAAAAAATGAGCATAGATGCTTATTTTTAATGACTTATTACAACTCAGAAATAATAAGAAAAAAATAAATATAGCAGAAAAGAAAAAAACTATATAAAAAACTACTCAGAAATAAATAGAAGAAAAAATAGTTGTGATTAACTTTACTAAAAAAATGAGCATAGATGCTTATTTTTAATGATTTATTACAACTCAGAAATAAAAAGAAAAAAATAAATATAGGAGAAAAGAAAAAAACTATATAAAAAACTACTCAGAAATAAATAGAAGAAAAAATAGTTGTGATTAACTTTACTAAAAAAATATGAGCATAGATACGCTTATAGAGAAGATTTGACCTAAATTCTTAATAAATTTCTACTAACTTCAGAGAAATTCAGTATGAATTTGGGTCAAATTCTCTGTATAAGGGCATCTATTTTCATTTTGAGAGGAGCTCAACACGCCAGAGAGGGAGGGGCTTATAAACCGGTGTGAACCCCCTTCGGTTGGCGAGGTGGGACTAATCTCTGGCCGCAACGAGGACCAACCCTTTAGTCCCGGTTGGTGGCCTGAACCGGGACTAAAGGGCAGCCTTTGGTCCCGGTTCAAGCCTCCAACCGGGACCAATAGTGGTGGGCCAGGAGCGAGGACCATTGGTCCCGGTTCGTCCCACCAACCGGGACCAAAAGGTCCAGACGAACCGGGACCAATGGCCCACGTGGCCTGGCCGGCCCCGGGGGCTCACGAACCGGGTCCAATGCCCCCACTGATCCCGGTTCTGGACTGAACCGGGACTAATGGGCTGGCCCTGCCTGGACCATTGCCCCCTTTTCTACTAGTGATTCACGTTTCTTCAAATATCTAATGTGTTGGCCTTGTCATGCTGTAGGGGTTGGGACCACCATCAGAGTGTCCGCCAACCCAACTCTGTCCTTGGAGTTCTTAGTCAACAAAACTTCCCGGGGTTTGTCACTGTGCCTGGTGAGGGTCGGCTTCTAGAGCTTGGATTGTGCTGGGAGCACTATTTGGCTGTCCCGGCCTCGACGGCTGAGATTATCGATGGTGTCTTGTGCGAGATGAGGGCAGACGTGGTGATCAGAAAGTTCTGGGTAATTTCTCCTTTACATAATTAAAAATGTTCAACTAGCTAGTTATTAATTGTACTAATCAATATTGTCTCATTTGATTGCAGACATTCTACAGGTGTGAGGAGGGATACGAGGAGGACACGGCAAATGTTATCGATAATTTCTGCAAGCGCCTACTACAGAACTTACAGCACGAGGCTTGGGTGTAGGCTGTTCGAGACTACTACGCCTTGCGTGGTATCAAGAAGACCAAGCCGGCGTGCCGCGAGAAGTTCCTGAGTAAGGAGCAATACATGAAGGTAATTCTTAAGGCCTTGTACTTACTTCCTTCATTTAGTAATTCATAGCTGTAGCGCTCAAGTTTCTATTTGCTAACTTAGGTGCCTCCGAGATGGTGTGCGGATCGGATGGATTGTTGGGAGGTGTTGGTCAATGAATGGTGCTCAAAAGAATGGCTAGCTGTCCCCAATGAGTCCAAGGACAAACGTGCCCAAATGGAAGGTGTGCCACACCATCAAGGCAGCTCCAACTTATATCAGTTCGGGCGGAACTGGGTACGTGGTTTGCTTCATGATTCATGCATTTCATTCATCATGCTAGCTTGAGCCCTTTAATTACTAATTTACTTTGTTTCTCTCTTTCAGGCATGCTACAATAAGGCAGATAAGGTGCCAGAGGTGTACGACCTATATGCCATGGCCCACACTGCCTCTTACAAGAAAGTCAAGGCATTCTCTCCGTCTGACCTCGATGATCCAAACAACTTCACCAACATCTCCTCCCATGACAAGCTCATGAAATATAGAGATCAGGGGAAGGCGAGGAAAGGGGAGGACTTTAACCCGAGCCAGGGTCCCATTGATCCTGAGTTGGTGATGATAGCTGGTGGCGGGAAGTCCCATGGCTCGATATCCATTGGAGATGGACTTATCCGTTGTCCTAGCACTCTCCCGGAGGTCAGGCACGCCAGTCGGGCTCCGCTCCTGAGATAAGGCCTCGTGAACGGCCAGTCCAACTCGCCTTCAAGGTTAGTTATACGTACTCGGCTATCTTTCTCCATTAAATTGTGTGCACTTCCATTAATGATTACAAATGCTAATGAGGAGTGGTGTTGCAGAATGCTATATAGAGTGTGAGAGATAGAACGGAGAAACTTCTAGCGGAGGCGACGGAGAGGCAGCGAGAGTTGGAGGAGAGGACAACAAAGATGTTGGAGGAGGAGAGGGCACGGAATGACATGCAGGCAAGGGCCATGTATGAGCTCCTTCTGGTAAGTTTCTTCTGCAGATTAGCCAAAACATTCATGTAGTTTTTGTCTCAATACTAACTAGTATGACTGAGTCGTCAATACCAAATGTGCAGTCTGTGTGCAAGAAGTCCGGTCAGACCGCTCCACCGATGCCAGAGATTGCTCCTGGGACCATGGTGAGTCTAATTTGAATGGACATTACTTGCTAGTCTTGACATTTGAGTGTCATCATGCTAACGAGACATTAGAAATGATCTTTGATGCAGCATAATTCCAGACAAGCATCGCACGATCCTTCTCCAGCTACCGGCACGAGCCAGCCCGCTCCTACACCTCCATGATCATGGTAAGTTTCTCTAGTGTTTTGCTTAACAAATGCATAAAGACCTAGACTTAGCTTTATTTCCTCCAATATGCTTACCATAATGACCTAGAGTTAGCTTCTTTTCCTCCAAAATGACTTAATAAGCTCACTGACATCCAAAACCATCCATTTTACCTAAGTTAGTTCTAAAACGATCTATACTTAGCTTTGTTTCCTCTAAATAGACCTAAGTTAGCTTTAATATGCTTAGTTAACTAGTTTTGCACAATAATGACATGTACTTAGCTTACTTATGTCAAAAATGGCATCATTAGCTTAGTTAGCTCATAAAAGATTCATTTAACCTAAGTTAGCTCTAAAATGACCCATTTTACCTTAGTTAGCTCATAAATTATCCATTTTACCCAAGTTAGCTATAAAATGACCCCTTTTACCTAGGTTAGCTCCAAAATGATCCATTTTACCTAGGTTATCTCTAAAATGACCCATTTTACCTAGGTTATCTCCAAAATGACCCATCTTACCTAGGTTAGCTCTAAAATGATGCATTTTACCTAAGTTAGCTCATAAACGATCCATTTCACCTAGGTTAGCTCATAAACGATCCATTTCACCTAAGTTAGCTCACAAACGATCCATTTTACCTAGCTTAGCTCCAAAATGACCCATCTTACTTAGGTTAGCTCTAAAATGATGCATTATACCTAAGTTAGCTTATAAACAATCCATTTCGCCTAGGTTAGCTCATAAATGATCCATTTCATCTAATTTAGCTAAAAACGGTCCATTTCACCTAAATTAGCTCATAAACGATCCATTTCACCTATGGTAGCTCATAAACGATCCATTTCACCTATGGTAGCTCATAAATGATCCATTTCATCTTAGTTGGCTCATAAACGATCCATTTCAACTAAGTTAGCTCATAAATGATCCATTTCACCTTAGTTAGCTCATAAACGATACATTTCAACTAAGTTAGCTCATAAATGCTCCATTTCACATAAGTTATCCATTTCACCTAAGTTAGCTCATAAATGACATATACTTCTTCTAGTCACCTTTTTCTAACTTTCTTATTTGCCATTTTGCATATTTCATTCACTTCACGGGAGCTAGCTTGCTATGATGGAGTGCTTGTTTTTTCTTTCATTCTATTCTAGTATTCTTTTAGCTTGCTATGATGGAGCTTGCTATCTTGATGAAACTTTGCATTGTAATATGTATGGATGGAACAATGTGTATGTGTAACTTGCTATGTATGAATGGATGGAACTATATATGTATGTACGATGAAACTTATGTGCTGAATATGTCATATGTTTGCTATTAAATCGCCCTGTGAAATATATATGTATATATATATATATACATATATATATATACATATATATATATAGTAGCACTATTCTAATCCCAGGATTAGAATAACTATTTGGATCACGGCGCGCCCTATATAGGGCTGACAGAGTTCTTCCTGAGATCGCAAAAAACCCATCGGACCGTGCAGGAAAAAACTACCCCATCTGCTGCCCCAATCCCCTCCCCGACCTTCCCTGATCGCCGCCGCCACCCTCCCTGGATCGCCCCGCCATCGCCCACCCCTACCCCGACGTACATCCGCCGCCGCCCACCCCTGTCTACACCGTGCCACCAAACTCTGGCTCCGTGCCGCCGCTCCTCCAATGGCAGGGATCTGCGCCATTGCTCCTCCATTGGACCGGATCCACGCCGCAATGCCTCCATGGCCACCGAAACAGGGCCCACCAGCGACCATCCGCCGCCGCGCGGGACTCACCGGCGAACATCTCCCAGTGCCTCATCTGAGTCCATCTCTGCCCTGGTTGACGCGCACAAGCACGGGCCCCGGCTTCTCACCGATGTTGGCCCCCGAGCGTCCACCCACCCTCTGGCCTCTGGCCACACAGCCGCCGGCGACTCCCTTTTTCTTGCAGTCGCTCGCTCTCCTCCATGGAGGCCTCTTGCCATCGCCACCCTACAACCCTGAACTTTGGCAGCCATCTCTCCTCGCTGTCATGTTTCTCATCGCGATTGTCGTCAGTCCATCTGCATCGAGGCAATCCTACCGCAGCAGATGTGTTCAACGCCGGCTACCTCCTCAGCGTCGAGGTCTCCCACCAAGCCGGGCATGCCACTGCTACATCCGTCGTGAAGATGTAGCAGGTCGGGCTATGAAGCAAGAGAAGGTCAGACTGCAAAGAAGTTGAAGGTCGAGATTCGTGCTCCTCCGGTGGGGATGCAGACCAGCGCCATCGTGCAACAAGGGCCTCCTCTGCCTGTCGAGCCACCTATGCGCCGCAATATCATTCCACTGCAGGCCCATCTTGCATGCCAAGTAGAAGTTCAGTTTCGCTTGCAAGGTACGTACGCCCATGTGCAGATTGCTGCAGAGCTGCTGGGACGCTGCGTCCAGCGGCACAACGAGTATAGGGTGCACAAGGCCGAGGACCATGCCGCTGATGCCAAGCGTGGCCAAGCGCCTCCCGAGCTGAGCCTCTCTGAGTTGGTCCGACCATGATCCGTCTGTCGCCTTAACCCAATGTGAATCTGAAAACTTCTCTAGCTCGGGTTGCTGCATCAAGTTGCTACCTTTGTATGCAAAGAGCGGAGACAAATTACAGGAATGAGAGAGAACAAGGAATAAACATGTGGTGCTTCTTAGTTCTAGGATATAAGATGGAGAGATAAGGATCAAAAGGTGTGGTGTGAAAACATGCACGACTTTGTGTATAAAAAAATACTAGTTATATGGAAAAGAGCACATGGTGGTATTGCTAGAATGCTAGTGCTACTTGCATTCTAAGAACGTTGCACTGGTTAATTTTTTTTATGGACGAGTATTGGTTTTACGCAAGTTACTACCAAACCCACTAATCACAAAAAAAGGCATTAGGAAAAGAATCCCAAGTTCAAGCACTATTGTCGAGCAAAACATAGTTCAAAGGACATTTAATAAAAAAATATAGTTTGGGGACGAGAATTAGGGAAGCTTGAAAAAATCAGAACAATAAAAAAATATAACAAAAAAAGTTGAAGTTCATGTATGAAAAGCAGGAGAGGTCAAAAGCAGTAAAAACTTCAAATAAAACCTCTGTCGGTTTGATGTTCAGAAAGTTCAGAAAGAATATGGAGTGCGCTTCAACTTCTTCTAGCATTTTTAATTCTCAGTACAAAAAGACATCTCAGAAATAAGAATAAATTGCAGGCTTCTCATCTTGTTTGATGTTCAAGTGTTCAGTTATTTTGTTCCTTTTTTGCTCTCCGTTCTGCTCAAAAGCTTATGTCTTTAAAATCCTACACTCTGTCGCTCAGCAGGTCACGGCCTCCTCTGGATGAAGGTCACGGCCTCCTCTACATGCAGGTCATGGTGTCCTTGTCCTTGCCGTCACTGCTCCAGCGTATCACGCTTCCATACATGGTGGTGTTTTGGACTGGAGCAATACGGAATGAGGCAGTGTGTGCACTTGCTAAGAACTGCGGACACCGCGTGTGCCTCAAAACAAACTTCCTGTAGCATGTGTACGAGTTTACCCATAGTGATTTTTGTCAACATGTTCTTAGGGATGCAGACCTAAAACAGTCAACTTGCGCATTATTGCTTCTTTGGATTTGTTGTGGCAAGGAGGAAAAAGAATATGGGGAGAGGACGTGTGGTGGTGATTGGGTAGGAAATGTGTAAAGAAGAAAAAACATAGTGTTTCAATTGGCCATTTATTTTTATCCATTTGGGTGCAAAATGTTGTCCCCTATATGCTAATTAAGGTTATAATAAATGAATTTATATATTTCAGTTTTTTGAATTTATTTATTTTAGTTTCCAACATACAGTACAAATAGTTTTTCTTGCAAAGAGTTCAATAATTCCACAGCAATTAGAAAGAAGGTCAAACACACTTACGTCAGAAGGCCATGTTTACTACAAAAGTTTCAAAGAGTAAACATATTTTCAACGTCCAACTTAGTTAAAAATTTGAGTTTTTTCTAGGAAAGATGGTTGTGCTCTTTTCCGTGTTTGCTCATATGACCAGTTTGAAAATTTGAAATAACCAAGAAGGTCAAAAACCATAGAAGTTCAATTTGAAATAACTAAGAAGGTAAAAAAACCTAGAAGTTCAAATTTGCAAAACTAGAAAATTGTTTGCTTATTGAAAACCATATTTTTCTAAGAAGTTCAAAGTAAAAAAGAGAGAAGTTCAAAGGTTAAAAAAACTTAGATGTTTTCTCATTACTAAATAATAAAATGAAGAAATTTGGATCCCCGATCTAAAAGAAACAAAGAAGTTTGAATTAAAGTAACAAAGTACTTCAGTCATAATAAAAAATAAATAAAAATCTAGAAGTTCAATTTAGAGTAGCGGATCATTTTGATTTTCACTGTTTCAAGAAAAAACCAGAGAAGTTCAGATTAAGAAAACTAAGAAGTTTGAATTTAAAAACTCAGATTTTTCCATGCTACTAATAAATAAAATTGAGAAGTCCAAATAAAATAACGATGTTGTTCGATGCATATCCAAAACTAGGATTATTTCCTTTTCTATGAAATAAAATTATCCAAAATAAAAGGTAGGGTCGTTCAATATCTATAAAAGACCCTGATATTTTCACGTAACCGAGAGAAGCTCAGATTGAAAACTATTAGAAGTTCACATACTACACGGTGTGCCTTTTATATTAAAAATGAAAAGGCAAAGGCTAAAAGTTTTATTATTAGAAGTTTAAGTGCTCGCCCCGAGAAAGTTCAAAAATTAAGGAATGGAAACCAGGAAGTAGGATTTTTTCCGTTACTAAAAGAAATAAAACCAGAAAGTCCATATTAAAAAGATAGAGAAGTTTGATGATTATAGAAAACTCAGATTTTCCTCGTTATTAAAGAATGGAAACAAGAAGTTCAAAAATTAAATAACAAGAAGTTCAACTTTTAAAAATAGCGCGCTTCAAAATTTCACAAGAGAGATTAAGAAATAAAACCAGGAAGTCCATATTAAAAAGAAGGAGAAGATCGATGATTATAGAAAACTCAGATTTTCCTTGTTATCAAAGAATGGAAACAAAAAGTTCAAAAATTAAATAACAAGAAGTTCAACTTTTAAAAATAGAGTGCTTAAAAATTCACAGAAAAGGATTAATAAATTCAGATTAAAATTCATAAAAAATTCAGATATTTTCACGTAACCAAGAAAAGTTCAGATTGATAACTGCCAGAAGTTCATGTACTACATGGTGTGCGTTTTGTATTAAAAAAGAATGAAAAAAGCAAACACTGAAGGTTTTGTTGCTAGAAGTTCAAGTGCTCAACCCGAGAAAATTCAAAAATTCTTGTGTGGGAGAGGTTGAACAAAAATACGTGATAGAAGTTCAAGGTGAAAACAACGAGAAGTTCAACTACTGCAAGGAATGCATTTCAAATGAGAATAAAAGTATAGAAAATTAAAAGCTTAAAAGGTTTGTTGTAAGAAGTTCAAGTGATCTGTCTGAGGAAGTTCAAAAATTCTTACGAGAGAGGCTCATCTTGTATTTCCATGTTTGATTTTTTCCGTATAAAAATCGAATACAATTCGTTACCTAAAATATAAAAAGGTGATGTTCAAATTGAAATAACATAGAAGTTCAGAGTTTATTAAAACCTAGGATTTACCTTTTCAAAAAATAAAAAGAACAATGCTATTTTTTGCACTTTTGAAAACAATCTCTTAAACGTAAAAATGGTTGCTAGAAGTTTATGTGCTCGGCGAGGGAAAGTTCAAAAATTCTTGTGAGAGAGGTCCACCGTGTATTTAGATGTCCAAAATACATAAAAAAATATGTTTTTTGTGTTTTAAAATAATTCTCTCAAACCAGAGAGAAGTTCAAAGTGATAACAACAGGAAGTTCACGTACTACATGGTGTGTATTTCATATAAAAAATATAATAAAGTGAAACAAAGTGAAGTTCAAACATACATGCCCGAGAAGTTCAACTACTTCATGTAATGCATTTCCATTCACGATGAAGGCTGAAATCGTGATCTTGTTGTTTTCTAATTTACTTCAAAATGACAGGAATATCATTTATGTAAGTTCAAGTCCTCGGTCGGAGAAAGTTAAAAAAATATTGTGAGAGAGGTTTGTACAAAAAGAA
Source organism: Triticum timopheevii (assembly GCA_963921465.1). Classification (NCBI taxonomy): domain Eukaryota; kingdom Viridiplantae; phylum Streptophyta; class Magnoliopsida; order Poales; family Poaceae; genus Triticum; species Triticum timopheevii. The sequence continues at coordinate 43,544,654 of OY997264.1, read as the reverse complement.
TATCATTTGTGTAACACTGACGAAAATGGATGGGAAAATTACAAACAAAAATAAGTCACAGAAGTCCAACGTGAAAACAGCAGGAAGTTCAACTACTACACTGAATGAATTTCACAAGAAAACTTTTAAAACTGTCGCGAGTATGAAAAAATGATAAACACGGAAAAGTTGCATGTTTATTGCACCTTTCCATCGGCATATCACTTGCTTAATTCCGGTGAGTGGATGAAGAGCTACGAGGAAAAAAAGCACGTGAAAAACAGAGTGAAGTTCAGGCAAAAATACCACAGAAGTTCAAGTACTTCACGCAATGCATTTTCAACGAATCTGTTTCGCAATAAAGGCAGAACGAGTGATCTCGCTATTTCTGAAATTACATGAAAATGGCTAGGATTCAGAGAAAACCATCAACATTAAAAAGTTTCACATTTTTTGTAGCTTTTCAACAGTATATTATTTGCTCCATTCCGATGAAGTTTGTAGAAATTACGACAAAAATACGTTTTTAGCCATTTTCAAAATCAACGTAAAACCTTAATGAATTTGGAGAAATAATATATATCAAAAAGTTTCGCATTTTTTCAGGCTTTCCAACGCCATATCATTTGCTACATTCGGACGTATGATTAAAAAATAGAAATAAAATACAAACTTGGTAGAACTTGTACCATTTTCTAAATTACTCTTAAACCACTCAGAATTAGAAAAAACTTTCAACATGATAAAAAAGTGCATTTTCATAAGCTTTCCAACGCCATATCATTTGTCTCAATTGGATTAGGCGTTTAGAAATGGCATCGAAAATACGAACTAGGTTGTTCGGTTTGTGAAATTTTATGATTTTCCACATTACTCTTTAACCATAGGGAATTAGAAAAAACTTTCAGCATGTGGAAGGAGCGGTTTATTAGCAGCTTTCCAACACCATATTATTTGCCTCATTCCGATAAATGGTTTAGAAATGCGATCGAAAATACGATTCACATTTTTTGTATGAAGAAAAAATGGTTTTCAAAACTGCTCTTAAACCACTTACATTTTGTCAAAATTTTAAGTTGGGTCATGATACTGGTGTCCATAGCTTTCCAACGGTATATCGCAAGCCCCGTTTGGGCAATGTTGACGGAAGTTCAACCTAGCACTAGGGGAAGTTCAGGTCGAACAACTCAGGCAGTAAAATTTAAAAAAAAACGAAATTTCATCACGACCCGAGAGTAAAATCCGCCAGCGAGCGAGATTTCTATTTAAAATCTTAGTTGCTAAAAACGTTTCTAGATTACACTAACATCATATAGAACACTACTCACCAGAATAATTCGCGGGGGAAGCCATGGCTGCAAAGATAGCCCGAAGGTCGGGTTCGTACAGAGGGAAGTTCAGGCACGTGTACAAACAAAAATACATCACAAAAGTTCAACGTGAAAATAGCATGAAGTTCAACTACTAGGCTGAATGAATTTCAGATGAAAAACTTTTAAAATCGTTGCGAGTATGAAAAAATGACAAACACGGGAAAGTTGCGTGTTTATAGCAGCTTTCCATCGGTATATCACTTGCTCAATTCCGGTGAGTGGATGGAGAGCTAGAAGTAGTGGATAGAGATATACGAGCAAAAAAAGCACGTGAAAAACAGAGTGAAGTTCAAGTACACGTGCCGAGAAGTTCAGGTTCTTCACGCGGTGGATTTTCGAAGAATCAGTTTCGCGATAAAGGCAGAACAAATGATCTCGCCATTTTCACAATTACTTGAAAATGGCTAAGAATAAAAGAAAACCATCAACATGAAAAAGTTTTGCATTTTCCGTATATTTTTGGCGGTATATTATTTGCCCCATTCCGGTAAAGTATGTAGAAATTATGCCAAAAATACGTTTTTAGCCATTTTCCAATTTGACTTAAAATTGTAAGGAATTAGGAGAAACAATATATATGAAAAAGTTTCGCATTTGCTCAAGCTTTCCAACGCCGTATCATTTGTTGCATTCGGCCATACGGGTAAACAATTAGCTCGAAAATACGAACTCGGTGGAACTTGTACCATTTTCTGAATTACTTTTAAACCGTTCCAAATTAGAAAAAAAACTTTAACATGAAAAAGTAGCGTATTTTCACAAGATTTCCAATGCCATATCATTTGCCTCAAATGGATTAGCCGTTTAGAAATTGCATTGAAAATATGAACTCGGTGTTCAGTTTACGAAATTTTACGAGTTTCAAAATTACTCTTTATCCATATGGAATTAGAGAAAACTTTCAACATGTCGAAGGAGCGTTTTTTCAGCAGCTTTCCAACGATATATTATTTACCTCATTCCGATAAACGGTTTATAAATACGATCAAAAATACGATTCACGTTTTTTGTATGAAGAAAAAACGGTTTTCAAAACTGCTCTTAAAACGCTTACATTTTGCCAAAATTTTAACTTGGGTCATGATATTGGTGTCCATAGCTTTCCAACGGTATATCGCATGCACTATTTGAACACATTTTAGCTGAAGTTCAACCTAGTACTCGAGGAAGGTGAGACGCGTTACTCGGGAAGTTCATGTTGTGATCAGAATATTATTCTGATCCCGTGATCAGAATAGTGTTTATATATATATATATATATATATATATATATATATATATATATATATATATATATATATATATATATATATATATGATCCTAGGATCAGAATAGTTATTCTGATCATGATGCTCCCTATATAGGGCCCGACAGGGCCTTCCTGAACTTCCCAACCTCTCGAGCCCGACCAGGTGCGAGACTTGCAGTGACCCCGATTGGGAACCCGATCCCGCCTCCCCTGCCCTCTCGTCCCCACGACCACCGACCGGCCATCATCTTCGCCACGACTCGTTGCCGCCGACCGGATCAAGCTCCTCCTCTCCCATCCCTTCTACCACGGTCGACGGGTCCAGCTCCTCCCCTCCGTCGCCACCTCAGGTTTGACCGTCGGTGCAGGTGAGCGAGCGACGCCGAACACCGGCGCGAGGAAGCCCGCGGCGGCTGGAGGCGGCGAAGCCCCAGCCACCAACCGCGTCGTCGGCCGCCCCTGCCACCAACCGCGACGCCGCTAGGCCCGACCTCTTATCGCGCCGCCGCTTGCCCCATCCATTGCCCCTGTGCTCTCTACTAGAGTAGCCCGTCACCGTCCGCCGTGCTCTGCAAAGCAGTGCAGTTTGGGAGCATGGCGCGAGCTCAGAAACTTGCCGCTCCTTGCTCCGGCGAGTTCATCTGCTCCCGTCCACGGACGCACCTCCGCTTCTCGTCGCTGACCACAACGCGGCGATGACGCCGAGATTTGCGAGAAGCTCCATGTCGTCATCCTTCAATGACGGGATGAATTCCATCGCATTCCCAAAGTTGACCTTCTCCCCTTCTGCATACTGACCTTCTTCCTCTCGCAACACACGCGGGGAGCGGGATACAGAGCGGCATTTCCTCCACGCCCGGTGTTTGCACAAAACCAAACTACCCAGTCTCCTCCTCAATTTCCTTCGGCCTCTTCTACATCGGCGTCAACTCTCTCCGACCTTCCTCGTCAACTCTATCTGACCTTCCCCGCACCTTTCCTCTGCTGCCGCCCATGGCGCTTCGTGGCATCCCAATTCCCAAGTGCCCCTCCAAAACAGTCGTGTGTACTGCTCCCCTGAAATCCTCAAGTGTGGAAAGCTATGGCATCCAGCTACTACGGCTGTTTCTATTTAGCATTTTTTTTCTCTTTGAACTAGCTGTCGATTTGGCCCGGTCTCTCTGAGGTGCTGCTACATATAGATGTGTTGCTCATGTGAAAAATGTGTTAACTAAATTTAACAGTCTTGACAGAACTGTAGCTGTGTGTGTGTGTGTGTGTGTGTGTGTGTGTGTGTGTCTAATATACTATAAAATTTCTCATTTTCCCTTTTAGAACCATTGAGATGTTCATAGATGTTCCATGAAGTTCTACAACAACTATACGCCTAGTTCTACTACAGTTATGCACTGTTCTTCAGGGTGGTTTGCATGCCTTGCTACTACTGGATACTGGGCGTGTGTCCTTGTGGGCTTGATGGACGTATGTTGACTAGCGTCGGGCTTCAGAGAACAGAACAAAGTTGACCTTCCATCCCAAGAATTCAGATATGTTCTACTATTGTCATTAATCTACGGTAATTCATTGTCCCACATGTATGGTTTTAGTTTGCTGAATCTACACAAGCCGTGCTGAGTATTCTTGCTACAATATTGCTAATTCCAAGAGTCTTACCGAAGCATTATACTAAATCTGAAAGAAATACTGCCTGAAGCAAAATGAACACTTTCAGTTCAGAATTATGTATCCCTTCTTGCCCAACTACACAACTTGCTTCCCAAACCTGAATTTTTAATCGGTCTAGTCTTCATATTTGTTTTTATAATGTTTCGATGAAGCATTGAACAAAGCATTCACTCACGCCTAACAATTTGCGTGTGTGTGTGCACTAACCTGCTTTTGTTCAAGTCTTTCCCAAATCTCACATACTAGTGCCGGTGTTCTCTCTATATGTATGCTAAAGTATGTATAGAAGCTTTATATATTTGTATTGTGATTGATTTCTCTGTGCGCACACTCATGTGTGTGTGTGTGCATGCGCGCGCACGTGCCAGAGCCAGTTACCTTACCGACGACCAGTGAGCACGCCTCTATGCAGGTCGTTACATACCCTGCATGGCGAAGATGGTCATGTGACCCTCTTCCACAAATGGATTCTCCCTGTTTCTAAAATAACCTATAGGTTGTAATTTAAATAATGGATAAGTTCCTTGCTTATTTCAAAAACCAAGAAGTATAATTTTGAAAAAATAGAGCAGTCCCAAAAATACAAATGTGTAAGCTCAAAAGTAATAATTGAAGAAGTTCAAAAACAATTTCAAATTTAAAAAATGGAAACAGTTAGAAATGTTCATGAAAATGATTTTCCACTCTTAGAAAAACTAGTAGTTCAAATTAGACTAATCACCCCGTTCCATGTTTATATATAAAAAAGATTTCTTTTCCGTTACTAACCAAAAACTAAGGAGTTCAAACTTAAAAAATGATGAAGTCCGACGTTTATAAAAAAAAATTCGCCGATAGTTCAAGTGCAAACGACCAAGTTCAGAAAAAAAATGGTTTGTGGCGAAAAGTGAAATTTTTATTACTATTTTGTATGTTTCATTTGACAGAGGCTTCATATATTTCATTTTGTAAGTTGCCCCTATAGTTCAAGTGCAAACGAAATAAAGCTCAAGTACGAATATGAAAGAAAAGTTCATCTAAATGAAAAGAGAGTTAACTTAAAAAAAGTATTTTATAAAAAATGTACTCAAAGTTCAATTACTATGGAGAAAGTACTCGTTTTAGATAGTAGACATCACGTTAAGAAAAAAGGGAAAAGTTAATGGGCAGGAATAACAGAGCAATTCATGTAGCTTCGATATTTTTAGTTGAGACATACGGAAACAATATTTACAATGGGAAAAAAGTAAATTTCATAGTAATCCAATTTTCCTTTTTATAATATATAAAACTAACTAGTTCAAATTAAATTGCACATTAATTCAATGTCTATATAAAGAAATAGATTTTCCCTATTTCTAATTAATAAAACCAAGAAGGTCAAATTAAAATAACCGACAAGGTCAAAAAAACATAGAAGTTCAAATTTGAAAATAATAGAAGTTCAATTTGAAATAACCAAAAAGGTCAAAAAACCTAAAAGTTCAAATTTAAAAACCTAGAAAATTGTTTGTTTATTTAAAACCATATTTTTCTAAGAAGTTCAAAGTAAAAAAAAAGAGAAGATCAAAGGTTAAAAAAACTTACGAAATAATAAAATGAAGAATTTAAATTAAAAAATAAGGAAAAACTAAAAAAGTTTTAAAAGACTTAGTTGTTCAAAAAATTATATAAAGAAAGCATTTTCCATGTTTCCGAAAGAAATTAGAGGTTCAAATTTCACAAAGATAGAGGTTCAATGTTTATTACAGAACCAAGAATAGTCAAATTAAAAATACAAAGAACTTCAACTTTTTAATAATAAATGGGTTATATAAAAATTAGAGGTTCGAATTTAAATAACTGAGAAGTTCAATTTTTAGTACAAAACTAAGATGCAAGTTAAACAAAATTCTAAAAATAAGAAGTTCAAATTAAAAAGACGAAGAAGTTCAATACTTGTTACAAATCCAAAAGAAGGTCATTAAAAAAAGCATCTCAAAAAAATTTATAAAAAAAGATTTTCTCTATTAAAATAAACCTAGAAGCTCTAATTTAAAAACGGAGCAGCTCAAGGTCTATCAAAAAGTAGGATTTTTTCCGTTACTAAAAGAAATAAAACCAGGAAGTCCAAATTAAAAAGATGCAGAAGTTCGATGATTATAGAAAACTCAGATTTCCTCGTTATTAAAAATGGAAACAAGAAGTTGAAAAATAAAAAAACAAGAAGTTCAACTTTTAAAAATAGAGGGCTTCAAAATTCATAAAAAAAGGATTGAGAAATTCAGATTAAAATCCATAAAAAATCAGATAATTTCACATAACTGAGAGAAGTTCAGATTGATAACTGCCAGAAGTTCACGTACTATAGGGTGTGCATTTTGTATTAAAGAAATAATGAAAATGCAGAGCATAAAGTTTTGTTGCTAGAAGTTCAGGTGCTCGACTCGAGAAAGTTAAAAAATTCTTGTGTGGGAGAGTTTGAACAAAAATACGTGACAGAAGTTCAAGGTGAAAACAACGAGAAGTTCGACTACTGCAAGGAATGCATTTCAAATGAGAATAAAAGTATAGAAAATTGAAAGCTTAAAAAGTTTCTTGAAAGAAGTTCAAGCGCTCTGTCCGGGGAAGTTCAAAAATTCTTACGAGAGGGGCTCATCTTGTATTTCCATGTTTGATTTTTTCCGTATAAAAATCGAATAAAATTCTTTACCCAAAATATAAAAAGGTGAAGTTCAAATTGAAATAACACAGAAGTTCGGAGTTTATTAAAACCTAGGATTTACCTTTTCAAAAAATAAAAAGCACAACGCCATTTTTTACACTTTTGAAAACAATCTCAGAAACGTAAAAATGGTTGCTAGAAGTTCAAGTGCTCGGTGAGGGAAAGTTCAAAAATTCTTGTGAGAGAGGTTCATCGTGTATTTAGATGTCCAAAATACATAAAAATATGTTATTTTTTTGTGTTTCAAAATAATTCTCTCAAACCAGAGAGAAGTTCAAAGTGATAACAACTAGAAGTTCATGTACTACATGGTGTGTATTTCACATAAAAACCAGAGAGAAGTTCAAAGTGAAACAAAGTGAAGTTCAAATAGACATGCCCAAGAAGTTCAACTACTTCACGCAGTGCAAAAAATAGCACGTCAAAAAATAGCACGTCAAAAATTAGAGTGAAGTTCAAACAGACATGCCTGAGAAGTTTAACTACTTCACACAATGCATTTCCATTCACGATGAAGGCAGAAATCATGATCTCGTCATTTTCTAATTTACTTCAAAACCGCGGGAATATCATTTGTGTAAGTTCAAGTCCTCGGTCGAAGAAAGTTAAAAAATATTGTGAGAGAGGTTTGTACAAAAAGAATATCATTTGTGTAACACCAACAAAAATGGATGGGAAAATTACAAACAAAAATATGTCACAGAAGTCCAACGTGAAAACAGAAGGAAGTTCAACTACTACACTGAATGAATTTTCACAAGAAAAACTTTTAAAACCGTCGCGAGTATGAAAAAATGATCAACACGGAAAAGTTACGTGTTTATAGCAGCTTTCCATTGGTATATGACTTGCTTAATTCCGGTGAGTGAATGAAGAGCTACGAGCAAAAAAAACACTTGAAAAACAGAGTGAAGTTCAGGCAAAAATGCCACAGAAGTCCAAGTACTTCACGCGATGCATTTTCGACGAATCCATTTCGCGATAAAGGCAGAACGAGTGATCTCGTCGTTTCTGAAATTACTTGAAAATGGCTGGGACTCAGAGAAAACCATCAACATGAAAAAGTTTTACATTTTTCGTAGCTTTTCAACAGTATATTATTTGCCCCGTTCCGATGAAGTTTGTAGAAATTACAGCAAAAATACGTTTTTAGTCATTTTCAAAATCAACGTAAAACCGTAACGAATTTGGAGAAACAATATATACCAAATAGTTTCGCATTTGTTCATGCTTTCCAACGCCATATCATTTGCTACGTTCGGACGTATGATTAAAAAAATATCGAAAATACAAAGTTGGTAGAACTTGTACCATTTTCTAAATTACTCTTAAACCATTCAAAATTAGAAAAAACTTTCAACATGACAAAAAAGCAAATTTTCATAAGCTTTTCAATGCCATATCATTTGTCTCAATTAGATTAGGCGTTTAGAAATGACATCAGAAATATGAACTCGGTTGTTCGGTTTGCGAAATTTTACGATTTTCCACATTACTCTTTAACCATAGGGAATTAGAAAAAACTTTCAGCATGTGGAAGGAGCGGTTTTACAGCAGCTCTCCAACGCCATATTATTTGCCTCATTCCGATAAACGGTTTAGAAATGCGATCGAAAATACGATTCACGTTTTCTGTATGAAGAAAAAACGGTTTCCAAAACTGCTCTTAAACCACTTACATTTTGCCAAAGTTTTAAGTTGGGTCATGATACTGGTGTCCATAGCTTTCCAATGGTATATCGCAAGCCCCATTTAGGCAATGTTGACAGAAGTTCAACCTAGCACTAGGGGAAGTTCAGGTCGAACAACTCAGGCAGTAAATTGCAAGAAACGCAATTTCATCACGACCCGAGAGCAAAATCCGCCAGTGAGCGAGATTTCTATTTAAAACCGGTATTTAGTTGCTAAAAAACGTTTCTAAATTACACTAACATCATATAGAACACTACTAACCAGAATAATTCGCGGGGGAAGCCACGGTTGCAAAGATAGCCCGAAGGTCGGGTTCGTACAGAGGGAAGTTCAGGCGCATGTACAAACAAAACTACGTCACAAAAGTTCAACGTGAAAATAGCATGAATTTCAACTACTACGCTGAATGAATTTCAGATGAAAAACTTTTAAAATCGTTGCGAGTATGAAAAAATGATCAACACGGGAAAGTTGTGTGTTTACAACAGCTTTCCATCGGTATATCACTTGCTCAATTCCGCTGAGTGGATGGAGAGCTAGGAGCAGTGGATAGAGATATACGAGCAAAAAAAAAGCACGTGAAAAACAGAGTGAAGTTCAAGTACACGTGTCGAGAAGTTCAGGTTCTTCACACGGTGCATTTTCGAAGAATCAGTTTTGTGATAAAGGCAGAACGATTGATCTCGCCAATTTTGTAATTACTTGAAAACGGTTAGGACTCAGAGAACACCATCAACATGAAAAAGTTTCACATTTTCCGTAGCTTTTCAGCGGTATATTATTTGTCCCATTCCGACAAAGTATGTAGAAATTATGCCAAAAATAAATTTTTATTCATTTTCCAATTTGACTTAAAACTGTAAGGAATTAGGAGAAACAATATATACAAAAGAGTTTCGCATTTGCTCAAGCTTTGCAACGCCGTATCATTTGTTGCATTCGGATGTACTGTTAAACAATTAGCTTGAAAATACGAACTCGGTGGAACTTGTACCATTTTCTAAATTACTTTTGAACAGTTCCAAATTAGAAAAAACTTTTAACATGAAAAAGTAGCGCATTTTCACAAGTTTTTCAATGCCATATCATTTGCCTCAAATGGATTAGCCGTTTAGAAATTACGTTGAAAATACGAACTCGGCTGTTCGGTTTGCAAAGTTTTATGATTTTCAAAATTACTCTTTATCCACAAGGAATTAGAGAAAACTTTCAACATGTGAAGGAGCGGTTTTGCAGCAGCTTTCCAACGCTATATTATTTATCTCATTTTGATAAACAGTTTAGAAATGTGATCGAAAATACGATTCACGTTTTTTGTATGAAGAAAAAACGGTTTTCAAAACTGCTCTTAAACCGCTTACATTTTGCCAAAAATTTAACTTGGATCATGATATTGGTGTCCATAGCTTTCCGACGGTATATCACAAGCCCCATTTGGACACTTTTTAGCTGAAGTTCAACCTAGTACTCGGGGAAAGTCAGGCGCGTTACTTGGGAAGTTCATGTTGTGATCAGAATATTATTTGTGTGTGTGTGTGTGTGTGTGTGTGTGTGTGTGTGTGTGTGTATACCGTCGGAAAGTTTCCAAATGTTTCCTACAAGCAGTGGTAGTTACCACCACTTGCGTTTTGTATGTTGTATGTAGTATCTGTTGAAACCGAGAGTATGTACGTATAGTATGTAGTATATAATAATGATTAGATAGTATATATACAAATTTTTTGAGTATGCTCTTTTTTACGTATAAATATGTACGTATTTCACAAATATAACAAAAACTATGGGCTCATATGCAATTTTTTCATGTAACTTGCTTTAAAATATCTTAGATATAGTATATGAACATATTTAAAATAATAAAATAGTATATATAGTACCACATGGTAGTATATGAGACATGTGGGGTAACTACCACCGGGTGGTAGAATGGATTTTCCATATATATATATGTGTGTGTGTGTGTGTGTGTGTGTGTGTGTGTGTGTGTGTGTGTGTGTGTGTGTGTGTGTGTGTGTGTGTGTGTGACAGGTATATAGATCAACGATGGCGAGGAAGTGGTATGCCGTGAATGTAGGGCATGTTCCAGGTGTGTATGATGAGTGGCCAGAGTGTCAGGCCCAAGTCTCTGGCTTCTCCGGCGAAAGCCAAAAAGAGTTTGATAGCAGAGCGGAATCCGAAGCTAGTTATTTGAGATTCATAGCACAACATGGGATTCAGAACCAGCGTCGTTGCAAAAACTAATACATAATACCGCTTTTGATCATCGTGATCGCTCTTATCTCGTATGTCATAGTTTAGGTACACGATGAAACATGTGTCTACTGTGATAATGTAAGAGACATGTGATCATTAACTTGTATCGCTATTTCGAGATGATGATGAGATCGACATCATTTGTGTTTGATAATGATGATATGATGAGACTATCTTGTACCACTTCGATGATGATGATGAGATAGTCGTTTTTCATATAGTTTCAGTGTATGTGTATGTTGTAATTGTATAAAATCTGTAAAAATACGAATATAGCAAAATAAAAAAAAATACTAGCAGCAGCGTGGGGTTTTGGAGTAGTTGCAGCGCTGCATTACCAGTAGCGTTGGTTGTAGAGCCACGCTACTAGTATTAGCAGTAGCGATGGAGAGAGGCGCGCTACTACTAGACATAGGTAGCAGTAGCACCGGTTGAAACAAGCGCTACTGCTAAAAATTAGCTATAGCGTCGTAGCAGTAGCGCGCCTGCCCGTGCTAGTAATAGCCAAAAAACCAGCGCTACTGATAAGGGTTTTCCTAGTAGTGTAAAAGGGGTGCAAAAATGAAGGGAAATATGATCTCATCTTCTTTCATATGGTATGGGCAGTTGTTCCTGTGGTATACTAGTTAGGGCAACACTAGCCATCAGACTACTGATAATTTGATCATATCAGACTAGTCATTTGGCCGTTGGATTAGAAGCCCGACGTACGTCCGATCTAGTAGCTTAGGCCCACGCAAAATTAGTTTTTGCCGCTAATTAAGTGCTTTGTAACTGCTCCCGCAACCCACGCCCGGGTTGCTCTTTCCATTCATTTCTTCCTCCAAGGACGTTGCTTCCTTGTTGCATGCTTCCTGAAATTACGCCAGGTTACCAGATTTTCATGCACCCATGTGATGGCAAGCATTACATTTTTTTAGATGGATGGAAGCATTACTTGTGATAATCAAATACATTTCTTTTACGAAACAGATACCCTTAATTCATATATTATAAATCATGTAAATGATGCTTCGATTCTAAGGTGATAAATCTCGAAAATACTACTGAACTTGGTTGTTTCTGTTCTATAACACATACAACATACTGTGCTTCCATCATATTTCAATTGTGTTTCTGTTTAGAAGAATATTTGCTTCGAATGTGTTTCTGTCGAAAAGGAAATTTGTTTCTACCAAAAAAGAGATTTATTCCTCTCTAGCAAAGAATTGCATCTAATGTTAAGCTACATTTTTTGACAATCATGAAAAAAAATTCCACCCACTGGAATCCAATACAACATAAAGTTGCATCAGACAAACATAAAAATGCTATTTTTATATTTGATATATGTTTCCAAGGAAATGAAAATTATAATCACAATTCAGAGTGAGCCTGAAGAAGGCAACATCTCTCGCAACTTCTTTTTGGCTGCTCTCGCCCTCTCCCCTATTGTAGCTCCGATGATGTTCAGCAGGTGCCGCCGTGAACTCTGCTTCAGCTGCTGCATACCACCAAACATAGCCTCCATCGGGAATACATATACAGTACAATGTCTGCTGAAAATAGTTGTATGAAACAAGACATTAGAAATATAAAATCTTATTTGTTTAACACAGTACAACAAATTGCAGGAAGCATTAAATTGTGGAAACTCAATATAGTAGATCTTTGTGTGAAGCAGACATCATTGATAATAGATAATAAACAAGGGAAGTTTCGTACCAACAAGAGGATGCATCCCTTGTGTCACCAACATACAAACTGAGCTGATTATTGGTTGACGAATGGAAGCATTTTTTATTATGATACAAAACAAATTGATTACAATGTAGAAGCACACTGGTGAGAAGCACGAAAAAGTGCATTGGGTACATAGTTATTTGGAAGCATGGAATTTTGAAGATAAAACGAAAGCAAATATTGCTCTGGGGAGGCATATTTATGGAAGTAACGCACTGTTCGGCAAATAAGAAGAAATATGAAAGCATGGGAACTCAAGACAACTCGTTGTGATATGAAGCATAGAAATTTGATAGTGAATAATCAACCAAAGCTTGCTATCTACTCCCTCCGTTCCTAAATATAAGTCTTTTTAGAGATTCCACTATGGACCACATACGGAGCAAAATGAGTGAATCTACACTCTAAAATATGACTATATACATCCGTATGTAGTTTGTAGTGGAATCTCTAAAAAGACTTATACCCCCTCCGTCCCAAAATAATTGTCTTAAGCTTAGTACAACTTTGTACTAGAGCTAGTACAAAGTTGAGACACTTATTTTGAGACGGAGGGAGTACATGCAGCTGCATCTTCTATGTCGCTGACATTCAAATAGAAAGAATTTTCAGTAGATAAATGCAAGCATTTTTAATAATGAACCAACCGCTTTTTTTGTGCTTCTTACCTTGGTGCTTCTACATTGTCATCATTTTTCTGGACAATCAAAACAAAATGCTTACAATATAGAAGCGCCAAGGTAGGAAGCACAAAAAAATGAAGTTGGGTCATTATTAGTGATAGGTGGAAGCATGAAGGTTTGGAAATGAAACAAAGAACATCGCCGCCAACTATGGAGGCGTTTTTGTGTTACTCCGTATACAAGAAGCAACGGAATTTTTTTACTCAACAATTCTCATATACATTGGAAGCACTAAAAAAATTTGAAATTAGGGATTAAGTACGATTGGCTGCTTACGTAGCTATGGATGATCGAATTATCTAAATAATCCAACAACAAAATTGTTCAATGACAAATAACCTAATACATGAACAGAACAATTTAGCAGACAATGAACATAAAGTACTTGGTAGACAGTACACAGAAAATTGCAATTAGGAAATTACAAATCATAAAATTGAGGGCGATCGACGAAGTGCAATACTCTGATCCCGAGACTTTGCCCTTCAAAAAGGGGAAAATGTCGGGGGGACACCGCAGGGCCGGCCGGCTCTACTGTTGCAGCCGATTCACCCGACAGGAACACGATGAAGCACCAACAACCACCAAAGAGATGAAGGGCTCGCCTAATGTCGGGATGGCGCGCACCTGCGATGTGCCCCGAGGGCAGTCCGGGGGTCGCATCGGTGGACCAGAACCCCGGGGTTGCACCAATGGAGAGAAAGATGGAGTTCGGAGGAGCATGTACCAGATCTAGGTGGTGGGGTGGTGTGTGCTCGAGGACGATGTAACGAGGAAGCAGGCGATGTGCGGCACAATCGGAGAGGTCGGGGAGACACGGTTGACAATAATCTGGACCAAAGGAAACATCAAATAAAGTTGGGAAGCATGAATATTAAGAAGCATCAATTTGTTGTTATCTGGACATAATTTATATCAGTGGAAGCACATAATTTTGTGAGCCAATGTATGTTGCCAACACGTGTCTGCATCATCTAAAAAAACATGTTTGTGCATCGATCATTTTGTGATCTATATAGACCAATTTCGTCCATCAGTGCAAACAAACTGGAATGCCGAAGCACATATCTAATGCTTACAAAGCATGGTTACTAGAAACTTCAAATTGAGAATAATCTCTGTGTGTGAGGATTGGGGACGCAATGCCTTACCTTCGATTATCTGACATACGGGTGATGCTCCCGGGTAGCTGGCGAGGCAAGGAACATGGTGGGGATGGCACCCATGAACTCCTAAATCCGGTAGCACACCGACCAGGTCGCCCGGGGTAGCATCACGGAGTGGAACACTGCAGGGGATCAGATCTGCCAGCTGCGGCCGATGGTGAGCTCGGGGCGGGGTGAACGGGAATCGGTTTCAGGCGGCGATGTAGGAACAGGGGCGGCGCAGTGGAAGGCAAGCTCGCAGGTGTGGGCTGCGTCGTTGGTCAGCCATGCACGAAAGAAGAAAGGGGGATTGGAGAGAGATGAAACAGGTGCGTGATTAGAGGGGACGGTTAGAGCATGCATTAAAACCGGGTGATTAGCAACTAATTAAGCGTGAGGTTAAGCTTTGATTTCTGGTCCGTGGGATCAAGCAAATATCGATGGCCCATGAGTGGTCTATCGGATGCTCTGTAGTATCAGACTACGGATGCCAAGTGTTTCCCTTAGTTAATCGCGGACAGCTATAAGAAGAGCTCTGCTTCGCGGCTGCGTCCCAAGTTCCCAATTCAAAACCCTAGATAAGCGATACTCTGCTACATTCCGATTAATGCAAGCATCTGTTTCCTCGGCGGGTACTGGCCACGGCAAGCACCCCGACCTGCCTTCCCCGGCCGGCACCGGCCACGGCGGAGCTCGCTCGAGGTGGGGCTGGGAACGCCGTCCCCGGCCGGCACCATCCGCTGTGGATCTCGCCGTTGGACCGCCTTTTCCAAGCACGGCCGCCGTCGCTTCACGACTGGTCCGGGCTGTCGCCAGCCATCGCCTCCTCCCCTTCCCAACCGGACGACTCCGGCTACGCCGGGGACGAACTGAACTGCTACATCTTCTTCTGCACCGACTGCTCCTTCTTCAACTCTGCTTCCTCTGCTCCAGCTCCAAACCGACAGTAAACAACTCCCTCACGAACGGCTCTTGAATTTGGTTAAAGCATTCTAGCTGCTCTTCCCTTCAATCACTAGTACTGCTGCTGCTTTTTCCCTCCAATGTGCAATTTTGGTAACATATTTTTGTTTCCTTACCATGTCTGATCTGTTGTTGTGGTTATTTTCTCTAATCAGTAGCAGCTTTATTTGTTATGTGGCACTTTGTGTTATGCTGCAGGTTGTGGTATTGTTCATATTCTAGTTAGAGCTTACCTGCAGTTTGTAGATTTGGGTTCTCTCGGACCTGATTCCATTTAATTTTTGTTGGATTTTCAGGATTGGTTATCACTGCACTTATCAAGCTGCTTGCCATGGGGGTCTGGTTAACCTTGTGCTTCATATCCTTAGCCACGTCATTGGCCCTTTGGTTTCTGAAACTCTTCAGTAAGCCGCCCAAGAAGCGTCTGCGGCCTGGTCCATGGACTCTGCCGATCATTGGCAGCCTCCACCACGTCATCAGTAGACTCCCACACCGAACGATGATGGAGCTGTCTCGCCACCACGGGCCTTTGATGCTACTCAGGCTAGGTGAAGTCGACACCCTGGTGGTCTCCAGTGCCGAGGTTGCCGAACTGGTGATGAAGACCAACGACCTTATGTTCGCAGACCGGCCGCACAGCGCGACACGTGACATTGTCGGATGTGGCGGCAAGAACATTTTCTTCAGCCCCAGTGGCAAGTACTTGCATCAGATGCGTAAGATTTGCACCATGGAGCTCCTCAGCTCTAGGCAGGTGAAGCGCATAGAGGGAATCAGGGCTGAGGAGGTGGCTAATCTTCTTCGCTACATCACCAACACCGCCTCGACTGGTTCCACCATCAATGTCAGTAAAATTTTGGCCCTGACCAACAACATCGTCACAAGGGCGGTTTTCGGCGGCAAGTTCACACAACAGGGCGAGTACCTCCACGAGTTGGACAAGGTTCTCACTCTGCTGGGCGGCTTCTGCCTTGGGGACCTTTTCCCGTCATCATGATTGCTATGGTGCCTGAGCAATGGCAATCGCCAAATTAAGAAAGCTTATGGCCGCATCCAGCAGATCATTCGCAAAGTCATCGAGGGGCGCATGGACGCACGAGCGGCCGGCGATGGTGTCACCCACACAGATGAAGAGGACCTGTTGGATGTGCTCCTGAGGCTGCAGCAGGATGATTCATTGGAATTCCCTCTAACCACCGAGAATATAGGCGCTGTTTTGTTTGTGAGTATCTTTCTTACCTTTTAGTACTGAATTAATTGTTGATACTAGCTGTACTAGCAATGGTTATTGGTTAGTCACTAGCTGCTCGTGGAACCATAACTTCTTTGATTCTTTCCCTACCAATGGCCTTCTGGTTGAGAAAAAGTATGTACCGATGTATATGCCGTACCGTCCTGGGTTAGAATGGTGGATGCTAGGGGTGCAGGGTGGCGTCCCGCATAAGTGAGAATTAGTTCAAAGTGAAGTAAATTGCTAATAAATTCTACAACTAAGCTGGTGCGTTTTGACTACGGAGCGGGGCGGATTGGGCACCGCTCTGCACCCCTAGTGGACGCCCTAGTTCGCCGTAGTGGTAGGTCCGTCCTGCTTCCATTCTTGGATGTGTTGCTTAGGAAGACCGATCCCGTGGTTTAGATGTCCTCAAATGTGGGAGATTAAGCTAAAGATCGTTATCGCAGCATGATGCTTGGTATGGATGACATTTGTTCTTATGTTTTTCCTTTTCTCCATTTTTTTTTTTACTTTTTTGTTCATGTAGATCCAAGATATCATATGTCATATGTTCTTTGTATTATCATGATGTATTAATATAGCTAGTGTCCATTCCAGAAGAGAAAAAGTACCATACAATTAGCATGACCTAGTTGTCATATCCTATCAGACACGTTAGGATGTTACTCTTCTCTACGAGTCATTCATATGTTTATTATAGATGCAGCTTTCGGATAAATCATATATTTGGATGTAGATTTTGACTTTGAGCAATTTCTCTTTTTCCTAATATTCTCTATAAAAACCGACATGTTTAATTATAGTTTCTACAACTGTATTTTACAGGACATATTTGCAGGTGGCACAGAGACCACGGGTGGTGTTTTAGCATGGGCTATGTCGGAGCTTGTGCACGCTCCAGAAAGTATGATCAAAGCACAACAAGAAGTCCAGGAGGTGCTAGGTGAAGACCGAGCTGTCATCACCAACAGTGACCTTGCTGAGCTTCACTACATGCGGATGGTTATCAAGGAAACCCTTAGGTTGCATCCACCTGGTCCTCTAGTCCCACGAGCGACTAGAGAGGATTGCACAATTCTGGGTTATGACATCCCTAAAGGAACCAACGTCTACATTAATGTGTTCGCGATTTGTCGAGATCCTAGGTACTGGAACAACTCTGAAGATTTTAAGCCCGAAAGGTTTCAGAACAGCACCGTGAATTACATTGGAACAAACTTTGAGTACATTCCCTTTGGTGCTGGACGACGTCAATGCCCCGGGATTCACTTCAGCTTCCCAGTTATGGAGATGGTGTTAACAAATTTTTTGTACTACTTTGACTGGAAGCTTCCTCATGGGGCTAGCCTCGCTTCATTTGACATGTCTGAGAAATTTGGGTTGGCAGTAACAAGAAGATATGACCTGCAACTCAGAGCTGTTCCACATGTGCAGTTCAAAGCTATGTTTTCAAAGTGATACAGTAAGCTATGTTGACAGATCTGCACCTTCATTGTATGTCTTTATTACTATTGTCCCTTTGTGCACATTAGAATAAGCGAAGCTGATTATCAAAGATCCTGAGATCGTAAAGCTGTACGTGTTATTGCGTGCATAACTGCAGATTATATTTGTCGAGAAACACAAATGATATGGAGGAGCTCCTAATTATTTATTTTGACCAATTGTACTATTTCGATTGTCATTATCAGTCTGAAAGATAGCAAAAGTAAGAAACAAATCAGCTATCTTCATTTACTGTTCATTTGATTTGAATAAAAGTTTTGTGACACGATCACACACTCGCTTCAGTCTGTACTGTATGCCATACAGAAGATTTGTCACCCAATTATGTTTTCGGGGAATAAGGGATTGTATTACCTTGCACTTTGATATTTTGCCCTTTTGACCTAAAAACAACACTTTCAAGTGTTTGACATAGTATGCGCAAAAAACAGTGGACAAGTATACTCTTTGTGCTTGCTAGACTTCCCCCAATTGTAATCAGGATGAACCCTCACTCAGCCGGCTAGAAGCTAGTGAATGGACACTACCAGAATAAGCTACTATGCCAACGACCCAAGGCCCAAAAACCGTCAGGATAGGCCTATGCTGACGGCCCCCGTCGGCATAGCCCCGTCGGCAACTCATAGTCTGCATATCACAGAGTGGCCGTCGGCATACAAAAACTGTCGGCATAGGTAGCTAAGCCGACGATGTCCGTACCACCGTCGGCAACAGTCTCCACCTGACGGCCGTCGATGGCGAGCCGTTAAAACTTTGCCAATCACAAACTGACACGTGGCTGGAGCTACGCCGACAGTTAGGACATGGCATTTTTCGGGCGCGCCTGCAATATTTGAGAAATTTATTGCATCTTTAGGGTTTCAATGCGGGGAATTGCCGACGTTCATGGCGGCCACCTTAAATGATGTCTAGAAGTGGTTTGTCAAATCACGTATGATGTCTTTGCGGTATGTGTAGGCCTAGTGCAACCAAAGGAGGGGCAAGCTCCACCACCGAGGGGCGAATGTACATCGGCGGCATGTCGGATCTAGACGTTAAAATACATGGAAAATCATACAGTATCGAAAATCCTTGGGACCTCGCACGGTGTCGTCATATGGCCCTTGTAGCGTGTGGTAAAAGTTTGAGCGCGTTTCGCAGAAGCCTGACCGGAGAACGCTTCTAAACTGCACCATGTCCGAGGTAGTATCAGGCTATCGAGAGAGAAAGTGTCCGGATTGTGAAGGAAGTGCGCTTCAGGTTGTTTCGTTTGTACTCGAAACTTCTCATGCTCTCAAAGGGGGCATTGCATGACACGTGCCAGGACATGGCATTTTTCGGGCGCGCCTGCAATATTTGAGAAATTTATTGCATCTTTAGGGTTTCAATGCGGGAAATTGCCGACATTCATGGCGGCCACCTTAAATGATGTCCAGAAGTGATTTGTAGAATCACGTATGATGTCTTTGCGGTATGTGTAGGCCTAGTGAAACCAAAGGAGGGGTATGCCCCACCACGGGCAAATGTACCTCGGCGGCAATGCCGGATCTAGCCGTTAAAATCCATAGAAAATCATACGATGCCGGAAATCCTCGGACCTGGCTCGGTGTCTTCATATGGCCCTTGTAGGGTGTGGTAAAATTTTGAGCACATTTCGTAGAAGCCTGACCGGAGGTCGCTTGTAATCTGCACCATCTCTGAGGTAGTATTTGGCAATAGAGAGAGAACATGTTCGATTTGTGAAGGAAATGCGTCTACGCATGCTAGAACACTTTCACACATGCATCAGGACCCGTGCGATGTTTCGGTGGCACAGCTACACCCCGAAGGCCACCCGACCGGACTAACCCTAGCCCCGTTGATCAGAAGATCTAGGCCTTTGATGACGGGCTTTGACCAGTTGACTCTTCCACCTGGTGGCGATAAGTCAGCCCATAGGAACACCCCCAAACACGGTCTGGACCCAACCAACCACTAGATTCTCTCCGGTTCTACCCCGATGTGCATGATTCCCCCCTCCAAGTGATGGTGGCACTACCGTCCGTGGAGGGGGGCCACACCCCGGAGCCCCAAGACGGGCGTCTACGCATGACACATCACTTTCACACATGCCAGAGGACCCGGTGGGGCATTTCGGTGGCATTGCTACCCCCGGAAGCCCCACCGATCAAACTAACCCTAGCCCCATTGACCAGGAGATCTAGGCCTTTGACTTTCACCAGACGGGCTTTGATCAATTGACTCTTCCACCTGGTTGCGATTGATCAGCCTATAGAAATAACCCTGAACACGGTCTGGACCCAAACCAACCACTAGATTCCCTCCATTTCTACCCGACACGCATGATTCCCCCCTCCAAGGGACGGAGGCACTGCCGACCGTGGAGGGGGGCACACCTCGAAGCCCAAGAAGGGCGTCTACGCATGTGACAACACTTTCACAGATGCATCATGACTCGTGTGATGTTTCAGTGGCATAGCTACACCCCGAATTCCTGTTGACCATGAGATCTAGCCCTTTGACTATCGTCGGATGGGCTTTGACCAGTGGACTCTTCCACCTGTTTGCGATAGGTCAACCCATAGAAACATCCACGGACACGGTCTGGACCCAACCCACCACTAGATTCCCTCCGGCTCGACCCGACGCGCATGATTCGCCCCTCCAAGTGACGGTGGCAGTGCTGTCCGTGGAGGGGCACACCCCGGAGCCCCAAGAGGGGCGTCTACGCATTCCACATCCCTTTCAGACATGCATTTGGACCCGATGCGGTGTTTCGGTGGCATAGCTACACCTAGAAGGCCACCACGAAGCCCTGTTGACCAGGAGATCTAGCCCTTTGACTTTCGCCGGATGGGCTTTGACCAGTGGACTCTTCCACCTGGTTGCGATAGGTCAGCCCGTAGAAACATCACCGAACAGGTGAACACGGTCTAGACCCAACCAACCACTAAATTCCCTCCGGTTCTACCCGATGCGCACGATTCCTTCCTCCAAGTGACGGCGGCACTGCCGTTCATGGAGGGGGGCACACCCCGGAGCCCAAGAAGGGCGTCTACGCATGTCACAACACTTTCACACACGCATCAGGACCCGGTGCGATGTTTCATTGGCTACACCCCAAAGGCCTCGAATCCCCGCTGACCAAGAGATCTAGCCCTTTGACTATGGCTGGATGGACTTTGACCGGTGGACTCTTCCACCTGGTTGGGATATGTCAGCCCATAGGAACATCCCTGAACATGGTCTGGACCCGATCCACCACTAGATTCCCTCTATCTCGACCCGACGCGCACGATCCCCCCTCCAAGTGACGGCGGAGCCCGGCACACCCCGGAGCCCCAAGAGGGGCGTCTACGCATGCCACATCACTTTCAGACATGCATTTGGACCCGACGCGTTGTTTCGATGGCATAGCTACACCCGGAAGGCCACCACGAAGCCCCGTTGACCGGGAGATCTAGCACTTTGACTTTCATCGGGCGGGCTTTGACCAGTGGACTCTTCCTCCTGGTTGCGATAGGTCAGCCCATAGAAACATCCCCGAATACGGTCTGGACCCAACCAACCACTAAATTCCCTCTGGTTATACCCGACGCGCGTGATTCCCCCCTCTAAGTGACGGCGGCACTGTGTGGGGCACGCCCGGGAGCCCAAGGAGGGCGTCTACGCATGTCACAACACTTTCACACACGATAAGAAAATCATTTAAAAGTTTTCCAAATATAGTGAATATCAATTACTTGTGATTTATACTAAGTACAAGAACCTATATGCAAAAGTACATGAGCTTACATTTTAACATATTCAAAAGTAAAAATAAACTGATGCCCCAAATCCATATATAATTTGTGTATGTTTAAGTTTATATAAATTAGATTTAAATTAATCAAATCTAAAGATTAAAAAAAATGTGAAATGAGATACGCCGACGGTTAAGCCATTGGCATAGTCAACTATGCCGACGGCTTAACCGTCGGCGTATCGCCAAGCCAGGCCAGGCCGTCTGTACCTCTACACATGATATGTTGATCCAAGGGTGCTCACAGTGCACAATTTTTTCTTCTCCTTTGCCCCAAAACCCCCACTCCTCACACCCCGGCTCCCTTGCCGAATCAATACCCACGACGAAAGCCAACCAAAGCCTAAAAAGCATGGCTGTTACACCGACCACTCACCTTCGTCTCCTGCTCATCGAATCAATCGCCGCGACAGAGGTGATCTTGTGGTTGACCTAGCTAACCAAACCCTAAGAAGCACGCGGTCATGGCGCCGACCGTGTAGGAAGAGGTGTCGGGATCTAGGGAGCCCCAACCGAAAACCATGTCATCATCGCAGCGAGGTGAGAAGCGGAAGAGAACTGACAAGATCCACAAGAAAGACGAAAAGAAAGACACTACGGGCAAGGCTGAGCACGTGGCTTCGGTTTCACCAGTTGGAATGCATGCCTCCTCCTCTTCAGCTTCAGCTTCACCAGTCGGAATGCATGCCTCCTCCTCTTCAACTACACATTTTTCGTATACAAGTTGAATTTTTGTCGACGGTTGGGAGAGGATCCTAGTATGGTGCTAGGGAAATGACCACCTGGTTGGATGGAATTGGAGGTTCCTCCAATGTGAGGTCTAACATAATAGAAGCCAACATCTTACACATGGCCCAAGAATTCCGAGGTCAAAGGACACCTCAGTGGAGCCAGGCACTCCGAGGTCCGTGCAGAAGTGACCCGCCACGCAGTAGTTGAAGCTTAGATGCTCCTCGCGCGACCTAGGCCAGGTTCCCGCCCTACAAGGAGGAGCGTCCGGACCTGCCTCATCCGACCCCCCACCTCATGTGAACTAGCCGCCGGTGAGGCTGCCACAAGAGAAGTACACCGGACCCCGCCCGGTGCCCCCGTCGAACATGCTGAGTTGCCGGGAACCGTAGGGCAAGGTAGCGTCCCACCGCGACGGATCAGAGCCAACGGCTCAAATTAGCAGCACCGGGACATGACACCCGGTTCACCTTGGCTTTTTTTTTCGAGGGTACGCAAATTGCGTACCATAGCTTTATAGAAGGAGAGAAAATTAGTACATGACATCTACCCCTCGCTGCGAACAACGAGCGTAGCACAACAACACATCCCGCTATCCTCAAGACAGCCACACACGACATCACAGCTACAACACGGAAAGACCTGCCCAAAACCGAAACACCTCGCCGCGTCTTGATCGACACCGAACACCTCCGAAGAACAGCAACTCCAGCTTCCTTTGGATTCATCCGCGACGACCAAATATAGCACCGGAGGAGAGCGGTCAGGGCCACGACGAACACCGGAGGAGCGCCAACAGGAAGCTCAGTCTCCTTGCATGATGCTCCCAACAGAGAAACGACGTCGCAGATGCCGCCAACATGCCGCTCTAGAGGACCAAGGCTTTCGCCCGGAGACAACTGCCAACACCAATCACGAGGGAGATGGCGACACACTCGACATCGCCTCCAGGGAGGGGAACGACACCCGCGGGTGCCATCGATGCCGGCCGGCCAAAAACCGGACTTGATTTTCATCCGTGACGTTGCACATCTCCACTCCGACGAGGTAGGCAGCACCGTTCCTAAAGCCTTGCACCGCCGTCACCGAAGCAAATTCGTCGAAGCCGCCAAGCCGAGGTCCCACACCAACCGCACTGCCGAGAGAGCATGAACCAGACCTCCACCAACATCGCCATCGAGGAGCAATCACAACCTCCAGCAAAGCAAAAGCCAGATCCGCTCCAACGGCCTTCATCGACACCAAGAGACTGCCGCCAGATTGTATCTGGCCCGCCCCTCCAACCTCACTCCGGCGCCAACTCCACCGGGGCATCGTCGCGATCCCTCACACGGAGGCGGCCGGACGCCCGCTGCACGCCAGGACACCTTCCTGGCAGGGCCATCTCGGCGCCGCCGCCCCCATGGCAGATCCAACGCCGCCGCCGCCGCCGATGCTGGCATTCCACCTGCAGCCACCAACCAGAAGTGCTCCTCGCCAGGATCCGTTGAAAGCCCTCGCCTTGCCCCCGCTGTGCCTCCAACCGAACAGCGAGCCCGAGCGCCGCCCGCGAGAAGAACGCAGCGCAAGACCACGCTTGTGCCTTGCACGCGCTCCGCCACGCCGCGCGCCAAGACCGAACGCTGCCGGCCTCCGTGCCGCCCGCCGGACAGAGCAACCCCGCGCGAAGGAGGTGCGTCGGGGCGCGCTGCCCCAGCCCGCACGCGCGCCACGACCGACCAACTCGCCGCGCAGCCCTGCTCCAACTCCTGCCTGTGCGCCCCCACTGGCCACGACGCGCCGGCCTCCGAGCACCGCCGCCAGACGAGGAAGAAAGCCCCCCGCGGCCCCTCCTCCAGGCGAGAGCGAGCAGATCCCGCCGCCGCCGGCACCGCGCGGGCTTTGCCCGGCGGCGCCCGCCGGCGGCGGCGGCGGGGTGGGAAGGGAGAGGGGGGATCGAGGGCCGGCGGCTAGGGTTTGAGCACCCGGGTCGCCCGCAGGGGAGCTACACGGGGCCGGTCTAGCCGCGGAGGGACCTGGCAGGCGAGCCGCGAGCCGGCGGAGGGACGGCCGGGGAGCGCCGGAGCGGAGGGAAGTGACCGACGAGCGGTGGCGGCGGCTGCCTCGACCTTGGCTTTTTTTTATTTGAGGGGTGGTTCACCTCGGCTAAGTATAGGCCCTAGCGCCGGCAACAAGCCCAGCCCACCATGGCCCACCCTCCCATTTTGCGTCCATCTTGGATTCGCCAGGCCGGGATGGGCCGATCAACCACACAGGCCACCAGAGGCCCATGTGATCGAGTGGCCACCTCAGTCCCCAACCCTCCCGATCCTCAAACAAAAAAAAGTCCCCAACCCTCGCGAGAGCGGCGGCGGCGCACCCGGCCGCGGCAGACCAGCCATGACCTCCGGGACACCACCGGAGACCCCGCAGCCCCACCTCCTGGGCGGCTGACGGTTTCCGGCCTCCCGCATCCATCGGTAGGGCCGGCGGCGCATCCACCCACAGAAGCAAACGACGCAGCGCCGCCCTCGGGAGCGAGCAAGGCCCGGCGGCAGCACGCGGTGCTGGACCAGGCCGCCGACGAGGCACCACCCGACCGGGATCTCGGCCGTCTGCCGCTTTCTCCTCGTCTCCGACATCAGCCCAGCAGAACGGAGCCCTGCGGGGGCACCATGTTGGCAGCACAAGCACCACAGCCGGAGGGACGGGCGCCAGGCCAGCCGGTGTGGCCATGACCGCCGGCTAGCTACCACGAGCGACGGGCAGTCAAACTTTGAATCGCCAGAGCGCCAATGGCCGCGTGCCCTCTCACACTAGAACCCGGGTCTGGAGACTGTCCACTGGTATGAAGAATAGTTCTCATAGAGATCTTTTCATTCTTATGAATTCGCTGGATTATGCCCACCTTTCAGTAGCTTCTCCTTGTGCAATCCATCGCATATGGATTACAAATACATAACACATGTACATCCGTTACAGATTTGGCATCTGTGGGAAATATCACAGATTCTTTTGTGAAACCTTTTTAGTTCGTCTTATTTATGCTTTTGAATAATTATTCTACCCTTCATTTGTCCTTTTGAAATAGCACAAAGGGCAGCATTCAGCACCAGCATATCCATCTCTGTGTAGAAGCAGTCATTGAAGCATGCATCCATTTGTATATAATCCGATTCCAGATCTGCCGTAGTCTTATTTGCCTCACTGTATCACTTGGAACTCTATTAGGTACTCCCTCTGTAAACAAATACCACCTCTGTCGCAGAATGTAAGACGTTTTTGCAGTTTAATTTGAACTGCAAAAACAGGGAGTATAAGACTCTTTAGGTCACTAAAGTAGTGAACTAAAAAGTCTTACATTTGTTTACAGAGGGAGTACTTTTTTTTATGTTAGCTTACCAAGCTGTCCGCTTGGTTGCGAACTCTATTACTGTTGGGAAATGCCCTAAATAACATACTAGAAAATAGAGCATACAGTGCATCTGCACTGAGGTCATAAACACACTAGACGTTAAACACCAATTTAAGTAATATTTCGAATGATCGTTGTTGTTATGCAACATGCTTGTTCTGACACACGATAGAAATATTAGTTATCTCTGTACCGTCGGGGCACATCTATCTGTATATAATCCGATTCCAGATCTGACATAGTCTTCTTTGCCTCAGTGTAATACTTGGAAACTCTATTAGTGTTAACATAGAAAATAGAGCATCCATTGCATCTGCACTGAGGTCAGAAAGACACTTGACATCAAACATTTGTTTAATTGACTCTGAATGGTCGTTCTTGTTATGTAACATGCTTGGTCTGACACGCGATAGATATACTAGTTATCTTAAAGACTTAAACCCAGTAATTGTGGATGGTCAGCTCTTGCCAGTTGGGAAAAAGGAACCAATGAAGCATCTGCCATTAAATAATAGCAAATGATTAATTATGTTCTTTAGTTGTGGCCTGCAGCCCCACAAAACCATGGTAGAAGGTGAGTTCCCAAGTCTTAACCAGCCATAGTTCCAGAGACGAGCAAGAAGGATGGGAATGGTGGTTCAGTAATTTGGTCTCATCGCGCGCGAATTATTGGAGGTATCGCTACCCAGCAAGCTGTTCATATTTCTTTCTTTGCTTCCTGCAAATGAGCTTCCTGCTTAGTCTTGCTTGCATTGCTTTTCGTGGGGTTTTCGTTCAGGTTAGTGACGGGTTGAGTTCTGCTCAGTTCCTGCTTGGACGCCAGATTATCCGCCAAACTGGTAGACAGGAGCAGGTATATATATCCAGCTTAGCATAATTATTGTACAATGGAATCGCTCGATCGAGTCTTAACCACAAGAGTTCGAATCTTGTTTCTTTCTGTTCTTCTAGAGATGTAGTAGTACATAGTGCTACTATTTAGTGCAGATCTAGTGCTCTGCGGGGCGGTCCGCTATTCGTACCGAGCTTCTGCAAGTTCTGTATGCATATTCAGTCAGAGTTTGTTATAGGAAAAAGGATCACCTACCAAGATCCAAAGCTTCTATCCCAGAGACGTAACATCAGCGCACATGGAAAAGGAGAAAACTAGTCGAATCCGATCCCGCCTCACCACCCCGAGGCCGACGTTTTCCTCCTCGCCCCGTGAGCTAGCCCACATCTCTGCCGTCTCCTCACAGGGCGTGTCAGGAGTCAGGACCCTGTTGCTCTGAACATGTACTTCTCTGAAAAAATGAACACTGGAAAGTGGAAACTGAAGAAGCAGAGGAGTATGGCGCGTGGATGAAGTGAGCATAAACGCCAGCAACACTCGAGAGCTCTTCTATTCATTTCACGCGGATGTCATAATCTTCCTGATAGCTACAGTGAACACAGATAGCTGGCGTGATTCGTTTTCCTCCCTCCCTATTAAACCTTCCCCGCGGTCCGTTCGATCGCTAGCTTACCCCTTCTCCAAGTTTTAATATCTAGCTCTAGCACAGAACTGTAGAACTACTTGCTAGAATCGGTTGATCCTCGACTGTATCTAAACTTAAGCGAGTATCCATGAGTAAATCGAGCTAGTTCGAGTGAATTATGTGTTGATCGTGTTTTGTGATCCTGTCAGGGTGGCATTTCGGTGATTTCAAGCAACGCTCATCTCGCTGTGGAACAAGTTGTGCTGCGCGAGCCACGAAAATATCCTACTGAAAGGTTAGATCCACTTGTAGTTACAATGCATTGGAGTTTGTATACTAAACAGTATTTTTTTTCTTCATTGTAACTTTTAGATGGTGTGGCAACGTTAGATGCATCATTTTAGATACTGGCATTGGGTTCAAATGGACACTCAGAATAGTCATCTATGTATAGGATGCAGCCATTGAGGCATGCATCTATCTGTATAATCTAATTCCAGATCTACCATAAAATCTTCTTTGCCTCACTGCATCACTTGGGAACTCTATTATTGTTAACATAGAAAATAGAGCATCCATTGCATCTGCACTGAGGTTAGAAAGACACTTGACGTTAAACATTTGTTTAATTGACTCTGAATGGTCGTTGTTGTTATGTAGTAACATGTTCTGACACATGATAATTATCTTAAAGACTTAAACCCAATAATTATGGATGGTCAGCTCTTGCCAGTTGTTGTTATGTAACATGCTTGGTCTGACACATGATTGAAATACTAGTTATCTTAAAGACTTAAACCCAATGATTGTGGGTGGTCAGCTCTTGCCAGTTGGAGGAAAGGAACCAACGAAGCATCTACCATTCAATAATAACAAATGATTAATTATGTTCTTTAGTGGCCTGCAGCCCGCGAAACGATGTGAGAAGGCGAGTTCCCAAGTCTTAACCAGCCATAGTTCAAGAGACGCGCAAAAAGGATGGGAACAGTTTCATAATTTGGTCTCGTCGCGCGATTTATTGGAGGTATTGTTACCCACCAAGCTGCCCATAATTCTTTCTTCGCTTTGTGTAAATGGATTCCGTGCTTAGTCTTGTTTGCATTGTGCTTCGCGGGGTTTTCTTTCAGCTTGGAGGTCTTCACGACGACTATAGTTCCGAGTTCCTAATTGGACGCCAGATTATCCATCAAACATGTAGACAGCAGCAGGTACATATATCCAGCTTAGCATAATTATTGTACAATCCAATCGCTCAATCAAGTCTTATTCACCTGGAATGATGTTAATCCACAATTGTTATGTGTGCAAATTTTGTGTAGAATTTAGTTATAGGAAAATGGGAAATTCATACAAAGCTACTGCAGATCTAGTGCTTCTAGAGATGTACTACGTAGTATTTAGTGCGGATCTAGTGCTCTACAGGGCGATTCGGTACTCGATCATGTAGAGCTTCTGCATGTTCTGTGTACAAATTCAGCTGAATTTTTCATAGGAAAATGGCAAAGCAGTTCTCTCCTAGACGGCCAGATGTAACTTCTGTGATCAGCAACAGATGACACATCCGAGAAACGTGCGCACACGGTAGAGGGAGAAGACGTTTTGCTCCCCGCTAAGTGAGGTAGCCCACATCTCTACCGCCATCTCCTCGCCGCCCCTAAGCCGACATCGCGACATGCTCCGAGAGAAATAAATAACAAAAGCATGTTCCAACCAGATCGAGGTGGACCCATCAAGAACGAAAATCAGATCCCAAACCAATACTGGTTCTGGTCTCCCCTTGGAGAACAAAGAAAGCCCAATGCCCATATCCAGGACCAACCCGGTGGCCGAAAGAGGTGGACAATCGGGGAAGCAGCAATCCATGCATGGGTGCGCACCCCGGAACTTCAATAAGGCGTTGACCAGAGCTGGAACATGGCAGAGATCGACCAAGCTGGCATGGTGCAGGCTGTAGAGCTCCGATGCAGCCTCGGCTACTGCTGTCTGGTGTGCGGCATTCGGCATATTAGCAATGCAGCCAGGAAAGAACATATTGAAAGGTTAGATCCACTTGTAGATCCCATCCATCGAGTTAGTATATCTTAACAAAGTCTCATCTAAATTCTAAGTCGTCCGATATTCACGCATCAAGGTTCGTGTTTCCAAGCAGGCTCACATCAGTTGTCTTCGTGTTCCATCCGTTGCTCAGGAAATGGACAATGCTACACCTACGTAAAATATATTTTACGTACCTTACGAAGGATCTTAGCTGCAACGATTTTACTGGTTAAGAAAAGTGAGGTGGGCCCACTCCTTGAAAATCAGGGGGGCTGTATTAGTTAGGAATGGAAGGTTTAGTAGCTTTTAGTAAAGACTACGTGGGTGTAGCATTCTTGCTCAGGAAATAGCCAGTCCCAACAGGGTTTTTTAAGTGGGTCATTTTGTTTATTGGGCCTTTTCCATGTACTAGTTATTGATACAGGGCTGTAGCTTTCGGTTGAGGGTCACATGTCCTTTTCCTTTCCTTCTTTGTTTGTTTGGGTCTTATCGTGTAGTTAGAGGAGAGTGGTCTAGAGTTAAGTATATTATTTTTGGATTAGCTAATTTTCATCTAGATCAGAACTAACAAAACTGTCATCTGTTCTAAGCCATCAGATATTCACGCATCAAGATTCGTGTTTCCGAGCAGGCTCACATCAAGTGTCTTCGTGTTCCATCCATTGCTCAGGAAATAGCCAGTCCCAACAGGTTTTTTTACGTGGACCATTTTGTCAACTCAACTCAACTCATTAAAGACCAGACCCAACAAAAAGATAATGTCATCTTAGATGTGACATAATTATTTCACATCTAGATGCACCCTAGACAAACCCTATTGTTTCTTATATAGCTAACCCCTCATATTGAGCGGTGTATATCATACACTATCTAGATGTGTGGCAATGTTAGGTACATCATTTTAGATATTGGCATTGGGTTCAATTATATGCATGTTTACAACAAAAGCAAATTTAGAGACATCATTATTTAACCATGCTTAGATACACACTAGCTTGAGTCAGTGGATCAAAACCATACTTTTAAGAAATTTCTGTAAACGTCTAGGGCTTGGTTGTCTAACAGTCGCAGTCCCTGCCCATAAAATGGTTGGGAGGTTAGTGGCAACGGAAACCCAAATCACGGATTGATGTCTATCGATAGTGATTCACAATGTACCTAACAATTATTGGTGGAGTGCACAATGGTGCATCCGGCGAGTGAGTCATCATCTCAGATACCAGATGGACATGCGACACAAGTTATACCCTGGTTTGGGCCTTCACATGTGAGTAAGAACCTACTTCTTATATGGGATTATATCCAAGACACATTATGGTGGAGTGCACAATGGTGCATCCGGCGAGTCGCAAGTCGAGTTCCGTAGTTGGAGTTGGATGATCTACACAGGACGTCCAGATTGGATCTTGAGAGTGGGATCCCCCCGGTGTAGGCCCATGACAATGATTATGCCTAGCAGCCAGACGACCCGAGTCTTCAGTACAAGAATCACTCGGGCGGGCCGATATTAGCCAGCCCATCTCATTGAACATCTCAGAGCCCATCAAGCTAAATACCCTCATGTCCATCCGACTAGACCATATATAGTTACCGAAAAAGGCTTCCGCCCCGCTTTATATATAAGCATGATCCACAACAACTCGATACAAACGCACGCCATCATAACACATGCACACACCCAAGGCAGGATACAAAGATGCTGAACGCAGCAACACCTTCCCTAGCACTACAATAGCCACCGAGGAGGGGGGGGGGGGGGGGTCCTCCGCCGTGAACACGCCACCGCGATGAGATGAAGCCACATACGACGAAGCGTGAGCTCCAAGGCGGCATCTTCAGGAAGGAAACGACACCGGAGCGCCGCCATCGCCCGACTCGAGGGTCAGAGTTTCCCCTAGAACAACACGACGGGCAATGAGAGCCACAACGACGCCTTCAGGAAGGGAGTGAGTTTCGCCGCCGTCAGTCCGTCCGAAGAAAGAACGAGTTTTCACCCTGGCCAACGCCCACTGCCACCGAACGCCACACCCGGTAACCTTACCGCCCCCACGGCCATAGTCACCGGGCAGCACCGAGCTACGGGCTCTGCCCATGAGCATCACACAACCACCATTAGGGCCGCCGCCCCGGCATCCAAGGCCTAAACACCACCTCACCCAAGACCCGCCGCTACCCCAACCAAAGAGACTGAGCGCCCCCAGCATCTGGCCTCCATCGATTTGTCCTGTGGCACCATGCGCGAGACGAGCTCGGTCCTGCAGCCGTGCGCGAGACGGGATCGGTCCTGCAGCCCCAGGCGCGAGAAGAGATCGGTCCTGCAGCCCCGGGCGCGAGGTGAGCGATGGACCAAAGCTGGGGGTGGGCCAACCCTACGACGAAGATTGCGCCCGGGCACCAAGAAGAGGGGTCGAAGGCCTGCACAGGCCGCTCACCGACGAGCCGACACCAAAGAAGTCCAGCCGCCGCCGTGAGACAATCTCGACCACCGCCATGAGCCACCACCACGCCGTGGTAGCCCATATCCAAGCCGAGCATAGCCCGCGGCACCTGCCATCGCCGGATCAGCCGGGGGCCGACAGGTCCGCCACCACCAGGGAGCGCCGCAGCAGGGGCGGCCACCAGAGCCGGCCACCACCTACAGCGAGCCGGAGCTGTAGGACCGGAAGTATGTCTAGAGGGTGGGGGGAGGGTGATTAGACTACTTGACCAAATAAAAACTTATCCTTTTCCCAGTTTTAGTTCTTTGTAGATTTTAGCTAACTTAGCACAAGTCAAGCAATCTTAACACAATTCAAGCAAGCATGCAAAGAGTATATGAGCAACATAAAGTAAAGCATGCAACTTGCAAGGATGTAAAGGGAAGGGTTTGGAGAGTTCAAACACAATTGGAGACATGGATGTTTTTGTCATGGTTCCGATAGGTGGTGCTATCATACATCCACGTTGATGGAGACTTCAACCCACGAAGGGTAACGGCTGTGCGAGTCCATGGAGGGCTCCACCCAAGAAGGGTCCACGAAGAAGCAACCTTGTCTATCCCATCATGGCCGTCGCCCACGAAGGACTTGCCTCACTAGCGAGATCTTCACGAAGTAGGCGATCTCCTTGCCCTTACAAACTCCTTGGTTCAACTCCACAATCTTGTCGGAGGCTCCCAAGTGACACCTAGCCAATCTAAGAGACACCACTCTTCAAGAAGTAACAAATGGTGTGTTGATGATGAACTCCTTGCTCTTGTGCTTCAAATGATAGTCTCCCCAACACTCAACTCTCTCTCACAGGATTTGGATTTGGTGGAAATAAGATTTGAGTAGAAATCAACTTGGGGAAGGCTAGAGATCAAGATTCATAAGGTAGGAATGGAATATCTTGGCCTCAACACAAGTGTAGGTAGTTCTCTCTCAGAAAATGTAAGTTGAAAGTGTAGGTTCGTTCTGGTGGCTCTCTCCACGAATGAAGAGGAGGTGGAGGGTTATATATAGCCTCCACACAAAACTAACCGTTACACACAACCTGCCAATCTCTGTGGGACCGAATTAAGAAACTCGGTCGGACCGATCCAACAAATCTAGTGACCGTTAGGATTTTCGGTGGGACCGACATGCAACTCGGTAGGACCGATATGGTTAGGGTTAGGGCATAACCTAATCTCGGTGAGACCGATTACACAAAATTGATGGGACTGATTTTGGTAATAAGCTAACTAGAGAGTTGGTCAGGTAAACTCGATGGGACCGGTTCGCTCATCTCGGTGAGACCGAAATGTTACGAAAGGGAAACAGAGAGTTTACATTGCAATCTCGGTGGGACCGATCGCTCATCTCGGTGGTACCGAGACGTTACGAAGGGAAACAGAGAGATTACAATCCCATCTCGGTGAGACTGAGATCCCTATCGGTGAGACAGATTTGCCTAGGGTTTGTGGCAGTGGCTATGACATCTGAACTCGGTGGCACCGGATAGAAAGAATCGGTGGGGCCGAGTTTGACTTTAGGTTTAGGTCATACGTGGATGTGAGAAAGTAGTTGAGGGCTTTGGAGCATATCACTAAGCATTTTGACCAAGTAAGCCATTAAGCAACACTTCATCCCTCCTTAATAGTATTGGCTTTTCCTATAGACTCAATGTGATCTTGGATCACTAAAATATAAAATGTAGGGTCTTGAGCTTTGAGCTTGAGCCAATCCTTTTGTCCTTAGCATTTTGAGGGGTCCACTTTTCTCATCCATGCCATGCCAATCATTGAGCTTTCCTGAAATATTCATCTTGAAATAGCATTAGCTCAATGAGCTATATGTTGTTAGGAATTACCAAAACCACCTAGGGATAGTTGCACTTTCAATCTCCCTCTTTTTGGTAATTGATGACAACATATAGATCAAAGCTTCGACAAATGATAGTAAGATTGAAAAACATTGTCGCTTTGAGAAGTATGTGAAATGTAAGAGCTCCCTCTAAATTTGTGCATAGTTTAAGATTTGCTTTGGACTACAAATGCATAAGGAGTTAGGATCATGAGTTACTCTTCCATGTCACATACATCTTGGTGGAGCGCTCAAAATGATAATAATTAAAAGCATGCACTCATCACCAAGCAAAGTGAATGATCATATAAAGATAAAAGGATGATGTCATCCAACAAGCATTAAGGTAGGATATGATCAAACACATGATCATCCAAGTATCTCACAAACATGAAGTATCGCAAACAAGCAAACAAAGTTTAACCACCAAAACAAGAGAGAATAAAAAGCAACGCTCTCTCTCGAAGCCTATGATCTATACATTTTTCTCCCCCTTTGGCAACAAATTACCAAAAAGTTCATATGAAAATGCATAGTACTAAATCGACTCTCAGGCTTGGTCTTCAGGTGGTGGTGTAGATAAGACTCCTTGGACGAAGACTTCAGTTGATGTAGATGGAGCTGGTGGAGTAGGTGCTGAAGCTGGTGGCACTGAAGATGTAGCAGGTGCCGATGAAGTTGCTCTTGTGTCTGGAACAGGCACTGCAACTGATCTTTGGGCTCTGGGCACTCTGGCAAAAGCATCAGTAGTAGTCTTGCCCTTCCTCTCCTGCATGTCATCCTGAAGTTTCTCAACAACTGACTGTATCTCAGTGACCTTCACATCCAAGTTATAGAACTTCTGCTCCATGATCCTCTCCAGGCTCTCCTGATTTTGAGTCAGGGTACCCAATCCCTTCTCAATCTTCAGAGTGGAGGCAATCAAGTAGCCAAGCTGATCTTGCTTGCTCTTCAAGAAGTACTGAGATGCCTCATCAATGGTTGGCATCTTTGCAGCCTTTTCAGTCCTCGCTTTCTCCTTCTTTGCTTGTGCTTTCACAGAAGATGGTTCATCTTCATCCATTACCACTGTGTTGTTCTCAAAATATGGATAGATGGGCATGTGTTCCTTGTCCAAGAGGTATGTGCCAGTGCCCATCTTGAAGTTAATTAGCTCCTGGATCTGTGGGGCATATCCACAACTTCTCTTCTGATCTGCAACAGTCCTCTTGATAGTTTCCACTATGAGGCTCATGACCTTGAACTTTTGAGGCACATCAAATATGTGAAGTAGGTTGATGGCATGGCCTCTGATCATCTTGTGATCTCCAGACTTGGGAAAAAGAGTGTGCCTGAGGATCCAGTTGATGGTTGGCAGTCCTAACAGAAGGTAATGTACTGATCCAAGCTTGTGTGTCTCAATAGAGGAATCTGGGATCTCCTTGTACATATGTGCCATAGAGTTGTGATCCTTCTTCTTCTTCTTGGCATAGACATCCAAGTCATCCTCTTTCTCCTTAGGTGCATTGATCACATTGGCCCATTCTTCAATGGTTGACTGGTACCTAGTACCTTCAGACATCCATACTATCCTTCCATCTGGATAGAAGTGTGTTGTGGAGTAGAACTGCATAATAAACTCATCATTCCACTTTGTGAGCTTCTGCCCAACAAAGTCATCCACCCCACAAGCATTGAAACTGTCATATACACCAGGATAGTGCTCTTCATTCTCCTTGATATATTTCCAGTCCACCCATCGCATGTGACAGACAATTGGCTTCTTGTCAAGCAGCACTGTCTCATAGAAATCCTGATGTTCCTTTGTATGGAACCTATAGTCCACAGCAGTCCTTCGCCTGACAGCGTAGGGATCTGTCAATCTCCATTGTCTGAGACCTGCATCCTTTCTCAGCTTCATATCCTTAGCTACATGATGAGCAGCATTGTGATCTGGAATTTTTGGCTTCAACTTTATCAAGACATGTTCCTCATCATCTTCTTCTTCAACAGCAGCTTCGGGCACTGGGGCCTTGTTCTTCTCTTCAGCAGGAATGTTCCTAGTATTCCTCTTGGGTGCAATTTTGGGCTTTGGAGCAGCTGCCTTGGGTGCTTCTGTGGGCTTTGATGAAGCAGCCCCTGACCTGATGGCATCACCCATAAGCTTCTGAGCTTTAGGTGCTGGTGCAGCAACCTCTTCTTCTTCCTCCTCTTCCATCATGGAAGGCTTTCCAACAACCCTGGCCATGGTCTTCCTAACCCTTTCCTTTCTCTTCTTCCCTTCCTCACCAGCCTCTTTGGGTTCAGATTCCAAAGGCACTTGAGTGGAGGCTCTGGTTTTGGACATGGGAACTCTTCTAGCAGGTGTTTTGGTCCTCATTCCAGGCTTAGTGGCAGCAACTGTGCCATATTCCTTCTTGAGCACCTTCTTCTTGCAAGTGGCCTCATCCTCAACAATCACATAGTCTTCATCTTCAGACTCTGAGGTTTTCTTCTTTCTAGCCCTGGTGGCTGCCTTAGGCAAGTTCCTGGGAGTGCTTCTGCTACCATCATAGCTGCAAGAAGGACTAGTGCCCTCACTCATGTGAACCTGCTCCTCAGACTTGTTCTGACTGTCACTTTGATCAGACATGTTGCAAACACTGACAGCAAACCCTGTGAATAGATATAGATGAGGTAGATAGGATGAGCATCACAAAATTCAGAGGGTTTTGCAAAAGAATGAATCAAAACCTTAGTTTTAGTTTTCCACTAAAAGCATTTTGGATCACCGATTTGTAAACTCGGTGATACCGAAGCAGCTTTTGGAACCTAAACTAGTGAACTCGGTCAGACCGAGTCACAGTTCGGTGGCACCAAGACTGCTAGGGTTTCACAAAGTCTTGAACTCGGTCACACCGATTTGCCATTCTCGATCAGACCGAGAATCACATGTGCAATGGCCTTGGCCGAATCGGTGGAACCGAGTTCTACAACTCGGTTGGTCCGAGATGGTTTCGGCGGAAACCTAACCCTAAATTTTCAATCCAAACCTATTCTACGGAGTGTTTTTACTGGATAAAGTGATCTCAATCGTGGCAAGATACATGGCGAAAACAATGTGCTAGGAATCAGAGTGGAATAGCACAAAGATCAAGTCCATACCCTAGTTCGACAATGGACTTGCTACGACGGCAACGACAGAGACGAATCCCGTTGACGGCAGCAGAGACCAGCGGCGGGAGGCAACTGGCGACAAGGAGGACGATCCAAAGACCCAGGAGGCAGAGCGGGCTGAGCACGGGCGAAACAGTTCGGAGAAATTTCCAAAAATTTTGCTCGTGGAAATATATAGCCCGACCCTGTCGGTGTGGCCGAGTGGAACAACTCGGTGGCACCGAGATGCATAACTGCTAGCAGTTACAGCAACTCGGTGTGACCGAAAAGTTCAAATCGGTTGCACCGAGATTGAAAACCTAGATCGACTTAGTGATCTCGGTATGACCAAAATAGAAGAATCGGTCAGACCGAAACGCACAAAGAAGTTTTGGAAGTTTAAGTCCATGCACTAGTGCAGAATCGGGCAATAGCACCGGTTCGTAAGGCCCTTTAGTGCCGGTTCCATAACCAGCACTAAAGTGTGGGCACTAAAGCCCCCCCCCTTTAGTACCGGTTCAGCACGAACCAGTGCGAAAGGGCAACCACGTGGCACGAGCCAGCTCCGGGGGCCTGGAGCCCTTTAGTACCGGTTGGTAAGACCAACCGGTACTATAAGGTTTGGTTTTTTTAGTTTTATGATTTCTTTTTCATTTAATTTTGTGTTTCCATTTTATTTCTTTTTCGTTTGCCGGTATTTTACGACACATTGTACACGTTATATATATATATATATATATATATATATATATATATATATATATATATAGAATTTTTAGTAGAACCAATCATGCATATATATATATATCATCAATGTCTCACAAACCACCATATTAATTAATTCACACATACACAGATGTATAGCTATATACAATTTCTCCTACATATGCATGTTGCCTTCGGAGCCAGTGGCATTAGCCTAATTGGTGCCTTCGGAGCACGATGACAATTGGAAGTGGTTTTCATGGGGGCGGTAGCGGGTAATAGTATTCTCCCTTCGGATTTATGACCTGGTCGAGCAAAAATCCCGCTATTTCCTCTTGAAGTGCTTCTACACGCTCCGTTTCTAGGAGCTTCTCCCGCACCTCTTTGAACTGTTAAGAAGGAGATCAATATGCATGTGTATTAGTTGTGTGACTAGATATCGATAATGGTGTAAAAATTGTGAATAGTGTTCTGACAAGCGTACCCATTCCTGTCTTTGAGATCTGCTCCTTTCGGATGCCATCATGCGAATGTTCTCGCAAATACAGAATGCACACAGATCAGTCCCATGCGCCTGTTTCAGGGCCTTTACGAGAATGGAATTTGATCAGATAATAATTAATCAAGCATGATAATTAAAGAGATGGCAGCTAGCTAGCTAGCTAGTACTACTTAATTACTTACCTTGGGTCGAAACCATTTAAGCTTTTTTTTCCATTCGCCTTCCGTGACGCTGATGAACCTTGCCCAAGCCCTGCCCGCCGACAAACAAAATGAATAAAGGGATTATTAAATAGTTCATATCATGAAATGACGAACTAAATAGGCCGAGATATATAGTTAATAATGATTGAAATTACCTGTTGACTATCCCAAACAAGATGTTATAGTCAGTATTTGCTTTGAGTAGTGAGTCCAGTATTTCAACTGTTCCGGCGTCAACTTTAATGATACACAAGACCCAGTGAAATCTGCGTGCACACACGTTTGCATGTCTTAATTAAGCAGGCATATGTAAGTAAAAACATGTAGCTAGCTAGTAGGCAAAAACAGAGAATTTGTAGTACAAGACAGTGTGACTCACGGAAAGTTGTAAGGAAGTAGTATATCTTCATTGTATTTGAGGCGCTTCAAGAACTCTAGCATGTTGTCCTCTACGTCCTTTTGATGATGTGGATTTATTAGCCATGTGTATTCATTAACGGTGTTTGGGTCAATGAACCCAATGCCAAAGAGTCCACCTTTTCTCATTTCATACATCTTCATCCTGCATAATACCACAGAAAAGAATATAGTGAGGATAATT
The DNA here is from genome assembly GCA_963921465.1 of Triticum timopheevii. Taxonomy (NCBI): domain Eukaryota; kingdom Viridiplantae; phylum Streptophyta; class Magnoliopsida; order Poales; family Poaceae; genus Triticum; species Triticum timopheevii. The sequence goes on along the minus strand of OY997264.1, from coordinate 43,505,679 downwards.
ACAGGTAATGATTGATCAAAATGATCACTACAGCTAGCTTGAGACTTAAATTACAGAAAGAAATCACTTACAGACAATAGCAACTGATGATAGATTTGTCGAGTGCGTCTTGATTATATAACTGAAACAGTTCAGAATACTCAACGGACAGAGCTTTCTCATGGAAGTAATGCTCCTCCTTGACATTTACCATGAGGGACAATCGATCTGAAATCTTGGTAATGTTCATGTACCATTGATGCAATTCATACATTCTCGTTGGGAGGTTCTTGACCTTGTCTGGCTCGACCAAAGGTTGGCCCCGGACATATTTCCATTTTATTTCATCCTCTCTAAGCACAGGCATGGGCTCGGTCTCGAGGAGTTGTCCAACAGTGATGTTGAGAACTTCAACATGCATTAGATGCTCCTTGGTTATTACCACATTGCCCACCTCGGGAACGTAAACTGTTTGCCCACAATAATATTGGGCGCGCGTACTGTCACGTGTTGTTGGCACAACAAGCGAGGGGATCGATTGCGCCTCCTGTTCTTCCAGCTGGGGAATGGTTTTCCCGCATTTTTGACAGCTGCTTGTTGTTTGCTCGATCCCGAGCTCGCCTCCTTATGTAGACGTGCTCGATTTAATTTCCTGATGTGGCGCTCATAGTCTGTGTCAACAGGCTTGGGTGCTGGTGGTTGAGCCATACGAATGAAGTGGTCAATTATTTCCTCAGGCACTTTCTCCCTTGGCGGCGGTGGCGGTTTCGGTGCAAAATGGGCTTCCACCTCGGCCTTCGATATGGCTGCGTTTTCCTCCTCGGACTTGTCATAAGGCCTCTGCGGAAGAGGCGTGAGGCTTGGACCATATTTATATCGCTTGCCTCCGCCTGTACTTCCTGTACTACCTCGACTCGTACCGCTACGCACCATAGCTCCGGGGTGTCTCTTCTGCGATTGCTGAGGTGGCGGAGATGGCTGACGGGGCTGAGCTGGACGAGGAGGAATGGCCTGAAGCTGTGCCGGACTTCGAGGAGGAGTGGCCTGAGGTTGTGCCGGACTTGGAGGAGTGGACGTCTGACGCTGTGGCGGACTTGGAGGAGGAGTGGCCTGACACTTTGCCGGACTTGGAGGAGAAGTGGCCTGACACTTTGCCGGACTTGGTGGACTTGCAGGAGTGGGAGTCTGCTGACTCGGTGGCGGACTTCGACGAGGAGTCAGCTGACGCGGTGTCGGTGGCCTTCGAAAGATGATGCAATCGTTTTTTCATAGGATGATACGATGTTTGGCCTCTCCGAGAAAGTGCTCGCCGTCACCTCCAGGAATGTCAAGCTGTAGCTCCGAATATGGGTCCACCACCTCATCAACCAAGACACGAGCATAGCCCGCTGGAACCGGGTTGCAATGGAAGGTTGCCTCGGGGGGATTTGTAAAAGCAACGGCGTCCGCCACCTTAATGGGTATGTTCTTCATTTTGACGTGTAGCTCACAGTTAGTGTTCTCCGTGATGTCATCCACGGGGTGTCTATCCAGCATTGCGTCGTCCGGGGCGGAACCCACGCTGCTTCTCGGCATGGATGGGGTGGTGCTATCCAATGCCGGATCATTCGCTGGCTGCTGCAGCTGCTGAGACCCCCTTTGCTGGGTAAGTGAGTCGATCTGCTCCTGCTGCCGCTGGAATTTGACTGCCAATTCCGCTTGACTTGCTTCTAGGCCTTGAAGGCGTTCATAGTCCCGCTTCCTCTGCTCCTCCTCCATCTTCCTCTTCTTCTCCTCCGCAATCTTCTTTCTCGCACGGGTTCTGTAGTCGGTGTTCCAGTCTGAAAACCCCTCATACCACGGAATAGCGCCCTTGCCTCGTGTTCTTCCCGGGTGTTCAGGATTTCCCAGGGCACGCGTAAGCTCGTCGTTCTCTCTATTGGGCTGGAACACCCCCGATCGTGCCTCTTCTATTGCAACAAGTATCGCATCGTCGGCTCCCTTCAGACTTGCCCTCGTCGAAACATTGCCTGTCTTCGGGTCCAACTCCCCCCCATGCGCATAGAACCAAGTCCTGACCCTGGGGGGCCAGCTCTTAGTAACCGGAGTGACACCTACATCCTCCATCTCTTTCTCAGACTTATCCCACTTAGGCATTGCCACCGCATAGCCACCTGGCCCCAGCTTATGGAACTTATCCTTTTTTTCGGCATTCTTCTTGTTTATTCTCGACCGTTCCTTAGCTAATTCCGAATCCTTGAATTTCACGAAATCGTCCCAATGAGCACATTGGTTCTCTAGTGTTCCCTCGAATACTGGAGTCTTCCTTCCTCCCTTGACGTACTTGTCCCATTCACGATTCTTGTGGTTCTTGAATGCAACCGTCATCTTCCTAAGAGCAGCGTCCTTGACTTTCTGCACATCTGCTTCTGTGAAATGATCTGGTAGGGTGAAATGTTCCATGAGAGTATCCCAAAGCAGATCTTTTTGTTTTTTGTCGACAAAAGTAACATCTGGACGTGGAGCAGCATCCTCTTTGACTTTTTGTCTTTTGTCTTTTGCTGGCTCTCTCCATTCTTGAAGGGAGATCGGGAGTTGGTCCTTCACAAGAACTCCGCACTGACGAACGAACTTGTCCGCAATCTTCTTAGGCGCTAATGGTTCGCCATTAGGTCTGATTGCCTCGATATTGTACTTCACGCCCTCCTTCAACTTTTTGTTCGGGCCTCGTTTCGTCCTTTTGCCTGAAGATTTGCTCGATCCGGATGGCTGAAAGAACAAAGATCGATTCGTTAATATATCTTCAAGTCATTTAAAACATGTGATGATCACCAGATGCCTGCTTATATAAATATATATACCTCGCCAGTCTTTGTTGTTTCAAGATCAACATTTTCTTCGTCATCATCATAATCATAGTTCATGACTTCATCAATTCGGTCGTCGCGATCGAATATCATATCACCCTCTCCGGTGTTGTTTAGAAATTCGGAGCCGTCATAATCTTCTTCATTCTGATCATCATCTGGCCCGTGAGGATGGCGTATCATATCGAACATGGCCTGTTCTCCTTCTCTGCCGGTATTGTCCGCCATAGCTTTTATTTAACTAATCCAAAAGAAATATAAAACAATTTAGTATTCAAATTACATTGTCTCGAATAATAGATATAATCTCGAATACATCGTCTCGAATAATAGATATAATCTCAAATACATCGTCTCGAATAATAGATATAATCTCGAATACATCATCTCGAATAATAGATATAATCTCGAATACATCGTCTCGAATAATAGATATAATATCGAATACATCACTGGCTAGGTAGCTAATAAAGATCGAATACTATAGAATAATCTAGGACACTCGTGGTTCCTGCGGCGCGGGCGGTGGACACCCAAAGAGAAGGAGCCCTCACAGGATCATAGCTGAAATGAGATCCATGAAGAAACTACCAGTTATTGGTGAACCCGCCGCCCTCTAACGCAACCATGTAGCGATGGACGTGCTCGTCCTCTTCCCTGACACGGCGACGTACCACCTCCGGCTGGGCCGGCTCCCTCCGCGCCGAAACTGGCCCACGCGAACGCCACCAAACGAGATCAGGGTCGACGACGGGACCCGGGGCCGGGTTCCTCATCAAGCGTCGCGCCCCTCGAGGCAGCACCTCTCAGTGCCAGCCCGGCGGAGCCCAGTCCCGGACATGGGTCAGCCGGACGTCGTCGCGGAAGGGTCGACGGCGAGGATGCGGGCTGGGCATCGTCGAGAACAAATACTAGCTATATGCCCGCAAAAAGTAACATTTTTTTAATGATTGGATTTTGATAACTGACATTTCTATATAACACTAATTATGCTATCATTGCATATGTCAAAATTCTATATGCTATTTCATACTAATTAAGCATCTAACACTAAAAACAGAAAAAACAACTTCTATACATCAATTAAAAAACAGAAAAACAACATTATATAAAAAAATTCCATACTAATTAAACACTAATTATATCCATCTAACATGCATTCATACATATATACTAGTGAAAAAACAATAATCTAAAAAATCTAAACTAATTAAACATACAAAATACGTATATACTAATATATACATGCATTCATACATATATATGTGTGTGTGTGTGTGTTCATCATGCTTGTGTGTGTGTGTATGGGCTCGGGGAGGGGCGGCGCCCATGGTGGCCGCCGGGGGCGAGGGAGAGGGGTTCGAGGGGGAGAGCTCACAGCGGGGCGACGGCGACGGCGAGGCGACGGCCGGGGGCAGCGACGGGCCGGGGCGTGAAGCGGGGGCGGCGACGCAGGGACGGCGCGACGGGGACGGGCCCGGGGCGGCGACGGGGACGGGGCGGCGACGGGGGCGGCGACGGGTATGGGGGCGGCGACGGCGACGGGGTCGGTGACGGCGTCGATCGATCGGGGCGGGCGGTGCTTCAATGGGGAAACAGAGGAAGAAACAGAGGGAGATTGAAATTTTTCGAAGTGTTGTATATATAGAAGGCACCTTTAGTACCGGTTGGAGGCTCCAACCGGTACTAAAGGCCAGTTTTGGCCAGCCCAAGCGGCGGGAAGCGACCCCCTTTAGTACCGGGTGGTGGCACAAACCGGTACTAAAGGCCTCACCTTTAGTACCGGTTTGTGCCACGACCCGGTACTAAAGGGGGTGCGCTGGCGCAGGTGCGGTGCGGCAAGTTTAGTCCCACCTCGCTAGCCGAGGGGCGACCGCACTGGTTTATAAACCCCCGTGCGGTCGCTCTCTCGAGCTCCTCTCCAAAGCAGGCTTACTGGGCCTACGTGTTCTTTGCTGCCCTGTGGGCCCACTTGGCCTTTGCGGGCCTGCATCCTGGCCCAACGACAGGTTGGGTTTCTAGTCGTATGCAGGCCGCTCTGACCTAGTAGGCGGGCTTGTTTTTGCTTTATTTTTTTGTGTTTTTTTTTGCGTATTTCGAGTTTCTTTGTGAATATTTTTGCTTTAGGTACAAAAAATTACAAACTTTCTGTTAGTGCCCATAGTTTTCAAATTTGAATAGTTTAAATTTTGAATTATTTGAAATTAGTGTGAATCACTAGTTTGTGAATAACTTAACTTTAAAAATCAGTAAAGGCATGAAAGAATTTGTTTGCACATAAAATTTCTTCGCGTTTCAAATGCCAAAACACATAACTACCCTAACTATTACAGAGATTCCCCTCTGGGTGTGAAACACAGAAGAAAGTGATGATAGTGAAGCCGATCACATCCCAGATCTTTGGGTGTGAAACTTTTTCTTCGCGTGTGTCCCTTTGCGCCGTAACCATGGAAAATCTTCATCATTTAACGGGATGCTCGGGTTCATATTCACTGTGAATGGAGCAATTTCATCAAACTTTTCATAATCTTCCGACTTGTCTGTCTTGTCATGCACTCCCACGATGTTTCTCTTCCCAGAAAGAACTATGTGCCGCTTTGGCTCATCTTACGATGCATTCGCTTCCTTATCTTTTCTTTTTCTTGGCTTGATAGACATGTCCTTCACATAGAAAACTCGTGCCACATCATTGGCTAGGACGAATGGTTCGTCTGCATACGCAAGATTGTTGAGATCCACTTTTGTCATTCCGTACTGCGGGTCTTCCGTTACCCCGCCTCATGTCATATTGACCCATTTGCACCGAAACAAAGTGACCTTTAAACCACGTCGATAGTCAAGTTCCCATATGTCCTGTATATAACCATAATATGTTTCCTTTCCCGTCTTGGTTTCTGCATCAAAGCGGACACCACTGTTTTGGTTGGTGCTCTTCTTATCTTGGGCGATCGTGTAAAATGTATTACCATTTATCTCGTACCCTTTGAAAGTCATTATATTCGAAGATGGTAACTGGGACAACAAGTACAGGTCATCTTCAATAGAGGTGTCATGCATGGTACGTGTCTGCAACCAGCTGGCGAAACTCCTGATTTTTTCACGTGTAATCCAGTCATCAGACCGCTCCGGGTGTTTGGAGCGTAGCAAATTCTTGTGTTCATTCATATACGGAGCCACCAAGGCGGAATTCTGTAGAACTGTGTAGTGTGCTTCAGTGAGAGAATGTCCGTCCATACATATTATTTGTTCCCCTCCTAGCATGCCTTTTCCATCCAGTCTGCCCTTATGCCGCGATTCAGGAACACCAATCGGCTTAAGGTCAGGAATAAAGTCAATACAAAACTCAATGACCTCCCCATTTTGATGGCCCTTAGAGATGCTTCCTTCTGGCCTAGCACGGTTGTGAACATATTTCTTTAAGACTCCCATGAACCTCTCAAAGGGGAACATATTGTGTAGAAATACAGGACCCAAAACGTTAAATTCTTCGCATAGGTGAACTAGGACGTGCGTCATGATGTTGAAGAAGGATGGTGGGAACACCAACTCGAAACTGACAAGACATTGCACCAAATCATTCTGTAACCTTGGTATGATTTCTGGATCGATTACCTTCTGAGAGATTGCATTGAGAAATGCACATAGCTTCACGATGGCTAATCGAACGTTTTCCGGTAGAAGCCCCCTCAATGCAACCGGAAGCAGTTGCGTCATAATCACGTGGCAGTCATGAGACTTTAGGTTCTGGAACTTTTTCTCTAACATGTTTATTATTCCCTTTATATTCGACGAGAAGCCAGACGGTACCTTAATACTGAGCAGGCATTCAAAGAAGATTTCCTTCTCTTCTTTGATAAGAGCGTAGCTTGCATGACCCTGATGTATGACGTCTTCTCCGTGCATACGTTGCTGGTCCTCCCGTGAATCAGGTGTATCTTTTGTCTTCCCATACACGCCCAAGAAGCCAAGCAGGGTCACACAAAGATTCTTCGTCACGTGCATCACGTCGATTGCGGAGCGGACCTCTAGGTCTTTCCAATATGGCAGGTCCCAAAATATAGATTTCTTCTTCCACATGGGTGCGCGTCCGTCAGCGTCCTTCGGAACAGGTTGTCCGCCAGGACCCTTTCCAAATATCACCTTCAAATCCTTGACCATATCATGTACATCAGCACCAGTACGGTGGCGAGGCTTCGTCCGGTGATCCGCCTCACCTTTGAAATGCTTGCCTTTCTTTCTTACGGGATGCCTGCTCGGAAGAAATCGACGATGTCCCAAGTACACATTCTTCTTACAACTATTCAAATATATACTGTCGGTATCATCCAAACAGTGCGTGCATCCGCGGTATCCCTTGTTTGTCTGTCCTGAAAGGTTACTGAGAGCAGGCCAATCATTGATGGTCACGAACAGCAACGCCTTTAGGTCAAATTCTTCCCCCATGTGCTCATCACATGCACGTACACCTGTTCCATTCCACAGTTGTAAGAGTTCTTCAACTAATGGCCTTAGGTACACATCAATGTCGTTGCCGGGTTGCTTAGGGCCTTGGATGAGCACTGGCATCATAATGAACTTCCGCTTCATGCACAACCAAGGAGGAAGGTTATACAAACATAGAGTCACAGGCCAGGTGCTATGGTTGCTGCTCTGCTCCCCAAAAGGATTAGTGCCATCTGCGCTTAGACCAAACCATACGCTCCTTGCGTCATCTGCAAACTCCTTCCCGTACTTTCTTTCGATTTTTCTCCACTGCGACCCGTCAGCGGGTACTCTCAACTTTCCGTCTTTCTTACGGTCTTCTCTGTGCCATCGCATCGTCTTGACATGCTCTTTGTTTTGGAACAAACGTTTCAACCGTGGTATTATAGGAGAATACCACATCACCTTGGCAGGAATCTTCTTCCTGGGGCGCTCGCCCTCGACATCACCATGGTCATCGCGGCTGATCTTATAGCGCAATGCACCACATACCGGGCAAGCGTTCAAATCCTCGTACTCACCGCGGTAGAGGATGCAATCATTAGGGCATGCATGTATCTTCTGCACCTCTAACCCTAGAGGGCAGACAGCCTTCTTTGCTTCGTACGTACTCTCGGGCAATTCATTGTCCTTTGGAAGCATATCCTTTATCATTACAAGCAACTTTCCAAATCCCTTGTCAGATACACCATTCTCTGCCTTCCATTGCAGCAATTCCAGTGTGGTGCCCAGCTTTTTCTTGTCACCTACGCAATTCGGGTACAACAATTTTTTGTGATCCTCTAACATGCGCTGCAACTTCTTCTCCAAATCACTTGCGCAGTTTCTCTTTGTATCGGCAATGGCCCGACCTAGATCATCAACGGGCTCATCTGATGCCTCTTCTTCAGCTTCTTCCCGCATTACCGGCTCAGCTTCTTCCCCCATTGTTGTATCATCGTATTCAGGGAACCCATGGCCAGGATAGCTGTCGTCGTCCTCTTCTTCTTCATTGTCTTCCATCATAACCCCTCTTTCTTCGTGCTTGGTCTAAACATTATAGTGGGGCATGAAACCGGACTCAAACAGGTGGACGTGAATGGTTCTTGACGTAGAATAATTGCGACCATTCTTACAGCCAGCACATGGACAAGGCATAAAACCATCCGCCCGCTTGTTTGCCTCAGCCGCAAGCAGAAAAGTATGCACGCCCTCAACGAACTGGGGAGAGCATCGGCCATCGTACATCCATTGCCGGCTCATCTTCATTATACAACACCGAATAGACCAAATTAATACAAGTTCATACATAAAGTTCATACAACACTTAAATGCAACAAACAAATAACTCTCTAGCTAAAGCATTTAAATGCAACAACAAATGCGATCAAGATCGCAACTAAGGTAACAATTGATCCAACAGCATAATGATACCAAGCCTCACTATCGATGGCATATTTTCTAATCTTTCTAATCTTCAAGCGCATTTTCTCCATCTTGATCTTGTGATCATCGACGACATCGGCAACATGCAACTCCAATTCCATCTTCTCCCCCTCAATTCTTTTCAATTTTTCTTTCAAGTACTCATTTTCTCTTTCAACTAAATTTAACCTCTCGACAATAGGGTCGGTTGGAATTTCTGGTTCACATACCTCCTAGATAAAAATATCTATGTCAACTTGATGGGCATAATTTTTCATAAACACGAAATGCAACAAATAATTTTAAAAGAGAATATACCACATCCGAATCATAACAAGGACGAGGGCCGACGGGGACGGATATCAAAACCATGGCACTATGTATAACAAACAACGTACGGGTAAGATAATTATTATACGAGTAATTATATATCCAAATCACACAAACATCAATTTTTTATATAAAATTTCATGAACAAGAGGCTCACCACAAGGTGGTGCCGGCGACGGGACGGTGCGGGCGATCGACGGTGGTTACGACGGAGATTTAGAAGGCACTAAGTAAACCACACCTACATATGCAAACTAAGTGTTATTTTGACCTCAAATTGCATATAAATCAAATACTACCACATATAATTCCTCCCAAATTGCTAAAACCCACAATTAATCACTATATAAACCAATGCAAGAGCTAATCTAGCAATGAGAGATGAAAGGACAAAGTTGCTAACCTTGGTGATCATTTGAATGGATGAGGGCCTGCAAATCTTGACAAATTTGGGGCAAATTTTGTGATGAACTCGAGAGGAAGAAGGGAAGAACAGAGGAGAGGGAGAGGGGAAAGGGGGAAGAACAGAGTGCGGGTGGACGAAGGGTTTATAAAGAACGACCTTTAGTACCGGTTCGTGCCATGAACCGGTACTAAAGGTGCTGGAAGGGCCCCACTCTGACAACATCCTGCCACCACTTTCTTTAGTACCGGTTCGTGGCACAAACCGGTGCTAAAGGTTCGCCACGAACCGGTACTAAAGAGCTCCTCCCGCCAAGCCGTTGGAACCGGCACTAATGAACACATTAGTGCCGGTTCTGTTACAAACCGGGACTAATGTGTCTCACATTTGACCCTTTTTCTACTAGTGATGACGAATCGGGGACTTCGAGTGCTCCTCACACAGAGTGGTTCGAATCTGACTTGATCAAACTTTGTGATGTAGCAAGAATAGAGTTTGAGACAAGAAAAGCATAGATAGCTAGAGAAGATTCTTAGGCATTCTTGTCCATCCACTTGGCAAAAGAAGAAGAAACCAAATAATCAAAACAACAAGTGGATGTCCTTGAATGAGTAAAATATGCAACCAACATGCCCACATAATAAAATGACAAATGAAATATGTGGCAAAGCATGCACAACCATTCTAGCATCTATCAAGCAATTGGCGATGACTAGGTCATCTATATATGAGTATATTGACTTAGGAGTCAAATGAGAATATTTGATCATAGGTCATACTCATCGTTTAAGCTCAAGTGGGGTTGCCACTTTTACATAATGCATTAATGTGTTCACACCATTAGAGTTGCTTTAACTCAATTCTTAGAGTAAAGCTCCCCCTAGATGTGAGATCCCCCCTAAGAGGGATGAACTAACCTTGGGTTTTTGTCGATGATGACTTCATGTAGGTGTTGAAGATGTGGATGATCAATGTTGATGTAGATCTTTTGGAGCAATCCTTTGGAGTGAGTTGCATTTTCAATACCTACACGGGTTAGTCCCACAAGGAACAAACAAGGATATCCATAGACATAGAGTGATGCACACACAAAATGATGTCTATGAAAGCATTAGGTTACCTTGTCCCTTGTCTTACCAACAAGAGGGTTTCTGACTCCATGAACTAGTGCAAGATGTGGAAGTTGATTGCACTTGTCCTTGCCAAAATGATAAGAGTGAAGTATGTTGGCGGAGTCACCCTCAAGAACTCTCTAGTTCTTCTTCTTCGGGATCCACATCATCTTGATAGGAATCCTTGGAGTTGTAGTCATACTTGATGAAGTAGAACTTGACGTAGTCTTGGGAACCCACTTGACCAAGGCTTTGGAAGCTTCTTCAAATGCATCAATCTCCTCTTGAAGCTCATTCTTGCCTTTTTGCTTGTGGTCTTGTGGTGGAAGATCATCTTGAGCTTGTGTTCCTTTGAAGTAAGTAGGATCATACTTCTATTGTTGAGGAACAAACTTCATCTTGGGGTATTGATCTTCTTCCCACTCAACTCCATTGGCATTGAACTTTTGTTCAAAACCAACACCTTGGTTCTTCCGGTGCCTTCCTTGCTTGCGTACAATTTCCTCGAATTGCTTACTTCCGGCAAGGCTCTTGTAAACACCTTTCTCTATAATTCCCTTCAATAAGCTATTTTCTTGCTCAAGTGTAACTTGGCTAAGAGAATCATTAGTGGAATCAAGAGAACTACTAGAAGCAACAACATTAGATTTAACATGGTTATTGTTACTACTATAGGAAGAATCCTTCTTGTTCTTGTTACTAGACTTGACTTGAGGCATGTAAGTAGATAAGAGTAAACGCTTGGCAATGTAGGAAGAACTTTTCTTGCGAAGATCATCATTGATTGCTTTTAAGTACTCATGCTCTTGTTCAAGGTTAAGCTTTTCAAAGCGTAACTTCTCATGAGTCCTTAAAAGTTCTCGATGATCCCCTAAGATAGTTTCATGAGCTACCTTAAGAGTGTTTAGTTCTTTAGTTAGATGCTCAATCTTCTCCTTATCATTGTCGTTCGTTTTATCTTGATTAGCATGATTAATTGACGTTTCATCATAGTATTCATCACTAGAGTTGTCAATAAGTAAATCATCATCACCTAACAAGTCATCTTCATCACTATTGAAATCAACATACTCGGGGTGTGTTACCTTTGGCCCTTTAGCCATGAAGCATCTTCCAAGTCCTTCATTTGGTGAATCAAATATGTTGTAGGAGTTGGTTGACACAAGTGCTAGTCCGGCAACACCTTCATCTTGAGTATGTTCTGAGTCGGAGTGATAGCTTCTCTCGGAGTGATTGTCGGAGTCGGAGCCGGATACCCATTCACCAACATGAGCTTGATGTCTTCGTTTTGTGTAGCTCTTGATGACTTATACTTCCTTTCCGAATCCTTGCTTCTCTGGGATGTTCTTGGTTCATAACGATCATCTCTACTCCTTCTCTCTCTTGGTGGTGATTCTTCTCTTCTACTTCTTCTCTTAGGTGATTCTTCTCTTCTCTTGTAGGGAGTCGTACACTCATTGGAGTAGTGTCCGGGTCTTCCACAATTGTAGCAATTACGCTCTCGACTAGAAGATCTTTTGTCATTGTAGGACCTTGACTTGGAGCTTCTCTCTTTACTTCTACTCTTGTAGAACTTATTGAAGTTCTTCACCATTAGGCTCAATTCTTCATTGAAGGCTTGTTTCTCACTTGATGATGTGGGGGATTCACATGAGGCTTTGTAAGCACCACTTGACTTGTTGTGGAGCTCCTCCTTATCCTTGAGTGACATCTCATGAGCAAAAATTCTTCCAATGACTTCCGTTGGCTTGAGATTCTTGTAATTGGGCATCATTTGGATCAATGTACACACGGTATCATATTTTCCATCCAATGCTCTTAGGATCTTCTTGATGATGAATTTGTCGGTCATCTCTTCACTTTCTAAGTCGGCAATCTCGTTTGTAATGAGAGCAAGCCTAGAGTACATTTCAGCGACGCATTCACCATCCTTCATTTTGAACTTGTCAAGTTGACTTTGAAGCACATCCAACTTGGACTCCTTGACGGAGTCCGTACCTTCGTGCATATCAATCAAAGTATCCCAAATTTCCTTTGCATTCTCAAGACGGCTGATTTTGTTGAATTTTTCGGGGCACAATCCATTGAAGAGGATATCACAAGGTTGAGCGTTGTATTGCAGCATCTTCAACTCATCCGCGCTAGCTTCACTATTCGGTTCTCTCCCATCAAAGAATTCACCTTGCAAGCCAATACACACAATAGCCCAAACGGCGGGGTTATGTTCGAGAATATGCGTTTTCATCTTATGCTTCCAACTAGCAAAATTCGTACCATGAAAGTAAGGACCTCTATGGTGGTAGTTTCCCTCGCTAGACGCCATACTCTCCTAGGTTGTGAAACCAAGACCAGCAAAAGCTATGGAAATCAAATCAAATGGACAACAAAGCTCTGATACCACTTGTAGGATCAGAAGTATGTCTAGAGGGGGGGTGATTAGACTACTTGACCAAATAAAAACTTATCCTTTTCCCAATTTTAGTTCTTGGCAGATTTTAGCTAACTTAGCACAAGTCAAGCAATCTTAACACAATTCAGGTAATCTTAACACAATTCAAGCAAGCATGCAAAGAGTATATGAGCAGCTGAAAGTAAAGCATGCAACTTGCAAGAATGTAAAGGGAAGGGTTTGGAGAATTCAAACGCAATTGGAGACACCGATGTTTTTGTCGTGGTTCCGATAGGTGGTGCTATCGTACATCCACGTTGATGGAGACTTCAACCCACGAAGGGTAACGGCTGCGCGAGTCCACGGAGGGCTCCACCGAAGAAGGGTCCACGAAGAAGCAACCTTGTCTATCCCACCATGGCCGTCGCCCACGAAGGACTTGCCTCACTAGCGGTAGATCTTCACGAAGTAGGCGATCTCCTTGCCCTTACAAACTCCTTGGTTCAACTCCACAATCTTGTCGGAGGCTCCCAAGTGACACCTAGCCAATCTAGGAGACGCTACTCTCCAAGAAGTAACAAATCGTGTGTTGATGATGAACTCCTTGCTCTTGTGCTTCAAATGATAGTCTCCCCAACACTCAACTCTCTCTCACAGGATTTGGATTTGGTGGAAAGAAGATTTGAATAGAAAGCAACTTGGGGAAGGCTAGAGATCAAGATTCATATGGTAGGAATGGAATATCTTGGCCTCAACACAAGTGTAGGTGGTTCTTTCTCAGAAAATGTAAGTTGGAAGTGTAGGTTCGTTCTGATGGCTCTCTCCACGAATGAAGAGGAGGTGGAGGGGTATATATAGCCTCCACACAAAAATTAACCGTTATACACAACTTGCCAATCTCAGTGGGACCGAATTAAGAAACTCGGTCGGACCGATTCAGCAAATCTAGTGACCGTTAGGATTTTTGGTGGGACCGACATGCAACTCGGTAGGACCGATATGGTTACGGTTAGGGCATAATGTAATCTCGGTGAGACCGATTACACAAACTCGGTGGGACCGATTTTGGTAATAAGTTAACCAGAGAGTTGGTCAGGTAAACTCAGTGGGACTGGTTCGCTTATCTCAGTGAGACCGAAATGTTACGAAAGAGAAACAGAGAGTTTACATTGCAATCTTGGTGGTACCGATCGCTCATCTCGGTGGTACCAAAACGTTACGAAAGGAAACAGAGAGATTACAATCCCATCTCGGTGAGACAGAGATCCCTATCGGTGAGACCGATTTGCCTAGGGTTTGTGGCAGTGGCTATGACATCTGAGCTCGATGGCGCCGGATAGAAAGAATCGGTGGGGCCGAGTTTGACTTTAGGTTTAGGTCATATGTGGATGTGAGAAAGTAGTTGAGGGCTTTGGAGCATATCACTAAGCATTTTGAGCAAGTAGGTCATTAAGCAACACCTCATCCCTCCTTAATAGTATTGGCTTTTCCTATAGACTCAATGTGATCTTGAATCACTAAAATATAAAATGTAGAGTCTTGAGCTTTGAGCTTGAGCCAATCCTTTTGTGCTTAGCATTTTGAGGGGTCCACTTTTCTCATCCATGCCATGCAAATCATTGAGCTTTCCTGAAATATTCATCTTGAAATAGCATTAGCTCAATGAGCTATATGTTGTTAGGAATTACCAAAACCACCTAGGGATAGTTGCACTTTCAGGAGCCCCACCACCACAGGGGCCCAGGCCACCCGAGCCGCCGCTGCGTGAGATATGAGCTGCGCCCAAAGCCGCCGCTGCCGGGAGCAGAGCCCGCACTAGCCACTCCACACCGCCTCCTGTAGGCCGCGCCCCCGTCGTCAGCCGCCGCCGGCCGCCACCCAGCCTAGATGGCCTGCGCCATCCAGCACCGTGCGGGGGGAGGAAGAGGCCCCGCCGCCTGAGATGGCCGGGCTTTGCCCGCCAGCACGTCGGGGCGGCGGCGAGGGAAGGGAGGAGCAAGGAGGAGGGCCGAGCCCGCACACTAGGTCCCCACCCCCCCGGGCGGCGCTTGCGGGAGTGGCCAGGGAGGGGATGGAGGGAGGGGAAGACGGGTTATCTTCTATTCCAGTGGTCTTGTTTTGGACCATATATAGTCAATCAAGGCAGATGTTACCAGCTACGCTATTACAGCAACATTATGGCATTGGGGTTAATTGCATTTGTAACCGTCTTCATCATGGCTATTATTACATCGTGGTTCATAACAATCTTGGTAACTCCACATCCTCATTGCAGTATATAAGGTGAGTATGGCAGGAGATCTTAGACAAGATTTGACAGAGACCAAAATAGGTGTAATCACTTGGTTTATACAAGAGAGGGAACATCCAAGCAGAAGTAGGGTGTTACACCTACAATAGGGGGCATAACTTAGGTAAAGCATCAACCGTGTGAAATCCCGCATCTAGATCTTCCACGTGCGCCTTGCCCATACAAATTCCCCAAATTAAGAGTATTGACGCGTAATCCCCAAGACAGTTGGCAGCCACCATGGGAGCATGCACACGTTAGAGTTGCAATCAAAGCGGGAACCTCTACAACAATCGTTGGTGGGCTCAGTCCCGGGTAGCTCATGTGCTTTTTCATCTTGCGCTTTATCACCAATTATGCGTCATGGCATCCTGCCTGCGCCACATTCTGTCAGAGCATGTTGATCGCTGCGGGAGTGTGGACTTCATCGCTAGTCGCGTCAGCATCATGTGACTCTAGCCATAGGTCTCTCCCCGACTGAGGGTGCCAGGTCTCAAGCGATCCCTAAGATATTCCCCAATGACGTGCACCGGTAATGTGGCTTCCCGGCTTGTTGGTACGGTCACTTTTGACTCCATCTTGCCTGCATTGGGTTTTTGAGTCCAGCGGGTATGAGAGTTTGTCCACTTCTGCCCCCATGACAAAGGTGTACATGGCCAACAATGGCGCAATTCTGGCCGATACGACAGCCCAACAAATTGTTGATGCACTCCTGGACATGCCACGCATGGACAACATGCCTACTGAGAGAGCCCTTGAGACTACTCATGTGGATGTTCTCACTGAGCAGGAGCGCCTCGCGGAGGAGAGAATGGTACTTGAGGTGCGAGAGCATGAGTTCTAGTCGCCGCAGGAGAACGAGGCACGTTGTCACCCCCAGTAGTCCACTTCAACTGTGCAAAGAGGACGCGTTGCGTGTGATTCCCAGACAATGCGAACATCGGAGGGCGTCGCTTCCATCGCACTCCCGCCAGGAACCTCTTGCTTTCCATGGATCTCGCTGAAGTTTTCCTTTCGCTAACTAATGTGCCCGAGGTGAGACATCATCACCGACTCACCAAACTATTCAAGACAGTCGTAGAACAAAAGAATGTGGCAATCTTGTCTCCAAGTCCTATGGTGCCAACCTTTGGCGGATCACTGTCACCGCATCACCATGGACTTGTCAAGCTGTTCCCCAAATCGGTGGGTGTGCGTGAAGACATCGAGCGAATCCACATAGAGTGACGTCGATCTTTCTCTCCTCCCAGCAGGAGAGAAGGACACCATGACACGCGGAGCGATATTGAGGTCGTTCGAGCAGCTAGGCGGCACACCAAGCATCGTGACGAGGTCGGTTGGCCATTTGGATCACGATCACAGGGTCCTTTGTGCTTCAGTCGGCACATACGGATTGTGCCCTTTCCATAGCGGCTTCGGACCACCAATGGAATTAAAAAGTATGAAGGTATTGTCAAGCCCGAAACTTGACTGGTCGACTACCTGATTGCCTACATTATTGGCGGGGCCAGCGAGCATGTTGCTTTGCGTTATCTCCCATTGATGTTGGGGAGTTCCACAAGGGCGTGGCTTAACAGCATGCCCGAGGACAACATATGCGTTTGGGATGTCCTGCGCGATGCCTTCATTAAGAACTTTGAGGGCACCTACACGAGGCCTGCCATCGCGCATGACCTCTGGAGTTGCATCCCAAAGGATGACAAGTCGATCTGTGAATACATCAGTTGTTAGAATTGGCTCCTAAACTCCATCGAGAACATCTCCAAGCCTAGGCCATCCAGGCCTTCCAGCAAGGGGTCTTCGACGAGCTCCTGAGGCTGAACTTAGCCCAAACTGAGGTGCTAACGATGTGTAGTGCCTCTATTTGCAAGCCAAGTTCTTATTGAGACTTTCTTGTTCATCTGAAAGAACGCTTGAATATATTCTCACAAATTATAAAATTCAAATATGAAACGTGGAGAGACCTTACGAAACTGTAAAAAAAACTATTGTATGTACCAAGTTTCGTCGCGTTTTCTATAGATCAATTTTCTATAGGTCTTGTTTTAAATATCTCGTTGGTAAACTAGTAGAAAAACGACTTTTAGTACCGGTTCGTAAGGACTTTTAGTATCGGTTCTGGAAACCGGCACTAAAGGGTGGGGACTAAAGGTCCCCCACTTAGTCCCGGTTCAACACGAACCGGGACCAAAGACCCACCACGTGGCACAAGACGCGCCGTGGTCTGGGGACTAAAGAATTTTTATTTTTTTTGAAATAAAGCAAAAACAGCCCACCTACTGGGCCGACACGGCCTGCATACGACTAGAAACCCAACCTCTAGTTGGGCCAGGATGCAGGCCCGTACGGCCCAGTAGGCCCCACAGGGCAGAAGACTTGCAATAGGCCCACAAAGGCCTACTTAGAGAGGAGCTCAACACGTTGCTGCGGCGAGGCTTATAAACCGGTGAGAGCTCCTCTCAACTAGCGAGGTGTGACTAAACATTGTACACCGCGGATGGCAGCGCACCATCTTTCTTTAGTACCGGTTGGAGCCACCAACCGGTACTAAATGGTCACAAATGAACCGGGACTAATGCATAGCCGTTCGAACCGGGACTAATGGTACCATTAGTGCCGGGTCATTTACAAACCTGGACTAATGTGTCTCACGTAAAGTAGTTTTTCTACTAGTGGTATACACATTTACCCAAATAAAATATAACACAAACTTTTATTTGAGAAGATATCAAGCATCTAAATCATTAAATAGAGAGAGAAAATATATTTCTGGGATAGAGTTGCAACAAGGGGGAGGCATTCAAACGGAAGGACACTATTGTGATTTCTTTAGGACCCTGAAATAATTAAGCGGTACTAAAGACCCTGAAATAATTAAGCGGTAATAAACAGAAAGGTGGAGAAAAGTGAGACGTACAACAGGTTGGTTAGTACTTGTGATTTCTTTAGGACCCTGAAATAATTAAGCGGCAGATCAATGCACGGTATATACCGTGCATGATAGAAAATGCACTCTCCTATGACTATGGCCTATTGAAAATACAAGTTGCATATTTCCTCACTCTTAACAACTTTAAAACACAGTGATAACAGAACTGATATAATTCGTTGTGCATGAGCAGCTTACTATGAACTAAATTGCTAAAGTACTGGAATGTGCAGTATAGGCCACACTCACTCTATTAATGTGGATATTTTTGTAAGCACAAAGTTCCTTTGTAGCTCGTCCTACATGGAATCTCTTATCTTCAGCCCTTCAACACTGCTTTGAGATCCGTACTCTCCAACTAACTTGCAACAAGTAGATTTCTCTTTTTTGTTTCTCTCAAATGAAAGAACATATGGACTTCAAACTTTGCAGATCAAACACACTTTACAACTTCAATGTGTGAAAAAACATTTAAGATTTTTTGGACCAACATAAATATACAAAATGAGGATTTTTTGATTAAAAAAATAGATTTTAGCATTTTAAATGCTTGAAAAAATCTTAAACTTTTTTCCCACGTAGTAATTAGAATGTTTTGTTGTCCTACAAAGTTTGAAGTTTATACGTTGTTTCGTTTGAGAGAAACAAAAATGACAAATGTGCCTGCACGGATCTTGATGCCAAAATGGATGGCTAAGATAAGGGGTACTGTGTAGCTCAAGCTACACAAAACCACACTCGTAACTTTTTAAGATATCGTTCGTACTTATAAATGTTTGAATTGATGGTGAGTTCACATACCAAATAAACAAAATGTACTTCTACCTACATGTGGGAGTAGCAGCCTTTTAAGAGACATAAATAAACAAATATAATTTTACTCACCTCTCAATCTAACCCAAATAAACAAATACACACTACCCTAATTGAGAGAATAACACTCCTGTAAAAAACACAAGTACAATACGCAAGTGTGTGACCCTAACTGTAAATCATAATCTTGATTTCAGTTTCTCTTTCCATCCAGTTCTTGCAGTTCCATGGCTGATCCTGTCCTTGTTGGTTTTAGAACACTAGCTCAATTCACCCAGATGCAGCACATGTACGTGCAAAGCTAGCTCCAAAGAAGCACACAAGCAGCTTGATTGATTTCCTGCCTAGCCACAGTACGTGCGTGTCGGTGGAACTAGAGGCTAGCTTCAACTCGGTGGAACGTCTCGTGGCGACCTTCGTAACTTGCGAACGGAAAAAACAGATCAGAGATTTTTGGTTAGTCATCACATGGGCGCGTCGCTCCTGGACTTTATTTATTGCTTCGATGATCTAGTTTACAACATGGGGTTACATAGTATAAATTGCAGCTAAACTAGCCAATATGTATCCTAGTCGGTGATTGCCTCCAAGCCCACCGGAAAAGGACTAGATGTCGTGGTTAATTCCCACAGTCCTCATATCCAATCCATGATCTTTTACCCGCAACTTGCTCATGCCTATTCTCCTACATATAAAGTCCAAAATGTCATCTGACTTATAAATCTCGCAATGGATCAACTATGGTCTCTTAAGATTCTCCAGCGACCGCGTCATAATATTTACTGTATTTTTCTCTCTTTTTAATTGCGAATCACGCAATAGCCCCAAGACACCATAATCTTTTGACGATCTCCTAAGCTGCTGGTCTAATTTCTCATCTTTTTTATGGGATGACTTGGTAGCACCACATGGGAGGGAGTGTATGATTTCTGCTGATAGTATGGCATTTTTATTTCTCTTTGAAGCACACTAATTCTTGCGCAAAATAAAAGGCACTAACACAAACCGTCTCTGTCTGCAGATTGCAAGCTATATTCTGATGTGCCCTTTTTGAGCAGTGAAATTCTGTGGATTAACTGCCACAGAGAATAATGGCAGAGGGTGTGATTCTTTTAGCTGTGACGAAGATTGGCATTGCTTTGGGAAATGAAGTGATAAACAAAGCTGGTCCGCTGTTCAGAAACGTCAAAGCACAGGTAGCAGAACTCCAAGGTGGAATGAGCCGTATAAGTTGCGAGCTCAGGCTGATGCATGAGTTTCTTTGTACAATGGATGTATGCAATCGGAAGGACCAAGCATATGGAATTTGGATGGAGGAAGTGCGGAAAGTAGCACACCGGATTGAGGACATAGTAGATGAGTATCTACACCTGGTAGGGCAGAGACATGAAATTGGATGGAGGTTTTATCTCATGAAAGGATTCAAGCAACCAGAAGATTTGCTTTCTCTAACCCAGGTAGTCTCCCAGATAAAGGAAGCAGAGACCAGTCTTGTGCACCTATTCAAAGCAAGAGAACGATGGGTTCCAATGGCAAACAACGGCCCTGCTGATAACTCTGGCTATATTGTTGAGAGGTCCCAACATCTTGCAAGCACTTTTCGTTCTATCAGTGAAGATCTTGTGGGGGTCGAGGAAAATAGAAAGAAACTACAGAAGTGGCTAGGGGATCATGTGAAGGAACGCTCTATAGTAGTACTGTATGGCATGGGAGGCCTTGGCAAAACTGCTCTAGCTGCAAATGTGTATAATGAGAAGAGAGAAAAGTATGACTGCCATGCATGGGTATCTGTCTCACAAACATATTCTCCAATAGAGCTCTTGAGGAAACTATTTAAGGAACTTCATCGTGATGGGGAAACTGCTCCTTCCGAGATCACTACAATGGACTTGATCAATATAAAAGGTAAACTCAGCAAGTTTCTAGAGCAGAAGAGATACCTGATTGTGCTGGACGATGTCTGGAAACAAGAAGCATTCAGTGATTTGTTAGGAGAACTTGCCCCAAATACTAAAGGAAGCAGAATAGTCATTACGACGCGAAGTGACGATATAGCTCGGCTGGCGTCCAAAGGACGTGCACTAAAAAGTGAATGCTTGCCATATGACAAGTCATGGTTACTCTTCTGTAAGAAAGCTTTTCGGAGGGATGATTGCCCTACAGAGCTAAAGGACCACTCAGAGCAGATAGTGGCCAAGTGTAAAGGCTTGCCTCTTGCTATTGTGTCGGTTGGAAGTCTCTTGTTTGTGCGCGAGAAGACTCCAACAGAATGGAAACGAATCCATGACCAGCTAGGTTGGGAGCTGTCGCATAACCCAGGGCTTGATGATGTGAGAAATACTTTGTATTTGAGCTTCATATACCTTCCTTCACACCTGAAGAGTTGTTTTCTATATTGTTCCTTGTTCCCGGAGGACTACATTGTTCACAGGAAGGTACTCATCAGACTATGGATTGCAGAGGGGTTCGTGGAGGAAAGGGGTCATAGTACATTGGAAGAAGTGGCAGAAGAGTATTTGAATGAGCTTGTCCACAGAAATATGCTGCAGCCTGTGGAACGCAACTCGTCTGGCAGAATAAGGTCTTGCAAAATGCATGACATTGTTCGTGAGTTGGCAATTGATTTATCCAAGAAAGAAAGTTTTGGTCTTGCATATGAGTATGGGAATCATGGAATTCTGGACACAAACACTCGTCGCTTGGTTGTATCTAAATGCAGCAATGATATTTTGCCAGATTTACAACTACCTCGTCTTAGATCTTGCATCATATTTGATAAGGCCATGCCATCATCCAGAATACTTGATTCTGGAGCAGCTAAGTCTAAGTACATTGTAGTCCTAGAACTACGTGGCTTGCCCATTGAGAAAGTGCCGAGTGCTGTTGGAGATCTTTTTAATCTGCGCTATTTAGGATTGCGTGATTCAAAGGTGAAGTTCCTCCCGAAGTCTATCGAGAAGCTCTCCAACTTATTGACATTGGATATTTTCAACGATATGATACAAGAATTGCCACAGGGCATTGTCAAGCTGAAGAACTTAAGACACTTACTTGCTGAGAAAATTGTAGATCCGTCGCATTGAGATTTTATATGTCGCAAAGGTATGCGCATCCAGAAGGATTTATCAAAATTGACAAATTTGCAGACACTGAATACAATTGAAGCACGAGAAGATTCTATTAAAGAGCTGGGGGGGCTGAAGCAACTAAGGAGCTTGAGGATAAGTAACCTGAAGGAAACCCAATGTGCGCTTTTTTGCAAGTCCCTCTTGAAGTTGCAACTCTTGAATCAATTACATATTACCATGAGTAACAGGTATGAAATTCTTCAGTTGAATGAGCTGAAAACCCCACCCCTCAACCTTCAGAAACTCATTCTAAGAGGAAGATTGGCAGAAGGGACATTTCAGTCTCCTCTTTTCCAGAAAGGAGGAAAGAAGCTATGTGGACTATATCTTGTTTGGTCGTGTCTGCCAGAAGATCCCCTTCCATCCATCTCGGGATTGGATAATCTGACAGAGCTACATCTTACAAGAGCACTCGTCGGGAAAAAATTAATATTCAAGAAGGGATGGTTCCCCAAATTGAAGAATCTTAAACCGCGGGACTTGCCTTCTCTAAATAAGCTAAAGATAAAGGAAGGTGCCATGGAAAACCTCCAAATGTTGCAGCTAGTGAACCTGAAAAAATTGAAGGATGTTCCAGCTGGCCTTGAGTTTCTTGCATCCCTCCAACATGTAAGTTTTCTGCATATAACTGAAGAGTTCCTTGTGTTGCTGCAAGAATGTTCTAGGATTCAGCACATCCGTTGGTGGTATTCTACAAAAGATCAGGTTCTACAAGGAAATGTAAGTCACTCATCAACTAGTTAGTCTCTACGGTTTTCGGCAGCACATTTTATTATTATCTGATAACAGCAAATCTTGTAAATATATCAAGTAGCTTAGGATCTATGATTATCTCAAAGCTAGAAAATATCCACACACAAAATTGCTTCCTTCCAGGCGAGAAAAATACTAGCAAACATCATTAATTGAAACTTCATTGGAACCTCCCGCTCAGTATGTCCATGTCCCTCCATTCAATAAAAATATATTAGCGATGCTGAAACTGCTCTGCAACATACGTGTGATAAACTTAAGAGAAATTTTGCAATGTATATGTAAATCCTTCCAGTGAAATATGTAGAGGAAAATTTCAATGGCCATCTATTTATTTTTACAATGAGTCTATGAGAGTATTAACAGTTCTCCTTTTCAGGATTTATATGATCTCAAGCAGAACAGCATTTCTCAGGAGTTCCATTCATGGAGCCAATTTCCCTTCAATGCTATAGCCAAGTATTGTACCATTCAGTGAACAAGCAGAACAATATTCTTCAGTAAGTCTGGGCTGCAGCATCCTGCATGCAGCCATTTGTCAAATTCCTTGATAAGCCTTTCCAGTATTGGTGCATGAACAATATGAAATAATTGCTGAGTTCTTATTATCTTAAGTTTTTGGTGTATCTTGCACGCAGAATAAACATCTTCATGTTTTTGTTTGAACTAGACTAATACGTTAGTGGGTATGGCACCCCATTTTCATATATTGTTCCGACTAATGTTGTACTACCTCCTTTCCAGCTTAGAGGGTTTATCTTTTTTTTTTTCATTTTTCCGGTCTAAAGGGCTGATCTATGTCTCTAGTTTAGATCCCGAGGCACATTACATATTTGCATGCAAGGATCAAAAAGAAACTCATCAATGTATGCAATGTTCCTACTCATCTAGTGGCCAAGCATGCATGCACAGCAATTAATGCATCAGTTTAATTTAGTTAATTTTGTAAAGTATGAGATACATTCCTCCACTGACCATCTGCCTTGGTTGATGTGATTCAGATTTGAGCCCTCTAAACCGGAAGAGAGGTAGTACCACTCATGGAGCGAATTTCCCTAAAATGTTACAGCCAAGTATTGTACGATTCAATGAACAGCTTGTGCTGAATTTATTATTATTTATTGTGTGTTTTTAGTTTGGTGAAAATATTATAAATTCAGGCCTACCGCGCACTCGTTGCGGGCTTTGTATTATATTTCAGTGATATTCGATTGTATGGAACATGAATATTTGGTGTAATAATATGAGAGCTAAAACTCAAATACATATCATTTATTGTGTTTGATTGTTTATAGTTGTATACTATTTATTAAACATAAATATCATATTGAATGGAAATTTTCATGGCCCCGAGCTCAAATGCTCTTCTATGAAAAGTAAAAACAGAAAATAGGAAAATTTCAAAAAAACCTATTCTTTTTACAACAGACATTGCTTAGTGTTCTTACTGCATGAATTTTCTTGATGAAATCACATTCGTGAAGGTCTAGGCGAAAATAACAAAATCGGCACTCCAAAATGTTTTTTTTGTTTGCCGGGAGCACTAAGAACGTTTTTCTAAATTGAAATTTGCATGTATGTACAAAAATAGTAGTGTAATTTTGTACTATTTGTTTTGATTCTATTGTTCACAAGGCTGCATTTGAGCTTGGGAGTAGAAACTCCATGTCAACCTTGAAGTGGATCCCCCCCCCCCCATACCCATGCATGTTGCATGCAGAGAGAAATGATGGGGGGGGGGGGGGGGGGTAGTATCTACTCCCGAGTTCAAATGTTTCCTAATGAACAATAAAATAAAAAAAATGCTTTTAAAATAAAAAATCGATTTTTTTGTAAACTTCTACAATTTTTTTTGTCTACTTGCAAAATTTATCATGAAAGCACATTCGTGGAAATCATGACAAAAAGAAACAAAATCCCTGCTTCAAAAATTATATTTTTAAAAGCATTTCGGAGTACCGATTTTATTTTTTTTAGCATGACTTCCTTGAATATCATTTGGTGATGAAAATTTTCAAGTATACACAATATTTGTCAAAGTTTGTCACAAAAAAAATGTTGAATTACATAAAATGATTTCAAACATAAAAAATGTTCACAAATTTAAAAATGTCCTCGGATTAATTAATTGGTTCCTATATTTTAAAAAATACTTTAGAAAAATCTTCACGGATTCTAAAAAATGTTTCAGTATTTAAAAGGTGTTATCATAATAAAAAATGTTAGTAATTTCAGAAAATGTTCACGAATATTAATGGTAGTCTAGCAATTTAGAAAAAAAAAATAAAGTTTAAAAAAATCCAATTAAAATATTTCTAACTTAACAAATGTTCGTAATTTAATTATGATGTTAGAAAAATTGGAAATTTGTTCTCCGAATTAAAGTATAGGTTTTCAATTTTAAATAATGTTCATAAATTTTAACATTCCCATTTTTACAACAGACATTGCTTAGTTTTCTTACTACATGAATTTTCTTGATGATATCACATTCGTGAAGGTCTAGGCGAAAATAACAAAATCGGCACTCCAAAATGTTTTTTTGTTTGCCGGGAGCACTAAGAACATTTTTCTAAATTGAAATTTGCATGTATGTACAAAAATAATAGTGTACTTTTGTACTAATTGTTTCGATTTATTCACAAGGCTGCATTTGAGCTTGGGAGTAGAAACTCCATGTCAACCTTGAAGTGGATCTCAAATGTTTCCTAATGCACAGTAAAATAAAAAAAGAATACTTTTAAAATAAAAACACCAATTTTTTTGGTAAACATTTACAATTTTTTTTGTCTACTTGCAAAATTTATCATGAAAGCACATTCGCGGAAATCAAGACAAAAATACAAAATCCATGCTTCAAAATTTATATTTCTAAAAGCATTTCGGAGTACTGATTTTGTGTGTTTTAGCATGACTTCCTTGAATATCATTTGGTGATGAAAATTTTCAAGTATACACAATATTTGTCAAAGTTTGTCACAAAAGAGCATTGTCTGATTAAATAAAATGGTTTCAAATGTAAAAAATGTTCACAATTTTAAAAATGTCCTTAGATTAATTAATTGGTTCTTGTATTTTAAAAAATACTTTAGAAAAATCTTCATGGATTCTAAAAAAGGTTTAAGAATTTAAAAGGTGTTATCATAATAAAAAAATGTTAGTGATTCCAGAAAATGTTCACGAATATTAATAGTAGTCTAGCAATATAGAAACAAAATCAAGTTTAAAAAATCCAATTAAAATATTCGTAACTTAACAAATGTACGTAATTTAATTATGATGTTAGAAAACTTGGAAATATGTTCTCCGAGTTGAAGTATTGGTTTTCAATTTAAAATAATGTTCATAAAATTTAAAATTCCAATTTTTAAAAAGTTCTCACTACTTTAAAACATATCCACCAATCTTAATGATGATCATGAATTTAAATTATGTTTGTGAATTTATAAAATGTTTATAAATGTTTAGAGGGGGAACTAGTAAATAGAATAGAAGGAAAACATAAAGAAAGAAAAAGGAAAAGAAACTACCTAAAAATCAGAAACGAAAAAAACGAAAATCGGTAATAAACAGAAGGAAATCAGTAGAGAAAAAAAGGACAAAGTCACCAAAAGAAACGAAGAAAAATGCTTTATGAACGAATGGTCTGGGCCAAGGATCTCTTATTTTGATGCACTGAACCTTAAACAGGTTTTGCCGCAAATGAACCTTAAACTATGAGATAGATGGTTGTGGGAAGGAGGCGCGAGATAGGCCGACCCAGGCACACGGGAAGCCGAAGTCTCATTCTTTTTATTTTACCTTTTTTTGCTTTTTTTTACATTTGTTCATACCTCCGATTATTTTAGATAAACATATTTAGAAAATTACAAAAAATATTTAAATGCATATAGGGAAAGTGTTTCTCATGTATATAGAATGTTCATGAAAATGTTGATCATCTATTTAAAAAATCTTAACGAAGCATACGATAAAAATGTTAATGTATTATTTGAAAAAGTTAAATGTGTATAGAAGAAATGTTGATGATGTACTTAAAAAATGTTGACCATGTAGTTGAAATATATTGACCATGTATTTAAAATATTTAATCTGGTATTTGAAAAATGATAATTAAGCATCCGAAAATGTGAAATGTGTATAGGAAAAATGTTGATATGCATTCGTTTTTTGGTTTTATTTTCACGTGCATTCATTTTTTGTTTTGGTTTTTGCAAATGATAAATGTGTATAGAAAAAATGCCGATGGCGCCGACCCAGCGCTAACAAAGGCCTTCAATGCTTTTTTCATCCCTTTATTTTCATCTGGATTCTATTACTTTTGCTTGTATTTAATATTCTGAATATCTCTATTATATAGATCACTTTATATAAAAACTTGAAAAATGTTAATCATGCATTTAATTTTTTTAAATGTGTATAGAAAAAAATGTTTGTGATGTATACGAAAAATTTACACAAAAATAGTACCATTACTATGGAAAAAGTAGATATAAAAATGTAAGTATTAAAAAGTGAATCATGTATTTGGACACTGTTAAACATGTAAATAAAAAATGTTCCTGATGTATAAAAAAATTGTAGAATGTGTACGAAAAAGAATGTTTTAAAAAAAATTAATCTTATTTTCCAAAATGTTACACGTGTATATAAAAAATGGTCCTGGTGTATACAAAAATGTGCAATATGTATAGGAAAAGTAGACATCAAAAATAAAAGTTGTAAAAAACGTTACTCAAGTGTTTAGACAATTTTAAACATGTATATAAGAAATGTTTGTAGTGTATAGGAAAAATATAGAAATTTGTATGAAAAAGTAGACGTCAAAAACATAAGTATGTTGGAAAAAGTATTAATCATGTATTTATTAAAAATGGGCAGAATAAAAAAAATTAGTACATAACAAATGTCCAGCAAGTATTCAAAATAGTGTTCATAACATGTTTTTTAAGAAACATGTACCTCGTGTATTGGAGAAATGTAGAACGTGTATCAGGAAAATGTTTTATGTGTACATTGTGCACCAAAAAAAATAGATATGTGTTTGAAGGAATAGAAAAATGATGAAAAACGACAAAGAAACATGAAGAAAGCAAAGGAAAACTAGAAAGAACCCAAAGAAAATCAAAGTATAATGAAAAAAATCCGAGGGAAGAAAGAAAATAAGACAAAAAAAGAGAAAACAAGAAACTGGAGAAAGCCCAGTGCAGAAAAGAAAAGGAAACAAAGAAAATGGAAGGAAACCAAGGGAAAAAACAAATAAACTGAAGGAAAATGGAAAAGAAAGGAAAAACCAGGAAAGAAACAAAGAAAAGAAAAATAACATTAAAAACTGATAGAGAAATGAAGAAAATGGTTAAAATAATAAAACCGGAGAAAAAAGAAAAGAAAAAGAAAACTATTGTAGAAATAGAGAAAACCAAAAGAAAAAAGATAGAAACAAAGTGAACTAGCAAAGCGAACGCATCGAACGTAGTGGGAGCAGTAGCTGCGAGCGAATGAACGGGCCGGACCAGTACTGTAGCATGCAGGGAAAAGCTTCAGCGAGACGGTAGATACTCTCATTATAAACGAAAACGTAGTTCTTGCGCATAATATTGACATGTGAACTGTCCATCATATTCCGTTTCAATAGATTAATTTACTATTGTACTTGTCCGTGAGTTTTTTTTGTTACTAACTAGTAAGATGCCCGTGCTACGCTACGGAATCGCACAATATTAGGTGCGCTACGGAATCACACAATATTAGGTGAGCTTAAGTTATAATCAAGCGCATGTACATTGCCATGGAATAATATGAAAAGTACCAATACATCCATCAAAGCGTTGTTATATTGTTGATAGGTACACATCAAGCATAATACCGAAAAAGGGTTCCCGCTTTATATTATAAAGCAAACATCATCGAGTACATCCGAGATACCGCACAACGCACACACCGCACACACCCAAGGCAAGATACAAAGGTTCCAGGCACCAACATACCACCCCACCGACTACCAATAGAGAGGTGAACCGGACCAAAACGAAGCCAGGCCTCCAAAGCGGTGCCTCCAAGAAGGATACGACCATGGGAAGCCGCCACCGCCCAATCAGCGAAGATCAGGTTTTCACCCGGAGCAAGACGACAAGAGTGTGAATGCCGCGACGGGGCCTTCAGGAAGGGTACGGCGGCAACGACTACCCCCACCGTCGGCCAGTCAAAGGACTGGACAAGTGGTGTACCCCGGCACTCACACCACACCGATGAACCTTGACTCCGTCATCCGCCCGCAACCACACCACCCACGCGGCCATGTTTGCCTGCCCGCACCTGAGACGCACGCTCCACCCACGAACGTCGCGCCTCCCGCCACCAGAGCCGCCGCCCTGCAACCAGACAACCCCGAGACCAACACAAAGGCCCCAACTTTGGACCAACCGATGGCCCTCGACCGACGGAACCACCCGCAGACGCTCCGCTGGTAAACCTGTGCCAACCCTCCCACGGCCGAGGAAAGGGGGAGAAAGGGGAGCGGACGAATCCGGACCGGCAAACCGTGCCGGCGACAGGTGACGCGACCGCATCGAGGCCACCCATCCCTCCAACCAAGCTCCCTGCCGAGCACGGGGAAAGGGGAAGAAGGAGGAGCGGACGCATCCGGACCAGCAAACTGTGCCGGCGACAGGTGGCGCAACCGCATCGAGGCCACCTATCCCTCCTACCAAGCTCCCCCGCGAGCACCCCCATGTCGTCCCACCATGGTAGCTGACACAAATCTCCACGAGGCCATCGGCAACCGCAAGCCCGCCGACGAGGGAGACCAAATCAACCCGCAGCTGCAGCCATGGAAGCTCACCGGAGAGGCCTCCTCGCACCGTCCGTCGACGTCTGAGCGCCAGACCAGGAAGGATCTAATGCAGACTCGACCAACACGCCCCGCCAGCCACCACCACTGCGCCGCCGCCCCCACCAGCCCGAAGCCAGGGCAGGGGCGGCCGCCCACAGATCCTTGTCGCCCGCGACCCGCACCACCGCAGCGCCAAGCCAGGAGCCGGCCCAGGCCACCGGAGCCCGCCACCGACGCCCTGCCTCGTCACACCCGCCGCCACGCCAGATCCGCCCGCCGCCATGACCGCCCGCACCAGCCGCTCGCCGCCCCCGCCGCTCCACGCACCGGCGCGTCCTCCGACGCCCAGCCCGTCGCGCCACTGTCACGAGCAGCGCCATCACCACGCCGCCGCGCCGCAACGCCGCCTCGCCTGGGACCGCGTGGCACCCCGAGCCAGCCGCGCCGGCCCGCACCAAGGCCGCTGGGAGGAGGGAATGAGGAGGCCTCGCCGCCGCCGCCGCCGGCCAGGCTTCGCCCGGCCGCGCCCTATGGCGGCGGCGAGGGACGAGGAGGGGGCGGAGAAGGGAGCTGGCGGCGGCGCGGTAGGGTTCCTCCCGTCGCCTCGCGGGGGGGGGGGGGGGGGGCGAGCGGGAGGGAGGGGAAAGTTTTTTCCATCAAGCACAATCAAACATATTGTTTCCAACCGATAAACCCCATCCTTCAAGCCAAACATTTCCTTCTCAATCTTAACCTTACCAGAAGACTTGTTTTTCTCCCTACTCAACTTTCTCATTGGTCACTATGTTATATCGAAGGGACATAGAGCATGCGGCAGATAGAAAATCCATCTACAACTATGACGACACTGACCACCTTTATCTCTAAACCTAAATCGGTCTATGTCGCAGGCTTCTCTTAGCTTAACATGTGTTTCTTAGCTTAACATGTATTTTCCAGAACATAGAGTTGCCCGTGTGAAAATTTTCCAAAACATAGAGTTGCCCGTGTGAAAACAAAATCTAGAGTGGAAATATGGCATCCATCGCGGTAGCAATACCTTTCCCAGCAAAGGCAGAGATGCATTTGTCACCCCATAGCTGAAGAGGAAGCGCTCAGCCTATGGCAGATATAGTCAGAATAATGCATGAACATTGTAAACCTTCAAATTGAAGTGTGGCTCACCAGGATACCAAGGATACCAGTGCACCAACTAAGAAGCCAGAATTTTTCATTGATCAAGGATCAATTGAAGAGTATACTCCAAAAGAAAAAAATTCGAAGAGAAGGGAATGCAAAGATATTCTACCAATATTCTAAAGAAAATTTATGAAAATTGAGCAGGTTACTCCTAATCAGTAATCTCATTGCAGTAAATGGAGATTTAGCTATCAAAAGAAAACTGGCAGCCATTTTATAGAACCCCTCTTACTATGTCTCCCCCATCCACAAGCTGCTTGGTTAGTCAAAGCTCATACAACTTAGTTTTGCAAGTCAATTTGACAATTCATCCAATTAGGATAAAAATGAAACAGAGGGCTGCTGACTGCAGAATATAGTGGAGTGAAGATACCTTCAGTAGTACCTTAAGTTGAGCCTTGCTAAAAGCCTAAAACAGAGACTTGAGAAATAAAATGAAAATATAAGCATGAAACAGGACAGAGGGAATGCTATAAGCTGAAAAATAAAGAAACCACTACAAAATGTAGAGGCCTTGGTTACTACCTTTAATAAAAGAACCATGTTATATGGACGACACATCTCTGAAAATTCGCACACGACGTCTAGATCCAGCCCGGGAATCTCGTACCCAACCTAGCAACCAACCGCTTTATAAGAAGATCGTCCATGCTTTTTCGTCCGTGTAGCAGTTTCGCTAATGAAAACTGAACACCGACCTACTCTGAAACAAAGAACAAGACTGAAGACTGATAAACCAAAATGACTGAAGATATAGGTGTCTGTGCGTGTGTGCGTGTGTGCGTGTGTGTGTGTGTGGAGGGGGGGGGGGGGGGGGGGGGGGGGGCGCTAGCAACAAAAGGATCAACTGGTTTGTACTGTGAAAAGATCAATGAAAACACAAGTAGCTCAAGAGGGTGTCCAGAAAAGACTGAATAATTCCTCGTAAAAAATGTATACTGAGATTCTGAATACTAACGAATTAAGTACTGAACCCTTCGCTCTCAATGCTTGAATCCCGAAAAAAAATCTACCTACAAATCCACTGCCCCACTCCCAGGCTAGCAGACCAGAACATCCGACACAAATTAGGAGTTAATCCACAGACACGAAAATCAGTCTCATGCCGCTGAAGCATCCCCACTTCCACACAAAAAAACACATAAAGCCACAAGTCTTGAACTGGAATCCTTCAAGTATAACTCGTTTCCCATCATTGATCGAAAGTTTAGTGTATAATCACAAAAACAACTCATATGTGGGGGCGCAAGGACTGAACCGAATAACACATAAAATAAATTCTTGCAGGGGGGAGCCGATGGGGAATCATATAGGACGCACTGAAGTGGGGCGCGTGCGATGGGGTCTCCCTGCTGATCTTGCCGCCATGCCCATCCCGTCCATTGATCCCTACCACCATCTCGTCCACCCATGGTTGTGAGTCGACTGATGGACACGAGAAACGAGTCCAAGCCTCCGAGGAGGCCTATATTCGCGCCTTCCATCGGACTGGGAAGGGGAGGCAAAAGCAGAGCTTGGGAGTGGCGCTTCAGTTGTACGTAGAAGGCATAGAGGTCCTATGGGAGCAGTGGATACTTGAAGGGGATGGCCGTGGAGTGCGTCGGCGCGAAAGGAATAGTAGGCGGCGGCGCCGTCGCCGAGGATGAGTAGTTGGTAGCGGAGTACGTGGAGGTCGGCGAGGACGAAGGGGAGGTGGTGGGCAGCGGGGCTCCTGCGTCAGAACCTCAGATGAGGAAGCAGGAGAGTCCTCACGGACTCGAAGGGCGGACGGCGCCACAGCGTACTTGCCGACGTGGTCGTCGAAGGAGACGGAGTAGCGGGAGGAGGAGACGGCGGTGAGGAGGAAGAGGTGGCGGGCCGCAGGTCTGCTGTATCAGAGGAGTAGGAAAGACGGCGCAGCGGAAGAACAACGCCGGCAGCGTACTTGCCGACGTCGGCGTCGCAGAGATGGGGTAGGAGGGGGGTGTGGAGGTGGATCTGGTGGCGGACGGTAAGGCTGCGGTGGAAGAGAGTGGTTGGGGCGGACGCCGCCGGCGGCACCGGTCGCTGCCAGTTCGTTCCATTTCTCTCCAGAATGATCGATTGCTTGATTGGATAAGGTGGGACTGGAGGGAGCTGGACGAAGAGAATGAGGGGTTACGTTGCAAATGTGAAGTGGGGCGCCTCCTATGCGTCAGATGTAGATCAAACAGTCGAAAACGATAGATGGCAGGCACACCATCACCACCAACTGTGTTTTTTATAGAAGTATAGGTAGAGATATTTACCAATAAAATTCACGCGCTATCTGTTAAAATACCCCATAGTTGTGGTTTTTTGTTGTAACAACCATACTTTTTGTCTTGATGTGATTTCTAACATTTCAAAAATAGAGGTTCGTCTCCTGGTTTCATTTCAGAAAAGGTTCACAACTGCACATATAAAGGACTGTGTTAGCGAAACCACCGCAGATCTGTAAGTGAGTCAGTGCATTTAGAGCATTTGTAGTTGGGCGAACGGGCGGGTCACTGACCGGCTCATGAAATCCCGATCCGGACGGGCTCTTCATACCATCCAATATGCCCGGACTGATCAGTATCCCTTATATGCAGTCCACGCTGCCTCATTCTGATCCCAAATATATTCATCTTCATCTGCATCTTAGAGCAAACCTAGCCACTCCACTCCACTCAACTTCCTCTGAAAGCTCCCTTTCGACGATCTCTGACATCCTTCGGCATGGCGGATAGCGGATTCAACTCCGACAACTCTTGATCCATCGACTGGGGCCATGGCCGTCTGCATGGCCCTCCGCCGCTCCTAGGAGGAGTGCGCGCGACCGAGGTCAGATTCGATCCGGTAGAAATCCATTACGTTGCCGCAAGTGGCGTTCGAATCCACCGGAGGCTCGAGTTTGGTCTGCCGCCCATCTTCGGTGCAGAGGCGTATGAGTGCTACAGGGATCGGTGCGCCCGCCATGCGAAACAGAGAGCGAAGGAGGACGATGCCCGCTGCACTGCCAACATGGCGGAGGCGGCGTCGCACGCTGCCTCGGATGAGGAAGTTGTCTGTGTCCGCATCCTCAAACGGTAGAGGAGAAATATGCACGCCATCAGCCAAGATTAAAACCGAGTGGTGTGTGTCATGGGCTCCAAGATTAAAACCGAGAGGAGAAATATGCCGGACACTCTGTGTGGGATCGTAGAGCTAGTTTACGACGCATATCCGGCTGTGAAAATAAAAATACGAGGGGTGGACGACCACTGCCCGCGGGCGTAAAGGTGGGATTAACTATATGCGGCTGTAGATGCTCTTATTCCGGTTAAATTCGGCCATTAGCCCGCCGGCCATTTTTTGTAGCATCGATCGGTAAGTCCAAACACATGGATCGGACGGCCTTCGGGGCGAGCCGGGCGAGGAATCATTCGCATTTTCTGACTCGTTTCATGTAGTAACAAACATCACAGCACAGCTCAGATGTCATCAAAAGGAAAAACATCACAAGCTCAATTAACAATCTACTATACGTATTACTATATAATAGACTGATCGATGACTGGATCCCTGCAACTTTACTAGCGAGAAACACTTAGCTAGCTAGCTACGATGGAGGTGGAGGCAGCGAGTGGGAGCGCCGGCGAGATCAGGTGGTCGAAGCTGGGCACGTCGCTTCCCGTCGCGAACGTCCAGGATCTGGTGGCGTCCGCCGGCGAGCTGACGGCCGACCAGATTGAACGGTACGTCCAGCCGGACATCGACGCGCACGCCGTTCTCCCCGAGCACTCCGGCGAGGTTCCCGTGATCGACCTCGGCAACCTCTTGAGCCCCGAGTCCGTCGACGCAGAGGTCGCGAAGCTCAGGTTTGCCTGCGCGGAATGGGGCTTCTTTCAGGTACATCACTACTGTAAATTGCTGACCACTTGCATGCAGTACACGCCACGCACTCAACTTGAGGCCATTCTTTATGTCCTCACTTTCTAGGCAAAAATATCGTCTAATTGCATGTTAAACATGCTGTTGTTGAAGCACCAACACAAGGACAACGAATACTACGAAAAACTTTTGTTCAGAAATTAAAGACCCATATGCGTTTCTTTCGTTTCAAATTGCCCAATAGACCGTAAATAAATAAGATTCTCCAAGACAAAGAAAAACATCTATGTTGAACACTAATTTCAAATTAGCACAGAAAAATAAAGTTACGTCAAAAAATAGAAAACCATGGAAATATTTACAAAAACAATGATTCATAAGTTTTAAAAACAGAAACTCATAAGTATTCCCCAAGTAATAGAATACCTAGAAAACTCACAAATGATGTTGTAACAATAATCAAAACTCAAAAGAATGTAGATACTTCAATATTCTTCATAAAATAGCCATGAGATTTCTCAAATTGTTTTGGTATTTTACAAATTACTTATTTTTTATTTTTCTATATTTTATTATTTTTTACTTCATATTTTTAATATTCTCAGTATTTTTTCTAGAATATTTCCACTTAAAAATATTTTTAACTTACTTTAGTTCTCAAACTTTTATTTATTCATATTTTAGAATTATATGGCTTTTTCGCTTGAATTTTTTCTTAGTACTTTTATTATTGATTGTTCCATTCCCCCCCACTTATTTGCAACTCGGCTCCACATGGGGAAAATCATCAAAACTTCATTTGTTATATTGCTTTGATCATTGTTAGGGACTAGATTAGCCAAGTTTTCAAAGTTTAAGGCCTGGGATATCTCATACTAGAATTCAAGGACAAAATTCTGAATTGGCCTAGAGATTAGAAAAAAATTCTATTAATTACTAGATTCGACCATTCCATCGCTCAAATGTATGTTTGATTAAGCATGACCATTTGTGCAACATTTGAAATTTGTAGGTTGTAAATCATGGAATACCAGATGAGGTGATCACGGGTATCAAGCATGACATTCAGAAGTTCTTTCAACTCCCCTTAGAAGTTAAGAATGCATATGCTCAACGCCCAGGGGATCTTCAAGGTTATGGCCAAGCGTTTGTTGTCTCTGATGATCAAAAGCTAGACTGGTCTGACCTGCTTGCCCTCTTCGCCCAACCAACCCAAGGCCGTGATATGAGTTATTGGCCAAGTCAGCCCCATACTTTCAGGTCAGACTGTGTATGTTTGAAATTTGTAGATGGATAAGAATTCGCAAGAAAATGTTCCTTCTGTTCAAAGCATCAAATTAAGAAAAAATGTTAATTTGGCCAGAAACTCAAGTTGAATCCAGATTAGATTAAGAAAGCTTATAGGACTATATTGGTTACACGTAATCTTTTGTTAAAATGGACGAAATTTTGAACTAAGGGCATTCTTTTTCACTACTACAGTGTGCCATGTTTTGGTGTGTGACATTCGAAGCATGATTTTGAAATTTATGGATTTTCTTATGCATATGAACTACTTTGTGTGTTTGTTTCATGCAAAATGTTTATTAGCTAATAATATAAACTCATCTTAGGTAAAATAGGAGGGGCACCAAACATTCATGTTGGCCTTATTGTATTATTCTTTTTCAATGTTATGCAACCCTTTGATTATTCAACACCAATACAAACTAGACTTAGTGGAGATTAAGATTTTATTTATTTGATTCAAGGCACCCATTTATTATTCATACACAAACTGTTTTACTGCTAACTAGGCTAGGAACTCAAAGTAAACAACTATGATTCTTTTATGTTTACACGTGTGTACAGAATGACACCAACTCACCCAACACCCTAATAATTTGTTACCTCTATTGCTGAGTTCTACCAAGCCCTGGTCAATTTGGTGAATTCAACAAAATGTTCTTTACAAAGCTTATATATTGAAAATTTACTAAATAAAATCCAAAAAACAAACAAAGGGAACTAATGGACATTGAGTTTTCTAACAAAATAAATTGATTTTACATTTTACAGGGTAATATTTTCATCATAAATATCTAGCAGCTAAGTTTTTATATGGTTCAAGGTACTGCCCAACAAAGGGCCACACCGGGGATCATACAAGCAACAAAACAATTGGGCTTGTTATTTGTATCTGATACTAACACAACCTAGGTCCGGTCATACAAAGCTCCTAATATTTCAGTATGTACCAATACCTAGAATTAACATACAAACACTCTTATGGTTATGATCACAGGAATTCTGTTGAAGATTACTCAATGGAGCTGATGAAACTCGCTCAAACCCTTAATTTCTTCATTGCAAAAACACTAGATGTTGCTCCTAAACTACTGGCAGACAAACATGTGGCACAATTTCTTAGGATGAGCTACTACCCTCCATGCACGTCAATGCCAGAAAAGGTGCTAGGCTTCTCACCGCATTCTGATGGATCTTTTCTGACTATTCTGCTAGAAATTAATTCAGTTCAAGGCTTGCAAATTAGAAGATCTGGTGCATGGATTCCTGTGAAACCACGTCATGATGCACTACTGGTGAATGTGGGTGACCTTCTTGAGGTATGCTTCATAAGACATGTTAAGTTAGTCAACTAATAATCAATTCAAGGCTTGCAAATAAAAGATCTGGTGCATGGATTTCTCTCAAACTAATTGTCATACAAGATAGGAAAAACATTTTTTTACTTTCCATACTTGTGCTTTGGTGAATATAAATCCTCAATTCCATAAATTTGCTCTTCCCACTTAATTACAAACTCCAAGACACACGCACGTGCGCGCGCATGCGCACACACACAGACAACACCAAATGAAAGTGCTTATGTCCGATGCGTCATCATGTGTTACAGTTTTCTGCTACCTGAAATAGTGAAAAGTACTTCTCAATCTATTGAAGATCACGTCACTATTTTTACCGCATTGTATGTTGGTTCAAAAAATAACCATAACTTTGGGTTAGCGTTAGCGTTATTTCTAAATGTTTTTGAGACTTTGAAGGGATAAAAAACTAGAAGGTCCACCTAATCAAACAAGTGAGGCATCGAGCTACTTTTGTAGTCCCCGCCCTACATCTAGCCAACTCTGCTACGAAACTTCATTCATGGTTGAAGAAAACACTAATTGCAATTTCTCTTTGGACAATCCACTTGGTTACTATTGTTCCTATTCTCTGTTTGCCAGCGGGATCAAGTTACGATAAACAATTTTTTTTTGGAAATGTTCAATAGTTTACCAATTATGTTCTTTCAGTTCGTTCCAAGAAATCTTGATTGAGAAAAGCGAAAAAAGTAAAGCCCTACAAGCAAAGGCACCTTTTTCTAGAGATCACAGTTGGATTATTGACAAAGCAATAGTTGAATGGTGTGTACGGAAGTCTTCTCTGTACAACGTTGTGTGTACTTTTCAAACTACTTCCTACTTTATATGAATAATGGACTGCTTTTTCAAGGATATAGATGAGAAGCTTGATATTTGTTTAAATTAATTTTTATATTGTTACAGATTTTGTCAAACGGGAAGTACAAGAGCATTGAGCATCGGGTCACAATAAATGCCCACAAGGAGCGACTATCTATTTCAGCATTTCACGTCCCAAACTATGGTGGAATAATTTCACCAATTTTGGGAGCTATAGAAGAGAAGATGTTATACAAGGCAGTGGGAGTAGAAGAGTATGCAAGACTTTATTTCGCAAATAAATTAGAAGGAAAGAAAGCCCTGGATTATGCGAAGTTATCCGGAATATAAGGATACCCTACTAATTGTTGTCGTTCTACATAAAACTCTTAATCTACTATTTGATGTGTCATTGTAATAGATATTTATTTCTCATCAGGACCAATCAATGAGATGTTTGTCACTTCATTTGAATATATGCATTTACTTTCGGATATATGTGCTGAAATTCTTCTACTGCTATAGTTGTGTGGTATCTGAAAGACAGAAACAGGTTTATTGCAAACCATTGTTCCAAGCCATCCAAGCAAGAAGGGTGGCACCAAGGGGAAGAAGAGAATAATAGACTGAGAACACAACCATCCTGTTAGCCACCCAACCAATTGTCGGTACTTATTTTGTTTAACTGAGACTACGGCCATCTCATTATGTTCACACTGGGATCACGTAGATTTGATAGGCTTTGACCTGTCCGGCGCACTTCTATTGTCTGCATGTAGTATAAAACATTCTAAACATTGTCGCAATGATCAAGTTGAAGAAACACCAATGCATCTTTGGGACTGTAAATTTTCTCAAGATTGTTAGATGACACTGATGCCGAGCAAAAGAAGAGGAATTCCAGCCTTTGATGAGATAAGTTTTTCATATGGAGAACTCCCCAAGAAGATTTCATGGATATAAATGTTTAGGATGTTGGAATATTTGGACTGTTCGAAATGGCAAAATTGTTTACAAATGAAATTCCAAGTATCGTAACCTGGAGATACTTACTTAAACAAGACTTGGTACTTTTGAGCCATAGATTAAAGGTTAAGAATTCGAGATGGCAAGATTGGCTGAACACCCATCTGTGATGCTGGTGTTTGTTCCTTTTCAAAAACATCAGGGCAGGCGACGCCCCTCAATCCGGCTTATCCTTGGCCGGGTTCTGCAACCCGGCCAAGTCCCGCAACCCGGCCAAGCCCGCTCACGCATGCCGGCCTGTCCCAGCAAGTCAAGACTTCATCGACAAGTAAGCGCCATCACAGCCATAACAGTGCGCCCCTCAACCTGGCCGCGGGTCAACTCCCGTCCCGCCGAGGGCGTATGACGGAACAAGTTTCCATGAAGAGATGAGCAAGGCAACAGTGGCGCACCTACCCCGCTGACAGGCGTAAGCATGGCTAAAGTGGCCCATCTACCCCGTTGACCAGGGCCGGTGTGCTACAGTGCCTCCCCCGTCCTGCTGACGCAAGCCGACGGTGACCAGGCGACGCGCCACTGTAGCCGAGCCGGCTCAACCACTCCGTGATGCACGGCAAGATGGGGAACAGTGCCCTCTGGCGCACGGGGTCCGCGCCTGGAGAACCCGACATACCCTGGTACCCGGCGGGCCCGAGCGCCGGCTTCCCAGACACTGACATCCCAGCCCCATGGCCATGTAACTTTACCATTGTAACCCCGGGGGTTGACCTATAAAACCCCGCGGGAGGCCTCCATGCACGGAGGAGGATAGACGATCAGTAAAATACACACACAAGGAGTAGCCTATGCCCTGGCGGGTCTTCCTTCCTCCCCAAAACAGCTCTAGGAGCAAGCTTGTAGCATCCACATATAAACCACACTTGGCAGGACTAGGGGTGTTATCTCTCCGGAGAGCCCTGAACCTGGGTATGTCCTGCGACCCTCGCTCGCCCATGCCGACCTCGGCTCTGGAGCCCACCGGTGCCCTCGAGCATGTCCCTCTCTTTAGCCATCCTTTGGCATCTATCGTGCGCCCACTACGACAGTTGGCACCCACCGTGGGCCGCCCCGAGGTCCCGGGCGGAGACATGTTCCAGACGGGGCCCTTCATCTACTTCGGTGAGCACATCGCCCAATGTGTGTTCCCTGCGCCCGGCACCCCGACGGTCGACTTCACCCACTCGCTCACCGCCTCCTTCTGCGCATTGCGCATCTTCGATACGTCCGCGGTCGATGAGTACCCCAGCGGGGTGCTCGACGTCTCCGACTCGCATGTCCCCATCGGCGACGACATCTCCGCCGGGGTGGCGGATCTCTGCGTCCGGGTGGAGGTGCTCGCCACTGACTTCGACTCCACTTTGTCTAGCACCATGAAGAAGGCCGCTGCTGCCAAGGCCGCAGCGAAGCGCGCCAGCGTGCCCGACCCGCTGCGCACCACGATGCAGAACCTCAGTGTTCCCATCACCACCGACGTCAACGCCACCAACGCTGCAGAGGCCCTGGCCCAACTCAAGGAGGGCCTCAAGCGCCTGCTGGACGAAGCCCAGCGGGAGCGCGACGCCGCATACGGCTTCACGACGATCGCTGCTGAGCCCAACTGGGTTGCTGATGTGCGGAACCGTGGCGCCGCCATCGGTCGCGCGCTGGGCGCGATCCCGCCCGTCTACGACACCCCCGTCAAGAACATCCGTGCTGCGCAGGCGGCCGCTGTCGGCCTGGAGCAGTTGTAGGGCGAGGAGTTGCAAGAGCGCCTGTGGCGCATGAACGAGCTTCTCGGCACTGCGAACATGCAACAAGACCGCCTCGACTGTCCCACGGGATCCATCTTGCGCCGCACAAAAGACCCAAGCAGTGGACCACGACGTCCTCCTCTCCCCCAGCGAAACTTATTCCGGCCATAGACGAACCCGGCGCGATCGCGCCCTGACGGCTAGCGACGACCAGAGCAACGAGCCTGCTCTGGAAGACCGGCGCCGGCAAGATCTCCCCCCGCAATCCGGCTGACGCGCCTGTCCGACTTTGATCGACCCGGCTCCTTGTGGCCCGGTCGCAAGCCGGCTAGGCCCACGCGCCATGAACGATACCGATGCTCGCCATATCCTCGATCGGATTGCCCTCTCCCTTGAGCTGGAGGAAGACAACGTCGTCGGGCCGGCTTGTTTTGGTCCACGCATCCCGGACGATCCCTTTGACAAAGGGTTCACGCTGCCCCGCGACACCCCCAAGCACAACGGGACCGTCAAGCTGGAGGACTGGCTCATCGACTACACCACCGCCGTCGGCATCGCGGGCAGCAACCGCTGCCTTGCCATGCGCTACGCCCGGCTCATGCTCTAGGATTCAGCCCGCACATGGTTGAACAGCCTGCCGGCCGGCGGGATCAATGCGTGGGTTGACTTCGAGCAGGCCTTAGTCCACAACTTCACCGGCACCTACAAGCGTCCCGGCCACCACAGTCAGCTCGCCATGTGCGTGCAGGGGGCGACCGAAACCGGCCGCGAGTACCTCGCATGCTGGACCGAGCTCCGGAACAGCTGCGAGGGCGTCCATGAGGTCCAAGCCATTCAGTACTTCATGAACGGCTGCCGGGATGGCACCCTCCTCAAGCACAAGCTCCTGAGCTTCGAGCCAACCACCATGGCCGTGCTCATGGTCGTCACAGACAAGTACGCCAATGCCGACTATGCCATGAAGATCCAGGTGGTGCTGGATGAGGCCGGCAAGGCGGTTCCGGCACCACCCCCAGGCCGGCTGGTGAGAGCAGCGCAAGCAGAACAACCAGCAAAACAAGCGCAAGGCCGATCGGCAGGCCCCATGCTACGATAACCGCCTCCTCGCAGCCACCGAGCAGGTGCCCGCGACTGAGCCGGCCGGCTAGCACCGGCAAACCGGCAAGACCCCATGGCAACCCGCCATGAGCTTCGAGGAGATGCTCGATGCTCCTTGCAAGCACCAGAGCGGCGCGAGGCCGTCCACGCACACGCTCCGGCAGTGCGCCAACACCAAGCGCATCATGAGGGGCAACATCCCGCCACCTCCTGCTCCGGCTCCGGGTGCGGGGCAGCCGCCTCCGTCGCCTCCATCCCTGCCCCCAGCAAATGTCACGATATGCGATGAAGTCTGCCCCAACCAGAACACAAGCCATGTCATCTTCACCAG
This sequence comes from Triticum timopheevii, assembly GCA_963921465.1. Classification (NCBI taxonomy): domain Eukaryota; kingdom Viridiplantae; phylum Streptophyta; class Magnoliopsida; order Poales; family Poaceae; genus Triticum; species Triticum timopheevii. The sequence continues at coordinate 43,463,351 of OY997264.1, read as the reverse complement.
CCTTGGCGATGACAAGTGTAGTGAGCGCGTGCTCCGGCAGGAGGTGAACACTGTTGTCTCGGCCGTGCCTAAATACATGCACTGGTCGAAATACCCGGGAGGACCACCCGGCCGTCATGCCAAACCCGGGTGGCTATGCCCTCATCCTCGACCCCACCATAGTCGCTGCCTGGTGCACTTCCAAGTTCTCACGGTTCCTCATTCACGGCGGAAGCAGCATCAACATTCCCAACCGCGACACCATGACCAAGATCGGCCTCAAGGCCAAGGACCTGGAGCAATCCCAGACGGTGTTCGATGGCATCGTGTTAGGTCTCTCCTGCTCACCTGGAGCAATCCCAGACGGTGTTTGATGGCATCGTGTTAGGTCTCTCCTGCTCCTCCATCGGCCGGATTCGGCTCGACGTCCTGTTCGACACGAGCGATCATTTTTGGCACGAGCCTATCTAGTTCGAGGTGGTGGACCTGTCCAGCATGTACCACGTGTTGCTAGGCCGGCCTGTGCTCGCCAAGTTCACGGCTGCCCCCCACTACGCATACCTGAAGATGAAGCTGCTGGGTCCCAAGGGCCTCATCACATCCTCAGTGACTACAAAAAATCCCTGGAGTGCGCTCAAGCCGGCGCCAGGATGGCCGAGTCACTGGTCATAGCCGAGGAGCGGCGCCAGCTTGACGGGATTGTTGCGCTGGCCAGCGACGTGCCGGCTGCGCCGGTTCTGGCTAAGGAGCCGGCCTGCGAGAGGCCTTGTTCCAGTTGTCCAAGGAAACCAAGAAGGTTAACCTGATCCCGAAAGACCCTAGCTGTAGCAAGTACGTCATCATGGGCACCTGCCTAGACAGCAAATAGAAAGGCGAGCTCGTTGACTTCCTCTGTGAGAATTGGGATATCTTTGCATGGTCCCCAAACGACATGCCAGGAATTCCAAGGAAGTACGCCGAGCACAAACTACACGTCCGCAAGGACGCCAAGCCTGTCCGTCAACCCTTATGTCGCTTTTCAGAAGAGAAGAGAAGAACCATTGGTGAAGAGGTCGCCAAGCTACTCGTGGCCGGCTTCATGATGGAAGTGTTTCACTCCGAGTGACTGGCCAACCCGGTCCTCATCCTGAAGAAGAAGAACACCTGGAGCATGTGCATAGACTACACCAGCCTGAACAAGGCCTTCCCCAAGGATCATTTTGCTCTACTGCGGATAGATCAAGTGATCGACTCCATCGCCGGCTGCGAGCTCCTGTCCTTGCTGGATGCTTACTCCGACTATCAGCAGATCAAGCTGGACCCGGCCGACACCCTGAAGACGTCCTTCATCACGCCCTTTTGGGGCGTGCTGCTACATCACCATGTCATTCGGCTTGAAGAATGCCGGCGCCACCTTCCAGCGCTGCATGCAGACATGTCTACTGAAGCAACTCGGCCACAATATTCACGTCTACGTCGATGACATCATGGTGAAGACCAAGCAGCACCTCATGCACCTTGACGACCTGAAGGAGACCTTTCCAATCTGCGTGAGTACCAAATCAAGCTCAACCTAGAGAAGTGCGTCTTCGGCGTGCCGGCCGGGAAGCTGCTCGGCTTCCTCATCTCAGAGCACGGTATTGAGGCAAACCCGGAGAAGATCAAGGCCATCGAGCGCATGTGCAAGCCAACCTGGTTGCGCGATGTCCAGAAGTTCACTGGCTGCTTGGCCTCAGTAAGACGGTTTCTCAGCCGGCTGGGCGAGAGGGCCTTGCCCCTGTATCAGCTGAGGAAGAAGACGCCACCGTTCGAGTGGAACGACCAGGCGGATGAAGCATTTCGAGATCTCAAGCGCATGCTCTCCACCGTACTCGTCCTGGCCGCGCTGGGTAATAAGGAGCCGATGTTGCTATACATTGCTGCCACCTCGTGGTCGGTTAGCACGGTTCTGGTGGTCGAGCAACCAGAGAAGGGCAAGATCCAGCCCGTCCAGCGCCCGGTCTACTACCTGGGCGAGGAGCTGTCTGCCTCCAAGCAAAACTACCCGCACTACCAGAAGATGTGCTACGGCATGTACTTTACCACCAAGAAGTTGAAGCCGTATTTTCAAGAGCATGTCTTCACCGTGGTCAGAACGGCCCCCATTGGCAAGATCATGGGCTGCCGGGATGCCTCTAGCCGGGTTGCCAAATGGGCCATCGAGCTAGCCGGCCACACCATCCTCTACGAGCCCCGCACCATTATCAAGTCGCAAGCACTCACTGATTTCCTCGTTGACTGGACGCAGACCTAGTACCTGCCACCGCCGCCGGATTTCATGCATCAGCGCATGCACTTTGATGACTCCAAGATGTGTTCCGACTTGGGAGCCCGCATCGTGCTATCCTCCTCGAAGGGCGACCAGCTGCGGTACGCACTCCAAATCCACTTCGCCACCTCCAACAACGTCACCGAGTATGAACTCTTGTGCACGTCCTCCGGCTTGCCAAGGAACTTGGCGTCCGGCGCATCCTATGCTATGGCGACTCGGATCTGGTGGTGCAGTAGTGTTCCGGCGAGTGGTGCGCCCGAGATGCCAACATGGCCAGCTATCGCTTCCTGGTCTAGCAGCTCTCCAGCACCTTTGACGGCTGCGAGTTCCTTCATGTCCTACGTGCGCAGAATGAAGCCGCCGACACACTAGCCAAGATTGGCTCATCCCGGCAGGCCATACCGTTCGGCGTCTCCCTCGAGCACTTACGCAAGCCATCCGTCAAGCCATCTCCGGATTCTGAGTCCAACTTCATCCCGTATGATCTTGCAGCTCCCCTCCCCAACCCGGACCCGGGGGCTGCCCGCCCATGCTCGGTGGCTGCTGGCCCCCAAGTCACTCCCGGGGGTTGCAGATCCCGGTCCAGGGGCTGCGGATCCAGGCCCGGGGACTGCTAATCCCGGCCTCGGGGCTGCCTCCTCGACCCCGGCCCAGGGGCTGCTGAACCCGGCCCGGGGGCTTCTATGCTCAACTCGTCCGCCGTCGTCCCCAACCCGTGGGCTGCTGCCCCGGAACCCGTCTTGGCGGCTGTCTTCACCGTGGTGATGGCTCCGTCATGGGCCCAGCCTATCCTGGTCTTCCTGGAGAATGGAGCGCTCCCCATGGACGAGACCGAGGCCCGACAAGTGCAACGCCGGGTATCTGCCTACATCATCATCAACAACGAGCTCGTCAAGAGCAGCACAACGGGTGTTTTCCAGCGTTGCGTTGAGCAATACAAGGGCATAGAGATCCTCCTCGACATACATTAGGGCAAGTGCGGGAACCACGCTGCCTCCAAGTCCCTGGAGGCCAAGGCTTTCCGCCATGGTTTCTATTGGCCCACGACCCTCAAAGACGTCGAGTCGCTCGTCCTCAATTCCGAGGGTTGCCAATGCTTGAGCAAGCGCAACCACCAGCCGGCTTCAGCTCTGCAAACCATCCCGATCACCTGGCCCTTCACGATCCGGGTGCTCGACATGGTAGGACCCTTGAAGACCGCTCAGGGTGGCATGACGCACTTGCTGGTGGCGGTCGACAAGTTCACCAAGTGGATCGAGGCGCGGCCGATCAAGAAGCTGGACGGGCCAATGGCCGTCCGGTTCGTCAAAGACATCACGGTGTGCTACGGATCCTGCACAGCATCATCACGGCAACGGCACCAACTTCGCCAAAGGCGCTCTGGCGCAATACTGCTCAGTCTCCAGCATCCGGCTTGACCTGACCTCCGTCGCTCATCCCCAGTCCAACGGCCAGGTCGAGCGGTCCAACGGGCTGATCCTGTCTGGCATCAAGCTGTGACTCGTCGAGCTCCTCAGCCGCTCACCCAGCAGCTGGCTTCACGAGCTGCCTATCGTCCTCGAGTCTTCGGACGATGCCAAACCGATCGACCGGGTTCACCCCGTTCTTCCTCGTCTACGGAGCAGAAGCCGTCATCCCGGCCGACATCGAGTTTGAGTCACCACGAGTCGTAATGTACACAGAAGCCCAAGCCAAGGAAGCTCGCGAAGACAGTATCGACCTACTCGAAGAAGCATGCCTCTTGGCCCTTAGCCGATCGGCCATCTATCAGCAAGTCCTGAAGGATTACCACAGCAAAAAGATCAAGCCCCTCGCGTTTCGCGAGGGAGACCTCGTCCTCTGGCTTGTCCAGCAGCAAGCCGGCCAGCACAAGTTGGCCTTCCCATGGGAGGGCCCCTTCATCGTCAGCAAAGCCCTATGTGACCGCAGCGCCTACTACCTCATCGACGCACGCAGGACGAACAAACACAAGAGATACCTCCGCCCGTTTTATAGTTAGCCGTATGCACGTATGTATCGCTGCTTTTGTAATTTAATGAAAGACAATGGGACCCCCGAATGACACTCGGGGGCTACCTTTTCATATTAAGCTATCATGTCTCGCATATCCATTGTGATCTTCCACCCTCCGACGCCGGGTCGGTCCATTCGTCTCGAGAGCTCGCCGGCTTGACCGCAACCCGCCGTCCTCCTTAGTGCATCTCGGTGTGTCCGAGTTGCCGAGCCCCCCCCCCCCCCACCCCCCACTTCGACCCAAGCCGCAGTCCAACTTCGGCTACTGGCCGGCAAGAACCAAGGGCCAAAGCGTCGACACGCCAAAAATCTCTAAGTTGGAACTGCCAAATCGGTCAATCCGGCCTCGTTGCACTAAGTTGCTGCATGACCGGCTTTGCCGGCCGCCGCCAGCCGACCCAGTGGGTGTTTCGCTCGCGCTCAACATTCGAAAGGCCTAAGTACCGTGCATTCTTTTCCAAGCCCAAACTCCTTGTCACAGACCGGAACCTGACTGTTCGACTCGCGGGGGGGGGGGGGGGGGGGGGGCTAAAGAAGGAACAAGCAAGAAAAAGCTTAGAGAACAAAGAACAAAGGTGTAAACACTCGCGAAAATATTTACATTACATAAATATGGGCCCAAGGACAGACTTCATTACATTCACAAGTACACCCCAGTGGGTGGGTGTACCTGCCACTTAACAAAAATGCAAGACAGATAAAACAAGGCGGCTTCAGGCGGTCCCCACGCCGGGTTGCGCAGCTGGCGGCTCCTCCGTAGTGGCCTCTGGGTTCACCGAGGTGCCGGTATCGTCCAACCCGACCTTGTTGTCTGCATAGGGGCCCGACTCCTCAGAGCTGCCTTCCGGGTCGTCGAGCAGCAAGCCGAAGCTGTCAGGCGGCACCACCCCGCCATCTTTGGTCCGCTCTACCTGGAACTCGTCATGCAATGCAAACGAGGCCAGGTAGCTGGCCCGTGCAGAGATACGGCCCACCTCCCACTACTAGGGAAAAGCATATACACAGGATCTTACCAGCAGCGAGTTTTAAAACAAGGCGCTGCTACAATTTATCAGTAGCACATTCCACCACAACGCGCTGCTGAAATAAAAGTAGCAGTAGCGCGCCTCCAATAAGCCACGCTACTACTACTATTCCCATGACCCCGTCGCGAAGCTAGTTATGCAGCAACGCGTTAATTAGAAGGACACTACTGCTAGGTAGTTTAGCAGTAGCGCATTTACCTGTATGACGCTACTGCTAAAACTAGCTACCTCCCACTACCCATGCTCTCCTCTATCCTATCCACACACTCACACTCACACTCACGCGACCTCCCCCTCAACCCCCCCCCCCCCCACGCCGGTCCTTCCCGCCGGTCGTCGTTGCCTACCACTCCTCCCTCTGCGTCGCCATCACCTCCTCCTCCTCGTTGGACTCGGTATCTCCCTCCTCCTCCGTCCTCCCTCGACTCGCCGCGCCGGCCGGCCCCTCCTTGCTCCGCCCTTCCTCCTCCGTCCTACTCTCTCCTTCCTCCTCCGGTCGCCCCTCCTTCTCCCTCGTCCCTCCTCCATCGAGAACCCCTCCTCCCTACTACATTTTGATTTAGTAGGCTAGTTCATATGCAACATTTTGATTTAGTTCATATGATTTAGTTGATTTAGTAGGCTAGTTGATTTAGTAGGCTAGTTGATTTAGTTGATTTAGAACATTTTGATTTTGTTAATTTAGTAGGCAAGTTGATCTAGTAGGCTAGTTGATTTAGTTGATTTAGAACATTTTGATTTAGTTGATTTAGTAGGCAAGTTGATCTAGTAGGCTAGTTGATTTAGTTGATTTAGAACATTTTGATTTTGTTGATTTAGTAGGCTTGTTGATCTAGTAGGCTAGTTGATTTAGAACATTTTGATTTAGTTGATTTAGTAGGCAAGTTGATCTAGTAGGCTAGTTGATTTAGTTGATTTATAGAACATTTTGATTTAGTTGATTTAATAGGCAAGTTGATTTAATAGGCTAGTTGATTTAGTTGATTTATAAAACATTTTGATTTAGTTGATTTAGTATGCTAGTTGATAGCTCCGAAGATAGCTCTGAAGATTTGGCACTCTGCATATTGCTTTAGGAAAATGGCGCCACCACCATGTCGATTGTGCAAGTCAAGGTGCGCCAGCAGCCTTGCAACTGGCAAGTTGTTCGGCATCTACTTCCAGCCGAGTTTTCGTCATGCGGAGGTAAGAAATTATATGAAATGTAACAACTATTTTATTTTTAGTGTTGGCATTACTGCATTGTGTCATTTTGCTTTTTTTTACATAGATCGTCCCATGCAATGTCAGGATGAAATTCAACAAGCCGACAGGAGATACTGTGACATTTGAGGCCCCTGGGGGGCCGTACACTATGGAGTTCGAGAAAGGACGAAATTTTTTGCAGATTGGAGGAGATGGGTGAACCCGTTTCCTCGCCCGCATGCGTCTTACTGGTGGTGAGTTGATCAGCTTCTCTTTCAGAGCAGAAAGACCCAAGCTGGCTGTCATTTATATCAACCTGGTGGAAGATGATGAAGATGACGAAGATGATGAAGATGATGAAGATAATGAGGACCCACTCGATGAAGATAATGATGACCCACTCGATGAATATGATGAGGACCCACTTCATGAAGCCATCGTAGCTCAAAGAATGAGGCTGAGCGAGGAGGAGGTGTGCAACCTATGGGACATAATTCCGCCACGTGCTGACTTTGTCGGGGTGCCATTCATGACCCGCCTGACAAGTACCATGGTTGATCGACATGATATGGTATGTTATACTTACAAATGCAAATTATTTGATGATATGCTTAGTGTAGAGTCCAATGATATGGTGTGTTGTGTGGAATCTAGTCGATGATATGCTTTAGTGTAGAGTTCGACCACATGCTTATTAGTGTAGAATCTAAGGAACTATTAATAGTGTAGATAATCCATATATACTTATTTACAAGAGTATGTGCGAGGCTATTTATTAATTGATATGTTTTTCTTATTCAGAAATTGGCAAAGAGCCTATCTATGAGTTATGGTATCAAGCCTGATGAAGAAGGCTCAGCTGGACTAGACCTTACCGCAAGGGGCTCCATCAGAACCTGTACTTACCGCGTGGACACGGACGGTCGCACACACTTAAACTCGGTTGGATGAAAGAAATTCCTCGATGGCAAGAATCTTCATGTTGGACAGGCCATCCTAATTACTATCAGGAACACCAACCGCCCAGGCTTGAGGATGATGATCATCTTCGATATCATCTAGAACAACATATGTGTGTGGCTATATCATCTAGAACTACATATGATGATTGTCGTCGATATCATCTAGAACTACATATGATGATCGTTGTCGATATCATCTAGAACTACATATGATGATCGTCGTCGATATGACCTTGTACTGCTTGAGGATGCATGTTAACTATACATGAAATTGTTATCTAGTACTCCCTTCGTTCCAAATTACTCGTCGTGGTTTGAACTAAAACCACGATAGAGTAATTTGGAACGGAGGGAGTACTAGTATATGGTAGTACCTAGTATCTGGAAATTGCATTTTATTGAAACCGAAACGAAATGGGGTAGGAAGCGGGGGGAAATGATGAAAGATATAGCAGTAGCGAGGGGCCAGGAAAGCGCTACAGCTAACTAATAGTAGCGCGTTCGCAAAAAGCGATGCTGATATAGTCAACAGTAGTAGCGCGGGTGCTGACTGTGCTACTACTAACAGTTAGCTGTAGCGCCGTAGTAGTAGCGCGGCTACCCGCGCTGCTGATAGCCTCAAAACCCGCGCTACTACTAGGGTTTTCCCTAGTAGTATCTGCCTGTAGTTGGGGCTCCGTACCGGCTCGCTGGGCCCCAGCTGGTCCAGGTTCAGGCCCGGATACCAGGACATGACGAACCTTAGCGCCAGGTCGGCACCGGCACTGGCAGCAGAGACGCACCACGCATGAAGCCGCGCCGGTCCGGCTTCCAGCCATCGCGCCAGTCGCTTGAAGCTGTTGGGCTCGACGGTGCCGGGCCAGAGGGCCGTCGTCATCCCCACTCTGGCTTTGGATACCCGCGCCATCTGATTGCCCAGGATCTGCAGGAGGGCCTCGGCGGCGTGCATAATCTCCGAGAAACTCCAGGCGACATTCGGGTCAAGCACATCACCCACGTCCGCCTTGGTCGACCGGTGAGCAAGCACGGCCCCCTCCGTTGTCCCCTGCGTCTCCAGGAAGTGCTTTGTCAAGAAGAGAAGCAAGACAGTTAGAAATGAAAAAACTTAGTCGGCTCGCAACCCAGCGAAACCAACGAAAAGAAACACCTACTGGCGAAGGCCTCATCCAGGTGTTGCGCTTCAAGCAACATACCAGGCCAGTCCAATTCCCCGGCACGGTCGTGCGCCACAAGCGACTCCTCCAGCTCAGCACATTTGTTGACGGCTGCTTTCAGCTTCTCAGCCCTGGCGGCGTCCGTCTTCTCATGCTCTTCCCAGAGGCGGAGGAGCTCCGCCTGGTTGGCCTCCGCCGTCTTGGCGGCCTCCGTCTTCAGTCGCTCCACCTTGGCCTGGAGTTGGCTCTTGTCGCCGAGCAGCTGGTCACGCTGCTGATCGGCTTCGGCGAGTGCCTGCTGGGCCTCCGCCACCTTGACGGCTTCCGCCCTTAGCCGCTCCACCTCGGCCCGGAGTTGGCCGGCGTCGGCAACCGCCTCATCATGCTACTGGTCGGCTTTGGCCAACCGGGTTTGCAGGTCCGGTACCTCAGTCGCGGCGGCTGCATGGCAAAGATTCAAAGTCAAGACGACGGAGGAAAAAACAAGAACACTTTTAGATCCGACCCAACTACTACGTAGTTGACCTAAATCTCGGGGGCTACACCCAGTGGCTGCGCTAGCGCTCCCCCGCTAAGAGCACGCAAGACATACCTTTAGCAAGGAAGAGCGCCTCCTCCTTGGCGACAAGCTGCGCCGTCACCTACTGGTGCCTTTCTAGAAGCCGGTTGTAGATGCCAACTTGGAGGGTGCCCAGTTGCTGCGGAAAAGCCAGGATCGGCACAAGACACTTTCTAAGATTCAACCCAACTACTATGTAATTGGCCCGAACCTTGGAGGCTACACCCAGTGGGTGCGCTGGCGCATCCCCACTAGCCGGCCGCAGAAGAAAAACCAAAAAAGAAGACTCACGAATATGGAGCGCTCCAGCTCCCGCGCCCGCTCCATCTCGGCCTTGGAGAAGTCCTAAACCCGGCCCGCGTGGCCGCGAAAATGCCGGTGCACGGCGCCCATTGTTTCTCCCTCCTGCGTCAGCAACCTGAAGACGGCTCAGCTGGACCCGGCCCGAGCTTGCTACACCCTGGCGGCGGGGCGACCACCTGGCGCCACTTGCGGCTGCCTGATCACCAAGGCATGCTTGCCACCCGTTGTCTCCTCGCTGGCCCCCCCTCCGGCGCGCCGGTCTGTGTCCCCTCCAGCGCTCCGGTCGGCGGCCCCAACGGCGCCCGGTCCGGCGGCCCCTACGGCGCTCAGTCCAGCGTCACCTGCGGCGCCCTTTCCGAAGCCCCCCCTCCAACCTCCACCTGCTCGACCATGTCGGTCCGGGATGGGGTGTCGTCGTCGATCTCCACGACCTCCCGGTCGTCTACCTCCATCTCCACCCGGTCGTCTGGGTCGCGCCCCTCTCCGTCGGCGGGGCGACGACTGTCTCCGCCTCCTCCATGCCCGCCGACATCTCTGGCCACGCCGGCTCTATGGCAGCCCCCTCCCTTGCCTCTACGGCCATGGCCCAGGCTTGGGCCGAGGCCGCCCCCAGCTCCTCCTCAGCCTTGTTCCGGGCCCGCCAGGCGCAACGCTCCGTGTCCGCCGGGTCCAAGCCAAGGTCCTCCTCGGCCAAGCCCTCAGGCAGATAGATGGCGCTGCTCCGGGTCCTCCAGAACAAGAAGCCGCCCCCAGAAGCGGCATCCGCCGCCGCCAGCGCCAACTCCAATGGCGTCTTGGATCCTACCAAGCAAAGCATGAGAAAAGATCGACTCGGCAGCACGCCAGAGTCAGCAAAAAAACATAGCTGGTCGTCATCAGGATGGCCTACCTTGTCAGCGGCGCCGAGATGGCGCGACGCCTCTTCTTGGCGGCCGGCTGGCCGCCTGCGACCAAGTCTGTCGTGCGCTTTGCAGCCGGCTTCTTCGGCACCACGTCCTCCTTCCCGTGCGGCCAGCTTGCCTCGGCCGGCGCGCGGGATGACCCAGCTTCAGCCGTCTTCTTCGGCTGCTTTGGGGGGTCGATGCTGCCGCCCCCTCCTCTCGGCGGTGTTGCAGCACCGGCATGCGTCAGCACCTCCACATCCTCATCCGACCAATCTTGTAGGAGATCTGGATGGGGAGACTTAGCACGGCGTGCCTCGCCGGCTTCGACATCGGTCGTCTTCAGGTTCTCGGCAAAGGACTCCGCCCCCTCCGAGTAGGCCCACTCGACAGCGAGTACCTGCGTCCTCGTCCTGTCATGCGTCTGCCAGATTGTGTTCAGCAGCACCTCCCGCGTTGCATCAGGACGAAGGAGAAGCTGAGACATTGCAAAAAAAGAAGACCAAGGACTCACCGCCGACGCCGGGATCTCTGCATTGTAGGGTGCCTTCCCGAAGTGCCAGTCCGGGGCCTACCCGACCTTGGAGATGTCGTTCACCCGTTCGGACACCTGCTCCGGGTTCATCTTCTCGGACGACATCCGGGTAGGGTCTCGGTTGTTTTCCATTAGGCCGATGATGTGCGCCCAAAGAGCGACGAAGGCAGCAACAAGGTCTATCCCCTTGAGGCCCTCCCGCGCTGTCATCTCCCGAATCCGATCACATAGAGTCAGCATCCCCTGCGGCGGGTTCTTGGGCATGTAGCCCTAGTTCATCTTGGCGAGCGGCTGCTCATTGGTGAATGGGGCAAGTTGATGGCGTCGCCTCCTCCGCCGACGTGGCGAACATAGAAGAAGGTATTCTGCCACTTCTTGGCAGAATACTTGATGGGAGTCTTAGGGAACACCCCGTTCAGCTGGACCGAAACCATGGCGGCCCCGCAATCGGACATAGCCCCAGCCTCCAGCCCCTGCTGCTTAAGGAAGAAGAGGCGGCTCTAGAGCTCCACATCTGGCTCCACCCCCAGATATCCCTCACAAAGGGTGACGAAGCCCGAGAGCTGCAGCACGGTGTTGGCGCCTAGGTGGTGCAGCTGCAGCCCGAAGAAGGAGAGAAAGGCGCGGAAGAAGGAGAGAAAGGCGCGGAAGAAGGCGCTCGTAGGATGGCCGAGCCCGCGCTTGAAGTGACTATAGAAAACCACGCGTTCGCCGTCCCGTGGTTGCGGCTCCGACTCCCCTCCGGTGCGCGTGCGGCCACCTCCGCCACCGGCGGCACGCATCGGGTGTCGCGAAGGTACTGAATATCATCATCGGTGACGAAGGATCCCTCCCACGAGCCTTCCGGTGGTGCCATCTACGGTGCTCGCCGTGGATGCGAGGCGCGTTGGCAAGAAGGAGCTAGTGCGGCAGGCGGGCGATTCGTGCGTCGTCTAGTTTTCTGGTGGGCGGTGAGCTTAGGAACTGGGCGAAGGAAGAACAGAGGAGTGGGGTGCGCGTGCGTGAATGATTTCCGGCGGCCCCTCCCTCCAATTTATAACCACGACAAGAATGTGGGGAAGTGGGAGCGGTTGCGCCCACCTTTTCCACTTCCCCGCATTGTGTGGGCAGGATCCACACGCGAATTAACTACATCGAGAAGGGTAACCTTCCATGGCCACCACATTAAATCCCCACGCGCGGCCCGAGGGTGCGGAGTGGCGGGCCCCAGCCCGCTGTTACGTCCCGTCGCGCGCATGGACTAGCAGTGCCTCCTCAGCTACTATCCGCCACGTGGCGCCCGCATCGGGTCACGGGACGCGCGTCTCTTCCCCTTCAAGACTCGGGACTCCTTGGTTTCCCGCCTTGGCCGGGGTGCCGTGATCCGGCTTCCGGAAGCCGGCACACAGTGGGTGTTGCCGGACCCGGCGGTCACAAGCCTCACCAACATTAGCCATCTTCTTAGGGGGTGAAACTGCAAAGGCCCTCCTGCTTGAAGCCGGCGAGCATTCACGGCTTCGGGGACTACTGTCGGGGGGATGAACCTCGGGCAGGCAACAGAACCCGGATCCTTTTCAAAACATCAGGGCTGGCGACACCCCTCAATCCGGCTTGTCCTTGGCCGGGTTCCGCAACCCGGCCAATTCCCGCAACCTGGGCAAGCCCGCTGGCGCATGTCGGTCGGTCCCAACGAGTCAAGACTTCATCGACAAGTAAGCGCCATCACAGTGCGTCCCTCAACCCGGCTGTGGGTCAGCTCCCGTCCCGTCCAGGGCATACGACGGAACAAGTTCCCATGAAGAGATGAGCAAGGCAACAGTGGCCCACCTACCCCGCTGACCAGCGTAAGCATGGCTACAGTAGCCCACCTACCCCATTGACCAGGGCCGGCGTGGCTACAGTGCCTCCCCCGTCCCGCTGACGCAAGCCGACGGTGACCCGGCGACGCGCCACTATAGCCGAGCCGGCTCAACCACTCCGTGACACACGACAAGATGGGAAACAGTGCCCTTTGGCACACGGGGCCCGCACCCGAAGAACCCGGCATACCCTTGTACCCGGTGGCCCCCAGCACAGGCTTCCTAAACGCTGACATCCCGGCCCGACGGCCATGTAATTTTACCATTGTAACCATGGAGGGTTGACCTACAAATCCCCACCAGGAGGCTTCCATGCAAGGAGGACGATAGACAATCAGTAAAATACACACACAAGGAGAAGGAGCAGCCTATGCCCTGGCCGGTCTTCCTTCCTCCCCAAAACAGCTCTCGGAGCAAGATTGTAGCATCCACATATAAACCACACTCGGCAGGACTAGGGGTGTTATCTCTCCGGAGAGCCCCGAACATGGGTATGTCTTGCGTCCCTCGCTCGCTCATGCCGACCTCGCCTCTGGAGCCCACCGGTGCCCTCGAGCATGTCCCTCTCTTTAGCCATCCTTTGGCATCTGCCATGCGCCCACCAACATGTTGCCCAAAAGCACAAAGGTGGGACGTTTTTTGAGTGTACTCAAGGTGTTTCCAAAATGCTTTATGGGTATAATTTCAAACAATATGGAGTTCAACATTAAGCTACTTGTTTACATAAAGCTCATATCAGCAGTTTAGTGCAATTGATCGTATATGAATTGGTTATTGTGCACTCTACGAAGTAGAGAGGTTGATTGTGTACATATTGTAATCTTTAGCGTATGGTACCTGGTCGGAATCGACATCCCATATGGTCCCAATAATATCTTCTGTGAGCGCATGAAACTATCATATCTGCTCAATCTAAATGGTGTAAGAAACATGTATAATAGGGATTTCCTAATCACCCCATATAAAGAAGATTTAATTAAGGTTGCATCTGAAATATAATTTTAGAAAGGATTTACATGAAAGATAATAGCATATATAGAATCTACAAGATTTTCTGCGTGATTTCTTTATATAAAATGTTAGATTTAGAGTTAGAGTTCGAAAGATGTGAATATTTTGAGAAGCATTTGATTCTATAAAAAACAAAAGAGAAATGTTGAACAAAGTTGCTGGGCTGAAATTCCAATGTTGTGTAGTCTATCCGTTAAGAATCCAGAGGGAAAGGGCCCATCTGCTAAGAATTCAGAGGAAAAAGGGAGAAAAAGAAAAAGGGGAGAAAGGTGGGAAGCCGCCGGGCAATGTTTAGCACCGGTACGTCCAAATGCAAGGATCAGAGGACCTTCTGGCCAAGCCGACCGAGCCATTAGTCGCGTCTTTTTCTAAAATCGCAATTTATCTAACATTCCAGTTCTGTTGGATCGAACCCATCAGAAAAAGATTAGCAAGCAGCAACCCTAATTAAGTGCATAGTAGCTAGCCTGTGAATCGCCTGATCAATCACGTAGTGGAGAGCTAACTAGCTGAATGAAGGTGGAGGCGCTGAATAGCAGCCCGAGCGAGAGCAGGTGGTCTAAGCTATGCGGTGTCCGCTGCCGGCGATCTGACGACTGGCATGATCGAACGGTAGTACGGTATATCTTTAGCCGGACATCGACTCCGATGCAATCCGACGAGGTTCCGGTGATCGACAGACCTCGGCAAGCTCACAAAGTCCGAAGCTTAGATTTGCCTGCGGGAGTGTGGCTTCTTTAATTTCAGCTAGTGTCACTGAACTCGCCAAATGCTGTATGTTGTCTTACCACATGGTTCTGAAACTATTCTTTTCAATGAGCCAGCCGCGGCGGGTCAGTGACTACCCCGCTTGTCGGGTAAGTTCTGAGCGCATTCTGCTCCTGACCACGCATAGGAGACCATTTCAGACCGCACTCTCACCGTGGCCGAGGCCGCGAAGCTCTCAAGCTCCGAGTCTGTTGAGGCAGAGGCCGCGAAGCTCAGATTTGCTTGCGAGTGGGGCTTCTTTCAGGTGCGTCACTGAATCGAAGGACTGATTTTTTTATATATTTTTTGAGTTCTCCAAGGACTGAACTTGAGGCAATATAATCAACCAGTTCAGTTTAGACATATTGGATTTCTGTGAAAAAATATCCTATGATTCTATGTTAAACCTGTTGTTGTTGAAGCACCGACACAAGCACAAAAAAGAAACAATCTTTTTCTTTGCAGGGAAAACGAAACAATCATCCTTTACTCGATTGTTTTTTTGCGGGTAATCCTTTACTCAATTGTTGGTTGAATCTAGATTTGGTTGCTAAACTCCATTACTCGACATTATTGGATCATATGTTTCATAAAATGTATTCCCTTCGTAAAGAAATATAAGAATGTTTAGAGGGAGTAACAAACTTCGCTCCTAACTGCATTATCAAAAATGCCTAGTATACCTACGGGTAATCTACAGGCTCCTCACGTAAGTTTCCTAACTAATGCCTTCACACTAGACCTGGCCATCCTCCGGGCCGGGCCGGGCTTTGGGCCGAGCCTGACCAAGCCCGAGGTAGAAAACTCAGGCCCGAGCCCGGCCCGGCCCGGCCGTCGGGCCTAGTTTTCAGGCCCGAGCCCGGCCCATCACAGCAAAAAACACGTCGGGCCTCGGGCCTCGGGCCGGGCCTCTTTAGTAAATGGCATAAACAGCGGGCCCAGGCCCGGCCCGACCTAGTCTTCGGGCTCAAAACCTAGGCCCAGGCCCGGCCCGGGAGCAGCGTCGGGCCGGGTCGGGCCGGGCTGTCCGGACCGGGCGGCCCATGGCCAGGACTACTTCACACCCTTGAATTCAATGGGGTGGGCCCCTCCTTCCGATTTCGTCCAACCAAAAAATGCCACCTAAACCCATCCATAGACCCTGTATGTTGCAGTACGTAGTTGTAGCATTGCTCCTACGTTATAGAAGCGTATGACCATGACATTATGGTGGTTTAAGACGGGGTTCAGTCGATACAAAAGAACTAGAAAAGTTTAGCAATGTTACCAATAATTAATAAAATGGTTCAAAAAACAAAGAAACCATATTTCTAGCAACTAACTTGAAATTAAGAAAGAATACTAAAATTATATATAATATTATGTCAAAAATAGAAAAGCATATATTAAAGAAAATGTAAATATTCTAATGTTGTAAAAACGGAAAGCCATATACTCCCCAGATAATGAAAATTCTAGACAACTTACAAATGACGTAGTAAAAATTGTAATGACTCAGAGAAATGTTGAGATACTTCATGAATGTCATAAAAATGGTCATCAGATCTCTCGCTTTCTTTGAGTCCCTTTACAAAATAAAATGGTTCTATTTTCCTACATTTCATTATTTTCACCATAATATTTCTAATACTTTACTATCTTTTCAAGAATACTTTTAGAGTTAAATTCGTTTACATTCTACCCCTCTAATGTTTTGTTTGCTAGCTAAAGCATGATTGTCTGTCCAACCTTTTGACATTACTAGGTTGTAAATCATGGAATATCATATGAAGTCATCATGGGTATGAAGCATGACATTCAGAAGTTCTTACAACTCCCCCTCGATGTTAAGAATGCATATGCTCAGTGCCTAGGGGATCGTCAAGGTTATGGCCAAGCATTTGTTGTCTCTGATGATAAAAAAACTAGACTGGGCTGATATGTTTGCCCTGTTCACCCAACCACCCCAAGCCCGTGATATGAGTTATTGGCCATGTGAGTCTCAAACTTTCAGGTTATACTTTTTATCCTTGGGATATCTTGATGGATAAGGAAGGGAGAGAATTTCCTTCCATCTGTTTAGAGCATCATATTAATAAAATTAGTAAATTTCTCAATTTGGCTGAGCACTGGAGTTGAATCGTGATTGGGTTCCTCAAACTTATTACATGTAATCTTATGCTTAAATGGACGAGCATGCCAAAATTTTAAATTTAGAGCATACTTTTCACTGCCATAGTGTACCATTTTTGTTTGTTTAATATTTGAAACGTGATTTCGACATTTATGTACTTTATTATACATATGAACCGTCTGTTATGTGTCCATTCTCATAGTAATATGAACTCTTAGGCAAAAGACGAGGAGTACCAAACATTTATGTCCGCATTATAGTTTCATTCTTTCTTTTTTATTGTTATGCATATTCTCGATTCAACACCGATACAATAACTATAGAGGACTGACTTCTTCAAGATTATGATTTTGCTATTTTGATTCCAGGCACCCTTTTACTATTATACACAACCTTTTGTACTAAAAACTAAGCAGGGACTCAAAGTAAACAATATGGTATATTTTATGTTTACACATTGGTATAGAAATGACACAATCTCACAAAACTAAATTAGACCTTATCACCAGAGCACACAAATGAGTGGTTGCTTTAATTGTTGATGTTCGACCTAGCCCTAGTCAATTTGGTTGAATTCAACAAAATACACCTTATGAAACTTTTATATTGAGAAATTTAAAGAAATCCTGAAAGGTTGAGGATGGTCACTATTAAAAAATAAGTTACCAGTCAAAATAAGTTTTTTACGTTAATACTTCCATCATAAATATCTAGCAACTGAGTTATTTTATGGTTCATGGTAGTGCTCAACAAGGGCTTGGTCGGGGAGTATACAAGCAAGAATCTTGTTTTCTTTGGGTCTTTTTTTTTTTGCACTTGATACTTACACATACCAGCTCTGGTCATATAAAGCCTGAAGTAGTATAGTGTTTTACAATACCTAGTATTAATAAAAACATTCTTACCCCAGGAATTCTATTGAAGAGTACTCTTTGGAAGTAATGAAACTTGCTCATTCTCTTGTCATCCTCATTGTCAAAACACTAGATGTTGGTCCTGAATTGGTGGAAGACAAAAATATGACACAATTTCTCAGGGTGAGCTACTACCCTCCATGCACGTCAATGCCAGAAAAGGTTCTAGGCTTCCCACCGCATTCTGATTTATCTTTTCTAACTATTCTGTTGGAAGTTAATTCAGTTCAAGGCTTACAAATTAGAATCGTGATGCATGGATCCCTGTGAAACCAAATCGTGATGCATTATTGGTTAATCTGGGTGACTTTCTTGAGGTATGCTTCTTAATACATTTAAGTTAGTCATATAGCATCTCAAACTAAATTTTATAAAATAGGAAATGTTTTCTTTCTAAAATCCTTATTCATGCTTGGGAAAAGAGAAATTCTCAACTCCATAGCTTTACTACAAACTCTAATACGCACATGTGCGCCACACGTACTCACCAAATGAAAGTGGAGGTGTATGATGTGTGATCGTGTGTCAAAGTTGTATGCTACCTGAGTTAGTAGAAGTGCTTCTCAATTCATCACTTGCTATACCATTAAGTTTACCACTCCGTATGCCACCTAAAAAAACATGATTTCGGGTTAGGCTGTTTTCTAAATATTTTGAGGGTTTGAGGGGAAAAAGTAAGAAGTCCACCTGACCAAACAAGTGAGGCATCATGCCAACTTTGTATCCAAGCATCTAGCCAACTGTGCGTAGAAAGCTCAATATTGGCCAAATAGATGACATTGTAATTTATCTTTAGACAAGCTACGCGGATACTATTGTTCCTATTCTCTTATTGTCAATAGGAACAGGTTACCATACTTGATAATAGTTGGCTAATGTTCAAAACTTTCCCTGCTATCCTATTTCTATTTCTTCCAAGAAATCTTTTGATCAAATAAGAACAAAAAATAATTAAGGCCTTATAAGCGAAGGCACCTTTTTTGGAGATAGGGGTTTGTTCTTGACAAAGCAATAGTTGGATGGTGTATAGGGAAGTTCTTCCTAGACAATGTCATATGTAGTTCTCAAACTACTTCAAGTTTAAATCATGAACTAGTTTTTCAAGGATATATATGAGAAACTTGATATTTGTCTAATTTAATTTACTTATTGTTTATTGATTATGACAAATTGGAGGTACAAGAGCATTGAGCACAGGGTCACAATAAACGCCCACAAGGAGCGACTATCTGTACTTGCATTTCACGTCCCAAAGTATGATGGAATAATTTCACCCGTATTGAGAAATAGCGAAGAGAAGTTGTTATACAAGACAGTGAAAGTAGAAGAGTACGCAAGACTTTTTTTCACAAACAAACTAGAAGGAAAGAGAGTCCTGGATTATGCAAAGTTATACCAAATATAACGATTGTCTATCTGACTTTATCGTTCTAATAAACCTCCACTTTGCATTAAATTTCACAGTGTAATGGAAGAAATGAGTGACGTTGTTGTCACTTCATCTGAATCTTTGCATTAAATTTCCGGATATAAGTATTATGAAATTCTTCTTCTGTTTTCACCACCAACAATAAAAATCCTCTGTTGCAGTTTAACATCTGAAAAATGAAAAGAGTTTTATCGATATCCTCTGTTTCAAACCATCCCAACAGAAAGGATGGCACCAAAGGAACCAAGGAAGACGGTAATAAGAAATTAAGAATACAACCGCCACCCAACAAATTGTTGGTACTTCTTTCCTTTAACTGGGATTACGGCCATCTCATTATTTTTACGCTGCGATGTAATCTTGCAGACTTTAGAACTGGGATTAACTGTGCATTTCTGCCTGTAGTATAAAACACTGTAGAACAGACCGGCCTGCAGATGGGCTCACCCCAGCGGGCGTTCAGACACTAGCCGCCGGGCAACGCTACGTGCAAACGCAGGGATCAGGGGACCTTCCGCCGAGCCGATCGAGGAATCATCATTCACATATTTCTTGTAATTAAAATCGAGGTTTAACTATTCTGTTGGATCGTGGATCGAATCCAACAGAAAAAGATTGGCAAGTTGCAACTTTGGCGAACTATATAATAACTAGCCAAATCAATTGCTGAACCCCTGAACAACTAAGCAAGCAGAAGCAGAGCACGTAGTGGAGAGCCGAGAGCTCACTAGCTGAATGGAGGTGGAGGCGTTGTGTGGCAGCGACAGAGAGAGCGGGTGGTCGAAGCTGGGAACGACGCTTCCTGTCAGGAAACGTCCAGGCCCTGGCGGCGGTCGCGGCCGGCGAGATGACGGGTGACACGATCGAACGGTACATCCAGCCGGACATCAACGCCGATGCAGTCATCCCCGCGCACTCCGACGAGGTTCCGGTGATCGACCTCGGCAAGCTCACGGACGCCGAGTCCGTGGTTCCGGAAGCGGAGGCCGCCAAGCTCAGATTTGCCTGCGAGGAGTGGGGCTTCTTTCAGGTGGTGTCGCTGAACTCGCCACATGCTGTATGTTGTTTACCTGGTGGTTCTGAAACTATTAGCCATGTTCAACTGCCATGATATCTAGGTAGCTGAAACTACTGACAAATTTTTAGACTTTGGTACAGTAGTTCTTTGTGATTCAGATAGTGAAAGGAGTGCCGATGCAACAAACATGATAATTCTTTAGTAGATTTCCCTTTGTGTGAATAGAGTAAACTTTGTTCAGCATTTCTGCATCTCTAGCAGGCTCCTCCACCTCCTCATGTCATACATGGATCCTCTGGTTCCGCGCATTTTATGCCGTCATGCGCCCACCCATCAGAGTGATATAGCGTTCCTAAAGCACCACATCAGCGTCATATTCGTGTCCGGCGGAGAACGAATGTAAAATAAGATTCAGGCTCGGAATTTTGTGCTTTAATGTTGTTGGATGTGTCAAACATTTGTTTTAAAGTGAAGTTTATTCTATAATATACTCTGAATAAAGTGAATTTCACTGTGCATATTGGAAGTTAATAATGAAATAAATCATGACTATTTGTCCAACTTCTGATCGCAGCTTGTAAATCATGGAGTACCGAATGAGGTCATCCTGGCTATAAGGCGTGACATTGAAAAGTTCTTTCAGCTCCCCCTGGATGTGAAGAATGATTATGCTCAACGCCAAGGAGATCTTCAAGGTTATGGTCAAGCCTTTGTTCTCTCCCATGATCAAAAGCTAGATTGGGCTGACATGTTTGGGCTCTACATACAGCCACCTCAGGCCCGTGATATTTTTCTCGGATACGCATAAGCATGCGTATCATATATTAAAGAAGGAACGGAAAGAAGGCCGATCTCAGGCCCGTGATATGAGCTTATGGCCGAGTCAACCTCCTATGTTCAGGTCAGAGTGTGCTTTCTTTCCCTTCAAAACTTGACTTCTTTTCTTGATAGAGCAAAACTGGACCTAAATTAACAATTTGCACTAACATGCTCTGGAAAAAAAAAGGTGCTTCTACAGTCGGTATATTGTCTTTTGAACCAACTACTATTACTATGTTACTATTATGCATCTTCTCTGTTATATGCATATAAGAATGGATAATGGACATTGTGATTTTGCTTCCGTAAGAGAATTATGACACGCATTTACTGATTCCTTACTGAACAATGTCGTACTCCTAATTAGAGTTGACACTGTGGTTGTGTGCATGGACTGATGCAGTAGCACCTGATGTATGTTAATCAGTGTCCGCAACTATGTTCAACACCGACTTGCGCCCCATATTGACAAACGTAACAACACCGTGCACCATCATCACAACAGTTTTAAATATTGTTGCATCTGCGTACGCACAGAATTGTTTGTTGGAGAGCATGGACAATACAAGCGCCAGGATAGCAAAGATCAAGAGTAGGGGGCACTTTCCAAACCTAACCGATGGAGGGAGGGTTGCCAACGAAATCTGTAACATTCTTCAAGAGTCATACAGGCGAAGTGAACATCAACTATCACCCACGGATATCGTAGTACCTTTGGGTTTGTATGAGAGGTTGTTGTGTTTGCATGGGGCGTTGGAGCAGGATAATGTAAGACCCCAAGCATTCATATTGTTAAAGCGAAAGCGTGAAGCCCTAGAGTACCAGTAGCAAGAGTTGCCAGAGATGGGACAACCATCACAAGGTAACTCTACAGTGTCATCATCTTCGCAACCTAATGAGAGGCTACCGGAAGAGAATAGGGTGTGTTGTCCTTTTACTCAATTCATTCCTCTTTCTTGGTGAATGTGCATTGGACTTGACCAGTGGCGGATCTAGGAATTTAACATTGGATGTTCAAAAAAAATTGTTCGCCCTAATAGATGATCCCAATTGGTTCACCACAGTACAAATACAAATTGTTCACTAGCAGCTATATCTTCCTAGGTCTACTCCATAAATATTTCCTGTTTTATAGTTTTTTAGGGGTAGGGGGGCATATGTCCCCTAGTCGTGATGTAGTTGTGTCCAGGCATTAAAGAGCTATGGGGATGACATATGTGTGCTAATTTTTTCCCCTTCATTAACATGAATTCATCTATAAAGGAAGACCGGATTGGGGTCAGTTCAGTTGGTTTGGCAGTGAGGGCCAGTCAGAAATTCAGTTGGTAACTAAATTTCGTAAGTGCTATACTAATCTCTACCCTTTTAGTTCCTTCCTTATCACAAACACAACTGCAAAAGCTAGCTGTTAAGCAAGTTTGCAGAAAACACCTATGCCCTACATTTTGTTTTCCATATTCATAGAGTGGCATAAGAAAACATAAGATGCAATTAAGTGCTGGGAGGAGCTCATATTAGTTTTTTCTAGACAGTTTTTCTCCTAAAAAACCGAAGAGGATAGAGATGATTCTCCTTCTTTCTAAATGTAATGATGGGAATGGTAGGGCAACAATTTGGATGGCACGGTTGCACAGGATTATTATGAGAGTGACATCATGATGGAGCTGCGGCATCACCCAGTGGACGTACCGGTTGTCTCAGCTGGCGCCGATGGAGGCAGTGAGTGTCGACGGCCAGATCTGTGTGCAGCGCAGGGAGTGGTGGATGCTAAAAGGGAAGGTTCACCACAGGCACGTGAGCCGTCTATTGGCCGGATGAACTCTAAAGTTCCTGGATCTGGATGGACCAGAAGGTATGTTAGAGTTGAGTCCTACATTTCCTGGATTTCATCAACACACATCTGAAAAGTAGTCCTGGAACTTGTCTAGGATTAGTAAGTTCGTTCGGTTCGTTAGTGTGAAATTTTAGTCAAGTACTGCATTGTATGCTGCTAAGTTGAAAAAGGCAATGAATTATGTGCTCTTTTACAATGGAGGTAGTATGACAGATCTGTTGGAAATATGCCCTAGAGGCAATAATAAATTAGTTATTATTATATTTCCTTGTTCATGATAATCGTTTATTATCCATGCTATAATTTTATTGATAGGAAACTCAGATACATGTGTGGATACATAGACAACACCATGTCCCTAGTAAGCCTCTAGTTGACTAGCTCGTTGATCAATAGATGGTTACGGTTTCCTGACCATGGACATTGGATGTAATTGATAACGGGATCACATCATTAGAAGAATGATGTGATGGACAAGACCCAATCCTAAGCCTAGCACAAAGATCGTGTAGTTTGTATGCTAAAGCTTTTCTAATGTCAAGTATCATTTCCTTAGACCATGAGATTGTGCAACTCCCGGATACCGTAGGAATGCTTTGGGTGTACCAAACATCACAACGTAACTGGGTGGCTATAAAGGTGCACTACAGGTATCTCCGAAAGTGTCTGTTGGGTTGGCACGAGTCGAGACTGGGATTTGTCACTCCGTGTGACGGAGAGGTATCTCTGGGCCCACTCAGTAGGACATCATCATAATGTGCACAATGTGATCAAAGAGTTGATCACGGGATGATGTGTTACAGAACGAGTAAAGAGACTTGTCAGTAACGAGATTGAACAAGGTATCGGTATACCGACGATCAAATCTCGGGCAAGTATAATACCGCTAGACAAAGGGAATTGTATACGGGATCGATTGAGTCCTTGACATCGTGGTTCATCCGATGAGATTATCGTGGAACATGTGGGAGCCAACATGGGTATCCAGATCCCGCTGTTGGTTATTGACCGGAGAACGTCTCGGTCATGTCTACATGTCTCCCGAACCCGTAGGGTCTACACACTTAAGGTTTGATGACACTAGGGTTATAAAGGAAGTTTGTATGTGGTTACCGAATGTTGTTCGGAGTCTCGGATGAGATCCCGTACGTCACGAGGAGTTCCGGAATGGTCCGGAGGTAAAGGTTTATATATGGGAAGTCCTGTTTTGGTCACCGGAAAAGTTTCGGGTTTTATCGGTAACGTACCGGGACCACCGGGAGGGTCCTGGGGGTCCACCAAGTGGGGCCACCATCCCCGGAGGGCTGCATGGGCCAAGTGTGGGAGGGGACCAGCCCCAGGTGGGCTGGTGTGCCCCCCCACAAGGGCCCAAGGCGCCTAGGGTTTGGGGGAGGGGGCGCACCCACCTAACTTGGGGGGCAAGTTTCCCCTCTCCCCCCCCCCTGGCCGCACCCTAGATGGGTTTGGGCTGGCCGCCGCCCCTAGGGGTGGAATCCTAGGTGATAAGCTCGAACCCAAAGCGGATAAAATGCATCTTCATAGGACACCCAAAACAGTTGGGTATACCTCCTAATTCAGATCCGAAAGTAATAGGGATTGTTTCTTGAATCGGGTCCTTTCTCGAGGAAAGGTTTGTCTCGAAAAGTTGAGTGGGAGGATTGTGGAGACTTGATGAGGTTATTGAACCATCACTTCAACCAGTGTGTAGCAGGGCACAGGAAGTTGTTCCTGTGGCACCTACACCAATTGAAGAAGAAGCTTATGATAGTGATCATGAAGTTTCGGATCAAGTCACCGCCGTACCTCGTAGGGTGACAAGGATGCGTACTACTTCAGAGTGGTACAGTAATCCTGTCTTGAAGGTCATGTTGCTAGACAACAATGAACCTACGAGCTATGGAGAAGCGATGGTGGGCCCATATTTCGACAAATGGTTAGAAGCCATGAAATCCGAGATAGGATCCATGTATCATAACAAAGCATGGACTTTGGTGGACTTGCCCGATGATCGGCAAGCCATTGAGACAAATGGATCTTTAAGAAGAAGACGTACGTGGACGGTAATGTCACCGTCTATGAAGCTCGACTTGTGGCGAAGAGTTTTTCACAAGTTCAAGGAGTTGACTACGATGAGATTTTCTCATCCGTAGCGATGCTTAAGTCCGTCGGAATCGTGTTAGCATTAGCTACATTTATGAAATCTGGCAGATGGATGTCAAAACGAGTTTCCTTACCAGTTTTCATAAGGAAAGGTTGTATGTGATACAATCAGAAAGGTTTTGCCGATCCTAAGGATGCTAAAAGGTATGCTAGCTCCAGCGATCCTTCCATGGGCTGGAGTAAGCATCTGGGAGTTGGAATATGCACTTTGATAAGATGATCAAAGATTTTAGGTTTATACAAAGTTTATGAGAAACTTGTATTTCCAAAGAAGTGAGTGGGAGCACTATAGAATTTCTGATGAGTATATGTTGTTGACATATTGATGATCAGAAATGATGTAGAATTTTCTGTAAAGCATATAGGGTTATTTGAAAAGTGTTTTTCAAGTGAAAACCTGGATTAAGCTACTTGAACATTGAGCATCAAGATCTATGAGGATAGATCAAAAACCGCTTAATGGTACTTTCAAATGAGCATATACCTTGACATGATCTTGAAGGTGTTCAAGATGGATCAGTCAAAGAAGGAGTTCTTTCTTGAGATGTAAGGTACGAAGTTAAGACTTAAAGCTCGACCACGGCAGAAAAGAGAGAAAGGACGAAGGTCGTCCCCTATGCTTTAGACGTAGGCTCTACAGTATGCTATGCTAAGTACCGCACCTAATGTGTGCCTTGCCACATGTCTGGCAAGAGGGTACAAAGGTGATCAAGGAGTGGATCACCAGATAGCGGTCAAAATTATCCTTAGAGGAATAAAGGATTTGTTTCTTGATTATGGAGGTGATAAAGAGTTCGGCGTAAAGGGTTACGACGATGCAAGCTTTAACACCTATCCGAATGACTCTGAGTAGCAAACCGGATACGTATAGTGGAGCAACCATTTGGAATAGCTCCAAGTGGAGCGTGGAAGCGGCATTTACAATATGACCTAGAGATTTGCGAAGTACATACGGATCTGAATGTTGCAGACCCGTTGACTAAAACTTCTCTCACAAGCAAAACATGATCAAACCCCAGAACTCATTGAGTCTTAATCACATGATGATGTGAACTAGTTTAATAACACTAGTAAACTCTTTGGATGTTGGTCACATGGTGATGTGACGTGTGAGTGTTAATCACATGGCGATGTGAACTAGATTATTGACTCTAGTGCAAGTGGGAGACTGTTGGAAATATGCCCTAGTGGCAATAATAAATTAGTTATTATTATATTTCCTTGTTCATGATAATCGTTTATTATCCATGCTATAATTGTATTGATAGGAAACTCAGATACATGTGTGGATACATAGACAACACCATGTCCCTAGTAAGCCTCTAGTTGACTAGCTCGTTGATCAATAGATGGTTACGGTTTCCTAACCATGGACATTGGATGTCATTGATAATGGGATCACATCATTAGAAGAATGATGTGATGGACAAGACCCAATCCTAAGCCTAGCACAAAGATCGTGTAGTTCGTATGCTAAAGCTTTTCTAATGTCAAGTATCATTTCCTTAGACCATGAGATTGTGCAACTCCCAGATACCGTAGGAATGCTTTGGGTGTACCAAACGTCACAACGTAACTGGGTGGCTATAAAGGTGCACTACGGGTATCTCCGAAAGTGTCTGTTGGGTTGGCACGAATCGAGACTAGGATTTGTCACTCCGTGTGAGGGAGAGGTATCTCTGGGCCCACTCGGTAGGACATCATCATAATGTGCACAATGTGATCAAAGAGTTGATCACGGGATGATGTGTTAAGGAAAGAGTAAAGAGACTTGCCGGTAACGAGATTGAACAAGGTATCGGTATACCGACGATCGAATCTCGGGCAAGTATAATACCGCTAGACAAAGGGAATTGTATACGGGATCGATTGAGTCCTTGACATCGTGGTTCATCCGATGAGATCATCGTGGAACATGTGGGAGCCAACATGGGTATCCAGATCCCGCTGTTGGTTATTGACCGGAGAACGTCTCGCTCATGTCTACATGTCTCCCGAACCCGTAGGGTCTACACACTTAAGGTTCGATGATGCTAGGGTTATAAAGGAAGTTTGTATGTGGTTACCGAATGTTGTTCGGAGTCCCGGATGAGATCCCGGACATCACGAGGAGTTCCGAAATGGTCCAGAGATAAAGATTTATATATGGGAAGTCCTGTTTTGGTCACCGGAAAAGTTTCGGGTTTTATCGGTAACGTACCGGGACCACCGGGAGGGTCCTGGGGGTCCACCAAGTGGGGCCACCATTGAAGGAAATATGCCCTAGAGGCAATAATAAAGTTATTATTTATTTCCTTATTTCATGATAAATGTTTATTATTCATGCTAGAATTGTATTAACCGGAAACATAATACATGTGTGAATACATAGACAAACAGAGTGTCACTAGTATGCCTCTACTTGACTAGCTCGTTGATCAAAGATGGTTATGTTTCCTATCCATAGACATGAGTTGTCATTTGATTAACGGGATCACATCATTAGGAGAATGATGTGATTGACTTGACCCATTCCGTTGGCTTAGCACACGATCGTTTAGTATGTTGCTACTGCTTTCTTCATGACTTATACATGTTCCTGTGACTATGAGATTATGCAACTCCCGTTTACTAGAGGAACACTTTGTGTGCTACCAAACGTCACAACGTAACTGGGTGATTATAAAGGTGCTCTACAGGTGTCTCCAAAGGTACATGTTGGGTTGGCGTATTTCGAGATTAGGATTTGTCACTCCGATTGTCGGAGAGGTATCTCTGGGCCCTCTCGGTAATACACATCACTTAAGCCTTGCAAGCATTGCAACTAATGAGTTAGTTGTGGGATGATGTATTACGGAACGAGTAAAGAGACTTGCCGGTAACGAGATTGAACTAGGTATTGAGATACCGACGATCGAATCTCGGGCAAGTAACATACCGATGACAAAGGGAACAACGTATGATGTTATGCGGTTTGACCGATAAAGATCTTCGTAGAATATGTAGGAGCCAATATGAGCATCCAGGTTCCGCTATTGGTTATTGACCGGAAACGTGTCTCGGTCATGTCTACATAGTTCTCGAACCCGTAGGGTCCGCATGCTTAAGGTTTCGATGACAGTTTTATTATGAGTTTATGAGTTTTGATGTACCGAAGGAGTTCGGAGTCCCGGATGAGATCGGGGACATGACGTGGAGTCTCGAAATGGTCGAGACGTAAAGATCGATATATTGGACGACTATATACGGAGTTCTAAAAGGTTCCGTGTCATTCGGGTATTTTTCGGAGTACCGGAGAGTTACGGGAATTCGCCGGGGAGTATATGGGCCTTATTGGGCCATACGGGAATAGAGGAGAGAGGCCGAAAGGAAGGAGGCGCGCAGCCCCCCTCTGGTCCGAATTGGACAAGGGGTGCAGCCCCCTTTTCCTTCTTCCTCTCCCCCTCTTTCCTTCTCTCCTACTCCAACAAGGAAGGGGGGGAGTCCTACTCCCGGTGGGAGGAGGACTCCTCCTGGTGCGCCCCTCCTGGCCGGCCGACCCCCTTCCCCTGGCTCCTTTATATATGGGGGCAGGGGGCACCTCTAGGGACAACAACACAAGTTGATCTTCAAGATCGTTCCTTAGCCGTGTGCGGTGCCCCCCTCCACCATATTCCACCTCGGTCATATCGTCGCGGAGTTTAGGCGAAGCCCTGCGCCGGTAGAACATCATCAACGTCACCACGCCGTCGTGCTGACGGAACTCATCCCCGACACATTGCTGGATCGGAGTCCGGGGATCGTCATCGAGCTGAACGTGTGCTGAACTCGGAGGTGCCGTGCGTTCGGTACTTGGATCGGTCGGATCATGAAGACGTACGACTACATCAACCGCGTTGTCATAACGCTTCCGCTTTCGGTCTACGAGGGTACGTGGACACACTCTTCCCTCTCGTTGCTATGCATCACCATGATCTTGAAGATCAACTTGTGTGTTATGGGGTGCCCGCCTGCCCCCGTATATAAAGGAGCAACGGGGAGGGGGCGGCCGGCCTAGGAGGAGGCGCGCCAAGGGGAGTCCTACTCCCACCGGGAGTAGGACTCCCTCCTTCCTTGTTGGAGTAGGAGAAGGGGAAAGAGGGGGAGAGGAAGAAGGAAAAGGGGGATGCGCCCCTTGTCCAATTCGGACCAGAGGGGGGGGGGGGGCGCAGGCCTCCTTCCTTTTGGCCTCTCTCCTCTATTCCCGTATGGCCCAATAAGGCCCATATACTCCCCGACAAATTCTCGTAACTCTCCGGTACTCCGAAAAATACCCGAATCACTCGGAACCTTTCCGAACTCCGAATATAGTCGTCCAATATATCGACCTTTACGTCTCGACCATTTCGAGACTCCTCGTCATGTCCCCGATCTCATCCGATACTCCGAACTCCTTCGGTACATCAAAATTCATAAACTCATAATATAACTGTCATCGAAACCTTAAGCGTGCGGACCCTACGGGTTCAAGAACTATGTAGACATGACCTAGAACTATTCTCGGTCAATAACCAATAGCGGAACCTGGATACTCATATTGGCTCCTACATATTCTACGAAGATCTTTATCGGTCAAACCGCATAACAACATACGTTGTTCCCTTTGTCATCGGTATGTTACTTGCCCGAGATTCGATCGTCGGTATCCAATACCTAGTTCAATCTCGTTACTGGAAAGTCTCTTTACTCGTTACGTAATGCATCATTCCGTAACTAACTCATTAGCTACATTGCTTGCAAGGCTTATAGTGATGTGCATTACCGAGAGGGCCCAGAGATACCTCTCCGACAATCGGAGTGACAAAACTTAATCTCGAAATACGCCAACCCAACATGTACCTTTGGAGACACCTGTAGTACTCCTTTATAATCACCCAGTTACGTTGTGACCTTTGGTAGCACCCAAAGTGTTCCTACGGTAAACGGGAGTTGCATAATCTCATAGTTACAGGAACATGTATAAGTCATGAAGAAAGCAATAGCAACATACTAAACAATCAAGTGCTAGGCTAACGGAATGGGTCAAGTCAATCACATCATTCTCCTAATGATGTAATCCCATTAATCAAATGACAACTCTTTTGTCCATGGCTAGGAAACATAACCATCTTTGATAAACGAGCTAGTCAAGTAGAGGCATACTAGTGACACTATGTTTGTCTATGTATTCACACATGTATTATGTTTCCGGTTAATACAATTCTAGCATGAATAATAAACATTTATCATGATATAAGGAAATAAATAATAACTTTATTATTGCCTCTAGGGCATATTTCCTTCAGTCTCCCACTTGCACTAGAGTCAATAATCTAGTTCACATCGCCATGTGATTTAACACTAATATTCACATCTGTATGTGATTAATACCCATAGTTGACATCGTCATGTGATCAACACCCAAAGGGATTACTAGAGTTAATAATCTAGCTCACATCGCTATGTGATTAACATCCAAAGAGTACAAATGTATGATCATGTTTTGTTCGTGAGAGAAATTTAGTCAACGGGTCTGTCACATACAAAGCCGTATGTATTTTGCAAATATTCTATGTCTTCAAACCTCTGCATGGAGCTACTCTAGCTAATTGCTCCCACTTTCAATATGTATCTAGATTGAGACTTAGAGTCATCTGGATCAGTGTAAAAGTTTGCACCGATGTAACTTTTACAATGAACTCTTTTCACCTCCATAATCGAGAAACATCTCCTTAGTCCTCACTAAGGATATTCTTGACCGCTGTCCAGTGATCTACTATTAAATCAAAATTGTATTCCTTTGCCAAACTCAGAGCAAGGTATACAATATGTCTGGTTCACAGCATAGCATACTTTATAGAACCTATGACTGAGGCATAGGGAATGACTTTTCATTCTCTTTCTATTTTCTACCATGGTCGGGTCTTGAGTCTTACTCAACTTCACACCTTGCAACACAGGCAAGAACTCCCTCTTTGACTGTTCCATTTTGAACTATTTCAAAAATTTATCAAGGTATGTACTCATTGAAAAATCTTATCAAGCGTCTTGATCTATCTATATAGATCTTGATGCTCAATGTGTAAGCAGCTTCACCGAGGTCTTGCTTTGAAAAACTCTTATTCAAGTATCCTTTCATGCTATCCAAAATTTCTATATCATTTCCAATTAACAATATGTCATCCACATATAATATTAGAAATGCTACAGAGCTCCCACTCACTTTCTTGTAAATACAGGCTTCTCAAAAAGTCTGTATAAAACCATATGCTTTGATCAACTCATCAAAGCGTATATTCCAACTCCGAGAGGCTTGCACCAGTCCATAAATGGATTGCTCGAGCTTGCACACTTTGTTAGCACCTTTAGGATTGACAAAACCTTCTGGTTGCATCATATACAACTCTTCTTTAATAAATCCATTAAGGAATGTAGTTTTGACATCCATTAGCCAGATTTCATAAAATGTGGCAATTACTAACATGATTCAGACAGACTTAAGCTTCGATACGAGTGAGAAAATCTCATCGTATTCAACACCTTGAACTTGTTGAAAACCTTTTGCAACAAATCGAGCTTAGTAGATAGTAACACTACTATCAGTGTCCGTCTTCCTCTTGAAGATCCATTTATTTAACATGGCTTGCTGATCATCGAGCAAGTCAATCAAAGTCCACACTTTGTTCTCATATATGGATCCCATCTCAGATTTCGTGGCCTCAAGCCATTTTGCGGAATCTGGGCTCACCATCGCTTCTTCATAGTTCGTAGGTTCGTCATGGTCTAGTAACATAACTTCCAGAATAGGATTACCGTACCACTCTGGTGCGGATCTTACTCTGGAAGACCTACGAGGTTCTGTAGTAACTTAATCTGAAGTTTCATAATCATCATCATTAACTTCCTCACTAATTGGTGTAGTAGTCACAGGAACAGATTTCTGTGATGAACTACTTTCCAATAAGGGAGCAGGTACAGTTACCTTATCAAGTTCTACTTTCCTCCTACTCACTTCTTTCGAGAGAAACTCCTTCTCTAGAAAGGATTCATTCTTAGCAACCAATATTTTGCCTTCGGATCTGTGATTAGAAGGTGTACCCAACAATCTCTTTTGGGTATCCTATGAAGACGCATTTCTCCGATTTGGGTTTGAGCTTATCAGGATGAAACTTTTTCACATAAGCATCGCAGCCCCAAACTTTAAGAAACGACAACTTGGGTTTCTTGCTAAACCACAGTTCATATGGTGTCGTCTCAACGGATTTAGATGGTGCCCTTTTAACGTGAATGCAGCTGTCTCTAATGGATAACCCCAAAACAATAGTGGTAAATCATTAAAAGACATCATAGATCGCACCATATCCAATAAAGTGCGGTTACAACGTTCGGACACACCATAATGTTGTGGTGTTCCAGGTGGCGTGAGCTGTGAAACTATTCCACATTGTTTTAATTGAAGACCAAACTCGTAACTCCAATATTCGTCTCCGTGATCAGATCGCAGAAACTTTATTTTCTTGTTACAATGATTTTTCCACTTCACTCTGAAATTCTTTGAACCTTTCAACTATTTCAGACTTATGTTTCATCAAGTAGATATACCCATATCTACTCAAATCATCTTGTGAAGGTCAGAAAATAACGATACCTGCCACGAGCATCAACACTCATTGGACCGCATACATCGGTATGTATTATTTCCAATAAGTCACTAGCTCGTTCCATTGTTTCGGAGAACAGAGTTTTAGTCATCTTGCCCAAAAAGGCACGGTTCGCAAGCATCAAATGATTCATAACCAAGTGATTCCGAAAATCCATCTTTATGGAGTTTCTTCATGCGCTTTACACCGATATGACCCAAATGGCAGTGCCATAAATAAGTTGCACTATCATTATTAACTTTGCCTCTTTTGGCATCAATATTATGAATATGTGTATCACTACGATCGAGATCCAACAAACTATTTTCATTGGGTGTATAACCATCGAAGGTCTTATTCATGTAAACAGAATAACAATTATTCTTTAACTTCAAATGAATAACCGTATCGCAATAAACATGATCAAATCATATTCACGCTCAATGCAAACGCCAAATAACATTTATTTAGGTTTAACACTAATCCCGAAAGTATAGGGAGTGTGTGATGATGATCATATCAATCTTGGAACCACTTCCAACACTCATCGTCACTTCCCCTTCAACTAGTCTCTGTTTATTCTGTAACTCCTGTTTCGAGTTACTAATCTTAGCAACCGAACAAGTATCAAATACTCAGGGGCTACTATAAACACTAGTAAGGCACACATCAATAACCTGTATATCAAATATACCTTGTTCACTTTGCCATCCTTCTTATCCACCAAATATTCAGGGCATTTCCGCTTCTAGTGACCATTTCCTTTGCAGTCTAAGCACTCAGTTTCGGGCTTTGGTCCAGCTTTGGGCTTCTTCGCGGGAGTGACATCTTGCTTGCCATTCTGCTTGAAGTTCCCTTTCTTTCCCTTTGCCCTTTTCTTGAAACTAGTGGTCTTGTCAATCATCAACACTTGATGCTCTTTCTTGATTTCTACCTTCGTCGATTTCAGCATGACGAAGAGCTCGGGAATCGTTTTCGTCATCCCTTGCATTATAGTTCATCACGAAGTTCTACTAACTTGGTGGTGGTGACTAGAGAAATCTGTCAATCACTATCTTATCTGAAAGATTAACTCCCACTTGATTCAAGCGATTGTATTACCCAGACAATCTGAGCACATGCTCACTAGTTGAGCGATTCTCCTCCATCTTTTAGCTATAGAACTTGTTGGAGACTTCATATCTCTCAACTCGGGTATTTTCTTAAAATATTAACTTCAACTCCTGGAACATCTCATATGGTCCATGACGTTCAAAACGTCTTTGAAGTCCCGATTCTAAGCCGTTAAGCATGGTGCACTAAACTATCAAGTAGCCATCATATTGAGCTAGCCAAACGTTCATAACGTCTGCATCTACTCCTGCAATAGGTCTGTCACCTAGTGGTGCATTAAGGACATAATTCTTCTGTGCAGCAATGAGGATAAACCTCAGATCACGGATCCAATCCGCATCATTGCTACTAACATCTTTAAACACAATTTTCTCTAGGAATATATCAAAATAAACATATGAAAGCAACAATGCAAGCTATTGATCTACAACATAATTTGTAAAATACTACCAGGACTAAGTTCATGATAAATTTAAGTTCAATTAATCATATTACTAAAGAACTCCCACTTAGATAGACATCCCTCTAATCCTCTAAGTGATTACGTGATCCATATCAACTACACCATGTCCAATCGTCATGTGAGATGGAGTAGTTTCAACGGTGAACATCAATATGTTGATCATATCTACTATATGATTCACGCTCGACCTTTCGGTCTCAATGTTCCGAGTCCATATCTGTTATATGCTAGGCTCATCAAGTTTAACCTGAGTATTCCGCGTGTGCAACTGTTTTGCACCCGTTATATTTGAACGTAGAGCCTATCACACCTGATCATCACGTGGTGTCTCAGCACGAAGAACTTTCGCAACGGTGCATACTCAGGGAGAACACTTCTTGATAATTAGTGAGAGATCATCTTAAAATGCTACCGTCAAACAAAATAGAATAAGATGTATAACAGATAAACATCATATGCAATCAAAATATGTGACATGATATGGCCATGATCATCTTGTGCCTTTGATCTCCATCTCCAAAGTACTGTCATGATCTCTATCGTCACCGGCACGACACCATGATCTTCATCATCTTGATCTATATCAATATGTCGTCACATGGTCATCTCGCCAACTATTGCTCTTGCAACTATTGCTATCGTATAGCGATAAAGTAAAGCAATTATTTGGCACTTGCATCTTATGCAACAAAGAGACAACCATAGGACTTCTGCCAGTTGCCGATAACTTTCAACAAAAACATGATCATCTCATACAACAACTTATATCTCATCACGTCTTGACCATATCACATCACAACATGCCCTGCAAAAACAAGTTAGACGTCCTCTACTTTGTTGTTGCAAGTTTTACGTGGCTGCTACGGGCTGAGCAAGAACCGTTCTTACATACGCATCAAAAACCACAACGATAGTTCGTCAAGTTGGTGCTGTTTTAACCTTCGCAAGGACCGGGCGTAGCCACACTCGGTTCAACTATAGTTGGAGAAACAGACACCCGCTAGTCACCTGTGTGCAAAGCACGGCGGTAAAACCAGTCTCGCATAAGCGTACACGTAATGTCGGTCCGGGCCGCTTCATCCAACAATACAGCTGAACCGTATGACATGTTGGTAAGCAGTATGACTTGTATCGCCCACAACTCACTTGTGTTCTACTCGTGCATATAACATCAATGCATAAAACCTAGGCTCGGATGCCACTATTGGGTAACGTAGTAATTTCAAAAAAATTCCTACGCACACGCAAGATCATGGTGATGCATAGCAACGAGAGGGGAGAGTGTTGTCCACGTACCCTCGTAGACCGTAAGTGGAAGCGTTATGACAACGCGGTTGATGTAGTCGTACGTCTTCACGATCCGACCGATCCAAGTACCGAACATACGGCACCTCCGAGTTCAGCACACGTTCAGCTCGATGACGATCCCCGGACTCCGATCCAACAAAATGTCAGGGATGAGTTCCGTTAGCACGACGGCTTGGTGACGATGATGATGTTCTACCGGCGCAGGGCTTCGCCTAAGCACCGCAACGATATGACCGAGGTGGAATATGGTGGAGGGGGGCACCGCACACGGCTAAGGAACGATCTTGAAGATCAACTTGTGTGTTATGGGGTGCCCCCTGCCCCCGTATATAAAGGAGCAAGGGGGGAGGGGATGGCCGGCCTAGGAGGAGGCGCGCTAGGACTCCCTCCTTCCTTGTTGGAGTAGGAGAAGGGAAAAGAGGGGGAGAGGAAGAAGGAAAAGGGGGCTGCGCCCCTTGTCCAATTCGGACCAGGGGGGCGCAAGCCTCCTTCCTTTTGGCCTCTCTCCTCTATTCCCGTATGGCCCAATAAGGCCCGTATACTCCCCGGCGAATTCTCGTAACTCTCCGGTACTCCGAAAAATACCCGAATCACTCGGAACCTTTCCGAACTCCGAATATAGTCCTCCAATATATCGATCTTTACGTCTCGACCATTTCGAGACTCCTCGTCATGTCCCCGATCTCATCCGGTACTCCGAACGCCTTCGGTACATCAAAACTCATAAACTCATAATATAACTGTCATCGAAACCTTAAGCGTGCGGACCCTACGGGTTCGAGAACTATGTAGACATGACCTAGAACTATTCTCGGTCAATAACCAATAGCGGAACCTGGATGTTCATATTGGCTCCTACATATTCTACGAAGATCCTTATTGGTCAAACCGCATAACAACATACGTTGTTCCCTTTGTCATCGGTATGTTACTTGCCCGAGATTCGATCGTCGGTATCCAATACCTAGTTCAATCTCGTTACTGGCAAGTCTCTTTACTCGTTACATAATGCGTCATTCCGTAACTAACTCATTAGCTACATTGCTTGCAAGGCTTATAGTGATGTGCATTACTGAGAGGGCCCAGAGATACCTCTCCGACAATCGGAGTGACAAAACTTATCTCGAAATACGCCAACCCAACATGTACCTTTGGAGACACCTGTAGTACTCCTTTATAATCACCCAGTTACGTTGTGACATTTGGTAGCACCCAAAGTGTTCCTACAGTAAACGGGAGTTGCATAATCTCATAGTAACAGGAACATGTATAAGTCATGAAGAAAGCAATAGCAACATACTAAACAATCAAGTGCTAGGCTAACGGAATGGGTCAAGTCAATCACATCATTCTCCTAATGATGTAATCCCGTTAATCAAATGACAACTCTTTTGTCCATGGCTAGGAAACATAACCATCTTTGATAAACGAGCTAGTCAAGTAGAGGCATACTAGTGACACTATGTTTGTCTATGTATTCACACATGTATTATGTTTCCGGTTAATACAATTCTAGCATGAATAATAAACATTTATCATGATATAAGGAAATAAATAATAACTTTATTATTGCCTCTAGGGCATATTTCCTTCAGTCTCCCACTTGCACTAGAGTCAATAATCTAGTTCACATCGCCATGTGATTTAACACTAATATTCACATCTGTATGTGATTAATACCCATAGTTGACATCGTCATGTGATCAACACCCAAAGGGATTACTAGAGTTAATAATCTAGCTCACATCGCTATGTGATTAACATCCAAAGAGTACAAATGTATGATCATGTTTTGTTCGTGAGAGAAATTTAGTCAACGGGTCTGTCACATACAAAGCCGTATGTATTTTGCAAATATTCTATGTCTTCAAACCTCTGCATGGAGCTACTCTAGCTAATTGCTCCCACTTTCAATATGTATCCAGATTGAGACTTAGAGTCATCTGGATCAGTGTAAAAGTTTGCACCGATGTAAACTTTTACAACGAACTCTTTTATCACCTCCATAATCGAGAAACATCTCCTTAGTCCTCACTAAGGATATTCTTGACCGCTGTCCAGTGATCTACTATTAGATCAAAATTGTATTCCTTTGTCAAACTCAGAGCAAGGTATACAATATGTCTGGTTCACAGCATAGCATACTTTATAGAACCTATGACTGAGGCATAGGGAATGACTTTTCATTCTCTTTCTATTTTCTACCATGGTCGGGTCTTGAGTCTTACTCAACTTCACACCTTGCAACACAGGCAAGAACTCCCTCTTTGACTGTTCCATTTTGAACTATTTCAAAAATTTATCAAGGTATGTACTCATTGAAAAATCTTATCAAGCGTCTTAATCTATCTATATAGATCTTGATGCTCAATGTGTAAGCAGCTTCACCGAGGTCTTGCTTTGAAAAACTCTTATTCAAGTATCCTTTCATGCTATCCAAAATTTCTATATCATTTCCAAGTCTCTTTACTCGTTACGTAATGCATCATTCCGTAACTAACTCATTAGCTACATTGCTTGCAAGGCTTATAGTGATGTGCATTACCGAGAGGGCCCAGAGATACCTCTCCGACAATCGGAGTGACAAAACCTAATCTCGAAATAGGCCAACCCAACATGTACCTTTGGAGACACCTGTAGTACTCCTTTATAATCACCCAGTTACGTTGTGACGTTTGGTAGTACCCAAAGTGTTCCTCCGGTAAATGGGAGTTGCATAATCTCATAGTTACAGGAACATGTATAAATCATGAAGAAAGCAATAGCAACATACTAAACGATCAAGTGCTAGGCTAACGGAATGGGTCAAGTCAATCACATCATTTTCCTAATGATGTAATCCCGTTAATCAAATGACAACTCTTTTGTCCATGGCTAGGAATCATAACCATCTTTGATAAACGAGCTAGTCAAGTAGAGGCATACTAGTGACAACTATGTTTGTCTATGTATTCACACATGTATTATGTTTCCGGTTAATACAATTCTAGCATGAATAATAAACATTTATCATGATATAAGGAAATAAATAATAACTTTATTATTGCCTCTAGGGCATATTTCCTTCACCTTATTGGGCCATACGGGAATAGAGGAGAGAGGCCGAAAGGAAGGAGGCGCGCAGCCCCCCTCTGGTCCGAATTGGACAAGGGGTGCAGCCCCCTTTTCCTTCCTCCTCTCCCCCTCTTTCCTTCTCTCCTACTCCAACAAGGAAGGGGGGAGTCCTACTCCCGGAGGGAGGAGGACTCCTCCTGGCGCGCCCCTCCTGGCCGGCCGACCCCCTCCCCCTGGCTCCTTTATATACGGGGGCAGGGGGCACCTCTAGGGACAACAACACAAGTTGATCTTCAAGATCGTTCCTTAGCCATGTGCGGTGCCCCCCTCCACCATATTCCACCTCGGTCATATCATCGCGGAGTTTAGGCGAAGCCCTGCGCCGGTAGAACATCATCATCTTCACCACGCCGTCGTGCTGACGGAACTCATCCCCGACACTTTGCTGGATCGGAGTCCGGGGATCGTCATCGAGCTGAACGTGTGCTGAACTCGGAGGTGACGTACGTTCGGTACTTGGATCGGTCGGATCGTGACGTACGACTACATCAACCGCGTTGTCATAACTCTTCCGCTTTCGGTCTATGAGGGTACGTGGACAAACTCTTCCCTCTCGTTGCTATGCATCACCATGATCTTGCGTGTGCGTAGGAATTTTTTTGAAATTACTACGTTCCCCAACAACCATCCCCGGAGGGCTGCATGGGCCAAGTGTGGGAGGGGACCAGCCCCAGGTGGGCTGGTGCGCCCCCCCCCCACAAGGGCCCAAGGCGCCTAGGGTTTGGGGGAGGGGGCGCACCCACCTAACTTGGGGGGCAAGTTTCCCCTCTCCTCCCCCCCCTGGCCGCACCCTAGATGGGTTTGGGCTGGCCGCCGCCCCTAGGGGTGGAACCCTAGGTGGGGGCGCAGCCCCCCTCTCCCCCTATATATACTTGAGGGTCTTGGGGCTGCCAACAGATGAGTTTTGACCTCTCCCTGGCGCAGTCCTACCTCTCTCCCTTCTCCTCTCCCGCGGTGCTTGGCGAAGCCCTACAGGATTGGCACGCTCCTCCATCACCACCACGCTGTTGTGCTGCTGCTGGATAGAGTCTTGCTCAACCTCTCCCTCTCTCCTTGCTGGATCAAGGTGTGGGAGACGTCACCGGGCTGTACGTGTGTTAAACGCGGAGGTGCCGTCCGTTCGGCACTCGGATCTCCGGTGATTTGGATCACGACGAGTACGACTCCTTCAACCCCGTTCTCTTGGACGCTTTCGCTTAGCGATCTACAAGGGTATGTAGATGCACTCTCCTTCCCCTCGTTGCTGGTTTCTCCATAGATAGATCTTGGTGACACGTAGGAATTTTTTTGAATTTCTACTACATTCCCCAACAAGATCAGTGTGCTCTTTCTTGGTAAATTAGCAGAATTGCAGCGACTACCACCGACATCCTCCCTCCGTAGGCCACATGTTTTTTCAGGTTAGGATATGATCCAGCTTCCCTCCTGTCCCCCCAATTTGCATCTGGTGCTTTTATTTTGAGGGGTGGATCTCTGGTACTGATTAGCAGAGACACAGTTAATACCGACTATATATGGCTTCGAAGATATTGTTTATGTCAAACTAGTTCATGTTTGTTTAGTTTCATGTTCAAGCTAGCTAGTTCTTGTTGGGTAGTACTGTATGTAATAGTTGTGCCAACTTTCATGTCTAGGGCTAGACAAACATGGAACGAGCAGAGGGACATAGACGCGTACGAGTATTAAATGTGAATCTCACGTCGGGGCGCCAGACTGTGTTGGTTCTCTCGCATGGGTTTGGTTGTGACAAGTCCGTTTGGGACAATACAATTGCCGTCTACGAAGAGATGTCCGGTTCAAGGAGAGCGGCGTGCTTTCGTATGATCTCACCTTCTCGGGTCAAGTCAGCAGGGAGTACTAGAATGCCAGCAGGCATAGGTACGAAACACTCGATGGATACATCGAGGACCTCACTGTTGTTCTTCAACATTACGACATCTCCCAATGTGTTTTTGTTGGACATTCTACGTCCGGCTTAGCTGGAATTCTAGCCTCAATTCGCCGCAGAGATCTCTTTAGCCACCTCGTTCTCATTGGCACTTCCCCCTGGTGAGTAATCAATACACACTTTTTTCCCCAGAAAGTCATGCCATTATTAGAGATTGATATCTACTGTGTGCTAATCTTATTCACAAGTATACAATTAATGCAGCATGGTGGCAAAAAAAGACTGCGGGATAAGATACTCTAGGCAACATGCCAATAGGAGGAATGCGCTCATAGGGACATATTAAGACAAGTTTGTAGAAACTTATATCCAAATAGCGCTCCCTCAAGCCAAATAGAAAATGAAGGCAAAACTTAACAGCATGTTGTGCGACATAGCACCTGATGTCTGTCAATCAGTGTCGGCAACTATGTTCAACCATGACTTGCGCCCCATATTGAGAAACATAACAACACCGTGCACCATCATCGCAACAGTCTCAAATACTGTTGCATCTGCATACGCACAGACTTGTTTGTTGGAGAGCATGGACAATACAAGCGCCAGGATAGCAAAGATCAAGAGTAGGGGCACTTTCCACACCTAAACAATGGAGGGAGGGTTGCCAACGAAATCTGTAACATTCTTGAAGAGTCATACAGGCGAAGTGAACATCAACTATCACCCACGGATATCGTAGTACCTTTGGGTTTGTAAGAGAGGTTGTTGGGTTTGCATGGCGCGTTGGAGCAGGATAATGTAAGACCCCATGCATTCATATTGTTAAAGCTGAAGCCCTAGAGTACCAGCAGCAAGAGTTGCCAGAGATGGGACAACCATCACAAGGTAACTCTACAGTGCCATCATGTTTGCAACCTAATGAGAGGCTACCGGAAGAGAATAGGGTGTGTTGTCCTTTTACTCAATTCATTCCTCTTTCTTGGTGAATGTGCATTGGACTTAGACCAGTGGCGAATCTAGGAATTTAACATTGGGTGTTCAAAAAAAATTTGTTCGCCCTAATAGATAATCCCAATTGGTTCACCACAATACAAATACAAATTGTTCACTAGCAGCTATATCTTCCTAGGTCTACTCCATAAAGTTTTCCTGTTTTGTAGTTTTTAATTTTTAGGGGTAGGGGGGCATATGTCCCCTAGCCGTGATGTAGTTGTGCCCATGCATTAAAGAGCTATGGGGATGACATATGTGTGCTAATTTTTTTCCCTTCGTTAATAGGAATTCATCTATGAAGGAAGACCAGATTGGGGTCAGTTCAGTTGGTTTGGCAGTGAGGGCCAGTCAGAAATTCAGTTGGTAACTAAATTTCGTAAGTGCTATACTAATCTCTACCCTTTTAGTTCCTTCCTTATCACAAACACAACTGCAAAAGCTAGCTGTTAAGCAAGTTTTCCAGATACCCTACGATTTTATTTTCCATATCCATAGAGTGGCATAAGAAAACAAGAGATACAATTAAGTGCTGGGAGC
Source organism: Triticum timopheevii (assembly GCA_963921465.1). NCBI lineage: Eukaryota > Viridiplantae > Streptophyta > Magnoliopsida > Poales > Poaceae > Triticum > Triticum timopheevii. The sequence goes on along the minus strand of OY997264.1, from coordinate 43,421,550 downwards.
TCATATTAGTTTTTTCTAGACGGTTGTTCTCCTAAAAAATCCGAAGAAGATAGAGATGATTCTCTTTCTTTCTAAATGTAATGATGGGAATGGCAGGGCAACAATTTGGATGGCACGGCTGCACAGGATTACTATGACAGTGGCATCATGGTGGAGCCGCTGCACCACTCAGTGGACATACCGGTTGTCTCAGTTGGTGCCGATGGAGGTAGTGAGTGTCGATGACCAGATCTATGTGCGGCGCAGGGAGTGGTGGATGCTGAAAGAGAAGGTTCACCGCAGGCACCCGAGCCGTCTATTGGCCGGATGAACTCTAAAGGTATGTTAGAGTTGAGTCCTACATTTCCTGAATTTCATCTAACACACATCTGAAAAGTAGTCTTGGAACTTGTCTAGGATTAGTAAGCTCGTTTGGTTTGTTAGTGTGAAATTTTAGTCAAGTACTGCATTGTATGCTGCTAAGTTAAAAAGGCAATGAATTGTGTGCTCTTTTACCGTGGAGGTAGTATGACATATCAGTGTGCTCTTTCTTGGTAAATTAGCCGAATTGCTTATCATGGATGTTGTGAAGTAGTTTATCAGAAAACATCAAATAAGTGGTGCGCTGCATCGCACACTAGTCGTGCTGGTAGTGTGATATTTTAGTGCAGCAATGTGCCCTGTCTTGCATCAACTTTAATAAGATGATTGTGTGCATCAATTGATGCAGAGGCCGGGTATCAACCCTTTTCCGAAGAAAAAAATACATTCTTAAATTAGTTTTTGACGCTTCAGCATCGGGAGCAATCAGTTATCAGTGTGATGTGAGTGAATTGCAAAAAACCACCACATTTGGGGTTTCATCTGCGGAAAACCACCAGGTCGCTTATCATTTGCAAAAATCACCGCGCATTCGATAAACATTTTACAGTTTGCACTGAACAGGTGCTTTAGCCCGTTTAATCACTTTCTGACATGTGGGGCCGGATTGTAAGGAGCTGACTTGGCAAAAAAATTACACACACATCCCTCGATCTAAAAACAGAAAAGCAATTCAGCCCTTGCTCCCGGCTGGTTGTCGTCGGACGGCGCACCAGACTAGCACCTGAGCACGGCTGCTACGTGCTGCCTCCCTGCAGCTACTGAGTGCCGTTGTTGTTGTTCGTCGCTGCGTGCTGCTGCTCGCCGCCGCAGTTCCCCGCCGCTGTGGCTGCCTGCAGATGTTGATGCTCGCCGTTGCAAGTCCTCGCCACTGCGACTGCTCGCCGCTGCGCCCTACGGCTGCTGCTGCTCGTGGCAGCTGCTGCACGCGACAACGGGAGGTGTAGGAGGAGGGGAGGAGGCGCCGGAGACGGGCGCCGCCGCCGCCGACGGCGGCCTAAGCGCTTGGAGGTTCGCCCGCATCCACGGCGTCGAACGACGCTGGGCATCCCTGGCAGAAGGCCGAGGCGCGGCCACGGCATCCGGGCGGAAGCCGCCGTGGCTTGAAGGCCGAGCTCCTGGCGGCCGCCTCCGCAAAGTCCACGCTGCGGACGCTACACAGGAGCTCCGGCTCCCCGACGACGACAGTGCGCTGCTGGCCCTCGTGGTTGCGGAGATGGCCGATGCGTGCGGGGACATCTCCTGTGCCGTCGCGCGGCTCGCCAGCCGGTGTGCCCGCCCGCTGCTACGTGCAAAGGAGAACCGGCGCTGTCCTGCGAGGGAGATGCCCTCCGTCGGGAGGGGGGGGGGGGAGGGGGGGGCTTGATTGCTTTTTTTTAAGATCCATGGAGGTATATGCCAATTTGTTGCCAAATCGCTACTTACATTCCGGCCCCACTCGTCAGAAAGTGGTTAAACGGGCTAAATCAACTGATCAGTGCTTTTTGTAAAATGTTTACCGAATGCGCGGTGATTTTTGCAAATGATTAGCGACCTGATGGTTTTTCGCAGATGAAGCCTCAATGTGGTGGTTTTTTGCAATTCACTCAGTGTGATGTTTGTCACTTCATTTGAATCTCTTCATGACTGCACTCTCTCTCTCTCTCTCTGAAATATGGGTCATCCCCAGCCTCTGCATTAGTTTGTTTTCAGTTCCTGATGGACGCATTCACTTTGTGATGGTAGTACATACGCTGGAATTCCTGGATACCATGCCATACTGTTGTCGTTCTGCGAGCTATATGGCTAGAGGAATCTCAAAACTCATAGTATATATATACATTTCTGAACCTGTGCACGCGCACTTGTACACTTCTGGACCCATGATTCATATGTGGTCTTAGTTTTTATTGACGTGACATTAAACAACAGTCGAGATAAGCATGAAGCGAACGAAATGAAATGAGATGCCGGTCGAGATGCTGAGCTGCTGCGTCGCTGTTTGCTTGGCTTATCCCATGTTCCAATCTGACGCCTCACGATAGGGTCCCGTTGCTAGCCTGTCCAGACTAAGGTAGTCCGGACCCACCGGTCTAGCGCCATGCTGGGCTACAACTGTACTAGATGCAGTCAGTGACTGGCAGAGATCGATGCAAGTGTAATGTTTCACTTATGTACAGTGGTTGAGTTAACTTCATGTTGTATCTTAAGTGGGAGCAGGTAGGTTGCTGCAGTACCCTGATAGATGAAACCAACCACAAGCTAAAAAAACAAGCTAGTCCTGCTGGCGATCTTGCAGACGAGGTTTAGACTTGCGTTGTGATCTTGATTTCAGTGATGCCCACCCTATGGCGCTCTTCTGCCACTGCCATCGATTTCTCTTGGAACCACAGATCCTTGGAAAACAGCATACAGTCTTATCCATCTCCACACATTATTTCGATAAAAAGAATTTCAACAAGCATGATGAGCAACACACGACCTCCGCATAACGAACTTCAATTAGTAATTACTCCCTCCGTTCCAAATTACTCCTCGTGGTTTTAGTTCAAATTTGAACTAAAACCACGACGAATAATTTGGAACGGGGAAGTACATGTCATTCCTCAAAAAATAAATACTCTCTCCGTTTTAAAATAAAGTGATTCATCTATCTTCATGCTTTAACTTTGACCATAAATTTAACCAACGAGACCGATTGCGGCGGGAGCAAAAGTTATACCAATGAATTCGTGTCCAAAAGAAATTTTCAATTATATGATTTTTTTTCTCCGACCGCAATCGGTCTTCTTGGTTAAAATTATGATCAAAGTTAAATCTCGAAAAGCGCGAGCGCACTTTATTTTAAAATGAAGGAAGTAGAATTGCTTACGTGACGCGCAAAGCCGGAGACGGTAGCCAGCGACTGCCTCTATCGTCTTGCTTGGTGGGCCGATTATCTTAATCTTCGGTTTCGGGTCTGCGATGCAGATGACCTCGACGTCCCCTCAGCTCTCGAAGTTTCCTCCAGAGCAAAAACTGATGGGGACTCGCGCTCGCTCGTCCGTGCAATCAAGGTGACACCGGACCATCATGGCCTGATCTGATTTGCTTTCGCTCTCGCCCGGGTCGCGTAATCATACCACCATTTATCTTTGTCTATCCTTCTGTTCTGTCTCGGACCCGCGGCGTACCTGCTGTAAAATATTGTGGAATTTCGTGTGTTTCGGTGATACTACCTCTTTTTTAAATATAAGATTTTTTAGAGGTTTCGATACGGTATACATACAAATGTATATAAACATATTTTAAAACGTAGATTCACTCATTTTGCTTTGTATGTAGTCTGCATTGAAATCCCTAAAAAGGCTTATATTTAGAAGCAAATGAAGTACTTGCTATTTTTTTCGATTGAGTGTTCCAAAAAGATGTTGGGAGGATTGAACAATTGACTAGCAGGCTACACCCTTTGCCTCTTCCTTTGAGAGCACTCAACCTGTCCATGTCCCAATAACCGATATGGCGAATGCTCGTTGCCTTGTTCCTTTTTCATACTCCTATATTTTTATGAATAATTATTGCACATACTCCCTCCATTCCACAATGTAGTGCTTCCTCTATCTACGTGCTTCAACTTTGACCGTAAATTTAACTACCAAGACCGATTGCGGCGGGAGCAAAAATTATGTCAGTAAATTCGTATTCGAAAGAAGTTTTCAATTATATAATTTTTTCTCCCGCCGTAGTTGGTCTCGTTGGTTAAATTTATGGTCAAAGTTGGACCTCGGGAAGCGCGGGCGCACTATATTTTGGAATGGAGGGAGTATGATTAAACGGGTGATAAGATATCACATTATCTCACTTTCCTGAATGGTTTAAGTTTATCTACTTGTCTGCTGATAAATTCGTTAATAGCACATTTTGCATAGAATTCCAAAAAATAATCGGAGTTTGCGTTGACATTTTAGCAGCATATTTTGCATACCTCATCAATCTACGGATCAGTCCAAACGTCAATTTTCATGTAAATCGAAAGCAATCAAGGAGGCTTTGTGGGCGTCTCAACCGCTGCTACGCACGCGTTCGACAACACGATCTAACAAGCAAACCCTCCGCCGAAAAACTCTCACGTGCGAAGCGATTGCCGCACATTCATGCCGATCCTTGCCGCTCCTGAAAGGATTTGACGGACCGGGCATTGAAGTGGTTAGAGCGATGCGACCGGACCAGCAGGCGGCGTTGCTTCAATGCAGACACGGCAACCGAGATGCATACTCCCGGTCGCCACACAGTGACATCCAGTCCCTTCGCATGGCCGCCGAGCCTATTTAAGCAGTAATCTCACGCCGTCCACATTGCACCACTCTTCGATCCTCTCCGCGCTTCACTGCTGCGGTGCCGAAGACACCACCGTCGCCACACCATGCCCAAATGGTGGTTCTCGTCGCCGGCAAAAGCGGCGATTGCTCCGGATCATGGAGCCGCCTCCGTCACTCTTCGGGGCTGTCTTTGTCAACACGACGGCTGACTCCTACGACAAGGAAGAAATCGTCATCTCCTCCGGCGACAAGGAGGACCAGACACCGCCGCAGTTGCCACGCCTCACTCTCATAGGCCTCGGCCACGGACGAGAAGCTCCTTCGGCAGATCGAGCTGCTGATGGAGAGGTCGCTTCGGGAATGTGGTCCGACACCGCTCTCACTGCCGCGAGCACGCGTAAAGGAGCCGCACTCCCCGTCGCGCTAGCGCGTCAAGAAGGAGTTGGCTTCCTCTCCGCCGCCTTAAGATCGAGCCCCTTCCCCTTCCCCGCGCATCCGCCGCGTCCAAATCAGGTGCAATCCCGCGTGAAGGAGGAGCTGGCCTTGTCGCCGCACAGCCGTTACGCCCGGGTAGAAGGGTCGGCATCGCCGCCGATTGGCATGGCAAGGTCGTCAAGGAGGAGGTGTTGCCGACAGTGGCGGCTCCAAGAATTTGCAACCGGGTATTCATGTGTATTCATTTTGCCAAAACCATTGCTGTTTTTCAAAAATTGTCACTCTTTTACCAAAATCAACACTGTTTTATAAAAATCATGGGTATTCACATCGAGACCAAAAAATACCCCCTAGCTCCGCCCCTGGCCGCCGATGATTGGCGCATGCTACAGTACCTCGGTGCAGTGGCGAATCTTGAATGAAAATGAAGGGCAGGCTCAACTTCTCAGTACAAGGGTTGGAACTGGTAAACAACAGGCTAGACACTAGACAATGGGCTGAGATGGGCTAGGAACTAGTAGTAAATTTTTGCTTTTCAGTTTTAGAGGGCAGGCTTGAGCCTGTTGAAGCATGCCCACTAGAATCGCCACTGCCTCGGTGGCCGTGGTGGCCATCGTGTCGACCGAGAAGAGGGTGGTGAGGCAGGCGCGGGTGGCAAGAACGATGCCAAAGCAACGCGCCGCTCCGCGTACGCCAAGTCGGACGAGGCGCCGGTCTGGGTCCACAACGATCCGGACCTGGCGGAGGCCTGGGCCCCGGTCACCGCCATGCCGCCGCCGCCGCCGCCGCGTCGACAGAAGCTCGCCAAGATCGACGAGCCGGCGGATATGGTGTGGATAAGCGTGAGCCACCGGGCGGAGACAAAGCCTGGTGGTCTGGTGGAACTCTGTGGACACATCAACCACCTTCAGTTACGAACCACGGAGCATGCATGCACACACTGTGTTTGTTGATTAGGACACCATTAACACGCCACCTCTCTTAATCAATCCCAGAAAACAATCATGAGCACTCCACTCCATTCCAAGCCACCAGAAGGCGCACACGATTAAAGAAAGAAATCACGCACGCAGACGCAGGATAGATAAACATGATTGCATGGCAGACAAAGACAAAGCTGTATACACTGACAAGGATAGCCAGCAGGGTCGCTAGCAGCACTACTCAATCAAACACGCATGCATCACACAATAAATTAATCCATGTTCCAACTCACTCACAGCGGATTTACACAGGTTCGATCATCCATCCAACATCAACACCAACACTAACAGTAACTAATATAATTCGACAACATTAACGGTGACAGGGAGTAATAATTGAAGGGTGAAAACGCGATCCACGAATCATGCATGCATGCTGGCCTTTCTCTCACTCACATGCATGCACAGAGAGGACACTGAACGACGAGGCCGGATGGGCACGAGGAGGAGCAGTACTGCCAACACGCTAGCTTGTGTGGCTAGCTAGCCCGGTGGGTGACCGTTGCATTAAATTATTGGCTCAGTTGCTCCGGCTGCTCCGGAAGGAGCCGAGCGCCTTGATGGCCGCCGCCCGGAGGATGTACTGGTGGTACGCCGCCGCCGCCAGCGCTCCCACCAACGGGCCGACCCAGAAGATCCACTGTACAAAGGCATGGGAGGTTAGCTTCTTCTTGCTTGCAAGAGGTAGAAGAAGAAAACAGATGGAGACGGCGGGAGGTAGAGAGAGAGAGGAAGAAGCTTCATTACGTGGTTGTCCCATGCGGCCTTCTTGTTGTAGATGACGGCGGCGCCGAGGCTCCTGGCGGGGTTGATGCCGGTGCCGGTGATGGGGATGGTGGCGAGGTGCACCATGAAGACGGCGAAGCCGATGGGGAGCGGGGCCAGCACGGGGACGTGGGAGTCGCGGGCGCTGCGCTTGGGGTCGGTGGCTGAGAACACGGTGTACACCAGCACGAAGGTGCCGACGATCTCGGCGCCGAGGGCCGTGCCGCGGGAGAAGCCGGAGGCGACCATGTTGGCGCCGCCGCCGTTGGCCTGGTACGCGTCCTTCATGATGCCCTTGACGATGCCGGCGCCCACGATGCCGCCCGCGCACTGCGCCACTATGTACATCACCGCGCGCAGCAGCGACACCTTCCGCGCCAGCAGCAGCCCGAACGTCACCGCCGGGTTGATGTGGCCCCCCGAGATCCCGGCCGTGCAGTAGACGAGGACGAAGATCATGCCGCCGAAGGCCCAGGCGATGCCGAGCACCCCGACGCCGCCGCACGGGTCGCTCGCCGACTGCACCTTGTAGCCGATGACGGTGGCGACGGTGATGTAGAGGAAGAGCAGCGTAGCGACGAACTCGGCGATGAGGGCCCGGTAGAAGGACCACATCCGGAGCTCCCCCATGTCGAAGAGCGGCGCCGGCGGCGGGTCGGAGTAGTCCTTGTGCGCCGGCGCGGCGTGCTCCGGCTCCTCGCTCACCTCCTTGGCCATGGCTCTCCTCTGTCTCTCTCTCTCTCTTCTGTGATGGATGGATGGATGGGGTGGTGGAGTGTGATGAGCGAGTGTGAGGACAGGACAGGACAGGCGCGGTTTTATTGAGCGAGCTGCGGTGCGGCGCTGTCTTCAATACCAAAAGGCCACTGTAATAAAAGTGCAAGAAAAATGTAATGTACAGTGCTGGTTGTTGTGCATCGGTGTCGAGACAGCCGTGCTTGCTTCCGGTTCCAGCTGTCCCGTTTCGGTTGCTTAACTTGTCTACTATAGTCTATAGAATGGATGGATAATGCGAGTCACGGATAAGCTACTTTATTGTGAACTGGTTTAGTGATGCATTATAACAAATTAACCGAAGCAGTTGTGGGAGAATCATTGGGGTTTCCAGCCTTACAATCGAAGCAGTTGTCATTATCGCCAAATGCTTGCTTACCCTTTAATATGCCGCCTCTCGCTCTATCAAAGGTCACAAAGAAGTCTTAATGGACTCTTCTTCTTACAAATTACTTAGTATTGTAGTAGTAAAAACTACTTTAGGTACCACAGAAAGAATTGTGACGTGGCATGCAAAATTTTCACGCATGAAATTATTGCACGGCCGGCCATCTCGGCCACCTTTCCAAGGGTGCAGTGCAACTAGGGCTACGTAGGCGATGCAGCAATGATTCTCCCACCTCCCCTATCCCGGCTAGGATCACGGATGGGATTCCTTCTTCCGGTAGGTAGGTACCCGTAACATCATCGCACACAGGAGCGAGACGCCGTGGGCCACGCGCACAGCGAGGCCATGTGAGCCGGCCAGCGACGGGAGTCGAGTCGGAGTCGCAGCTAGCGGGCGGATATGATCGCCGCTGGGCTGGGCTGGACCCGTCCGCGCCTGCGGCTGCATGCGGCACGGCGGTACGAACGGCAACACATGTCCGCGCGTCGTGTGCCGTGGTCCGGTGGCGCACGCAAGTTAAAAGCGTATGTAAAGCACGCCGGAGCTCGGTCGGATCCACGGCCGGTGAAAACTTTTATCTGACTTTGCCGCGCAGGTTCTTGCGTAAACGCCGGGAGGGAGGGAGGGAGGACGGAAGGGGAGGCGTGCACGGCGGAGGATAAAAAGTACAGGCTGCCAGGGAGGTGCGGCCGGGATAGATCCAGAGGGGCGGGCCGGGCCGGACCGGCAGCAGAGCGGACACGGCGAGGGGGTCAGGCTGGCGCGCTCGTCTTTTCTGCTGCCTTTACAACCGCCGCGGCGGGCCCGGCGGCGTGAGCAACGGCTACTGCTGCTGCTGCTGCTGCTGGAGCGTGATCCGTCGCCCCGGACGGCCTCCCGCGCGCATCCAAGGCCGGCCGTTTTGGATCTTCGCGGAGGGAGATGACGGACGATGGGTCCTCCGGCTGTTCCAGAAATTTCGCCGCCAGCTGAGCCGCCGAAGCTTTGGCGGGAGAAAAGCATGAACGGCCACAGCAAACGGAGCCTACAGATTTCGTCCTTGTGCAACTGCAACTTCCCGTTGAAGTTGCAGGCCCTGCCTGCCTGACAGCCGGGCCGGGCCGGGCCAGGATGGATAGATAGTGTCCTGTACGTACTACTACTTACTGCTGTTCCGTGCTGCTTGGAATTGTATGAAGGCTCCACCACACCTGCCACCCGGCCTTGCTGGCTGGCTACGTGAGCGTACATGCGGTGTATCCTATAGGTGTTTTTTTTTCGATTGAAAATGAAATCGAGAGGCCGGGTATACGGAAGGGGCGGAGTACATGAGCTGACTGTAGCGCACATGGATCGGGGGCCAATTTTTATTTTACTGCTATATATTTTTTAGAAACTTTCAATCTTTTCATCAATTGTCAAGATAGTATAAAGAACACCAAAAGTAAAAAAATACATCCAGGTGCATAGACTGCCTAGCGAGCTGACGGCGCGCCGTCGTCATTGCCCCCTCCCTCATCGGAGCCGGGCAAACCTTGTTTTAGTAGATAGTCGAGAAGTTGTTGTGTTAAGGCCCCATAGAACCAACGCACCAAAACAGCAACCGCCGCCCATGAAAAGAAGCTTAGATCGAAAGTATCCAACTTGTAGACACACGGACACAGACGAACGAAGACTGAATTCACGTGGATCCACCGAAGACAAACACCGACCGAATCTCATGAAATCTGCCGGAGACAAACCTTCACACGCCCTCCAATGATGCTAGGAACACCATCGGAACGGGGGCTAGGCGGGGTGGACCTTATTCCATTTGCAGAGAGACGCCACCGCCTTGCATCTCTGAGTAGGGTTGAGATCCACCACGCCTCCATGGTCCTAAGACTGCAGGAGATGAGGTAAACCGGTGATGATGCCGGTGGGAGGTAGAGAAACCCTAGCACAGGGTGCAGGGTACGAGCGGCCAGCCGCCGTCGCCGTGCGTGGTGTCTCTCTTTTCTTAAGGCTTCTTTCTTACTTTTTATTTCTCTTACTGCTATATTTTACTACCCACTATACACTTTAGTTTTGCTCAAAAATACAATACAACTTAGTCAATGCATGCGCTTCAATGGATCTTTTTGGAACACTCACAAATAAAAGGTCTTTTTGAAACACATGGATTCTCACATCATTTTACGGGGGCATTGCACGCTAAGGTCATGTTTGGATTGTCGTGTTTCTATCAAATACACCTGTAAAAAATACAAGCCTCCTCCTGCCGGTTTCGTTTCCGGCCGGAAATCATCCATGTTTGGTATAATACGCTTGTAAATTTGACACCTCTATATTATGATACACCGTATCCAAGCGCGGCCTAATGAAAGTATGAAACAGTTCAACTCCGGCAAACAAAAGGGAAAAACATCAGGGCGTGAGGCCTCTTTCAGCGGATACATGGCAGAAGAAACGGATAGACGAAGAAGATTATACGGGCCGATACGTGGTGGCCGTGGTATGAGTACGCAACCCGAGCGAGAGGAGAGCGAAAGCAAATCGGGCCATGATCCGCAGTGTCACCTCGATTGCACGGACAACGGAACAAGTCCCAGTCATCTTTTGCTCTGGAAAAACCGCGAGCGGTTCCCTGAAGTACGCATGCAGGCCGCTGGCCTTTCTTTTTCTGTAGGAAACTTCGAGAGCTGAGTGGACGTCTAGGTCATCTGCAGACCAAAAGCCGAACAAGATGATAGCGGCAGTCGCTCGCTAGCGTTTCCAGCTTTGCGCGTCACGTAAGCAGTTCTATTTATTTTCCGAGGAATGCCACGTAAGTATATAATTTTAGGGCATGTATAATGGTTGATAGATAGTTTTATCTTAAATGTTGCATGTAATTTAGAGATGACAAAAAATATGTCTACAATAGATCATCATTTAGCGTTGTTTTCGATAACCAGACATTCCTAAAAACGTGGTGAGACATATTGTGTTAAGAGATCATCTTTTGTCTTTTCTTAAATTAGAGAAGACAAGTCTTTTCTTATGAGTTCTTTCATCCAACTCATCGTTTATCCTACGTGACACTTTTAAGATAACACCATTGTACATACCTTTATGCGGAGGTCGGGTGTTGTTCGTTATGCTTTGTCTTTGTTTGATGCTTGAAATTCTGTTTATCAAAATAATGTGTGGAGATAGATAAGACTGTACGCTGTTTTCCAGGATCTGTGGTTCCAAGAGAGAGATCGATGGCAGAAGAGCACCATAGGGTGGGCATAACTAAAATCAAGATCACAAGGCAAGTCTAAACCTCGTCTGCAAGATCGCCAGCAAGACTAGCCAGGGCCGGCCCTGAGGGGGGGGGGGGGGGGGGGGGGCGGCCGCCCCGGCCCCCCAAAATCCAGGGGCCCCTCCCAGGTAGGCTATGGCCCAACACATATATTCAGTCATAGAAACAAAATTATGGACTGGATGGCTGGGCCTCACGTAATACTCTGGAAAGCCCTCGTACGCGCACTCAGCGAAGTAAAGAAGCCAGCGATCGATTTGTTACGTTCGAACTGATTACCCTAAAAAAAAGGAACTGATTGATTCCTTCCTATTCCAATCGCGCACGCATTCAACGCAGCTATTTCCAATTTCCCAGCGGCCGCCGATGCTTCGTCTCTTAGCTGCTGCGCGCTCGGCCTCGGCGCTCCTTTTCCCTTTCCTTTTCCGCCAATTCCAATTCTCCAGAGGCCCATCGCAAACGGACGAGACTTGCCTGCTCCCTGCGCGTGTGCCCATTCGTACTCCCGCATACGTGGCTTGATTTAATTGGAACAAAATAAGGTCCGGCCCCACCCCCTTAAAATCAGGGGAGGAGATGATTAGATTAGAAAGGAAAAAGGAAAAAGACAACCGTAGGATGAGGTGGGAGCACGGATGGGAGCATGGGGAGGGAGCAGGCAAGCTGGATCCATCGCAAACTCGCTTTGCTCTTCGTTCATCAGCGATTCGACCATCTGACTATCCAAGGTATATCTTGTATTCATATATTGCGGTTCCAAGATGAATAGCCGGCACAGCGGGACTGTTCGACAATTGATGCAATTCTTTTTATTTATCTTCAGCATTGTTTCTTATCATGTCGTTGAAGAAAGTATCTATCTAGTAGCGATGAAAGGAAAAGGAAGAAAGATGTGGATGACTTCAACAATCACAACACGAAGATATTCATAATTTTTTGAAGATTAATACTGGTGCTGCTAGTACTTTGATAAACCCAGATGATGAGTTGGCGATAGTTGCCATAGGAAAAGAGCAACCAAGTAATGGGAATTTGGAACTTGATCAACAAGAAGAAAATGTCGACCCCAACATCGCCGATAACAATGTAAGTGGCTCTGAGAATGTAGGTAACTCATCGAATGCACATGCACAGTCCCGTTGCTTGATGAACAATCACTTTAACTGTTGATATTTATGATCCAAGAAATTGGCGTAATCTTTATATATAATAAAGCAAGAGACATCTTAGTTGTGAAAGGACCTATGAGAGAGGACAAAAAAATTGAATACCATATAGTGGATGCAGGAAGGCATTGTTCATATGCTCATTATCATAGGACATGAAAGCAATGGAGAGGAACATAATAGAAAAGGGTCTTTTACATCTGTGTCCCTAACTCGAACCCACTACTCATATTTGCCCCTAATGTCGAAGCCTGCTCAAATTTGCCCCTACGCCGTTAGGTGCACTTATAGAAATGCCCTTCCGTGCCGTTACCGTCCAGTCAAAGGGCTTTGACCGTTTTCGGGACGTTATTTGGACATCTTTGCCCCTCTTTGGATGAGCCACTTACATGTGGGGCCCGTTCTTAAGAAAAGGAAAAACTCTCTCTCACCCCTCTATCTCACTTACAGGTGGGCCCAACAAAAACAATTAAATACTCTATCTCTCTCTCTCAACCCCATTCTCTATCACTTACATCTAGGACCCACCTTAGAAACTAGTAAATAAAAAACAATATATAAAATCTCTTTTCCTCTCTGTCGCTCTCTCTCACCCCTCCGGCGGCGGTGCACGCAGCCAACGACGGCTCGCCGGGGTGAGGTGCCCCGCAGCGTCGGCCCCTTCCTACCTCTCTTCCCTCCCCGCACCCCTCTCTCTTCCTACCTAATTCCTCTGGGCGAGGTCTGTCCCGAGCTAAACGAATCGAGCTCATCGTCCGTCTCGGCCGTCGCCTCCGTCAACGATTGCCGCCGGCATAGCCCACCATATGAGCTGCAACCTCGCCACTTGATTCCCCTAGACATGCCTCTCATTTACCCCAAGGGGTCCATCTCCCTCTCTTCCTCTGAACCGAGAACGAGCACAGCGTCCAGGGCGCACCTGCCGCGGTCGACATTGCCGTTTGCGCGGCCGAAGAGCTCCCCGAGGCCCAAGACCATGCCTGGGAGATTCTTCTCGGTCGAATTCGTCGCTCCAGAGAATTAATCGAGCCCGAATGGCCTCAATTTTCGCCGTCGCGTTCATCCTCATCGGCTTCGGTGGAGCTCCGCCATGACCTGATCTCCTCCGACGTAGCACCCAGCCCATCCTCCCTGCATACCTAGGCTTAGCCAATACCTACCGAAGACTCTGGCGTTGTCCTCCCCGATCTCCGCGACCCCGAGCGTTCCTACCTCGAATCGGTGCTCTGTCGGCCGCCTCCGACGATGGAGACATCCACGGCGTCGCCATCCGCTGCTATATGCAGGCGCTCCCCCCTCACCGGTGAAGGCCAAGTCCAGGCGTCGTCATCTTCTGCCATTCGCAGGCGCCCCCCCCCTCACCGGCGACGGCCACCGGCCGAGCCGCGCTCGCCATGTCCATCTCAGGGAGAGACAGGGAGAGTTTTTTATTTTAATTATTTTCGGTGGGGTCCACGTGCAAGTGAGATAGAGGGATGAGAAAGAGGTTTTTCTTTTATTTGTGAGAGAAAGCGTTTTTTCTTTTCTTTTTTCTTTGAGTGGGTCCCACATGTAAGTGACACACGAAGGCAAGGGCAAAATGTCCAGAAAACGTCCGGTAGACGGTCAAAGGCCTTTGACCTAACGGAAACGGCACGGAAGGGCATTTCTATAAGGCCATCTAACGGCGGAGGGGCAAATTTGAGCAGGCTTCGAAACTAGGGGCATATCTGATTAGGTGGTTCGAATTAGGGATAGAAATGCAAATGGCCCAATAGAAAATGGCTAATTTATTTCAAAAATGTCAAGTATTTTGCTTCTGCTTTAAGATCTTCAAGTCTAGCATTAGCATGAATCAAAGTTCCTTAGCATATGATGGATTACCACATTCGAGACATTAGTGAGAAGCTTAAAGAACATGAAACTAGCGGTGGCCATATTAATAACACAATGATTTTGGATGCATTTTAGTGTTATTGGTAATATTTCATATATATGTATATTCATTTTTTATTGTTATGATGTCTATATTAAGGGCCCCGAGTTTTAGTCTCGTCCCGGGCCCCCGAAATCCCAGGACCGGCCCTGAGACTAGCTTGTAGTTTCATCTATCAGGGTGCTGTAGCAACCTAGCTACCTGCTCCCACTTAAGGGCATCTTCAGCCGTTGGCCCCCAAGGAGGGGCAAAAAATCGCCCCCTGGGGGTGCACCGGCGCTAAACCGCGCACTGGGGGCGTGATGCCCCCCAGTCGCGGCGCCCACGGTTCGAGCAAAAAAGTCAAACACGGCGCAAAACGACTCAAATTTAACGCAAACATCGGCGAGTTCGTTCAAACTTAAACATATTTTACAAAAAAAAAACTACCGCGGGCTACCCCCGCCGTCTCCCTCGCCGCCCGCCTCGCCGCCCGCCCACGCGGTTCTACATGCCGAGGAGGCTGTAGAACCGCGTGTAGTCACCGCCGCCGTCGTCATCGTCGTCGTCGCCCCCGCCCCCGCCTAAGCCTCCGTCGTCCCTGCTGCACCCCTCCCCCGGTTGGCACGGCGGGTTGGAAGGTCCGGGGGCGTCGTCGTCGTCACTGTCGAGGATCACGACGCCGTGCTCGTCCTCGCGCCCACGCTTGCGGGCGGCGATCTCCTCCAGGGCCCGGCGCTGCCGGACCGTCTCGTCGCGGAGGTAGTCGTCCCGCGCCCACTGCATGGCCTCCTCGTCGGAGAAGCCACGCCGGGCTATCTCCTCGTACTCCGCGGGGAGGCCGGGCTCCGGCTTGGGCTCGACGAGGACGAAGCGGCCGGTGGGTGGAGAGGCGTTGGCGCCGATGCGGACGCCGGAGCTGCGGGTGCGCGCGGCGACCGGTGTGCCCGGCTCTGGCTTGACGGGGCGGAGGCAGGGCGAGCCGCCGGACGAGGAGGAGGATCCCCCCGGTCTCCATGCGCCTCGGGGTCCAGGAGCTTCTCCGGCGGCGTGAGAAGGAAGGGGGAGCGGGGTAGTCGAGGCGCGGCGTGTTGCCGGCCTCGATGTACTCGAGGACGGCCTCCAACGTGCGCCCTGGCACGCCCCACCATCGACGCCGGCCGGCGGAGTTGAGCCTGCCGGAGGGCACGACGCCGTTGGTGGCCTCGAGCTGCTGGGCGTGACGGCGGCGGAAGTACGGTTCCCAGAGCGGGCTATCGGGGACGTACCGTGGCCCCTCCCTCGCCGCATGCGGCAGGTTCGAGCGGATGCGTGCGATCTCCGCACGCCGCGCCACGCCGGTGGGTATCGGGGGCACCGGCACGCCGACCGCGCTGATCCTCCACGCCCCGGGCACCCGCATGTCCGGCGGGACCGGGTACTCGGCCTCGTAAAGGAGGCGAGCCTCGTCTTCATGAAGATGGCGGCGGCCGAAGCCGTTCGCCGCCGCGCCGTCGCCTGGGAAGCGCTCGGCCATGGGTTTTGAACTGGAGACGGCGAAAGAAAGGAGAGGAGAGGGAGGAACGACGACGGCGGGAAGTGTGAGTCGCCGAGTGCGCCGGGGCGCGTCATATATAGGCTGAGGCGCCGCCCACACGCGTGGCACCGTGTGTACGCGTGGCGGGCGATGCGAGGGAGAGGGACGCGCGTCGTCCGGCCTTCACTGCGCCGCCCGTGAGGCATCAATGGCGCAGCCTGACCGGCGCGGCAGCGCGCGGCAGCTTTGGCATTGATTCGCCGCGGGAAACGAGGCGATGAGGACGACGAAGGGCCGAGAAGAGAGCCGTGTCGCTGACGCGGCGGGCCCGTGGTTTCTTCGCGCCAAAAAAGTTCGCCCGGCGCCCCCGAGCGACCCCCAGCGCGCCGGGTTCGGGCTGGGTCCGCCGGCGCTGTTTTCGGCCCAAGCCGGCGAAAATCGGGCTCCTGGGGGCGCGACTGGGCCGTTTTTTCGGTGCCGGCGCGAAAAAAACGCCTGGGAAGGCCTTCTTGGGGGCGCGGCTGGAGATGCCCTAAGATACAACATGAAATTGACTCAACCACTGTACATAAGTGAAACATTACACTTGCATCTCTGCCAGTCACTGACTGCATCTAGTAAAGTTTTAGTCCAGCGAGGGGCTGGACCGGTAGGTCTGGACAGGGCTAGCAACGGGACCCAATCGTGAGACGTCAGATTGGATCATGGGATAAGGCAAACAAACAGCGACGCAGCTCAGCATCTCGACCGGCATCTTATTTCATTTCATCTGTTTCTTCCTTATATCTTGAGTGTTCTTCAGTATCACGTCAACGAACAGTAAGTCCGCATGAATGAATGAGTTCACAAGCGTACGAGTACGCGTGCGCAGGTTCAGAAATGTATACGGGTGCGTATGGTTGCCCGCATATATATAGACTAACCAGTCTTTTTTTCGATAAAGAGCGCTTTTATTATCTCAAAATGTAGCATCAAAGTGATACAAAGCATTAAAAGTATCATCCGGCCTCTGCATAACTAGGATGCACACAGCCAAACACCAGTAATCTGATAAACAGAAAGATAAAAGACCGACAATTCGGCAACAGTAGAGTCCATAGACCGACACTATGCCTATGTCGAAAGAGATGGTGGACCGAGCCGGAGATTATGCTGCCATCCATGTTGGGTAAAAACCTCCGTAACCAGTCCTGCCCGGGAAAAATCCGATTTGTTTGGTTGCCTGCATTTTCTGTTGGGCCTGCATCACGCACGATGTTTAAAGTGTCCCTGGGACTGACTCGCTGGAAACCCTTAAACCGACAGTTTCTTGCGAGCCAAACCCGAGGGATGCACAGGAGGGCATAAGGGTGGGCCTCTTAGCACCATAGGAGACGGGAGGGATACTAGGTGTGTAGGTGCCTCTTCTTCCTCCTCCATTAACCTGATGCCTAATCTACTTTCTTCCTTCTCCTTTTTAATCTACACAACGATGTTTCGATTCGAGATAAACTCTACACGAAAAAAATGCACATTGGTGTTACTGTTTCATTCAGGCGATCCGTTCGTAGCCTCGTCGGCCCTAAATGCTCAATTTTGTGTTCACGCGTGAAGCTATTTTGGACGAACTTTGTTCGATTCGTCGCGCACGATCGACCGTTTGAAATTTTCTTTGACCAGCAGCCTAATCTCGCAATTCCTCACGACATTCATGTTGCAAATTTTCTGTTTCGTCGATTCTACTGCAGCGACGCTGCAATTACGCGCACACTGTGTTTTTCTCCTCTCCCCTCTGCCTTAGAGCCCTCCTGTTCGTCCCTTTCGACGCTGGCGTCGTTCCTCTTGACCTCCTTGCCCGCATCCAACTACACTAGAGTCTTCACCGGCGTCTGTCATCTCGGCATCCTCTCTCTCGTCCTACTGCACTGACGCAGCCATGGCGCAAGCACTGCATTTCTCCTCGTCTGTACACTATCTTTGTGCGGACTTTCTTTGCGGCGACCAGGCTAGCAACTAGTTCGCCGCACCGCTGATGGGGGCGCTCGCGCAAGACTTCGTGCATGTCGTGTCGGACGCGGTGCCACGACTACCGTCCACCACAATCGCCATGGTCCGACACACTGCATTTCTCCTCTCCCATCCTCTGCCTCAGCGCTCCTCCGCACGGACTTCTCTTTGGTGGCGACGCTAGCAACTAGTTCGCCGCGACGCCGGCAAGAACGCTTGCCCGCGACTCTGTGCTCATCGTGTCGGACGCGGCACCGCGGTCACCGTCCACCGTAGTTGCGAGCCACAATGTGTGTTAACTGTAAGTGTTAGCTCTTAATCATATCCCGTGTATACAACCAAACACCGTGTAGTTACATGAGCCGAGCCAATGCAGGCAACCAAACACCATGCGCTGAGCTATCCCCTAATACGAGAGAACTAGATGTAGGCAACCAAACACCGTGCGCTGAGCTATCCCCTAATACGAGAGAACTAGATGCAGACAACCAAACAATATGGAGATGTTGCATTACAACCTGCATTTGCTCAACCAGCTCCATTAAGCCAGGCTGAGCTAAGCCAGGGCCGGCTGCTACGGCTGCCAAACACGCTCTATAAGACTTTTGAGATTCCTCCAGCCACAAGCTTTCGTAGAATGGCAATAGTACACACGAATTTCAGCATATGCATCATCACAAAGTAAATGCGTCCATCTCAGAAAAAGAAAAGAAAAGCAAACTAATGCATAGGCTGGGGACGACCCATCTTTCAGAGAAAAAAGAGAGGAAATGCAGATTGGTCCCAATGCTGAAGCTTCAAAGACTAATAACTTAAGAACGTATATCTAAAATATCGAGGTAGAGTAGACAAGTCTCTTATGTCTGGGATAGCTTCGCATGATCCAGGGCCCTCTTGCCGTCTACTCCTTCCGTTCCGAATTACTTGTCTTAGATTTGTCTAGATACGGAGGTATCTAGCACTAAAATGAGTCTAGATACATCTGTATCTAGACAAATCCAAGACAAGTAATTCGGAACGGAGGGAGTAGTTTCTTTGACAAATAAAGTCTTGAATACTCTTCCACTTTTGTTGTCTTGTATAACACCTTCTCTTCCGCAGTTCCCAGAAGTGGGGAAACTATTCCATCATACTTTGGGACATGAAAAGCTAATGTGGATAATCGTTCCTTATGGGCATTTATAGTGACCCTATGCTCAATGCTCTTGTACTTCCCGTTCGTCATAATCTATAAAAAAAATGCCTTGCTTAAATTACAATGGTATTGAATTCCTCATTTCATATGAAGGTGGAAATAGTTTGAGAAGTTCATAATTTGATGCCTGTTTTGGACAAAAAAAACTGTCGCCCACACACCCGTCTCCTCTCCCACACCCAAAACTGTCAGTTGCCATGTGTTTTGCAGGTACATGACAACTATCCTAGTGTGCTTGTAAGTAGATGACAACTCTCTCTTTACCCGAACATGTTATTTTGCCATGTCTTTTTGTAGTGCTACATGGCAACTGTCTAGTGTTAGTAGGTGGCAACTCCTAAAATTTTTAAATCATGGCAACCGTAGTAGACCAGACCATACATGGCAACAGCTGCAATTGTCCAAAAATAGCATCTGGTACTTGACCTGAGATGGCATCTGCAGTTGAGCAACCATGGCAACTGTAGTTCAGCAACATGGCAACTGCAGTTAAACGAACATGAAAGAGGGTCCGGACCATGGCAACTGCGGGGACGCGTGATGACTGTCACACGGAGCGTGCGGGACCATGAGGTAGGAGGCCGGACGTACGGGCGTGTGGGCGTTATCTATTTTGCCCACACGTAGGCGTGTGAGAGAGACCATGATGCAAAAGACCGGGCGTGTGGGCATTACTTGTTTTGCCCACACGTAGACGTGTGGACTGGTTCTCTTACATACCACACGAAACGTGTGGCCAGACCACTTAATGCCCACACGTTTGTGCGTTATCGGATCCCTTTCCTATACCTATCATGGATATAAATGAAAAGAGGTAATCATTTATTAGGAATGTCAATGCACACAGTCAATGCAAAATCCCGGGCTACTGCATCAGTCGATGCACACAACCATAGTGTCAACTCTAAATAGAAGTTCAACATTGTTCGGCAAGGAATTAGTAAATGCGTGTCATAATTCTCTTAAGGAAGCAAAACCACAATGTCCATTATCCATTATTTCTCTTATATGCATATAACAGAGAAGATGCATAATAGTAACATAGTAATAGTCGGTTCAAAAGACAATATACCAACTGCAGAAGCACTTATATATTATTATTTTTCACAGAATGTTAGTGCAAATTATTGATTTAGGTCCAGTTTTGCTCTATCAAGAAAAGAAATCCAGTTTTGAAGAGAAAGAATGCACACTCTGACCTGAACATAGGAGGTTGATTGGGCCAGAAACTCATATCACGGGCCTGAGGTGGCTGTGTGTAGAGCCCAAACATGTCAGCCCAATCTAGCTTTTGATCATGGGAGAGAATAAAGGCTTGACCATAACCTTGAAGATCTCCTTGGCGTTGAGCATAATCATTCTTCACATCCAGGGGGAGCTGAAAGAACTTTTCAATGTCACGCCTTATAGCCAGGATGACCTCATCCGGTACTCCATGATTTACAAGCTGCGATCACCAGTTGGACAAATAGTCATGATTTATTTTATTATTATCTTCCAATATGCACAGTGAAATTCACTTTATTCAGAGTATATTATAGAATAAACTTCACTTTAAATCAAATATTTATCATGTCCAGATTTATATTCCTGAGTCTGAATCTTATTTATACGACACATCCAACAACATTAAAGCACAAAATTCTGAGTCTGAATCTTATTTTACATTCGTTCTCCATCCCGGTAGGCCGGACATGAATATGACGGTGATGTGGTGAGCTTTAGGAATGCTATATCACTCCGATGGGTATAAAAGGCGCAGGCGCAGGTGCAGAGTATCCATGCATGCCATGAGGTGGAGGAGCGGGCTAGAGATGCATAAATGGTAAATAAAGTTTACTCTATTCACACAAAGTGGAATTTACTCAAAATCACAATGAACTTAGTGGACAAAAGTCCCAAAATTAGTCGCTAGTTTCAGCTGAGGGTATAACCAGTGAGTGACACACTGACAAGCCGGCGAAGAAAAATAGTTTGAGAACCACCAGGTAAACAACATAACAGCATCTGGCGAGTTCAGTGACAATACCTGAAAGAAGCCCCACTCCTCGCAGGCAAATCTGAGCTTGGCGGTCTCCGCTTCCACGGACTCAGCGTCCGTGAGCCTGCCGAGGTCGATCACCGGAACCTCGTCCGAGTGCGCGGGGATGACTGCATCGGCGTCAATGTCCGGCTGGATGTACCGTTCGATCGTGTCACCCGTCAGCTCGCCGGCACCGACCGCCGCCAGGGCCTGGACGTTCCTGACAGGAAGCGTCGTTCCCAGCTTCGACCACCCGCTCTCTCTGTCACTGCCACACAACGCCTCCACCTCCATTCAGTTAGTGAGCTCCCGGCTCTCCACTACGTGCTCTGCTTCTGCTTGCTTAGTTGTTCAGGGATTCAGCAATTGATCAGCCCGCCCACCTATAATATAGTTTTAGTCAAGGTTGCAACTTGCTAATCTTTTTCTGTTGGACTCTATACAACGGAATATAGTTAAACCTCGATCTTACAAGAAAGATGCGAATGATGATCCCTCGATCGGCTCGGCCTGAAGGCCCTCTGATACCCTGATCCCTGCGTTTGGACGTAGCGGTGCTAAACAATGCCCGCCGGCTAGTGTCCGAAATTAATTAACAGGGATAGAATACTTTTGCACTGACACACTTGGAATCAAGAACGCCCCCTGGGGCTGAGCCCATCTGCAGGTCGGTCTGTTTTACACTCTTCTATACTACTACACGCATCACAAATGCGCCACAGGGGTCAAGTCTGCAAGATCACAACGTAAGCAAAACAAGTACTCCCTTTGTAAAAAAATATAAAATAGTTCGCTTTTGCTTCGCTAGACCCCCTAACACAAGGACGTCCGAGATTGCCTTATACCCTCATAACTAAGGGCATGATGGACATATTTTTTCTAAACATCAGTACAAACGCAAACGCTCATATATACGCGCATACACTCACCATATGAACGCACACACGCACATCATACCCCTATGAGCACCTCCGAAAGACTGAACTTAAATTCAGGAATAACTCTGGTGGGCTGGGGATACCACCGTCTCTCTAACCATCCAACCACAGGGTTAGCCCATCTTGCATCTGCACAGCTTCACAGATTCTGATATATTACTAGTACATATACACATGTCGTTTATAAAAAAAAGTATGTATACACATGCCCAGAAATGTATATCATAAAAATAGAGGGATCCAATTGCAAGCAAATAATCAGCAGCGCATCTGGAAAAGAAAAATTAACACTCATTATAATGTTCAAAAGGTTCAGGGTGACGAAGATTGAGGAATAACCAAATATCGGAAAACAGTGACAAATATAACGAGACACAAAAATAAATTGGTTCATAATTTGTTACATAAATAAAAAACCGACACTAAATAAAATTAGATGAAGAACTAAACCTTCTCTTTCGACCGAACGTTTCCTTTGAAGCTGGTAGATCTCTGGGCAGATACAGTCCCCACTACACGCCTTTCCACTGATTGTGTCTCTTGTGTTCCTTCATTGATGGCCTTCATCAAATAGTGTGACTTAATACTAATGGTGTTCAATACCGGGGACTTGTCTATTCTAATAGATTTTACACTCTATAGAGGTTGTACATTTTTCCCACACTGTGGAGAACAGTCCACCAAATCCTGTCTATAGCATGGCCCTCTTACCGTTCCACCAACAACCAGCAGGCTAGTCCTGGGAGAGAGAAACCGGATCCCTGCCACCCCATGGCACAATGCATCCGCTACTAGATGCCATAAACTTTCTCTGTGCACAATCTTACTAACCCAGACTCTTGTAACTAAACGACAAACTCCCGGCCAAGGAGGTACTGATAGCGCAACCACCCCTCTTTGGTGATACGAATAAGAGACATAACTATAACTCAGGCTAGGTGCTCACGCAGCGTCTTTGTGGCCTGCCGATGCCGCTCATACAATGCAACGACTGCCCGCGCCAAGTGTTGCGGCTCACTTCGGGCACGCCGAAGCACCCCGGATGGGTGTTCTACAAATGCAAAAACGACGGGGTACGTGCACTTGCGGTAGCTCGTTCCATAGCTCATTCTTTAGTTCAAGTACGGTAGCTCACTTCGAGATTGCTCAATCTTTTGTGTAGGACGATGGATGCTCATTTTGATTTTGGGAAAGCTAATGCATTGATTTGTTGATAGAAAGAATCTTAATAGATGTTAGTGCACTTCTTAGTACAATCGAAGGCAATGATGCGGCTGCATGTGCAACTAGAGGGGAAGCAACGTCGACTTCTTTGAAACCAAAGATGAAGAATGAAGAAAGCATCAAGAATGAACAAAACAAGATCAAGAATCCACAGATCAACAATAAGTGCATGGAGAAGTTATTGCTTCAACTAATGGGAGCAGTTATGAAAGTTGGAAATCTTCTGAAATGCATACTTGTGTTTCTTGTTTTCTTTGGTTTTTGCTATTCTAGCCAAGATTTGGTGATATATTTTGTATCTAATGTTGTTGCAAAAGCAAATAAAAGCATTATGGTAGATCAATCAAAGTTTTACGGGCCGGGACGAGTTGCGCCAGATTAGAACCCGCAGAAGCCGACCCATAAAAAAGTATGTTCCGCGAATATGTTTTTTTACGGGTCCATTATGCGGGGTCTGCATCTGTGCCAGACCGCACCGGCCCACAAAAGTGGTTTTGCGCGAACTGCAAACGAGTTATGCGGGTCGGCGCGATGCGGGGTCTGCTAGAGTTGCTCTAAGGGCCTTTAGTGCCAGTTCAGCAACCGGCACTAAAGGATGGGGACTAAAGGCTCAACTTTAGTCCCGGTTTAACACGGCCCGGGACCAAAGGCTCACCATGTGGAACGAGTAAAATTAACGATTTAATATGTGACACGACCTGGTAAAATTAACGATTTAATATGTGATACATCAATTGAGAAGTGCTTTTACAAACCCAAGTAGCAGACCTATTTTACACAAGATGACATGTCGGACATATGCACTTTCATTTGGTGGCGGGGGGATGGGTGTGTGAGCGTGTAAGCACATGTGTTTCTTAGAGTTTCATAAAGGAGATAGTAAGTTGTGAAGTTGAGGATTTCTCCCACCCAAACACAAACGAGGATTGCAAAGTTTTTACTATTTTTTATACCATTTAGTTTCATATGCTATACAACTAGCTTAACATGTCTTTAGAATCATACCTTAAGAAGGTCGCCCACATTCACCAATAGTGCATCACAATGTGGTTTCACGGGAATCCATGCACCACGCCTTCTAATTTGTAAGCCTTGAACTGAATTAACTTCCAGCAGAATAGTTAGAAAAGATCCATCGGAATGCGGTGACAAGCACTTCTGATTTGAGGAATAAAGGTCCGGATCCATAACTAAATTAGTCATCTCTCCGAAAAGCATACTGTGGGGAACAAACTACAGTTGCGTATGATCTAATTGTTGTGTTTATGATATAGTGATATATGATATAATTGCATATGGGCATAAGCATCTCCAACAGACGCGAGATAAGTCGCGCACTGGAAAAAACCGGCTATTCGGCGCGCGAGAGGCCGTTTGGCGAGCTCCAGTAGGCGCGCGAACAAAATCGGCGCGTGCACGGGATGGCATGGCGCGCGACAGTTTTGGCACGCGTAGTCCAGCGCGCTAGTTAAAAGCCGCGTGCGGGCACCCGCCAACCGCCACCCTTTCCCTCCCCTGTGACTTCTTCCTCGCCTCTTCCAGTGCCCCACCGTCGCCGCGCCTTCTCCCACGCCTCTTGCAGTGCCCCACTGCCGCTGCGCCTTCTCCTCTCGCCTCTTCCAGCGCCCCGCCATGCTGCCGCGCACCCGGAGTAACTCGGGCTTCCGCGGCATCCGCTTCCGCCCCTCCAGCATGTATTACGTGGAGATCCGCTCCGGCGATACACGCCTTGGGCTCGGAATGTTATATTTTGCAGCGCCTGCTAGCACTATAGCAGCGCGCTAAATTTTATAGCGCCTGGTGCTAAAACCACCCTTTCCCTCCTGCGGGCGCTAAAACGCTATTTTCGGCGCTGAAAAACAAATTTAGCGCGCCGTGCAACCACACGCCTGTTGGAGATGCTCTTAGGCCCTTGTATATATAAACCGTTATCCAACAACATCTATAACTAATACTCCATCCGAGACCCAATATACAACATGCATCTCTAAGTATTAGCTAAAACAGGGCATTATATTAAGCAAAAACACAATTAAGCTGAGGCCATCTGCAAGTCAGTTGTTTATGGTGTTTGATACTACACGCAACAAAAATGCACCACACAAGTCAAGTCTACAAGATCACAACATCAACATAACGAGCGTCAAACAAAATAAGCACCGATAATTGGTTGGTGGCTAGTGGGGCAGTTGTATTCTCAATCCATAATTCTCATCTTCCCGTTGGCACCACCTTTCTTGATGGGATGGTTTGGAACAGATATTTGAAATAAGCCTATATTCGTCTTTCAAGTATAACAAGTGTACCCGATGAAGAATTTCATCACATGTATATATGAAAATAAATGCAAAGGTTCATATAAAGTGACAAACATCTCACCGATTGGTCCTGGTGAGAAATATATATCCATTACAATGAAGCATCACATATTAATTTAAGAGTGTTTATCTAGAATGATAAAGTTCAGTTGAACATCCTTATATTTCAGATAACTTCGCATAGTCCAGGGCGCTCTTTCCTTCTAGTTTGTTTGAGAAATAAAGTCTTAAATACTCTCCTACTTTCATTGTCTTGTATAATATCTTCTCTTCTGCAATTTCCAAAATTGGTGAAATAATTCCGTCATAGTTTGGGATTTGAAATGTTGATATGGATAGTCGCTCCTTGTGAGCATTGATGGTGACCCTATGCTCGATACTCTTGTACTTCCCATTTGTCATAATCTATAAGTAATAAATAGATTGGATTCAACAAATATCAAGTTCCTCGTCTATATCCTTGAAAATAGTACTTTCTCAGTCATATAAAGTTGGAAGTAATTTGAGACTACACATGACATTGTCTAGGGAAAAGTAATATATACACCATTCAACTATTGCTTTGTCTAGAGTGTACCGTCCATCCCCCGAAAAAGATGACATCACTTGTAAGGCCTTAATTTTTGCTGTCTTATTTGATAAAGAATTTACAGAAAAAATAGAAGAAGATAGCAGGAAAAATGTTGAACATTAACAAGCTATTTTTTGTTTATTGCAACATAATCCCATTGAAAATTGAATATTAAGAAGCTAATTTTCATTTATTACAAGATAATCGTATGGAGAACCAGAGAATAGGAACAATAGTAACCTAGTACCTTGTACAAAGAGAAAACAATGAGTCTTCGAGTAAGAATGAGCTTGCTAGATGTCGTGTGAGGGCTGCAAAGGTGGTCGATGACTCGCTTTTTTTCTTAGGTGGACAATGTACTTTTTCTGCCCTAAAACTCCCAAAACATTTAGAAACAATCCTAAGCAAAAATCCCGCATATTTTTTCTACACCAGCATACGACCTGGTAAAATTAACGATTTAATATGTGATACATCAATTGAGAAGTGCTTTTACAAACCCAAGTAGCAGACCTATTTTACACAAGATGACATGTCGGACATACACACTTTCATTTGGTGGCGGGGGGATGGGTGTGTGAGCGTGTAAGCACATGTGTGTGTTAGAGTTTCATAAAGGAGATAGTAAGTTGTGAAGTTGAGGATTTCTCCCACCCAAACACAAACGAGGATTGCAAAGTTTTTACTATTTTTTATACCATTTAGTTTCAGATGCTATACAACTAGCTTAACATGTTTTTAGAATCATACCTCAAGAAGGTCGCCCACATTCACCAATAGTGCATCACAATGTGGTTTCACGGGAATCCATGCACCATGCCTTCTAATTTGTAAGCCTTGAACTGAATTAACTTCCAGCAGAATAGTTAGAAAAGATCCATCGGAATGCGGTGACAAGCCTAGAACCTTTTCTGGGGTTGACGTGCATGGAGGGTAGTAGTTCATCCTGAGAAATTGAGACGCAAGTTTGTCTGCCACCAATTTCGGATCAACTTCTAGTGTTTTTGCAATCAAGATGGCAAGAGAATGTGTGAATTTCATCACCTCTGATGAGTATTGTTCAATACAATTCCTGGATCATAAAAATAATATGTTTCTCTGTTAATGATGGGATTTGGTAGATATTGAAATGCGTTGGATTTTATATGACCAAACCTAGCTTGTTTTTGTACCAAGTGCAAATAACAAGCCCAATAAAAAATTCATTGCTTGTATAGTCCCCTACTCGGCCCTTTGTTGGTCATTACCATGAACCATAAAAACTCGGTTGCTAGATATTGATGCTGAAATTTTACCCAGAAGACTTATATCAATTTGTTTTCGTAGAAAACTTAATATTCATTAAGTTCCTATGGCCGATTTTAGCAAAATCTGAAACTTCTAAGTTTCATAACGAACAATATTCAACCAAATTGTCTAGGGATAGGTAGAACATCAACAATAAAGGCAACAATATTTTCTAGGTTGTTGTGAGGTTAATTTCGTTTGGTGAGGCTGGTGTCATATCTATACCCATGCATAAACGTAAAAGCTAAATCATAGTAATTTACTTTGAGAGATGCATAACATTGGAAAGGAATGAAATGATAAGGCCAACATAAATGTTTGGTACTCTTCTCTTTGGCCTATGAGTGTATATTAAAATGGTAATGCATTTTTTAATGTAATAATGTAATGAACACACAACATATGGTTCATATGCATAAGAAGATGAATAAATATCAAAATGATGCTTCAAAGACCACACTCACAAAGCTGGCACACTATGCGGTGAAAGCAAGTTCTTAGTTCAAAACATGACATGGTCAATCCGTTTACCAAAAGATCACATGCAACCGAGTCAATCTTCTATGTTTTAAGTATCCAATCTCGAATCAACTTGAGCGTCTTTGCCAAATTAATATATTTGCTTAATCTGGTGCTTAGAATAGAAAGCAGACATTTTCCTTCTCCTTTCTTATACATTTAGATATCCCAAGCATACAAAGTCTGACCTGAAAGTATGAGGTTGACTTGGCCAGTAACTCATATCACGAGCTTGGGGTGGTTGAATGAAGAGGGCAAACCTATCACCCCATTCTAGCTTTTGATCATCAGAGACAACAAACACTTGGCCATACCCTTGAAGATCCCCCAGGCGTTGAGCATATTCATTCTTAACTTCGAGGGGGAGTTGAAAGAAATTTTGAATGTCCTGTTTTATACCCATTATGACTTCATCCGGTATTCCATGATTTACAACCTGAAAGCTCAATAGTTGGACAAACAATAATGCTTTATCAAACACATTTTCAAGGGATGGCATGAATGAATCTACAAATTAATATTTAGAGAAAAGTATGGTTTTTCTCTCTAGACTAATTCCAGATTTTTCTTTGAACTCCAATACTAGATATCTTTGACCTTATACTTTTGAAAGTGACTAATCTGGTCCCTAACAACAATCGGAGCAATATGACAAATGTAGTTGCGACTATTTCCCCCATGTGATGACCGAGTTGCAGAAAAGTATGAAAAATTATGGAAAAATACCAGGAAAAGCATTCGAGGGAAGAAAGTAATAAAATTGGGAGATGTGAATAAATCTAAGAATTCAAAAAATAATTATACGAACTGTCATTTTTAAAAAGAAATATTCTAAAAAAGTTACTGAAAATATTTGGAACATTAAGTTGAAAATAATAAATATGGAAAATGAAACCACAAATAACCAATGATCAGGTTTATATAGGATCAGTCATCCTCAAAAATTTCAAAAATTGTCGGATTTAAGAATTTGTAAGACCTTTTGAAGTAATGGATATTAGAAACTAGTCTTGAATCAATCTCAATTACTACCACATTATAGAAGTTACAATTTCTTAAATCCGATAATATTTCTGAGGAGGGCAAGGTTAGAGATCGAGTTTAGAATAAATCTCTATATACTGCGGAAAAGATAAGTAGCGTTCCTTTTCCTGCTAGGCATAACTTTTCGTCAACTGTTTCCCCCATCCACCATGTCTCCATTCGTCAGCTGGTTCTTTTTTCACCATGCCATATTTGACCACAGCTTGCCAGTATACCGCTCAATCACATTAATTTACGTACTTTTTGCACCAATTTTGCCATAATTTACTTATCAAACTATCATCAAACTATAGGGTAAATCACGGACAGATTTCATAAACATTTATTTGGACAATCACATTAATATGAGCAAATAAATCACGAGTTAACACACTAGAATATTTATATCTCGTTGTAACATGCAGGTATTGTTCTAGCTGGTAGAAAAACATAAGCCGGCTGAACAAAATTATTTGTTTACTCGTAATGTCTGGCGTGCTTCAACTATCTCAACTATCCTAATCAACAACAAAATAAAACTATCTCATCGATCGAAGGTAAAGACCCAGGCCCAAAATATCTCCAGGTTGCGCCACGGAGATACAATAACATTATGAATGGAGGAATATAAATTGTACTGGTTGGTTAATATTGGCCTCAAGTACCTGAAAGAAGCCCCACTCCGCGCAGGCAAATCTGAGCTTGGCGGCCTCAGCTTCAGCTGACTCGGTGCTCAAGAGCTTGCTGAGGTCGATCACCGGAACCTCGTCGGACAGCTCGGGGAGAACGGCGTGCGCGTCGATGTCTGGCTGGATATACCGTTCGATCTTGTCGACCGTCAGCTCGCCGGCGGACGCCACCAGAGCCTGCACGCTCGTGACGGGAAGCGATGTTCCCACCTTCGACCAGCTGCTCTCGCCGGCGCTACCACTCGCTGCCTCCGCATCCATGGGTGTGGCTACCAAACTAGTTCTCCGCTACGGGTCTCGTTTGTCAAGTAACAGCCATCGATCAGGCTATTATATAGCAGACTGTTAACTGATCTGTAATGTCAACTCCTGCTAATGACGCTAGGGCGGACAGAAGGTGGGCATGTGATGGTTGAGTAATGCTACATCAACGGGGTTTTTTTAAATACGGGGTTCACGGGCTAGATGAGGTGGACCAGTAGAATTGCACATTAGGAGGGGAAGGCCCCACACTCCTTGAAAATCAGGGGGGGGGAGGGGGGCAGAGAGATTTGTTAGAAGCAAGCCCCGTAAAACGCCCGTGATTGTCCGTGACTAGCATTATTGTGTGATGGTTCCATGCGCACAATATCACGCTGCGAACGGACGGTCCTCTCTTCGTTTCATATTAGTTGACGCTGATTTAGTACAATTTTATATAAAACAGAGAAAATACCATGGAGCTTGACCTCGATTATATCTTTTCTGGTCAGAAAATACAAATGATTCCTTGACCGGCTCGTCCGGGAAGCGCCGATGCTAAAAAAATGCCGGCAGCTAATGGTAGAATTTAATGCACGACCACTTGCAGATCTGCGGTGGCGTGATTCAAACATGCCTTTGCACCATCACTCCGGAGTATGTTTAACTGATATACCATCTTCAACACCGACGTTCTTATCAAACACTGTATCCGTCTGCGAATTGGTGGGGATCAATCAGTGAGCAGTGATGTGAGAGCCGGACATTCAACCGCTCGCAAACATTTCAAATGGGATTTCAACAAACCGGATAAATTGCCTCAAACATGACAGAAGTAAGCAAAGCTCGGATATAATTTACATAAAATGAACGATATTTCATCCTCTTAACTAAACTAAGCTCGCAACATCAAAGTAATTATAGAGAATAACATAATTCATCCATAAATAGCATGCAAACATCTCTAGTACAACAATAGTTCAAACTCAACAAGATAACCGGATGTTCACCAAGTTTTCCCATATGATCAATTTCAAATTGAATGGTACTAGAATAATCAGAGCCGGCACATGTCCTCCCACGCAGGCTGCCCGTTGAGTCTCATTCAACAATGTATGTGCGTGAATGGCTTGCCCT
The DNA here is from genome assembly GCA_963921465.1 of Triticum timopheevii. Lineage (NCBI taxonomy): Eukaryota > Viridiplantae > Streptophyta > Magnoliopsida > Poales > Poaceae > Triticum > Triticum timopheevii. The sequence goes on along the minus strand of OY997264.1, from coordinate 43,390,595 downwards.
CGGTCCTATAGTACATCATGGTCGAGCATGCAAGCTATACAACTTGTAGAGCAGCATTGAGTGAATGAATGAATTTACCAACATGTAGAGCAACAAGAAGCAAATTTTTTACCTCCATGGACGCGAGAAATGGCCACATTGCCTCCACACGTTTTAACCGCGCCGCAAAATTTCATGGCGGAGTTCTTAATAGTGTACTATCAATGCCCTAACGACCTCACATTGCATTCATGGATGATGTGCATACCTTAGGGCGCAAAGTGATTTTGCGCATGAAACGAACCATGCATGCGCCACCAAAAGACAAAGCCCCTTGAGTTCATGCCTACAAAGTCTACAGATACGGCCAACCACGCAGCACACAATAACTCATCCTTCTTCACCGAGTACCCCCACCATCGTGCATAATCTAGAAAATAACATGGAATTTGAAAATAAGCTCAATCACATTTGACCGAACACCTGTCGGGCGTGGTGTCCGCCATGGATGTTGTCGGCAGTGGGCGGAGGGATCCTGGGTGGACGGCGGAAGTGTTGGTGGGGGTTGTGACGTCCTACGATGTCTAGGCGGTGGCCGAAGAGGTACAACATCGGCGGCGGACGAGAAGGGTGTGGATGCAAAGCAAGGGGGAGTAGGGACGGAGTGGAAGAGAAGTGGACCAGGATGGGGGATTTGAGTGGACCGGGGGTGTCGGAGTTCTACTCAACGGCGGCCTGGACTCCCGCAAAGGCCCCTCCCCCAGTATGCTTCTGATTTGCGGGAAAACGGATGTACGGACCACTCCCGGACCGACAGGGTACCACATTGGTAGGAGAATGGGTCCCGACAACTCAGTCCTAATGGATGTGGCTGGTTTGAGGGTCATTGAAAGAAAAACACAATCGATTATATTAGTCACTTCGTCAGCTCGCCAGTAGTGGACGCCACCAGAGCTTGGACGTTCCTAGCTCTGTGATCTCACTGGCGCTGCCATTCAGCGCCTCCACCAGCTCCATGGAACTAGTTAGTTCTCAGTATGATGTGCTCTGCTTTTGCTCGCTTATTTGTTCATGCATTCCACATTATATTTTTGAAAAGAATCGGGTCTATTATAAAAGTTTATTGTAAGCATAAAAAATCTTAAACATAATAAAAATACATCGAGATTCCGGGATCATCAAACGACCACTATTGCCTTCAGAACGAGCCGCCGACACGCTGTTGTCGTCGCTCCCCTACTGGGTCTAGCTTGACCGTATCAATGACAGACAGGAAGTCATTGTGCACGTGCTCCTAAGGACCAGCGTCCTGGAGCCATAGCTGTCGTTGTTGAATTCTTGCATATATCTGAAGCACCTAACACCAAATCTGGCCACATGACGAGAAACCCTAACCTCAGCGTCCCAAGGAGATTGTAGGAATCCCGTGTGGAGCTCCATCGACTATGTCCAAACGAACAAACTCGAGGGGGTCAAAACCCGGAAGACAAGCTCAAAGAAGAAATGCCATCATCCACCCGAGCACCGCACCTGCGTGGACTAAAAACCCTAACCTCAACTACTAACCAGAGCGGAGGCACCGAGGTTCCCCTCCCCGCCACCGGCCGTCGGAGCGACGTGTAGAGGGGAGGCGGATCCACGGGCTCATAGGTGAAATCTGGAGGTGAAAGTTTTCCAATGGAACACTATTTAGGATAGTGGCTTCATAGTTAAGTATGAGGAATCAAGATCCTATCGGTGATTCTAAATATACAAAGCCAGTACCTCACAAATTATGAATTTTATAAAAGCATGAAGACACATAGATATATAAAGATACACACGGGTCTGAAATTGTCAGATCCGTTGGACAAAGTCTATACAACAAGTGAAGCATATTTTACACCGGGGTGGTGTAACTGGGTGCATCGCAGCTTCCTCTGGATGCTTATCATCAGCTGACTTCGAGATTATCTCTTCACGCAAGTTTATAAAATGCTGACTCCAGACTCGCAATATACTAATCTTCGTTTTGATCTTTCTTACGTAGTATAGCCACTCCATACGCTAGCTATTATATAACTGTTAGTTCAGGTTGCAACTTGCTAATTTTTTTCTGTTTGATTCGATCAAACAGAACGGAATTATTAATTAAAGTACGGTCTCACAAGAACGGTGCGGATGATGATTCCTCGATCGGCTTGACTGGAAGGTCCTCTGCTCCCTACGTTTGGACGTAGCGACGCTACACAATGCCCGCTTGGAACCAAGAACGCCTGCTGAACCCATCTGCAGGCCGGTCTGTTTTACAGTCTTTTGTACTACTACAAGCAGCAGCAATACTCTGGCACAGGTCAATAACTCTACTCTACAAGATCAGAGCGTAACCATAAGGCCAGTTCCAATGCGTAGGTGCATAGGTGTTTCATTTGTTGATGCCTACATGCAGCCTTAATTAGCACCTGTACAAGGTGGAGCATTGGGGAGGGCCTAAGGTTGGTCATAGTGGAGAGTAACTTATACTAGTGTCATGCATAGTCTAAATTACTATATATTTTCATAGTGCAAAATAACATAGTAGTAATATCATAGATGACTTCATTTATTAGTTTATAGACTCATCCTTTCTCGGGAAGCGCTATGTTATAGTAACATAGTATATTACTCTAAACACCTCTCTCCTTATTAACTACATGCCACATAAACAGATTTTTTTAAAGTCCGCTATGTTACTATCTAAGTTACTCCCACTATGACTAGCCTAAACGAGATAGTTGTAGCTCCGGTTAACCAGAATAAGCACCAACAATTGGTTGGGTGGCTAGTGGGGCCGTTGTTTCCCAATTTGTTATTATCATCTTCTCTTTGGCGCCAGCCTTTCAAAAAAAAAAACCTTCTTGCTGGGATGGTCTGGAACAGAGGTTTGGAATGAACCTATTTTCGTCTTTCAAGTATCATCATCACAATTGTAACAGAAGTTCAGCATATGTATATCCGAAAATATTTTTTTTTTGAAATGGTCACTGGGGGGAAAGGCTCCCCACCTGAATATATTTCAAAGTGGCCTTAATGCCATGAGAATGATCCGGTTTATAAGGAAAATCGGATCGAAAACCTAGACAATTAGACCCTGTTTATGAGGAAAACCGGGCCGAAAACCGTACAAGAGAGGGTAAAAGAAGAGAAACCAAAACAAAAGACGCCCAAGACAAGGCACGCCTAGCTAGCAACCCGAAGAACATCACCACGAGAGGCACAAGTAGATGAGGGGAGTCGTCGAGGGGTCACAATACCAAGACTTGACAAGCAGCCTAGCGCACCACACCGGCGTGCGTACCGAGCACCACGGCGCAACAGAGGAGCATCCACATCAACGAGTGACTAGCATGAACCTTGACGGGGAACTCCGCCATGAAGAATCGGAAAAGATTAGCAAGTTGGGGAGGAAACTTGCAGCATCATTGAGCAAAGATGAACCGGGACAACGCCAAGAGCACGAAGCTCGCCGCACCACAACGGCAGCCATGGAGGTCTTGAGCATGCACAGCAACAGGGGCGACACCGACAAACACCACCACAGACGACCACATACCACCGTCGACCCATCCGGTCGCACCACCACCACCAACATCCCTGCAGCAACACCCACACGTCAACCAAGCAGACCCCGAGATGATGCCTTCAACAAGGGCCGCGATGTCGGTTGCGCCGCCATCATCCACACCAGGAGGACCTGGGCTAGGGGGTTCCCCCGAGGTCTCAACTTCCATCTTCATCTGACCAATCAAGGAGAGCCTTGAACGTTGGCCGTCTGGTCGCGACCCAACAACACCCCGTAGAGGGGAGAGGTGTCGTACAGGAACGAGGTGGTCCAGAGAGGATCCCACCCCGCTAACCCGGCTTCTGATGGAAGAATCGAACCACTCCAACGAATGGTCAAGCCAAGAAGACGTGGGCAAAGCAGCACCTCCTCACCGACACCGACCACACCACCGTCGACCCCAGCCAGTCGCACCACCAACACCATCCGACCCGCACAAAGCAGCGACCACACAAATCCACCAAACCGATGCCTTCAAGAAGGATTGCGATGCAAAAATGCGCCACCATCGACCGTTCCGGAAGGACCAGGAACAAGGGTTTCCCCTGGAGCTTCGAAGGGAAAGTCACCTTGACAGTGACGCCTCCAAGGAGGTAAGTGACACCCGCGGGCGCCGCCATCACCGGCTCCGGTCGGAGCAGAGGCTTTCGCCCAAGTGAGCAGACCACCTTCGAGGAGCACCGGTAGACCGCGATACTCTGCTTCATGCACCACCGCAGAGCAAGGTCCACTGCAGCCCGCCGCCACACCTGACCAGATCCGGTCCACCGCAGGCCAAATCCAGCCGGATCCAGCCTGCCCACGCCGCCCCCAACCAGGAACGTGCCGGTAGGCATGCCGAGCGCCTGCAGATCACGCAGAAAGGGGGGCGGCGAGCACCACCACGCGCGCCTCACAGAGAACACCTCCGCCAGTTAGCATCTCGTCGACCCACAGCAGCACCCCAATGCCCACCAGAGCACAGCAGGGGGACGCCACCGATTCGGAGCAGGCCACCGGGAGGGAGCAGCGAGCGCCTCCACACCACCGTCCCCAGCCTCCACCGGATGAACCGCCGCGTGCCGGAGTCACGCCACGCCGGTCGCCGCTACACGGGGCTCCCCCAGCCCGTGAGCGCGCCACACGGGGAACGGCAGCCTGCCACCGCCAGATCCGCGCGGGCTTCGCCCGGCGGGGGCGGGGAGGGGGGGAAGAGAGGGAGGGAGGGTTGCCGGGGGAGGGGGCGTCGCCGCCCGAGCCGCCCTGGGGAGAGACGGCGCCGGGGGGGGGGGGGGGGGGGTGATCCGAAAATAAATGAAAAGATTCAAATGAAGTGACAAACATCTCGGTGATTAGTCCCGGTGAGAAACATATATCCATTAAGCATCAAATAGTATTTTAAGAGTGCTTTTCTAGAACGACAAAGTACGGTAGAAAATCCTTATATTTCGGATAACTTTGCATAGTACAGAGCTCTCTAGCCTTCTATAGTTTGTTTGAGAAATAAAGTCTTGAATACACTTCTACTTTCATTGCCTTCTGTATGAACGTATGTCTAGAATGATAAATTAGAGTAAGCAATCCTTATTGGGATAACTTCGCATGATCTAGGGCTCTCTTTCCTTCAAGTTTGTTTGTGAAAAAAAGTCTTGCATACTCTTCTACTTTCACCGTCTTGTATAACAACTTCTCTTCTCTAGTTTCCAAAATTGGTGAAACTATTCCATCATAATTTGGGAGGTGAAATGCTGACACAGTTAGTCGCTCCTTGTGGGCATTTATGGTAACCCTGTGCTCAATGCTCTTGTACTTCCCATTTGTCATGATCTATAAACAAATAAGTAAACTAAATTAGACAATATCAAGTTGCTCATCTATATCCTCGAAAAATAGTTCCTCATATAAAGTTGAAAGTAGTTTGAGAACTACACACGACATTGTCTAGGAAAAACTTCCCTATACAACATTGAAATATTGTTATGCCTAGAATGCACCCCTAATCTCTAGAAAAAAGGTACATTTGTCTTATTTGATCAAGATTTCTTGGAATTAATAAATAGAAAGAAGTAGTATGGCAATTATTGAACATTAGCAAACTATTTTTGATTTATTGTAAAATGATCTGAATGACAATAAGAGAAAAGGAACAATAGTATTCAAGTAGCTTGATTAAAGAGAAACTAGAATGAGTCTTTTCTATGGCCAATAATGTCCTTTATGAGCAATGTTGGCTTGATACTGGGCGAGAGCTACAAAGGTGGGTCAATGTATCCCTTGTTTGGTTGGCTGGACATTTTACCTTTTTGCTCTCTAACTTCAAAATTATTTAGAAACAACTCCAACCCAAAATCGTGGTCATTTTTCTGGAGTGGCATACAGTGTGCTACAATTAATAATGTAACATGTGATAAATGAATTGAGAAGTACTTTTACTAATTCGGGTAGCTGAAAAACTTAATACCCGATGGCAAGCCAAATATAACCGCTTTCATTTGGTCAATGTGCTTGGGCATGTTAAAGTTTGTCAGTCGAAAAACTGATGGAGTCGAGGTTTCTCTTCACTAGGCACATATAAGGATTCTAAAAACATGATTTCCCTATTTTATAGTTTGAGATGTTGTATGACTAACTTAACATGTCTCAAGAAGCATACCTCAAGAAGGTCACCTACATTCACCAATAATGCGTCGTGACATGGTTTCACGGGTATCCATGCACCATGCCTTCTAATTTGTAAGCCTTGAACTGAATTAACTTCCAGTAGAATAGTTAGAAATGACATATCAGAATGCGGTGTGAAGCCTAGAACCTTTTCTGGCATTGGCGTGCATGGAGGGTAGTAGCCCATCCTGAGAAATTGCGCCACATGTTTGTCTTCAACCAATTCGGGATTAAGATCTAGTGTTTTTGCAACGAAGACGCCAAGAGAATGAGCAAGTTTCATCACCTCCGAAGAGTACTTTTCAATAAAATTCCTGGGATCAAAAGAACAATAATGTTTCTATGTTATTGATGCCATTGGTAGATATTGAAATACTTTGGGCTTTATATGCCCGGACTTAGCCTATGTTAGTTCCAAGTACAAACTAAAAGCTACCCCCCCCCCCCCCCCCATATCCCCAAATATTTTGTTGCTTGTATACACCTCGACTTGACTTTCTGTTATGCGTTGCCATGTACCATAAAAAGACTCTCTTGCTAGCTATTTATGATGAAAATATTACCCTGAAAGGCTTAATATCAATTTTGTTTTGCCAGCATACTTAATATTTGTTAGTTCCACCGTAAGATATTTAGATTTATGAGTTTTTCAATATAAAAGCTTTATAAATGACTTTTTTGGGATTCAACAAGAAAATTCAGGGCTAGGTAGGACATCAACGATAAAGGCAACAAATTATTTGTAGGTTGTTGTGGCAATGTCTAATTTAATTTGGTGGGTTGGCGTCATTTATATACCAATGTTCAAATATAAAGAAAATATCTTAGAAGTTTACTACTTTACTTTGAGTCCTTAGCATAGTTAGGACTATAAAGTGTTGTGTATATGAATTGTAAAAGGGTACTCAGGGTCAAAGAAACGAACATCTCAATCTGCGTTGCTGTTGAATTGACGAGATGCATAACAATAAAAAAATAACAAAAGAATAAGGCCAACATAAATTTTTGGTACTCCTCCTCTTTGGCATATGAGTTTATGTTATGAGGCTAATAAATGATTTACGCGAAATGAACACGTAACAGATGGTAGCAGTGAATCAAAATCATGTTTCAAAGGTCACACTCGCAAAAATGGCGCACTGTAGCAGTGAAAAACATGCTCTTACCTCAAAATTGACATGTTTGTCCATTTTATAAAAGAAATATGTGTAACTAAGTCAATCCTGTAAATTCTAGAAATCTAATCACCATTGAATTCGGGTGTTGGGCCAAATTAAGTAAGCTGCTAAACTTGATTCTTTGAAAGGAAGGAAGGAATTTTTTTCCCTTTCTTATCCATATAGATATCTCGAACATACAAATTAAAGTCTCACCTGAAAGTATGGGGTTCACATGGCCAGTAACTCATATCACGGGCTTCGGGTGGTTGGGCAAAGAGCGCAAACATGTCAGCCCATTCTAGCTTTTGATCATCAGAGACAACAAACGCTTGACCATAACCTTGAAGATCCCCTTGCCGCTGAGCATATGCATTCTTAAAATCGAGGGGGAGTTGAAAAAACTTCTGAATGTCATGCTTCATACCCATGATGACCTCATCAGGTATTCCATGATTTACAACCTGCAAAACCCAAAAGTTGGACAAACAGTCATGCTTTACCAAACATAGTTTTTGAAGGATGGAATGATTGAATCTAGTCATTAATGTTTTGAGAAAAGTATACATTTTGTATCTCTAGACTGGTTCCAGATTTTGTCCTTGAACTCTAATACCAAATATATCGGACCTTAAACTTTTGAAACATGACTAATAATTTGTACCCTGGCCACAATCAAAGCAGTATATATAACGAATAAAGCCATGATGATTTCCCCCATGTGGCATTCGAGTTGCAACAAAACTGAATAAATTCGAAACAAATATATAAAAAAACCAGAAAAAACATTCAAGGCAAGAAAGTCATACTATTGGCAAGTGCAAATAAATCTGAATAATCAGAAAATAAAATAAAAAAAGCAAACATTGAAATTTTAGAAATATTCTAGAAAAGTCACCTTAAATTTTAGAAAGAAGAACACTTTTTTTTATGTATGATACAAGTGAGGACATAGAAATTAAACTTGTTAAGTTCATTACTTGAGTGACGCACCTGAAAAAATCCCCACTCCGCGCAGGCAAACTTGAGCTTCGCGGCCTCTGCCTCGACGGACTCGGGGCTAGAAAGCTTGCCCGTTGATCACCGGAACCTCGTCGGAGTGCTCGTCGAGAACGGCGAAAGCATCGATGTCCGGCTGTATGTACCGCTCGATCACCTCGGCCGTCAGCTCGCCGGTGGACGCCGCCAGAGCCTGGACGTTCCTGACGGGAAGCGTCACTGCCAACTTCGACCACCTGCTCTCGCTGACGCTGTCACTCGCTCTCGCTGCCTCTACCTCCATCAATATAGCTAGTTCTCTACTACGTCTTGGTGCTCTTGCTAGTTAGCTTACTTTTGCTTGCTTATTTGTAGAGAGGGATCCAGCCATCGATGAGGAGTGATAGTTACGCTGCCATGCTACATGAAAGGAGTTATACATAGAAGATGCGAACGATTATTCCTCGATCGGCTCGTCCGGAGGGCCCTCTGATCCATGTGTTTGGACGCAGCGATCGATGCTAAAAAGAATGCCCCGGCGGCTAATGGCCGAATTTTCCAGGCTTGGAATAGTTTTGCACTGATACACTTGCAGATCCGCTGTGGCGTGGTTAAGACAGGCCTTTGTACATGCAGTCATCTCCCATCCCTGGAGAATCCTATTTGAGCAAAATCACTAAGGCTTTGTTCGGTTACACCCTGCCTGAAGGGGATTGGAGGGGATTTGGGGGGGATTTGACTTGCAGAGGATTCAATCCACTTCAATCCCTGTCAAACCCCTTTCAATTCCCTGTCAACCGAACGCAGCCTAATTGAGCAAAACTTCCACGTTTCACACAAAGAAGGCGACCGACGTAAAATGGTCTGACCTGTTATATAGGTAGCTAACATACTACATGACCTTGGTTTGGGGAACCGTCTAGAAGGTTCTTGAACTAGTTTTCTTTTTATCTGCTGTTTTCAGGTTCTTCCTTTTTAGTTTTTCTGTTTCTTTTTCTAAAACCATCTTTTCAAAAAATGTTTTATATCAAATTTTCAAAAATTGTTTGGTATTTAAAAATTGTTTGTTTGTTCAAAAAAATGTTTGGAATTTCAAAATTTTATTGTATTTCTTTAAAAATTGTTTGAAATTTCGAAAATTGTTCACACTTTGGAAGAGATGTTAGAAATTTCAAGATTGTTCGCTTTTCCAAAAGTTGTTCAAAAATTCAAAAAAATCACAAAATTTTCTTTGGAAAAGATTCGAATTTTCAACAAATGTTGGTGTTTTCAAAAATTATTGTCAAAATTTTAAAAGATGTTTGCTGTAGCGTCAGGTTGCTACAGTGTTCCAACCACTGCAGGCAACCGAGCAGCTAAAGTGATCTCTATAGTGCACGCTAAAATGGGTTGGCCTAGGTCGGACACTCCACTGTGCTGAAGCCTGACAACTTGACGCTTAATGCGTCATATAGGGACTCCATAATCCTTGTCACTCGAGGGCAAATTTTATGTTATGTGAAAGAAAGCTCAAGCCCGACATTAACAATGCATCTTTTGCGGGTAAAATAACGAATGATGCCCCTAAAACAACGAAAAAAAATACAATGTGCTACGGCTTTCTTACACAAAGGTCCACACACAGGTGACAAGATTATGACAACTGGCTTGCACAAAGGTCTACACATACTTGGACGATTTATAGTATGGACGTGGGTTGGTGCTTTATCTATAGAGCGGGGCAAAAGTCTATTTCGGACAAGCCTAAACAACTAAACTAGGGATGCATAATAAGGGGAAAGCCATGCCAAAGAAAACACAAGGGCGAAGGAGCACCGTACGGGCAGGCTGAGCCGTCGATGCAAAGAACAGAACAACCAAACCGACAAGGACACCCATCCTGCCAAAAATCTTTGTCGCTGAACAGGACCACGTCTCGTGCTGACAAGAGACATCGATTTTGGCATCCCGAAGTTCACTAATAAAACAACGTCTCATGGGTACGAGCGATATGATCACCCAAGAAGAACACCTTACCTCATCAGGCCTGGTCTCAATCATACAAAGCCACATTTGCCAACTAGCAACACTCGGGATAACAAGGAACCGAAGTCCAAGGCGGTGTCCTCAGGACAGGTAGGATGAGTGTCACCACCCCTTAATCCAAAAATTTGGTATTTTCACCGGGAACACCAATGAGGTCATAGAGCAGCTATGACGATGCCATCACACAGGGGATGGCATTTGTGAATGTCACACAGCTAGACGGACCCATGTTGGACTAGCTTTCACAATGGCATGAGTTAGACTTGGCATGGTTGGCTGCCAAGATAACCACTGGACAACCACCACCAAGTGCAAATTAGCAGCAACCACACGCCTTCACAGTCATGGTTGTCGACCCTCACTTGAGTTGTGAGCCCTGCCCACAAGCATCGCAACTTTCCACCAAATAGGGATGCCAGCCTGCATCCAAACTACCTCGTTCTAGCAAGCCTGAGGAAAGCAGAGACCTTTTTAAGGCCTTTGTGTTGGAAATATGCCCTAGAGGCAATAATAAAAGGTTATTATTATATTTCCTTATTCATGATAATTGTCTTCATTCATGCTATGACTGTATTATCCGGAAATCGTAATACACGTGTGAACACATAGACCGTAACATGTCCCTAGTAAGCCTCTAGTTGACTAGCTCGTTGATCAACAGATAGTCGTGGTTTCCTGGCTATGGACATTGGATGTCGTTGATAACGGGATCACATCATTAGGAGAATGATGTGATGGACAAGACCCAATCCTAAGCATAGCACAAGATCGTGTAGTTCGTTTGCTAGAGCTTTTCCAATGTCAAGTATCCTTTCCTTAGACCATGAGATCGTGTAACTCCCGGATACCGTAGGATGGGTGTACCAAACGTCACAACGTAACTAGGTGACAATAAAGGTGCACTACAGGTATCTCCGAAAGTGTCCGTTGGGTTGACACGGATCGAGACTGGGATTTGTCACTCCGTACGACGGAGAGGTATCTTTGGGCCCACTCGGTAATGCATCATCATAATGAGCTCAAAGTGACCAAGTGTTTGGTCACGGGATCATGTATTACGGTATGAGTAAAGTGACTTGCCAGTAACGAGACTGAACGAGGTATTGGGATACCGACGATCGAGTCTCGGGCAAGTAACGTACCGATTGACAAAGGGAATTGTATACGGGGTTGTTTGAATCCTCGACATCGTGGTTCATCCGATGAGATCATCGAGGAGCATGTGGGAGCCAACATGGGTATCCAGATCCCGCTGTTGTTTATTGCCCGAGAGCCGTCTCGGTCATGTCTACGTGTCTCCCGAACCCGTAGGGTCTACACACTTAAGGTTCGGTGACGCTAGGGTTGTATGAATATGAGTATGCAGCAAACCGAATGTTGTTCAGAGTCCCGGATGAGATCCCGAACGTCAAGAGGAGTTTCGGAATGGTCCGGAGGTAAAGAATTATATATAGGAAGTGTTGTTTCGGCCATCGGGAAAGTTTCGGGGTCACCCGGTATTGTACCGGGACCACCGAAAGTGTCCCGGGGGTCCACCGGGTGGGGCCACCCATCCCGGAGGGCCCCATGGGCTGAAGTGGGGAGGGGAACCAGCCCATAGTGGGCTGGTGCGCCCCCCTTGGCCCACCCCCTGCGCCTAGGGTTGAAACCCTAGGGTGGGGGGGGGGCGCCCCACTTGCCTTGGGGGGCACTCCACCCCCCTGGCCGCCGCCCCCCTGGGAGATCAGATCTCCAGGGGCCGCCTCCCCCCCCCCCCCGGGGGGGGGGGGGGGCTATATAAAGGGAGGGGAGGGAGGGGCAGCCGCACCCCTGAGTCTTGGCGCCTCCCTCCCCCTGCTACACCTCTTCCTCCTCCCACAGTTGCTTGGCAAAGCCCTGCCGGAGTTCTGCTGCATCCACCACCACGCCGTCGTGATGCTGGATCATCATCAACCACTCCTTCCCCTTGCTGGATCAAGACGAAGGAGACGTCACGCTGACCGTACGTGTGTTGTACGCGGAGGTGCCGTCCGTTCGGCGCTAGGATCTCCGGTGATAGGATCACGACGAGAACGACTACCTCAACCCCGTTCTTTTGAATGCTTCCGCACGCGATCTACAAAGTGGTATGTAGATGCATCTCTCCTTTCACTTGTTGCTTAGATGAATGCATAGATGGATCTTGGTGGAACCGTAGGAAAAATTTTAATTTTCTGCAACGTTCCCCAACAGTGGCATCATGAGCCAGGTTTATGCATAGTTCTCTATTGCACGAGTAGAACACAATTTTGTTGTGGGCGTAGATGTTGTCAACTCTCTTACCGCTACTAGTCTTATTTTGCTTCAGCGGTATTGTGGGATGAAGCGGCCCGGACTGACCTTACACGTACGCTTACGTGAGACAGGTTCCACCGACTGACATGCACTAGTTGCATAAGGTGGCTAGCGGGTGTCTGTCTCTCCCACTTTAGTTGGAGCGGATTCGACGAAAAGGGTCCTTATGAAGGGTAAATAGAAGTTGAAAAATCACGTTGTGTCTTTAACGTAGGTAAGAAAACGTTCTTGCTAGATCACCTATAGAAGCCACGTAAAAACTTGCAACAACAATTAGAGGACGTCTAATTTGTTTTTACAGCAAGTGTCTTGTGATGTGATATGGCCAAAAGTTGTGATGAATGATGAATGATATATTGTGATGTATGAGATCATGTTCTTGTAATAGGAATCACGACTTGCATGTTGATGAGTATGACAACCGGCAGGAGCCATAGGAGTTGTCTTTATTTTTGTATGACCTGCGTGTCATTGAAGAACGCCATGTAAATTACTTTACTTTATTGCTAAACGCGTTAGCCATAGAAGTAGAAGTAGTCGTTGGCGTGACAACTTCATGAAGACACGATGATGGAGATCATGGTGTCGTGCCGGTGATGAAGATGATCATGGAGCCCCAAAGATGGAGATCAAAGGAGCTATATGATATTGGCCATATCATGTCACTACTATATAATTGCATGTGATGTTTATTATGTTTATGCATCTTGTTTACTTAGAACGACGGTAGTAAATAAAATGATCCCTTACAACAATTTCAAGAAGTGTTCTCCCCTAACTGTGCACCGTTGCTAAAGTTCGTCGTTTCGAAGCACCACGTGATGATCGGGTGTGATAGATTCTTACGTTCACATACAATGGGTGTAAGACAGTTTTACACATGCAAAAAACACTTAGGGTTAACTTGACGAGCCTAGCATGTACAGACATGGCCTCGGAACACAGAGACCGAAAGGTCGAACATGAGTCGTATGGAAGATACGATCAACATGGAGATGCTCACCGACGATGACTAGTCCGTCTCACGTGACGATCGGACACGGCCTGGTCGACTCGGATCGTGTAACACTTAGATGACTAGAGGGATGTCTAATCTGAGTGGGAGTTCATTATAATAATTTGATTAGAAGAACTTAATTATCATGAACTTAGTCTAAAACCTTTGCAAATATGTCTTGTAGATCAAATGGACGCCGCTCATGTCAACATGAACTTCAACGCGTTCCTATAGAAAACCAAGCTGAAAGATGATGGCAGCAACTATACGGACTGGGTTCGGAACCTGAGGATCATCCTCATAGCTGCCAGAAAACAATATGTCCTAGAAGGACCGCTAGGTGATGCTCCCATTCCAAAGAACCAAGACATTATGAATGCTTGGCAGTCTCGTGCTGATGATTACTCCCTCGTTCAGTGCGGCATGCTTTACAGCTTAGAACCAGGGCTCCAAAAGCGTTTTAAGCAACACGGAGCATATGAGATGTTTGAGGAGCTGAAACTAGTTTTCCAAGCTCATGCCCGGGTTGAGATATATGAAGTCTCCGACAAGTTCTATAGTTGTAAGATGGAGAAAAATAGTTCTGTCAGTGAGCACATACTCAAAATGTCTGGGTTGCACAACCGCCTGTCCCAGCTGGACATTAACCTCCCGGACGAGGCGGTCATTGACAGAATCCTTCAGTCGCTCCCACCAAGCTACAAGAGCTTTGTGATGAACTACAATATGCAAGGGATGGTGAAAACCATTCCTCAAGTATTTTCAATGCTGAAGTCAGCAGAGGTAGAAATCAAGAAGGAACATCAAGTGTTGATGGTCAATAAAACCACTAAGTTCAAGAAAGGCAAGGGCAAGAAGAACTTCAAGAAAGACGGCAAGGATGTTGCCGCGCCCGGTAAGCCAGTTGCCATGAAGAAGTCAAAGAATGGACCCAAGCCTGAGACTGAGTGCTTTTATTGCAAAGGGAAGGGTCACTGGAAGCGGAACTGCCCCAAATACTTAGCGGACAAGAAGGCCGGCAACACTAAAGGTATACTTGATATACATGTAATTGATGTGCACCTTACCAGTACTCGTAGTAACTCCTGGGTATTTGATACCGGTGCCGTTGCTCATATTTGTAACTCACAGCAGGAGCTGCGGAATAAGCGGAGACTGGTGAAGGACGAGGTGACGATGCGCGTCGGGAATGGTTCCAAGGTCGATGTGATCGCCGTCGGCACGCTACCTCTACATTTACCTACGGAATTAGTTTTAAACCTCAATAATTGTTATTTAGTGCCAAGTTTGGACATGAACATTGTATCTGGATCTCGTTTGATACGAGATGGCTACTCATTTAAATCCGAGAATAATGGTTGTTCTATTTATATGAGAGATATGTTTTATGGTCATGCCCCGATGGTCAATGGTTTATTCTTAATGAATCTTGAGCGTAGTGTTACACATATTCATAGTGTGAATCAAGGTTATCAGAATCGCGATTCTGTTATACGATTCTACGACTTTACGATCCAAACTAACCCCTATGATTCTACGATTTTAGTTCTTAGAATCTACGACTTTACGATCCTGATAGTGAAGATCCTATGATTTGCGATCCAACCATCGAAGCTCCGATCCGATTCAAAATCACGATTCTGACAACCTTGGTGTGAATACCAAAAGATGTAAAGTTGATAACGATAGTCCCACATACTTGTGGCACTGCCGCCTTGGTCACATTGGTGTCAAGCGCATGAAGAAGCTCCATGCTGATGGACTTTTAGAGTCTCTCGATTATGAATCATTTAACACATGCGAACCATGCCTCATGGGCAAAATGACCAAGACTCCGTTCTCCGGAGCAATGGAGCGAGCAACCAACTTATTGGAAATCATACATACCGATGTGTGCGGTCCAATGAGCGTTGAGGCTCGCGGAGGATATCGTTATGTTCTCACTCTCACTGATGACTTGAGTAGATATGGATATGTCTACTTAATGAAACACAAGTCTGAGACCTTTAAAAAGTTCAAGGAATTTCATAATGAGGTAGAGAATCAACGTGACCGAGAGATAAAGTTCCTATGATCAGATCGTGGAGGAGAATATTTAAGTCACGAATTTGGTACACACTTAAGGAAATGTGGAATCGTTTCACAACTCACGCCACCTGGAACACCTTAGCGTAACGGTGTGTCCGAACGTCGTAATCGCACTCTACTGGATATGGTGCGGTCTATGATGTCTCTTACCGATTTACCGCTATCATTTTGGGGATACGCTCTAGAGACAGCTACATTCACTTTAAATAGGGCACCATCTAAATCCGTTGAGACGACACCGTATGAATTATGGTTTGGGAAGAAACCTAAGCTGCCGTTTCTAAAAGTTTGGGGATGCGATGCTTATGTCAAGAAACTTCAACCTGAAAAGCTCGAACCCAAGTCGGAAAAATGCGTCTTCATAGGATACCCTAAGGAAACCATTGGGTATACCTTCTACTTAAGATCCGAGGGCAAGATCTTTGTTGCCAAGAACGGATCCTTTCTGGAAAAAGAGTTTCTCTCGAAAGAAGTAAGTGGGAGGAAAGTAGAACTCGATGAAGTACTACCTCTTGAACAGGAATGTGCAGCTCAGGAAAATGTTCCTGTGATGCCTACACCGACTGGAGAGGAAAATAATGACGATGATCAAGGTACTTCGGATCAAGTTGCTACTGAACTTCGTAGGTCCACAAGGACACATTCCGCACCAGAGTGGTACGGCAACCCTGTCCTGGAAATCATGTTGTTAGACAACGGTGAACCTTCGAACTATGAAGAAGCGATGGCGGGCCCAGATTCCAACAAATGGCTTGAAGCCATGAAATCCGAGATAGAATCCATGTATGAAAACAAAGTACGGACTTTGACAGACTTGCCCGATGATCGGCGAGCGATAGAAAACAAATGGATCTTTAAGAAGAAGACGGACGCGGATGGAAATGTTACCATCCATAAAGCTCGACTTGTCGCTAAGGGTTATCGACAAGTTCAAGGGATTGACTACGATGAGACATTCTCTCCCGTAGTGAAGCTGAAGTCCGTCCGAATCATGTTAGCAATTGCCGCATACTATGATTATGAGATATGGCAGATGGATGTCAAAACGGCATTCCTTAACGGACATCTTAAAGAAGAACTGTATATGATGCAGCCGGAAGGTTTTGTCGATCCTAATAATGCTAACAAAGTATGCAAGCTCCAGCGATCCATTTATGGGCTGGTGCAAGCATCTCGGAGTTGGAACATTCACTTTGATGATATGATCAAAGCGTTTGGGTTTATGCAGACTTATGGAGAAGCCTGCGTTTACAAGAAAGTGAGTGGGAGCTCTGTAGCATTTCTCATATTATATGTAGACGACATACTCTTGATGGGAAATGATATAGAACTTTTGGACAGCATTAAGGCCTACTTGAATAAGTGTTTTTCAATGAAGGGCCTTGGAGAAGCTGCTTACATATTAGGCATCAAGATCTATAGGGATAGATCGAGACGCCTCATAGGTCTTTCACAAAGCACATACCTTGATAAGATTTTGAAGAAGTTCAAAATGGATCAATCCAAGAAAGGGTTCTTGCCTGTGTTGCAAGGTGTGAGATTGAGCTCGGCTCAATGCCCGACCACGGCAAAAGATAAAGAAGAGATGAGTGTCATCCCTTATGCTTCAGCCATAGGATCTATTATGTATGCCATGTTGTGTACCAGACCTGATGTAAACCTTGCCGTAAGTTTGATAGGAAGGTACCAAAGTAATCCCGGCAAGGAACATTGGACAGCGGTCAAGAATATCCTGAAGTACCTGAAAAGGACAAAGGACATGTTTCTCGTTTATGGAGGTGATGAAGAGCTCGTCGTAAAGGGTTACGTCGACGCTAGCTTCGACACAGATCTGGATGACTCTAAGTCATAAACTGGATACGTGTATATGTTGAATGGTGGAGCAGTAAGCTGGTGCAACTGCAAGCAGAGCGTCGTGGCGGGATCTACGTGTGAAGCGGAGTACATGGCAGCCTCAGAGGCAGCGCATGAAGCAATTTGGGTGAAGGAGTTCATCACCGACCTAGGAGTCATACCCAATGCGTCGGGGCCGATCAAACTCTTCTGTGACAACACTGGAGCTATTGCCCTTGCCAAGGAGCCCAGGTTTCACAAGAAGACCAGGCACATCAAGCGTCGTTTCAACTCCATCCGTGAAAATGTTCAAGATGGAGACATAGATATTTGCAAAGTACAGACGGATCTGAATGTCACAGATCCGTTGACTAAACCTCTCTCGCGAGCAAAACATGATCAACACCAGAACTCTATGGGTGTTCGATTCATCACAATGTAACTAGATTATTGACTCTAGTGCAAGTGGGAGACTGTTGGAAATATACCCTAGAGGCAATAATAAAAGGTTATTATTATATTTCCTTATTCATGATAATTGTCTTTATTCATGCTATGACTGTATTATCCGGAAATCGTAATACACGTGTGAATACATAGACCGTAACATGTCCCTAGTAAGCCTCTAGTTTACTAGCTCGTTGATCAACAGATAGTCATGGTTTCCTGGCTATGGACATTGGATGTCGTTGATAACGGGATCACATCATTAGGAGAATGATGTGATGGACAAGACCCAATCCTAAGCATAGCACAAGATCGTGTAGTTCGTTTGCTAGAGCTTTTCCAATGTCAAGTATCCTTTCCTTAGACCATGAGATCGTGTAACTCCCGGATACCGTAGGATGGGTGTACCAAATGTCACAACGTAACTGGGTGACTATAAAGGTGCACTACAGGTATCTCCGAAAGTGTCTGTTGGGTTGACACGGATCGAGACTGGGATTTGTCACTCCGTATGACGGAGAGGTATCTCTGGGCCCACTCGGTAATGCATCATCATAATGAGCTCAAAGTGACCAAGTGTTTGGTCATGGGATCATGCATTACGGTATGAGTAAAGTGACTTGCCGGTAACGAGACTGAACGAGGTATTGGGATACTGATGATTGAGTCTCGGGCAAGTAACGTACCGATTGACAAAGGGAATTGTATACGGGGTTGTTTGAATCCTCGACATCGTGGTTCATCCGATGAGATCATCGAGGAGCATGTGGGAGCCAACATGGGTATCCAGATCCCGCTGTTGTTTATTGCCCGAGAGCCGTCTCGGTCATGTCTACGTGTCTCCCGAACCCTGTAGGGTCTACACACTTAAGGTTCGGTGACGCTAGGGTTGTATGAATATGAGTATGCAGCAAACCGAATGTTGTTCGGAGTCCCAGATGAGATCCCGGACGTCAAGAGGAGTTTCGGAATGGTCCAGAGGTAAAGAATTATATATAGGAAGTGCTGTTTCGGCCATCGGGAAAGTTTCGGGGTCACCCGGTATTGTACCGGGACCATCGAAAGTGTCCCGGGGGTCCACCGGGTGGGGCCACCCAACCCGGAGGGCCCCATGGGCTGAAGTGGGGAGGGGAACCAGCCCATAGTGGGCTGTTGCACCCCCCTTGGCCCACCCCCTGCGCCTAGGGTTGAAACCCTAGGGTGGGGGGCGCCCCACTTGCCTTGGGGGGCACTCCACCCCCCTGGCCACCGCCCCCCTGGGAGATCAGATCTCCAGGGGCCGCCGCGCCCCCCACCCTGGGGGCCTATATAAAGGGAGGGGAGGGAGGGGCAGCCGCACCCCTGAGTCTTGGTGCCTCCCTCCTCCTGCTACACCTCTTCCTCCTCCCACAGTTGCTTGGCGAAGCCCTGCTGGAGCTCTGCTGCATCCACCACCACGCCGTCGTGCTGCTGGATCATCATCAACCACTCCTTCCCCTTGCTGGATCAAGACGAAGGAGACGTCACGCTGACCGTACGTGTGTTGAAGGCGGAGGTGTCGTCCGTTCGGCGCTAGGATCTCCGGTGATAGAATCACGACGAGAACGACTACCTCAACCCCGTTCTTTTGAACGCTTCCGCACGCGATCTACAAAGTGGTATGTAGATGCATCTCTCCTTTCACTTGTTGCTTAGATGAACTCATAGATGGATCTTGGTGAAACCGTAGGAAAAATTTTAGTTTTCTGCAACGTTCGCCAACACTTTGGGGGTACCATACTGGCTAACAAGCCCAACCCTGCTAGGATCCAGATTTTCATGAAGTCTGGCCAGATCTAAACCCGACTAGCTCCGGATGAGCACAACTCGAATTTGAAATGCATAGGTGCTACGTTAGAAGAAGAGGATGGAGGATAAGAAGTGGGTCATGTCTATAATAGTATCCAACTCCTAATGTCGGCGGAAAGTGGCCAAACCCCTAGGTGAAGCCACTCGTCTCCCCCATCTACCTCACCATGCTCGACCAGTTGTGGCCTCACCACAAGCTATTCACCCTAGATCTGTTTGATGAAGCACATGGGTACCGCTTCCCATTGTCAAAAGGTTCTTGAACCAGCCGGTTTTCAAAACGCCTAAATGTCAAGCACGAGTGTCCCACACACTCACTCATGATCTGGATGAGGAAAGAGCCTTGCCACAACCATCCAAAGAAACCACACAAGCAAGCTCTCTCCAAGAGCAAGGATGGTGGAAATGAAGTGGTAACATTGGGTTTT
The DNA here is from genome assembly GCA_963921465.1 of Triticum timopheevii. Lineage (NCBI taxonomy): Eukaryota > Viridiplantae > Streptophyta > Magnoliopsida > Poales > Poaceae > Triticum > Triticum timopheevii. The sequence goes on along the minus strand of OY997264.1, from coordinate 43,370,303 downwards.
TAGGGCATCACCCAAGCCATCCCAGGGGAGCAGCACAAGGGTTGAGATGGGAATGGTTGAAATATCGGTTAGTGCACACTCTGTTATTAATTGGTTTGAATTTTTTATCCAAAATTGGTTGAAGTTGCAAAAACAGCCCAAACTTTCAGATGGCTAGGCAAAGTGATTCCCAAGATATTCAGAAACCTATACTAAATTGTTGAAAGTTTTATAATTTCATTTAAAACCAAACTTTCTAAAAAGGTGAGGCAAAATAACAATTGAGATTGAAATGAGTTAGGCAACTCCAATAATAAATTATGTGTGGGCAGTCTGTCAACTACACTTCCCATGTTACCACGATAGCCAAAATATACATGTTTTTAATTAGGTGTAAAGTATATTCCAAAACATAGTGTCATGTTCATCGGTGAACATACATGTATATCTAGACGATGAAGCCATTTTTTGATGGGTTTCGTAGTAATTTCAAAAAAAATTCTACGCACACGCAAGATCATGTGATGCATAGCAACGAGGGGAGAGTGTTGTCTACGTACCCAACGCAGACCGACTGCGGAAGCGATGACACGACGTAGAGGAAGTAGTCGTACGTCTTCACGATCCAACCGATCAAGCACCGAAACTACGGCACCTCCGAGTTCGAGCACACGTTCAGCTCGATGACGATCCCCGGACTCCGATCCAGCAAAGTGTCGGGGAAGAGTTCCGTCAGCACGACGGCGTGGTGACGATCTTGATGAACTACAGCAGCAGGGCTTCGCCTAAACTCCGTACAGTATTATCGAGGTATATGGTGGCAGGGGGCACCGCACACGGCTAAGGAATAGATCACGTGGATCAACTTGTTGTGTCTTTGGTGCTAGCCCTGCCCCTCTATTTATATGTTGAGCCCCGGGGTCGAAACTTGGAGCAAATACCTCCTCAAAGTCGGTTTTGCCCGAAAGGCAAGAGTCCCACTCGGACTCCAGGACCAAACGCCACAATCCTTGGTGTCTGGCCCAGACGCCATGGGCCTCGGCGTTTGGCCCCCTAGCCTCCGCAAAACTCCTTTTTGCACTGACCTAAAGCCTCATGGGCTTGACCCCTTGGCCTAACCATATCATCCAATATATGAATCTTTACGTCTCGACCATTTCGAGACTCCTCGTCATGTCCCAGATCTCATCCGGGACTCCGAACTCCTTCGGTACATCAAAACATGTAAACTCATAATATAACTGTCATCATAACCTTAAGCGTGCGGACCCTACGGGTTCGAGAACAATGTAGACATGACCGAGACACGTCTCCGGTCAATAACCAATAGCGGGACCTGGATGCCCATATTGGCTCCTACATATTCTACGAAGATCTTTATCGGTCAGACCGCATAACGACATACGTTGTTCCCTTTGTCATCGGTATGTTACTTGCCCGAGATTCGATCGTCGATATCCAATATCTAGTTCAATCTCGTTACCGGCAAGTCTCTTTACTCGTTCCGTAATACATCATCTCACAACTGACATATTAGTTGTAATGCTTGCAAGGCTTATGTGATGTGTATTACCGAGAGGGCCCAGAGATACCTCTCCGACAATCGGAGTGACAAATCCTAATCTCGAAATACGCCAACCCAACATCTACCTTTGGAGACACCTGTAATGCTCCTTTATAATCACCCAGTTACGTTGTGACGTTTGGTAGCACCCAAAGTGTTCCTCCGGTAAACGGGAGTTGCATAATCTCATAGTCATAGGAACATGTATAAGTCATGAAGAAAGCATTAGCAACATACTAAACGATCGGGTGCTAAGCTAATGGAATGGGTCATGTCAATCAGATCATTCAACTAATGATGTGACCTCGTTAATCAAATAACAACTCTTTGTTCATGGTTAGGAAACATAACCATCTTTGATTAACGAGCTAGTCAAGTAGAGGCATACTAGTGACACTTTGTTTGTCTATGTATTCACACATGTATTATGTTTCCGGTTAATACAATTCTAGCATGAATAATAAACATTTATCATGATTATAAGGAAATAAATAATAACTTTATTATTGCCTCTAGGGCATATTTCCTTCAGTCTCCCACTTGCACTAGAGTCAATAATCTAGATTACACTGTAATGAATCTAACACCCATGGAGCTTTGGTGCTGATCATGTTTTGCTCGTGGAAGAGGCTTAGTCAACGGGTCTGCAACATTCAGATCCGTATATATCTTGCAAATCTCTATGTCTCCCACCTGGACTAGATCCCGGATGGAGTTGAAGCGTCTCTTGATGTGTTTGGTCCTTTTGTGAAATCTGGATTCCTTTGCCTAGGCAATTGCACCAGTATTGTCACAAAAAAAATTCATTGGACCCGATGCATTAGGTATGACACCTAGATCGGATATGAACTCCTTCATCCAGACTCCTTTGTTCGCTGCTTCCGAAGCAGCTATGTACTCCGCTTCACATGTAGATCCCGCTACGACGCTTTGTTTAGAACTGCACCAACTGACAGCTCCACCGTTTAATGTAAACACGTATCCGGTTTGCGATTTAGAATCGTACGGATCAGTGTCAAAGCTTGCATCAACGTAACCTTTTACGGTGAGCTCTTTGTCACCTCCATATACGAGAAACATATCCTTAGTCCTTTTCAGGTATTTCAGGATGTTCTTGACCGCTGTCCAGTGATCCACTCCTGGATTACTTTGGTACCTCCCTGCTAAACTTATAGCAAGGCACACATCAGGTCTGGTACACAGCATTGCATACATGATAGAGCCTATGGCTGATGCATAGGGAACATCTTTCATATTCTCTCTATCTTCTGCAGTGGTCGGGCATTGAGTCTTACTCAACTTCACACCTTGTAATACAGGCAAGAATCCTTTCTTTGCTTGATCCATTTTGAATTTCTTCAAAATCTTGTCAAGGTATGTGCTTTGTGAAAGTCCAATTAAGCGTCTTGATCTATCTCTATAGATCTTAATGCCTAATATGTAAGCAGCTTCACCGAGGTCTTTCATTGAAAAACTTTTATTCAAGTATCCCTTTATGCTATCCAGAAATTCTATATCATTTCCAATCAGCAATATGTCATCCACATATAATATCAGAAATGCTACAGAGCTCCCACTCACTTTCTTGTAAATACAGGCTTCTCCGAAAGTCTGTATAAAACCAAATGCTTTGATCACACTATCAAAACGTTTATTCCAACTCCGAGAGGCTTGCACCAGTCCATAAATGGATCGCTGGAGCTTGCACACTTTGTTAGCTCCTTTTGGATCGACAAAACCTTCCGGTTGCATCATATACAACTCTTCTTCCAGAAATCCATTCAGGAATGCAGTTTTGACATCCATCAGCCAAATTTCATAATCATAAAATGTGGCAATTGCTAACATGATTCGGACGGACTTAAGCATCGCTACGGGTGAGAAGGTCTCATCGTAGTCAATCCCTTGAACTTGCCAAAAACCTTTTGCGACAAGTCGAGCTTTGTAGACAGTAACATTACCATCAGCGTCAGTCTTCTTCTTAAAGATCTATTTATTCTCAATTGCTTGCCGATCATCGGGCAAGTCAACCAAAGTCCATACTTTGTTCTCATACATGGATCCCATCTCAGATTTCATGGCTTCAAGCCACTTTGCGGAATCTGGGCTCACCATCGCTTCTTCATAGTTCGTAGGTTCATCATGATCTAGTATCATGACTTCCAGAATAGGATTACCGTACCATTCTGGTGCGGATCTTACTCTGGTTGATCTACGAGGTTCAGCAGTATCTTGATCTGAAGTTTCATGATCATTATCATTGGCTTCCTCACTAACTGGTGTAGGTGTCACTGAAACAGTTTTCTGTGATGAACTACTTTCCAGTAAGGGAGCAGGTACAGTTACCTCGTCAAGTTCTACTTTCCTCCCACTCACTTCTTTCGAGAGAAACTCCTTCTCTAGAAAGGATCCATTCTTAGCAACGAATGTCTTGCCTTCCTATCTGTGATAGAAGGTGTACCCAATAGTCTCCTTTGGGTATCCTATGAAGACACATTTCTCCGATTTGGGTTCGAGCTTATCAGGTTGAAGCTTTTTCACATAAGTATCGCAGCCCCAAACTTTAAGAAACGACAACTTTGGTTTCTTGCCAAACCACAGTTCATAAGGCGTCGTCTCAACGGATTTTGATGGTGCCCTATTTAACGTGAATGTGGCCGTCTCTAAAGCATATCCCCAAAATGATAGCGGTAAATCAGTAAGAGACATCATAGATCGCACCATATCAAATAAAGTACGATTACGATGTTCGGACACACCATTACGCTGTGGTGTTTCGGGTGGCGTGAGTTGCGAAACTATTCCACAGTTTTTCATGTACACCAAACTCGTAACTCAAATATTCTCCTCCACGATCAGATCGTAGAAACTTTATTTTCTTGTTACGATGATTTTCAACTTCACTCTGAAATTCTTTGAACTTTTCAAATGTTTCAGACTTATGTTTCATTAAGTAGATATACCCATATCTGCTTAAATCATCTGTGAAGGTGAGAAAATAACGATATCCGCCACGAGCCTCAATATTCATCGGGCCACATACATCGGTATGTATGATTTCCAACAAATCTGTTGCTCTCTCCATAGTACCGGAGAACGGTGTTTTAGTCATCTTGCCCATGAGGCACGGTTCGCAAGTACCAAGTGATTCATAATCAAGTGGTTCCAAAAGTTCATCAGTATGGAGTTTCTTCATGCGCTTTATACCGATATGACCTAAACGACAGTGCCACAAATAAGTTGCACTTTCATTATCAACTCTGCATCTTTTGGTTTCAACATTATGAATATGTGTATTACTACTATCGAGATTCAATAAGAATAGACCACTCTTCAAGGGTGCATGACCATAAAAGGTATTACTCATATAAATAGAACAACCATTATTCTCTGATTTAAATGAATAACCGTCTCGCATTAAACAAGATCCAGATATAATGTTCATGCTCAACGCTGGCACCAAATAACAATTATTTAGGTCTAATATTAATCCCGAAGGTAGATGTAGAGGTAGCGTGCCGACCGCGATCACATCAACTTTGGAACCATTTCCCACGCGCATCGTCACCTCGTCCTTTGCCAGTGCCCGCTTATTCCGTAGTCCCTGTTTCGAGTTGCAAATATTAGCAACAGAACCAGTATCAAATACCCAGGTGCTACTGCGAGCTCTAGTAAGGTACACATCAATAACATGTATATCACATATACCTTTGTTCACCTTGCCATCCTTTTTATCCACCAAATACTTGGGGCAGTTCCGCTTCCAGTGACCAGTCTGCTTGCAGTAGAAGCACTCAGTTTCAGGCTTAGGTCCAGACTTGGGTTTCTTCTCTTGAGTAGCAACTAGCTTGCCGTTCTTTTTGAAGTTCCCCTTCTTCTTCCCTTTGCCCTTTTTCTTGAAACTAGTGGTCTTGTTAACCATCAACACTTGATGCTCCTTCTTGATTTCTACCTCCGCAGCTTTCAGCATTGCGAAGAACTCGGGAATAGTCTTGTTCATCCCTTGCATATTATAGTTCATCACGAAGCTCTTGTAGCTTGGTGGCAGTGATTGGAGAATTCTGTCAATGACGCAATCATCCGGAAGATTAACTCCCAATTGAATCAAGTGATTATTATACCCAGACATTTTGAGTATATGCTCACTGACAGAACTGTTCTCCTCCATCTTGCAGCTATAGAACTTATTGGAGACTTCATATCTCTCAATTCGGGCATTTGCTTGAAATATTAACTTCAACTCCTGGAACATCTCATATGCTCCATGACGTTCAAAACGTCGTTGAAGTCCCGATTCTAAGCCGTAAAGCATGGCACACTGAACTATCGAGTAGTCATCAGCTTTGCTCTGCCAGACGTTCATAACATCTGGTGTTGCTCCAGCAGCAGGCCTGGCACCCAGCGGTGCTTCCAGGACGTAATTCTTCTGAGCAGCAATGAGGATAATCCTCAAGTTACGGACCCAGTCCGTGTAATTGCTACCATCATCTTTCAACTTTGCTTTCTCAAGGAACGCATTAAAATTCAACGGAACAACAGCACGAGCCATCTATCTACAATCAACATAAGCAAGATACTATCAGGTACTAAGTTCATGATAAATTTAAGTTCAATTAATCATATTACTTAAGAACTCCCACTTAGATAGACATCCCTCTAATCTTCTAAGTGATTACGTGATCCAAATCAACTAAACCATAACCGATCATCACGTGAGATGGAGTAGCTTTCAATGGTGAACATCGTTTTATGTTGATCATATCTACTATATGATTCACGCTCGACCTTTCGGTCTCCGTGTTCCGAGGCCATATCTGCATATGCTAGGCTCGTCAAGTTTAACCTGAGTATTCTGCGTGTGCAAAACTGGCTTGCACCCGTTGTAGATGGACGTAGAGCTTATCACACCCGATCATCACGTGGTGTCTGGGCACGACGAACTTTGGCAACGGTGCATACTCAGGGAGAACACTTCTTGATAATTTAGTGAGAGATCATCTTATAATGCTACCGTCAATCAAAGCAAAATAAGATGCATAAAAGGATAAACATCACATGCAATCAATATAAGTGATATGATATGGCCATCATCATCTTGTGCTTGTGATCTCCATCTCCGAAGCACCGTCATGATCACCATCGTCACCGGCGCGACACCTTGATCTCCATCGTAGCATCGTTGTCGTCTCGCCAATCTTATGCTTCCACGACTATCACTACTGTTTAGTAATAAAGTAAAGCATTACATCGCGATTGCATTGCATACAATAAAGCGACAACCATATGGCTCCTGCCAGTTGCCGATAACTCGGTTACAAAACATGATCATCTCATACAATAAAATTCAGCATCATGCCTTGACCATATCACATCACAACATGCCCTGCAAAAACAAGTTAGACGTCCTCTACTTTGTTGTTGCATGTTTTACATGGCTGCTACGGGCTTAAGTAAGAACCAATCTCACCTACGCATCAAAACCACAACGATAGTTTTTCAAATAGACTCCGTTTTAACCTTCTCAAGGACCGGGCGTAGCCATACTCGATTCAACTAAAGTTGGAGAGACAGTCGCCCGCAAGCCATCTATGTGCAAAGCACGTCGAGGGAACTGGTCTCGCGTAAGCGTACGCGTAAGGTTGGTCCGGATCGTCTCGTCCAACAATACCGCCGAACCAAAGTATGACATGCTGGTAGGCAGTATGACTTGTATCGTCCACAACTCACTTGTGTTCTACTCGTGCATATAACATCAACATAAATAACCTGGCTCGGATGCCACTGATGGGTTTCGTAGTAATTTCAAAAAAATTCCTACGCACACGCAAGATCATGTGATGCATAGCAACGAGGGGAGAGTGTTGTCTACGTACCCAACGCAGACCGACTGCGGAAGCGATGACACGACGTAGAGGAAGTAGTCGTACGTCTTCACGATCCAACCGATCAAGCACCGAAACTACGGCACCTCCGAGTTCGAGCACACGTTCAGCTCGATGACGATCCCCGGACTCCGATCCAGCAAAGTGTCGGGGAAGAGTTCCGTCAGCACGACGGCGTGGTGACGATCTTGATGAACTACAGCAGCAGGGCTTCGCCTAAACTCCGCTACAGTATTATCGAGGTATATGGTGGCAGGGGGCACCGCACACGGCTAAGGAATAGATCACGTGGATCAACTTGTTGTGTCTTTGGTGCTAGCCCTGCCCCTCTATTTATATGTTGAGCCCCGGGGTCGAAACTTGGAGCAAAAACCTCCTCAAAGTCGGTTTTGCCCGAAAGGCAAGAGTCCCACTCGGACTCCAGGACCAAACGCCACAATCCTTGGCGTCTGGCCCAGACGCCATGGGCCTCGGCATCTGGCCCAGGGCCAGACGCCAGGGTCTCCGGCGTTTGGCCCCCTGGCCTCCGCAAAACTCCTTTTTGCACTGACCTAAAGCCTCATGGGCTTGACCCCTTGGCCTCACCATATCATCCAATATATGAATCTTTACGTCTCGACCATTTCGAGACTCCTCGTCATGTCCCCGATCTCATCCGGGACTCCGAACTCCTTCGGTACATCAAAACATGTAAACTCATAATATAACTGTCATCGTAACCTTAAGCGTGCGGACCCTACGGGTTCGAGAACAATGTAGACATGACCGAGACACGTCTCCGGTCAATAACCAATAGCGGGACCTGGATGCCCATATTGGCTCCTACATATTCTACGAAGATCTTTATCGGTCAGACCGCATAACGACATACGTTGTTCCCTTTGTCATCGGTATGTTACTTGCCCGAGATTCGATCGTCGATATCCAATATCTAGTTCAATATCGTTACCGGCAAGTCTCTTTACTCGTTCCGTAATACATCATCTCACAACTGACATATTAGTTGTAATTCTTGCAAGGCTTATGTGATGTGTATTACCGAGAGGGCCCAGAGATACCTCTCCGACAATCGGAGTGACAAATCCTAATCTCGAAATACGCCAACCCAACATCTACCTTTGGAGACACCTGTAATGCTCCTTTATAATCACCCAGTTACGTTGTGATGTTTGGTAGCACCCAAAGTGTTCCTCCGGTAAACGGGAGTTGCATAATCTCATAGTCATAGGAACATGTATAAGTCATGAAGAAAGCATTAGCAACATACTAAACGATCGGGTGCTAAGCTAATGGAATGGGTCATGTCAATCAGATCATTCAACTAATGATGTGACCTCGTTAATCAAATAACAACTCTTTGTTCATGGTTAGGAAACATAACCATCTTTGATTAACGAGCTAGTCAAGTAGAGGCATACTAGTGACACTTTGTTTGTCTATGTATTCACACATGTATTATGTTTCCGGTTAATACAATTCTAGCATGAATAATAAACATTTACCATGATTATAAGGAAATAAATAATAACTTTATTATTGCCTCTAGGGCATATTTCCTTCATTTTTATACCCAAAACCCGAAAGTTCCCATGTTGCTATGATAAAAATATCTACCGGGAAAAGGAATAGCCAGCTTATCTCTGAAGTGAGAGAAAATGGAGGTGACGTATGAAGATGTGAGTAATGACTCAAGCCGGGAAAGATGTGAGTTATGACTCAAGCATGGGGACAACAGAGTGGAAAGCACAATGAATGCAAATCACCTATTCATGGTATATAACAGTGGAAGAAATCCTCTTTTATGGCAATGATTGAAGTTTGAATTCACACTAATTTTGTTATCTTTCAAATACCATGCCAACAAACAGTTAGCCTACACAGGTTTAGAAGTACTAGCCGACTTACATATGGTTGTGCCTCTCATTTCAAGGGACTCACATGCAAGCAAATAATCATGAACAAATCTTCAAAAGAAAAATCATCAACGACATCTAGCAGAACTGAAGTAGTGGAAGAATTTTAGAATACATATATATTATGAAAAAAAATGAATGGAGAGATTTAAATGAAGTAAAAAATATCTTAGTGCTGATAAATATATCTGCTTATTACATTGAGGATCAAACTTCCCTCAAAAGAGTAAAGGAAACATCAAAATTCATTTGATGATAGATTATCTAGTAGGTGAAGTAGAGTACATAAGCCTTATATTTGGGATAACTTAGCATAATCAAGGGTTCTCTTTCCATCTGGTTTGTTTGACAAATAAAGTCTTGCATACTCTTCTACTCTCATTGTCTTGTATAACACCTTCTCTTCGGTACTGCCCAAAACTGGTGAAATTATTCCATCGTACTTTGGAACTTGAAATGCTGATATGGATAGTCGCTCCTTCTGGGCATTTATGGTGACCCTGTGCTCAATGCTCTTATACTTCCCATTTGTCATAATCTGTAAGCAATAATTAATTTGAATTAAATAAAATACAATTCCTCCCTTATATGAGGCGAAAATAGCTTGAAACTAGTGTAATATGTTCATACTGTTTATGAAACACCTCCCACTACACTACTCAATTATCACTCGGGTCAATAAAACATTCTCAATTCTAAATTGTTTGTGTTTCATTACTAGAATGCAAAATTAGGTTTAAAACCATACCTCAAGAAAGTCACCCACATTTACCAATAATGCATCACCCCGTGGTTTTACTGGGATCCATGCACCATGCCTTCTAATTTGTAGGCCTTGAACTGCATTCACTTCTAGAAGGATAGTTAGAAAAGATCCATCAGAGTGCGGTGAGAAACCTAAAACCTTTTCGGGCGTGGTTGTGCATGGAGGGTAGTAGTTCATTCTCAGAAATTGGCCCACATGCTTGTCTTCCATTAATTCAGGATCAACATCTATTGTTTTGGCAATGAAGGTGGCAAGAGAATGAGTGAGTTTCATCAACTCGGAAGAGTACTCTTCAATAGAATTCCTGGGATTAAAACAATAATAATGTATGTGTTATTGTTAGATATTTGTAGAAATTTAAATACTTACAAACTTTTAGTGACCTCACTTGGCATTAATTTTTTAGGGGATATCATTTGCCACTGTAAGATGTTTCAAACACAAACAAACTAACCTGAAATTAGGAGGCTGGTTTGGCCAGTAACTCATATCACGGGCCTGAGGTGGCTGTGAAAAGAGGCCAAACATGTCTGACCAATCTAGCTTTTGATCATCCGAGAGAACAAACGCTTGACCATAACCTTGAAGATCTCCTACTCGTTGCGCATATGCATTCTTAACTTCGAGGGGGAGCTGAAAGAACTTCTGAATGTCGTGCTTCATACCCGCGATGACCTCAATTGGTATTCCATGATTTACGACCTGTAGATTGTAGAGGTTAGACAAGTAGTCTTGCGTCACACATGGACTTCTGTTTTTAGCAATGGAATGGCTGGATCTAGTAATAAATATCTAGAAAAGTAAGTATACTGTTGAAATTAGAAAAGATTAAATCCACAACCAGTCAAACACAATCAAAGTTGTGTGACCACTTTTACATATTTCAAGGTATTTCATCCTGAACATTTACACACATACACCTCACATCCTTGTTTACTTGTACAAATTTTTTCAGGTATTTTTTAAACGAAATTTTGAATTTTGAATTTTTCAAAAATTCGGCCTCCATGGAAGCTGGGATCCAAAACGCCACACTCGAAAAAGAAGACATACTAAATAATTTAGACTGCTTGGTTAATACGAGACCGCACCTGGAAGAAGCCCCAGTCCTCACAGGCAAATCTGAGCTTGGCGGCCTCCGCCTCCACTGAGTCGGCATCGAGGAGCTTGCCGAGGTCGATCACCGGAACCTCATCGGAGTGGTCGGCGAGAACCGTGTCCCCGTCGACGCACGGCTGGATGTACCGTTCCATCGCGTCGACCGCCACCTCGCCGCCAGACGCCGCCAGCGCCTGGACGTTCCTGACGGGGAGTGACGTTCCCGACTGCGACCATCTGCCCTCGCTGGCGCTGCTGCCAACACTCCTCGCCTCCACCTCCATGATCACTAGCAAGCTACTTCTCTGCTACACTATACACAGTACACACTCTACTCCAGTTACTCTGCTAGTCTGCTTGCTTATCTGACCAGGCATTGAGCCGTCCAGGCTACTTATAGTATATAAGATTGTTAGTGCTTGCAAGTTGCTGACTAAAAGTTTTTCTTGGATCAAGATGAATGATTCCTCGAGCGGCTCGTCCGAGGTCCTCTGATCCATGCAGTTGGACGCACCGATCGATGCTAAAGCATGGCCGGCGGCTAACGGCCGAATTTTACGGGGATAGAATACTTTTGCACCCCACATGCATGATGTCAGTGTCCCCTCCAACTGTAAACGGCCTGGTTTACAGTGTTTCGAACTGCAGCTGAAATGCAGTAGAGGCACACGTCTGCATGCCGGCCGGGTTGCAGTGTAAACTGCAGCAGAAAAGTGAATGGCAGAGGGCGAAGTTGGAGCGACCAAATAACTACTGTAGGTTGGCTGTGCCCCGTTCGATACAAATCGAGCATATAACTGATTTTCCACACCTTTCGGGCAATCGCCCACGACCCCTTCAAACCCATGCCCTAAAATAGATAGAGTATTAAGCAGTGCCATATGGTCCTACAAGCCCCACTGGGCCGTTGCACGCAGAGTTTCAGACGAACGCATTTTGAGCATTCATGCACGACACCGGGGCGCACCAGGGTTAAAAATTTCAACGAAATTTCAGTGAAATTTCGGAAATTTCGCATATTTCAGTGGGCTCCAAAATATTTTAACCCCGAAATTTCAAGGCAGATTCAAACTGATTTCCAAATAGTTTTAAATATATTAAAATTAAGTCAAATTTAAAATCTCAAAATCCAAAATAATTTCTGAAATATCGCATTTTTCAATGAGGTCCTAAATTATTTGGTTTCCGAAATAAAAAACCTTGGGGCGCACAAGCAGGGGCGTGCCCATGCCAATGCAACCCCTGTGGTTTCAGAGTGGATTCCTGCAATTCAACGACAGCTAACAGATTTGGACTTCTCCGCATCATTTTTCTTTTCTTTTGAGAATCAGTCATCTCAGCATACTTTTCTTACAAGGACTGATTTTCTGTACCAATGCGAGTCACCGCCAGAACTATATATCTCGCCCGTTTGCAAGACAAGAGTCTTTCTCGCCTTCAACTATCCTGCGAATGGGCCGGATGAGCTTGCGGTTTTTCTACGTGCGCCTGAAAATTTCATTCTTCTCTACAGATGGAAAAGTGACCAAAATACCTGGCCCCACTTGTCAGCGTCCCCCCAATTACTCAAAAAAAAGGTGACCGAATCCCCGTGTGTCATTATTTTTTCTTCTAATTTAGTTTTCCGTGTGCTGACAACTAGGACCCATAGGTTATAAGGGAGTGCTAACAAGGTAGGTATAGGCGTATTTTGGTCACTTCAACTGGGTCAATAGCCTTTGACCGAATGGTAACGGTGCCGAGTGGTATTTTAGTGCATACGCTTAACAGAAGAATGACATTTTTGAGTAATTTAATCTTCTAGTGGCAAAATAGACTAGTGTGGCACAACTAGTGGCAAAACTGATTAAAACCCATTTTTTTAAAAATATGAACTTTTTTTTACTTTGTATAAACATTTATTTTCATTGCTTAACCATGTTGTTGAATGGTTTGAGACATTTTCATAGAATTATGTGAATATTCTTATTTGCATTGTAGTAAAAACTTTATAATATATCGTGAATATTTCTTCTGAATGTCATAACACATTTAAAAAAATATGTATACATTTTTTCATTGTATAAACATTTTTTGAAATGTGATAATTTTTTTTACAAATGTTACAAAAAATAATTTTAAAGCATGCAAACATTTTTTACCATTGCGTAACCATTTTTCTCAGGGTACAAGCATTTTTCTATATTATTTGAACATTGATTTTTACATTGTAGTAACTTAAAATGCACAAAACATATTTTTGAAACCCATATATTTTTAAATGCTTTCAATATTTTTAAACGCTGCATGCATTTTTTATATTGCATGGCTTTTTTAAGAGTGATTATGTTTGTAGAATTTTAAGTAAAATATGTTTCCATTACAAAAAAATATATAAAAAAATTAAACATGGGCTAGAGAGTCAGCGCTCCTCCCACGTTGGCCCGTGGATTTTGGGGATCCTTGAGACTAGACATGCTTCTGTATCGCAGCGGACGAGACACAAACGCTCCCGAGTCACTGGGCCTAAAGGAAGAACACGTCATATGTGCCACCATGGGCCATTGATGCAGGTTGAAGGCGTCGTTGTCTATATCTCGCCTACTGCGAGACTTAACGTCGCCTCACCTCTGGCACTGGGGCGCTCAAGCCTTAGTGCGCTGACGAATATAGGCAGTTTAGGAAGGTTCTATAGACTGGTTTGGGTACACGTTAGATGAGGGGTTTTTTCAATTTCTTTTTTCCTGTGTTCCTGGTATTAGTTTTCTTCGAGTTTTCTTGTTTCCTTTTTTCCAAATATGTGCTGACAACTTCGAATACACATTGTATATTTTTAATATACTCCCTCCATTCCTAAATACTTGTCTTTCTAGACATTTCAACAAGTGACTACATACGGAGCAAAATGAGTGAATCGACACTCTAAAATATGTCTACATACATCCGTATGTAGTAGTTATTTGAAATGTCTAGAAAGACAAATATTTAGGAACGGAGGGAGTACATGTGTAACAGTTTTGATACACGTGAACATTTCTCAAATACATAATGAACATGTTTTTTCAAATAGATCTTTGAAGTTTTTCTTCAACTAAATTAAATATTTTTAAATACACAAGGAATATTATTTCAATTGTTATGAAACATTTTTTGTAACTACATGATATTATTTACATTTTACAAACATTTTGAAAAATGTCACCACAATATTATTGGAATTTGTGCACATTTTTTTACATGTACAAACCTTTTTGAAATGGCACGAAACATTTGTAAAAATTATGCAAACATTTTTTCCGTCGTATAAAGATTCCTTTTAATGTGAAGAACTTCTTTTGAAATGCATGATTTTTTCAAAATTATGCAAACATTTTCTTACATTGTGTAAACAATGTTTTTGAATGGTATCAACATTTTTTAAAGTTGGACGAACATTATTTTTACACCGCATGACCATTTTTTAAATGTGTGATGAACGCTATTAAATATTTTATCAAAGTACTTTTGGAGTATTTATATTTATATTTTTGGAATATGAAAAAAAAGTAAAAAATGGTAATAACAATTAAAGGGCCAGAGGAATTCTCCCACCAACTAGCATCATGTAACCCTGAAAGCCCCTCCCCACCTCCCCCCCCCCCCCCCCCCCCCCTCCCCGGTATAATATAACTCGGGGATAGATTAGTCGAGAAGATACATAACCTGGATCTGATACTCAATCCCTCGATCATTGTAACCCCTATAAACAATCAATTCAACCGAGCATGAAGTATTGTTTTACCTCTTTGTGAGAGCCTAAACCTGGGTAAATCCTTCCTTGTTTGAAATATACTATTGTGCATACGTAAATATTTCAACATTTCAAGAAAATTTTCCAATGCACGGTGAATATTTTTAAACTAAGTAAATTAATTTTTTTAAACTACAAAAAGAATAAATTTACTTAGTTTAAAAAAATATTCACGTCACATTAAAAAATGTCATAATGTAAAAAAATAGTTCACACAGTTTTCAAAAAACTATTTGTGCACTGCAAAAGCATGTTTGTAACAATTTATAAATATACTGATGACATTTACTTTTTTTCACAAAAATTTAAAAAAAAATCACATAATTTGCGAAGATATTCATTCAATTTACATTTTTTATGACATTTAAAAAACGTTTATGCGTTTTAAAATACGTTAATGCCTTACTAAAAATGTTCATACAATTTTAAAACTGTTTGTGTAATTTTCCAAACATGTTTATAAGATATAAGTAAATTTTCATGATATTCAAAACATTCACAACACAAACAAATGTTCGTATATTTTTAAAGAAAGTTTGTGACATTTTTCAAAAATGTTTAACGTGTGTATCAAAATGTTCACCGTGTATTTTCAGAAATAGTCAATGTGCATTCAAAAAGTTACACATGCATTCGGATAAATGTTTAACATGTATTAAAAAATTTAAACATTTATCTCGAAAAGTTCAACCTGTATATAAAAAATGTTCAACGATTATTCAAAACATAGGTATGTATTTGAAATAGAAAAAGGGGTAAAAATACAAAAATAGGAAAAATAAAATAAAACCATTGGAAAAGTTGATGAAAATATGAAGAAAAAAACAGCCAAACATTCCTAAAATCTAGGGAAGAGTTTACAAAACTAATGTGACGCTTTCTGAACCAATGATGTTGGGCTGACCCATTAGAACGAGCTCTATACGCGAGCGATGCTTCTATCTCTTAATAAGCAAGAGATAGCACCATGCTTATTCTTTGTCTTCTGTCGATGCATAGATGGGAAATCACACTCTCGCTCATTTGCTTGCGGCTCCCAATATTACATGAAAATAAAACGAAGTGCGCTCGCTGACCTCCTGACTAAGAAAACAAACAGCCGGGTGGGGGTGGGGGATCAGCTAACAGGGTTTCTTTTTTTTCCGGAATAGAACATGTATTGTCACAAAAGAAAATGTTCGCGCTTATTTATTTTTAGAGAATTTAAAAGCCGGTCAAGAATTTTAAAACTTCTCATGGTTTAATTTTCAAAAAATATCACATAAAAGGTATAAAATGAAACATAATAAAAAGGAATAGAAAATTGGATGAAAACCCTGAAGAAAAAGAAAGGGTGTATAAAAGAGAAAGCCATAAAAGGGTCTTCTTATTTTGTTGTATTTCTCTTAAATTAAGATCAAAAGAAAAACAACCGACACATTGAAAAAACAGTACAGAAAAGTTATGTATACTAAATTGCATGAAAATCGAAAAAAAAATGGCCAGGCGTGAAGCCGAGGAAAAATAATTGGGCCAAGGCCGAAAGGATGCCATGGTGTGTCATTTGTACCCAAAAAAACTACTCCCTATTCTCAAAAAAAGAAAACAACCCCCTCCGATCCAAAATAAGTGTCATGTTTATAGTTCAAATTTGAACTAAAACCATGACCATTATTCTGGATCGGAGGAATACTATTCTTCATTATAAGCGAAGTATAGGAAATTAGTATCGACAAGTGAATTAGTTAATTCCTATTTTCACCATGTGGCATTAAACTATCGTGGTAACACACATCCCCACACGCAACTTCGATTCGTCCAGGTCAAATTTTCATTTGTTTTCTTTCCCTTATTTCTTTCTTTTTTGCCTGTTTGCTTATTTTGTTGTATTTCTCTTAAGTTCTATATTTAAAAAAAAAATCAACTTTGGTTCTATCTTTTGACCTTTCCTTGATTTATGTTTTTGTTTTTCTTAATTTTAGACTAGGGCATTCTTTTTATACAATATGAATATACATTCATACACATGTGAAGATATTTAAAATAAAATATATACACTTTTTATAAAAAATATATTTTTGTGTACACAATTTTGTTTCAAATACACGGTGAACATTTTGTTGCACCTACATCTTTTTCTCATCTAGTACGTGAATATATTTTTTCTAATGTACAGTTCTCTCTTTCTTGAGACTTCCTTTTGACAATATTTTTAACCTAGAAAATAATTATATAAAAATAAAAAAGGCATTGACTTGGACTGAGACATGGGCCGGTCGGTCCATGTGCGGTCTCCCTCGGCCTTACGTTGATAATTTGACGGAGCGAGGTGACATCAAGCAGCAGAGTTTGGCCAGCTAAGGAGCTATCATACATGAAACCATAGACTATAGTAGTTCTTTTATTATCTATATTTTGGTCTACGAGTTAAGGAGCTCGAATTTCAAGACTCACAATTTAGCGAAACATGCTTTACAGTTAGGGATGGGTCGTCATGTTTGGTTAGACCACCTCGATGATCTTTTGTTCATCCCTGTAAAGCTTCGTGAGGTTGTCTAGAAAAATTGACGGAGCGAACATCAAATAAAATCACTGTGTTCCTCAAAAAGAATCGCACATCGGACCTCACATGGAGCTGTTTCGTGGAGTTGGCTTGGAGTGCAAGTGTATGAGTGTGTCATTTTTATTTTTCTTAGAACTGAGTCAATTATTTTACCGCATTCATTAGTTAAGAGAGAATAGAGTTTGTTACATAGTCCCAAATTACAAGCAAGTTGTTACTCTCTTGGCATAATTGTCCCCAATTTTTTTCACAGCCGCGACCCCAAGGTAAAGCTTCAATTTTTTTTTCCTCTCTTGCTCCCAGACTTGACATTGGTGCGCGCATTTTCGTGACTTTATTCCAGGCCTTCTAGCGATGTGCGTTCAGTGGGAGGAGACATTCTCGTCAATTATGAATGCATCTGTGACGACTTTGTCAATCTCAAAATTATGTGTCGGCCCAGTCTCTTCGAGGTGTCCATAGGGATAGGGTGCGTGTGTGCGTTCGTAGAGGTGAGTATGTGAGCAACTTCTATTGTATTGTGTTAAAAAAACTATGTTTTCTTATTATGACCGGTCACAAAGGTGATTTGTTTTCTTGAGGATCCTCTGCCTCTCAACTATAACTCTATGATTATGAAATAAAACTCCTTTTAGTCCCGCAAAGAAAACTAAAGTACTCGTTACAGAAAAAATGAATTCTCTCATGAATTTGGGAAAGATTAGAGTATGGTCGAATTGGTCGTGGGCTAACCACCGCTAGCTAATATTTTTTTGTGCTTAAAAGGCGGAACTAAAAATTAAGAACGTGCAAAAAGTTTATGTTTCTTTATTATCTCCAAAGGCAACGCGTTAGTCGCGGCGCTGAGCTTTACAGCAAGAGATACAGTTTGAAATATTTTGCCAATCTTACATGCAGTGAGTAAAATACTCCCTCCGTTCCTAAATATTTGTCTTTTTAGGGATTTCAATGAGTGATTACATACGGAGCAAGGTGAGTGAATCTACACTCTAAAATATGTCTATATACATCCATATGTGTAATCCATTTGAAATCTCTAAAAAGACAAATACAGTATTTAGGAACGGAGGGAGTACACATGTATAGCATGCATATGTACCCAAAATTAAGGTTACTCCCTCCTTCCATCTATATAGGGCCTAATGCGTTTTTCAAGACCGTCTTTGACTATTGATAAAATTAATACTACATGACATGCATAATGTGAAAATTATATCATTGAAAGCTCCTTTCACATACGAATTTGATGATGTGCTTTGTGTAAGTTGCATGTCATATATTATTGCTCTAACATTTGGTCAAAGTTAGCCTTGAAAAACGCATTAGGCCCTGTATAGATGGAAGGAGGGAGTAGCAGGAGATCGATCATGCTTCTTATTTACAAGGAGGAGCTGGTACATGCATATGCACATTCGTAGAGGGATAGACGTGAAATACAAAATTTGCAACAACCCATTCGCCGACGATCCACACGCGAAAACGCTTGCTACCTACAGGCCTAGCTACATTCGCAGAGAAAACACGAGGATCGAAGAGCGAAAAGAAACATCATCGTCGATCGTCGTCTCAGAACCCCGGGACGAGCATGGTGGAGAACCAGATGACGAGGTCGTCGGCCAGGGCGCCCTCGCCGGCGTGCTTGGCCGCGGCCTGCCTGCCGCCGTCGGCGACGTACACCCGGCAGAGCGGGCACGTCCGCTTGCAGAGCGCGAGCCACCGGTCGACGCAGTCCCGGTGGAAGGCGTGCTCGCAGGGCAGCCGCCGCGTGGCCTCGCCGGCGCGGATCCTCGAAAGGCAGACGCAGCACTCCTCGCCGGCCGCCGGATGCCTCGCCGCCTCCTCCGACGACGGCGCCTTGATGCAGAGCATCTTGGAGATGTAGGAGAGGAGGTAGCTCATGGTGGTGCGAGAGTGAGGTCGGTCGAGCTGGTGTTGTGTTGGGTAGAGGAGGGCATATGTAATGGGGTCTTAGGTCGGGGGTCAGGTGGCTGGCTGGTGCGGACGCTTTGTTGGTGAGGGTGGTTGCTTTGCCACTTGCCACTATCCGAGTGTGTTGGGAGATCCCCGTTGGAGAGGGTGCACCTACACTGCACCTCAACTTTATTTAGCACCACCAAACCCTGGATAAAGCAAGTGATCTTGTGCACACACAAGACATGGACGGACGGACGGAGGTACGTTCGTTCGTTCGTTCACGGCCGGGAGCGTGTCGCTCTCAGGGGAGAAAAGTAATGTAGGAATCAAGAAATTCACAACATTAGGGTTTTTTTTTTGCATGGACAAGCATTAGTTGCTGTGTCCATTTCCATTGGAGAGCCCACATATTTTTTTCCTTGACATAAAGTTGACACTGATCTCGCATGATAACACAAGGCAATGTTCCTGTACATGAGTCAAAACAAGTAGGACAAAACGTTTTTTTATTTTTGTGAAACTCCCATAGAGCAAGTATAATAATGGGTTGGTCCTCGTTCCTTTTCTTTCACTTATAGTATTACATTTCTTTACACATATTATTACATTGTGAATATACCTTGTCTTTAATACATGATTCATGACAAAATAAAGAACAGACATACCAAATAAAGCTTAGCTAGACATGTCATAGTTATTGTACATATAAGTAACTTAATCAAATTAAAAAAGAAAAAACAAAAGAAAAACCCACACAAATCTTTATGTAAAATCAATGACATAGGGTGCAATACTTAGGGAACGTTTAGATGTGCTTTAGCAAAACTTTTTTTGAAATGCACAATTTTAGGGCGTTACATCTGAAAGAACAAAAAACAAACCAATCCATATGTCTAGCGCATTAGTATTTGAACAAAAATATAATGAATAAATCTTGCCCGACAAGCCAGAAATATGACGTCTTCAATAAGTGCTAAACCACTGTGCAATTTCTCTAATAACTTGCTCTATGGTTGGACATGGGATGCTGTTACCATTCTGAACACAATCCCCAACACTGCATACTTGCGATAGGAAATGCAACTATGGTGCGCGTTCTCAACTTCATTAAAACATGACATTCATATAAGGATAGGGCAAACAAAACACACCCCATTGAAAAAAGTGCCGATAAAGCTATTCAGAAGTATATACCAAATGATAATGATATCAAGCATTGGTGACGCACAATAAGAGATATACAGGACTCTGGAACAATACATGTACAATGGCCAATATGACAAAGCATTGAAAAACTTGTGTAATGACCGCTATTGTTTAATTGAAATTAAAAATTGATTATTGCTAAATACACAGGCTATAGAGGCCAGCCGGCATTGATAGTTCTAGTTTAAAAGACCAAGATTATTCGCCTTATCCCCTCCTTCTGTGCTGGTGAGCCATCTTCTCGGCGTGGGCCTTCCTGTCAGCGTGAGCCTTCCTATCGGCGTACATTGGAAGGCTACTGATCTCATTCATCTCGCCCAGGAGCTTGTCTTCAGTAATGTTATCTGTGATGCTCCTCATCACCTGTCCATATATATTACAACAAGACAATGGAAATTGTTAGATTGTGTATGGCGATCTGTTTCTCAATACTCTCAATGCCTACACGGCAGGGGATGCGGTTAAATTGCACAGTAGATTCTATCATGTATGAATAGCGATGGTCTGCAATAGTAAGGAGGTAAAATGCAATGGCAATATACCAAGCTCAAAATTTATCAACCATCGCAAGAACATCATTTGACTATTATTATTAAAACATTACGAATTGTATTGCAAATTGACAACCTAACCATGAATCAAACATGAAAGATGAACTCATCACACAAAACTGTATGTCTTGATTAATTTAGTAATGATATGATTTTCAGGAATGCAAAATGACAATCATCTGTCTTTTGGATGTACTCAGCAACAATCAAGACTGGGTATGGTCACTAGCCAGTTTAGGAAAGGGACGTTGAGATCAGAAGAGATCATGTTGAATTATGAAGACAATGTACTACAGAACTATGATTCATAGTGCAATACAGGGCCTGTGGCCTGCGCCACTTGTCCAATTTCTATATAAAGTGGATCACCAAGATACCGAACTTCATAATGTGCATAACACGTATTGGATGACATCGATACTGGCACTAGTTTTCAGCATGATTTGGTTCAGGAAATCAAGCCCGTCCATAGAGAGGGAGGGAGAGAGGGAGAGAAATGCCTTTCTGTAAGTATTGATATCATTAGGAGTTGATTTATCTGCTCGGATTCGCATGCAGAACCAGCAGTCCTCCTGTTTATTCCAAGAGCACTCAACAATTTTCCCTGATATTGAAGATGGATCTACATCATCTGCAGAAGTTACAGCACAACACCCACATTTAGTCCAAAATGAAATCACATTAAAGCAAAATTGGCTGTTTCAAGAATTGAAACATGATGCCTCGAGAAAAAACTGTTGTGGCAGATTCTATTTAAAGACAACATCATACAAGGGCCATAGTTCTAGACTTAAAGTTACCAGGTATGCCAAGATTTTGAAACACTTAATCAGCGTATTACAAATATAATAAAGCTGCACGATTGCGCCAGGGAATGGTTGAAAAAATATTGCAAACACATCCTTACCAGCAAATACCACCCGGGTACCATCCATAAGTTTCTTTTTGCCTCTCTCGTACAGAAAAATAAGCTGACGGTTTTCACTACCAGTCTGCAGCATTCAGAAATTAGAACGATGATAAATTTGGACACAAAATTCACCGAGTCACACATCCACATGAACAGATTCCACACCAAAACTAGTTCTATTTTAATATTTAACATTCAAGAATATGACAAGCATATACAAACCTCAAACAAAAAGTCAACTGAATTCATCTCTGGGTACTTCCATTTTAAAAGACCTTCGTGTGTACGATTCACGTACGGATCATCCCAGCCCTATATTAAGAATAACAGAAACACTTTAACATATGAAGAAAATGGAAGGGAAAAAATAAGCCTGTTAAGCGTATAACTTGAAATGCATGAAGAAATACATGGACTGATAAATAACAGCTGCAGGGAGGCAGCTTGAGCTAGGTTTTCTCAAGTGACACAAAAGTTCAGCTTAGCCAATATGTCACCAGTGACTCGTCAAAAAGTCAAACATAGTGTCTTGTTATGGAAATCAGAGCTGGAGCAGGGTATGCCCTTGAAGGAACTGCAGCTATTTTCAGTGCACAGGTGTTCCTAACTGCATGTCATTA
Organism: Triticum timopheevii; assembly: GCA_963921465.1. NCBI lineage: Eukaryota > Viridiplantae > Streptophyta > Magnoliopsida > Poales > Poaceae > Triticum > Triticum timopheevii. Next base: position 43,347,589 of record OY997264.1, on the reverse strand, counting down.
GCATGCTTTAGGGAAAGATTTATATATATGGATGATAAAGGATGATTGCTCTCAGTAGAGATCGAGTCCTTTGTCACTTCCATGTCACGGAAACATTGTTATGAGTATGCAGGAAGTTAAACTTGGAACACGGCCACTTCTAGAAGCAGTCCAGCGATAAGAGCCGGATGACAACAGACATACGCGCGGATACAGGTATTCCGCAGCATCACATATTTTCTGAACTGAAAAAGAAGGGGAAACAAATTGGGATAAGGCAAATACGGTGTGGACATAGTGGGGACTCGGAGCCAGCCTCCAGCAACCGCGCTGGCGCCGCCTAGACTCGACCTCGACGCCGCTGCCGCCCGGACTCGCTTCTCTAGTTGCTAGCTCATCACCGCCGTTTCCCCCAAGCCCAGCTCTCCCCCTGACAAAGAACATCCAGGCAGAGAGGAAGTTGGCAAGGCGTCCGATGATGAGGAAGAAGCTCTGGGCGGGGAGAAAGATGGGGACTGCAGACGCCAATGAGATACATGCGGCGGCGCAGTCTTTTCATCTGCTCTCAGGCGGCTGGAGGAAAAGAGAACGGTTGGAGGAGCTGACTAGTCTAGGATTTTCAGAAGCTGGGTCTTATATGGCCTCTGAGTGGAGAGCTACATGGACCTAGTGGAGGGTTCATATGAATTGCCCAAAGACTTTACCAATAGAAATGAGGCAATATGTATCCAGTCTACTAAAAAAAATCTCTCCTCTAATAATTATCATTAAATCTTTATTACATGCTGTTTATTTTTCTAAGTACCTATTTACCCTGCCGTATCCCGGAATGGCTGTTTTTGGAAAATGACGTATCCCGTGTCCCCGTACTCGTATCCCCGTGTCCGTAACTAACCCCGCATCGGTGCTTCTTAGTACAAAATTGTGCTCAATTTACCATACAAAGATACATGCATTGATCTGTCTTAACTTTTTCTCGGTTGCCTTATAGAGGATATAGCATTTCTAGTTCCAATTTCCATGGACAACAACAATCACGTATCAAAGCCAGAAACGACAAGACCACCCTACCTGAAATATAAGCCCATCAGATTCATGTGAAAGTGCTGGAATAAACTCCTTGAGTAATTTCTTCACCGTGGAAAGCAGCCAAAAATCCTTTCTCCTTACCTGATAAAAACCAAATATCAGAGAACTGTTTATGGTTATCCACTGAACATTGTACTGCAATGAAATAAACAAAATAATCCATCTAGATTTAGGTACCGAAAAAAGTTCCAGGTCATATCTGTATGATGGATTGCCCTTCAGACCAGTTTCGAACTGCTTTCTCTCATAGATGCGTGGACGAATTATTTCATCCTCAAGTAGCTTCCACCTGTCAGAAAAGGGCAACTGCATCCGAAGATTAAATAAAATGCGGTCACTACAGTACAGAGTAATGGAAATGCTTAAACTTCAGAATCACCATATATTCATATATCTACATAGATTAAAATCATTTACACACAAAATATTTCATCAGTGATTATCCAAAATTAAGAGCTTACTTCTATCAATCAAAATAATATAGCTATATTCTTATCAATCACTTCTGATAAACTTGTAGTGCGCTATACTGTATTATTATCTCAACAACAATGATTTCCTGTGAAAGGTCAATGAGATCTCTGGTACTCATGCCACAAGCCCAAAATACATGATACCAAAAAAAAACAGGCATATACACGTCATTAATTGGGACGGTGATAAAATGGCAACTTAAGTTAATGATAGTAGATTTGAAGTTTCTACCTTGACTTTGGAGGAGAAATTAATTGCCATCAGATCATACGCTAAGTACCTCCGCTTCAATCCACCACCTGGTATGGCGTCTACAACCATTTCTCCATCGATCAATGTAAAGTTGTGGAAACCCTTGAGTTAGGAAAACAGAGGTAAAGTAAACAATATAATAAAAGAAAAGGAAATGCACTAGGCCTGTTATCCAAACCGAAAGTGAGGTCTTACATCGTTAACATTCCTAATAGGAAAACGCATCTGAACTCTTCTAAAGCAGAAGTTCCGGTCTATTAAGAAACAGCCATCCCGCATTATAAGCATCATGTATCGTGTTCCGTCAGCTTTCCATGTAGCATAATAATATCTTTGTCTCAGAAGTTGCAGGTTCTCACTTTAAATTGAGACACAAAAGAACACGAGTTAGAGGAAGGGCCAAAAGGCCAAAACAGAAGCAAGAACACTATAACAGCTGTTATTTCTTAAAGGACGAGACTCGTATTATTTTCTAATTAAAGAATGACTGCTTCCATTCAACCTAGCTGAAACTAGTTGATGGCGGACCAACCTTTCTTTACATCGACACGCGTAACAATTTTCTTCTCGATTTTTCACTTTCAAGCCAAAAAAAAAAAACTACAATTACGGCAAACTAGTTGGCCATAACAGTATAGAGCGGAACGGCAGAAGGCAATTGTAAGACCTAACATTCAGTGCTTACGAGGGTATTACATTAAGCATGCATGGTGTCTGTATGTATTTCAATGACATAGGCACTCTCTTGAATGCTGCCACATATGCTATATAAGGATGTGCACCAAAAATGGCAACATTAAATATTAAACGTGCAGTAGAATGCATCAACTATACCACAAGAGGAATACTCTTCCCCATGGAGAAAGTACCAGTAGGAGCAGCAAAAGGAGGTGGTTAGGCATTAAGATTTTTTTTTAGGAATGCACGGCACAAAAGGATGAAGCAACATGACCTTGGACCAGGAGGAACTTAAGAAAGGTGTCATCTCATCAACTCATCATTGGGTTGTTAGGCGACAGAGAACAGCAGATGTGAGATAAGATAGCAAGAACACAAAATGGAGTAGGAGGAACTCATGAGAAAGGTAGGAAGTTTATGCAAGTTTTACCCAAGGATATGAGGCTATAGTACTGGACTATCCATACTCCAGTTCCAGTAAAAGGGTTGGACTTGGTTCCTGATTCTAATTATGTTTATCCTTTCCTCTAGCTTCGTACACCTGTTTTTTGTTCAACAAAGCCTTAGAGGCTTATAAATTAGAGCTACATTATGGTCAAACGATACTTGCATGTGCCATACTTTAGGATTTGCATGCCCTAGTTGGAACGCGCTCTGTGTATAAACAAAGAATTACATTCACTTTCTCTACTATCTATTCGGCACATCAACCATTCTTGACTGCAGAAACATTTCCTCAAATAACGCTTCTGTCATCAAATTATAGCCGGTCAACTAATCCTGATTCCCGAAGCAATTTTGACAGATGAGAGGTAAGAGACAGAGAGATACGTCAAAACACAAGATACATCTCAAAGGAGCAAAATGAACATGAATGTTGTTCTATGAACCTTAAAAAAACAAAGGGTGCCAATCTAAAGGGTGTATTTGGGTTATTCAATATGAGGTGAGTAATGACTCTTATTGCTTGACAAAACGAACAAACAGCATCTGCACTGGTATTAGAGTCATGTACCAATATTATTCCATCAAACCAAGATAACCACTGCATGCTAAAGCAAATTCTACAGTTACCACCTAGACATAGTTCCTCCTTATATGGCAGTCATCTGTCGCTTTACTCATAAGAATTATTAACACTAACTTTGTACTAAAGTTAGTACAAAGTTGAGTTACTTATTTTGGGACGGAGGGAATATATAATATAATGATGGCACATTGGCTTCTACAAAATGCAAAGAAATATTGGTGACCACGACAAAGTAGAGCAAATTTATGTAAAATGCAACCTGCCTTAATTTGGGGTATACGTTTTCCCTTAATTGTGTGCTCATCTCCAGTACTACATGATTTAGCATATAGTGGGGTTATTTGGAGGGAAACTGCCTAAGAGAACATGCATTTGTACACAAAGACCACTTTGCACAAACAGCATCTAAATTGGCTTAAGTGATACCTGTTAAGGGAAACTGGATGAGATCCTGGAAATTGAGCATTAGCTCTACCCTGGAAAGCAAGAGGGTAGCAGAACACTGTAAGAAGTTTGCTTTTGTGAGCACAGCGATTATACAGGGATAGTGTAGTAAGTTCAAAATAAAGGGATGGCTACAGTTAAAAAAAAGGTACCTAAGAAAACAAGACAGTGAAACACAATGAATATGCACATAAAAATAAACTTCAGTGAAATGATCTCCAACACCAGCAAAAGAAGTTTTCATTGTCACACCTATTCACCGAAGCTACAGCCAATAATAAATTAAAAATGGATGTTCATAGACTCTTCTGCATCAAACTTCAAAACTAATTGATACAAGACGAGTCAACCATCTGTGTTTGCAACAAGTTAGCTGAATTCAGATTTTGATCAAATAAGATTCTCTTCAAACCATAGTACATACATACATAGCTATGAGTTCCAATAGTAATCAAAATAGAGTGTAACTTTGCAAACTGGTTTGAGAAAATGGAACTGGTGACCGTATAATCAATATAGCTATGAGTACAGTACATACATAGTGGCACGGTGACAAGACCAAACTACGCAAATGTAACTGCTGATAACATTTTTCTGTCGGCATACAGCAAAGGGAACTACGTCATTAACAATTTTAGGGGTGGGGAAGACTGAGTATGTGAAAGATGTGACTAAGAGCAAAAGACTGGATTAAAACTTACATTGGGCACAAAATCAAGCAACTTGAAACATATGCCACGCAAGATATCTTGCTGGTCAAAAGGTACAGCATCCCCTAAGACATCATCATTAGTAATGGCCTTGTCATCTACAGGATCCTACAATGAGCAGGAAAATTTTGTGAAACATTAGCAATATAAGAAAGTGTTGTACGGAACTATTGATACTTAGTAGAACGCTGGACCTATCTAGTAAAAAGGATTAACATATTCACAAGGAAACAACATATGAAATGGCATGTGGGTGTTAATCCAAAATCAATGTGACCCATGCAAACTTCGTAAGCTTCCAAAAAAATCCTAAAATGATGTTTCATTAGCTAATAAATGTGTTATTGTTGTATTGGTGGATGTAGTGGGGAAGGTATTATGTCACTCCGTAATATTTCATGTCAAAGACAACAGTATATGGAAGGACATTAATTTCTCCAAAGTACAATCAAAATCCCTTAAAAATGTTGCTGGCATACAGAAAATATCTAGCCAACAGTTTTGATCATTTTCTAAATTTTGCATGCAAAGTTCACAGGAATACAAATGCTAGTTTACACTTTACACTACATGCGCCCCACATGCAATTATTCTTTTAAAACAAATCTATTAGCTAATGGTTACCAAATCATCTTATAATGTTCATAATGTTGACCTGGGTGGCATTAACAGAGAATTATCCAAACATGTACTGGAAGAAACACCTACTGGTGATGGTGCAGGCTCGCCATTATCGTCATCGTCGTCCTGCTTAGCTTCACCATTTAAATCAAGATCAGAAGGCCTCTTCCATTCTGGTGTCGGTGGACATGTGATACTTTCAGGAATTTCATGATAAAATGTATACAGTGCTTGAATGTAGTCGGTTTTATATATTCCTGGAGGCCGTCTTTGAGCAAATATATTTAACGCCTAGCAAACAAAAGATTTAGCCAAGGAAACAAAAGGAAATATTACAGTAAATTACATTTGAAGCATAAGTTGTCTCACCTCAGTAACACTAGACAGTTGTGTGCGCATTAGGTAATGAACAATCATAAAGCCAGTACGGTTATGCCCATGAGTACAGTGAACAAGTACGTATTTGGGATTCCTTGATGGCTTCTGGCGCTCATGAAACGCCAACACCTAAAATTTAGCATGGATAGAGCTTCATCAGCTAGATTGTTTAAAGGAAATTTGCTGCAATTAGGTTATCAATATTCTGGTCTACGTGTTCCAACTGGAGAGACTACAAGTGTACACACTGAGTGTAGCCCGGCAAAGTTGTTTCCCTATGAATACTCAAAATATATATAATAAAAATAACTCATGGATCATTTTACATCATTGCCGTGATGCTCCAGTATTATTTCATGAATCATGATTTTGAGAACTTTTAAACCTTAAAAACTTATATCCTGACACGAGTGATAGCCACATACATTCTTGCCTAGGGAACACAATACAGCACTTGTGAAATTTTAAATACAGATTCGGTATTTCTACAAACAACATAAAAGAGCCATTGAAAAATTCAAGACAATGTCTATATCTACAAGAATATAAAAAGCACGAGTTGGTTGGGATACTTTTGATTTGAGCCGTCCAAAGTGACTAGAGGAGGATATATAACATGTCCACAACCATCGGATGGGTAATTCTGAAATTATATTGAAGTTTTTGGACAGCTCAAACCAGAAGTATCCCAACCAACTCATGTATATTGGTATAGATATAGATATTGTACTTACGGTCTTCCAAGTACAATGATCCAATGGTTGCAGACAAGAACTTTTGCTTACTGGTTCTTTATGAGATATTTCTTTAACAAAATGAGTTTCATGTTTTTGCTCTGAAGAAAATTCTGAACAATGTCTCTTGATTCAACATAATTACAATGATCAATATAAATGGACTTATTTTCTTTTGTGTCTGTAATATGTTGCCATCTATCTACTGGCATTTCTAAACAAGTTTTCTGAACTACATGTTTTTTATAGTTTTCTTCCACATCAACAATATTGAATGTAAGAAAGCATCCACAAAATAAGACTATACTTAAAAAGATAGCTTTTTTTTATGTTTCGATTATGTTATTGAGTCATGCTTTTCACGTGTGTGGTAACTAGTATTTTAACACTTTGTGGATGGCTGAATGAAAAACAGCAGGTGCAAGCATGCACTTGATCTGGTATCATTATTAATTTATTAGACTTCCATTCTTTTATACTAATGACACATAGGCACTTAACCTAACTATCAAGTGCAACACATAGGCAACATATGTTATGTAGGCAACTACAGTATAGAGCACCATGTTTAAAACCTTGACGACAGGTGCTCACAATAAAAAAGGATGCCAGAAAAATAAAAGAAGATTTGGAGTTTACATATTCATGTCTAACCAAAAATACATCAAAAAAGCATAGTGGCAAGGTCATCAAACTAGGAATCTAGGTTACCTCATACACAAACGTGTTAACAGCTTCATTTTCTGGTACAGCATCTCTCCCCCTGCAAGCAATCTGAAATGAACAGAAATGTCACAGGAATTATTTTTTATTAATGCTGGAATATACATATTACTATGTAAACTGAGGTCTCACTCTCACCTTGACATGTTTAGTACCTTGCTTCGTCCACTCTGCTGGCGAATAGTACCGAGAGGTATTTGTCAAGTCAATCACCAAACCTATCTGATAAAATAGCAGAGGGGGAATAGTTAATACAGGCAACAAGCTATAATATGTTCCAAATTGATCAAATCAAGTACTCCCTCCGTTCCAAAATAGATGACCCAACTTTGTACTAACTTTAGTACAAAGTTAGTACAAAGTTGAGTCATCTATTTTGGAACGGAGGGTGTACTCATTATGGATTGTAGAACTCTCTTCAGTAGCAAATAGCTAGAAGATAGGAAAGACAATCAGTAGAAAGTATGTCAACTGAGAGTTGAGATACTTCAAGCAACTGTTACAGCTCCACGAGTCCAAGTGTACTGTAAATTGCATTTATGATCTAATAAGTTCACCCTTTATTGTGCCTAGAAAGACAGGCCTTTCGGCACAAATGATAAGGACTGAAGTTTACAAATTAATTTACCTCCACTTTCAAGAAACAAGATAATCAATTTACCTCTGTTCAGTTATGATTGCAAATGCCAACTAACTAGTGGTAGCGGAATAGCATAGCAGTTGGGTCACAGGATCGCACTAAGAATCTTAGCAAAAGCACATCCTACAAAGAAACTGTTACACAAGTCCAAAATATCACTTAAACAGCATAGCCAGAAGCTATTTAGCTTTCCACCCGTAAGGGACCATACAGAGTGCTTCATATATTTTCTCTAGCTCCAGTACTTGCAAGACATGCAAGATGCATATCGATATTATCTTTGTGCCCTGTCATACTATTTCAGAAGATTTATTTTTGCATCAACAAGTATTTCAAAACGTCCATAATTTAGATCACCTCCTCAAGTGTGCTTGAGGAGTCGGCTTATTTGAGAAACAAGTAAGCGATCCCTCTGGCCTAATATAAGTCGGCTAATCATGAATCATAGCAAACCATCGTCTTTGAAGCCTTGTTATCAATGCAGTGAAAGTTTGTAACACAAATCAAACTAAATGAATATGGAACTGAGATATTCACTCAAGCAATAGGTGACATGTGACCATCCGTGCATAAGTGGCGAAAGTAGCACAAACATCATACACTCATACAAGAGAACGGGCAGCAATAACGACAATCATGAGTACAAGCAAAGCATGGATAAAGAAATGCATGTATTTTGTGTCACAAAAAACTTCATTCAAATATGCATGCTTCAAAGTAGAGCCAGATAACAGGTAAAAAGCACAATATCCAGCTTATAACATAATAAGTAATGGAATGTGCATTAATGTCGTGTGAGTACAAAACCGTGCTTACATCCCGGCCAGCCTTTCTTTGTTTATTAACAACTTGTTTGGAAGAATATCTTTTTCCAGGAGGAATGGACTCATTGAATGTTTCATCCAGCGGAACTTTAGAAGGTATGATTTTGTCTATTGGTTGACCAGATGCAGGGCAATCCAACCAACCTGAAAATAAGGACAATGTCAGATGCAAGGGTGAAAAATATCAAAAATCTTTTTTTAGGCTAAGCATAAGTATTTTTTGTGATGGACTTAGCGTAAGTATATAGGATAGTAATAGTTTAATTAAGAACCGACAAACAAGAATACAAGAACAAGACGTGACCATGGGACAATTCAACATGATTCACAAGAGTATGGCTTTCAGATACAACACATACCCTGAGGTGTCTCTTTAACTCGTTTGTATCCGCCAATCTTGTTTTGGGTCACATGATCATTCCTAACCTGTTGTGGTCGCGGCCTTAGTCCATCATCTGGCTGATCTCTCTTCAACTTTCTGCGTCGTTCTTCTCGTTCCTATGAAATCCGGTAAGCGCAACATAAAAAAGGGTACCAATGAGACCATAATTAATTATATTCCACTTTGCAGCTTTGCTGTTCTATAGAACGCCAAACAACTTATAATTTAATAACAAATAGAGCCACGTGAGATTTTTGAGGGAAAATACAAAGAGGGACACATACAGCACAACCCACAACCACCACTCAGACCATCTGATCACCACATGCACACACACACACATTGACATCTGGTACACACAACAAGAAAATACTGGACACCCCACTTGACGTGACCACATGCTGTTCCACTTAACATTCATGAATGTGTAGTCAAATTAAATATGACAGACTGTGCCGGTCCTAGAGACCGAATACAGGTGATAGAAAGAACACCTACTCTCTTGCCATAGGCCACAACCACATCCCAGAACTACATAAGCTGAAAGAAACATAAACCGAAAGCATGAAAACAAATGTCGCATGGCTACCAATAGAAGTGACATGATGACATAGTTATCTTCAGAAGAGACAATACCATGGTCCTTAGATTGCGAGTTATTATAGCCTAACATACCGCTTAAAAGGTGAAAGTCACATGTACCATGGTTACAAACGACAGAGTTCAAAACCATGCCCCCAACTCAAGGAGGACCTTCAACTAATGCTGCTAAATACACCATCAATTATATTATATATGCAGTTTACGATTATCACCACCGAAGTACAAAAGCAATCAACTGATGACACTAAGCTCCATCTATACAGATGCGTGTGCATGAAACATTTTATTGCCAGAAGAGATGATTTTATTTACCCTTCTCATAATCTCAACAGCAGACTCGACATGATCTTCATCGTCCTGTCCAAAATCAAGCTCAACTGGCTCTTCATGGTCATCGTCCTCGGGCAACGGCGATGCGTTCAAATCCATTGGGGGCCCTTCAATGTATTTGTCTCTAGATAACCATTTGGAACTGATACCTGATAAGAGGTGGCAGAAATGGTGTCTTGTGTCAGACAGACTAACCAGCATAATACGCACTGGACGAACATGGTCACCTCTAAATCAGAACTAATTTTAACTGCAGCTGACGAGTGCGATGCAGTGAAGTCACGGGTGCTCATCCAATGCAAAAATCGGGAAAAAAAATTGAACGAACAGAGGATGCGAGTGGAGGGGGAGGGGGGGGGGGGGGGGGGGGTGGGTGAGGGGAGAGGGGGAGAAGGAGGGGGGAGTGGTGGCTACCTGCCGATGGACTGGTCGCCGGCGTAGCTCCGGGGCGGCGGCGGCTCCAGGGAGGGAGGGATTGAGGGAGGCGCTGCTGGCGGGAGCGGCTGCTCGGCGGAGGGAGGGAGGCGCGGGCTGGGATCCTGTACTGGCGGCGGGGCAGCGGGGGCTTGGGCCGGCTACACGCGCCGCGGCGGAGGGCCGGCGGTGGTGGCGGTGGGTCGGTCGGCGGCGGCTAGTAACCCTAGCTGTCGCGCTCGGGGAGGAGGCCCTCTCTGGTGGTTCGCTCGGGAGGGAGGCGCTCTCTTGGGCTTGGGGACGTCCGCTCGCTTGGGGGAATAGGACGTGCTCCCCATAGACACGTGGCGAGCATCCGTCAAGTCCAGCCCCAGCTTTTTTTCTTCCCACATCCCCGTTTTTCTTGCCAAAAAATTATCCACACAAATACAGCGTAGGTGGTACGGAACGATAACAACAATACTGAGCTTGAGATGTCAAAGGAAAAAAAGAATACTGAGCTTGGGGGAGAGGGGAGAGCAGACGTCTTCCCTACCCTAGCCGCCGCCACACCAGGCAACTAGGGAGGCGATTTTCTTCCTCCGATCTCAGTCGGCCAGGGCGTTGGCCCCTTCTCCCTCCGGCTGCTCCGGCGGCAGGAGGGAGGGGGGACCCCGTTCCTCCGCTCTGTAGTTAGTTTTTGGATTTGTAGGTCGTGGTGCGCCGTCGGGGTGGCGGGAGCGGCGTCCGGACGAATAAATCTGCCTCGGTTTCACTCCCACACCGGTGGTGCCCTTCATGGCGGCTTCTCGAAGTTGATGGCATCGTGTGTTTGCCGATCCTTCAGGTCAGCTGTGTTAGGGTTCATGGATGGTGTCGGCGAGGCGGCGGCGGCGACTCCGCCAGGTGTGTCTCTTCTTCTACTCTATCCCCGTTGTTGTGGCGTTGTCTCCGACGTCATGGTGGAGCAGGGAGGTTTTGTCATCCAGGAGTACGCGCAGACGATTATCTGCGCAAGTGACAGCTGGAAGATGGTGTATCCCGTGTTGAGTTTGTGGTGGGTGGCTGGCAGTTTTGGTTTCCTCCTTCGACGTCGTTGTCGTGCGGGGGTGTCAGATCTAGAGTTCTATGGCGTGTCCGGGGACATTTTGCCCCGGTCTGATTCTTTCAACGGCAATGGTTTTGCTTCTAGCAAACTACTTTCGAGGTCAGTAAAGCTGCTGATCAGCCATGTAGCCGCGTCGAGCTCGGGTGAAGAGGTGATCTGTTTTCTTTCCCTTTGGTGGCCGCTTCGCTGGTGTTGGAGGAGAGGAACAGGCGCTGGTATTTTGCATAGGATTATCCTATCTTTTCAGTCTTGTAATGTCGGTGCTTACGTGCCTTGTAACAGGATTTTTATTTTATAAATAAAACACGTATTACCATGCAAAAAAAAGAGTTGGGGTATCCGATGGTTAGATTATTTTTGTGGATCAACTCAGGGTTTAAATCATAGACTTGGCATTAATGATCGTATTTTCCGAATTTTTTTCATGTAGGGTGTAGGGTGTAGGGTGTGTGCGCGCCCTAAAGTCAAGCCACGGACTTGTGTTGGACTGATCCATCGCTGATTATTTATCCATAGCCTTGAGCATGCATATTGACTCGCTTGTCTCTAATTGCGGTAGCGATTTGGCGTGTGTTTCTATAAGTACTTTTTGGGTCTGATGAAAAATAATTTCTAAAAGTGTTGGACCAGGAAGAAGAAAATTTGCCTCCCATTTTATGCTATCTTATATTCCCGTTTGAGTATCATGATGATCGTATGTGCAGTTGTTTCCCACGAGAAGAAAATACCCGCGCCGCAAAAAGGCTCGGATTCGTTGTTTGCTCGGCACGTGCCCATGGAGCACACACGGAGTAGGCAAGCCCCTCGAAAGGAGCACCTCCCGGCACTTAATGCATAGATTTGCTTGGTAATATGGCATGAGACATGTAAAAAAGGTATTGAGGAGGCATTCATCATGTATCGTCAACAAAAAAAGTTTTTAGTACTCCCTCCGTCCTAAAATAAGTAAGTGTTTCAACTTTGTATTAGCTCTAGTACAAATTTGTACTAAGCTTGAGACAATTATTTTGGGACGAAGAAAGTATTTGTTTAATCATTCATAGTATCTCGATACATATCATGAATCTATATTGAATATAGTATTCTGTATGGACACACAGGGTCTCGGACATATACATATTTGTTAGTTTATACATGTAATAAGTTCTTTTACTACATCTTAAGTAATGGTTTGTTTGTATACAACCAATATGTGTGAGCTATTGATATTCACTACTACCTTTTTTCTCTCTTTCCCTCTTTTGGTGGACGCGTCGACATCTCATTGTAGCATCAAGCTAAGCCAGCTAAGAGTATCAAACGAGAGTTATCAAATCCGGGCTTATGCGTCCGTGGACATGCCCGGATGCATCCACAGACAGTGACCGGCCGGCCCTCAATCTAAATGACCTCATTTGTAACCACAACTTCTATTTTCAAGACATCAAATACATGCAAACACATGAACGTTGATCATCACGGCTAAACAATGAGTAGTGCACATAATATAAATTATTCGTACTTAGAATACATAATCGAAACATAGTGAAAACATAAAAATTGTTCATAGTGCGTAACTGAAACACTAAAAGAAAAGTTTGCCGATTTCTAGTGTGGATACACATATGCTCCACTGGATCATTGAGAAGTTGCATATGCACATGTCAATCTCGCAATTGTCGATTCATCTCTAGAAGGTTGGTAATATGCTTCGCCTCTTGTTTCGAAAGGCGGACCTGAACACCGCTTCTCAAAATTATGCGTGTGGGCTGTCCCTTCACCCTCATCCTCGACAATCATATTGTGCAAGATTACACAACATGTCAGGAGCTGCCAAAGTCTCTCCGCTTCCCACACCATTGTTGCTCCACGAACAAGACCCGAACGAGCTTGGAGTACACCGAATGCCCCCTCCACATCCTCAGCACCTTCTTGCGCTTGTGCGAAGAGACATTGTTTCCTACCACGAGGATATGATATAGTCTTCAAAAACTCCGCTCACTGAGGATAGATACAATCGGCAAGGTAGTACTATATGTTGTAATTGTACAATCGGTAAGGTAGTACCATATGTTGTAGTTGTGATTGTTAATGGTGTAGTTTCACGGCTGAGCTTCCCCATCACAAAGTCTCTTGAACAAAGGAGATGGTCAGACCATATTGATGTCATTGTTAGAACCAGGCGTGCCAAAAGAAAGCATGCCAAATCCACAAGTCTTTCGATGTCACTGCGTCAAGTATGACAATGGCTTCTTTGACATGACATTGGTATTGCCCACGCAAACCTTTTCGGCAGTTCTTTCATTGCTGGTGCATGCAATCAACTGAACCTAGCATACTTGGGAATCCTCTTGATGCTTGCCAACATTTTTCATGTGCCCTCCACAGTTGGCTCTCTCAGCTACTCTGCTCTAAACCCCTTCACCACAGTGCATGCAAATTGCATCGAGTGTTCAAGACCATGGTCTCTCCCATCTGGATTCTAGTATCAATTGCATATGCGCCCTTACTGTAAGCAAATATCTTGAGAGAAGACGTGCATTTCTGTAGAGGATAGAAAGAAAGTTTTTGGCAACAATCCTTCATTAACTGAAGTTGTCATCAACCTTCTCTAGAGCAGTCACTACACACAAGAACAAACCTCTGCTCATCTGGAAGCGACGTCGAAAGAAACCTTCACGGTATGTTGACTCCAGTGTGAAATAGTCCGTGCGCAGTATGTGCACCGGCAATCCTTCCTAGGCAATAACTCTTCGACCGTTTTTATGGAACCCTTGAACTTCAGTGCATACCCCTCTACCTTCTCCATTTCCTCTTGGATGCTTATCATCATCATCATTCCAGCATCTTCATCGTCTGAATTTGATGAATCGATGAACTCATTGAATACAAATTCGTCGATGTCCGTGTTCCCATAGCCACCATTCCGCGTTGGATCCATCGGTGATCTACAAATGACCAAAAGAATAAAAAAACCTACTTGGACATTTCATCGAACACATAGAGTGCTAGGTGTATATCCTGTGGAGTTGGACGTACCGGGACAATGTCCCTAACCGGTTGTGGCACGATCAGAGGCGGTGTGGGTTCGGGCCTCCGGTGGGGAAGTTGTGGGTTGGGGATGTCCGCGGAGCAATGATGGCGATTGTGCGAACGAGGGAGAGAAGACAAAACAAGACTGGTCGGACAAGGAGGGGGATGTCTTCAAGTGAATTGGGGTAGGCCCTTGTGGCCAATCCTATGTGACAAGTCCATCCGGGCAACCCCATATCCAGCCCAGATATGGACATGGTATGGGCAGTGCCGGTCAGCCCGGGTTTGGCGGGATTGTGCGTTGCATGGCACTTTCCTGTCCGGGCAGGCCGACCAGACTTTAGGGGTGGATATGAGGGCTCCGGTTATAGATGCTCTAACGACGCAATTGAGTGCATGTAATCATCAAACTAATATCCTAGCAACGGTATGCGCTACACCAGCCTGGCGCTATGCTAACACTGACAACCCAAACTAACAACACTCAGAAACCCTTGTATTGTTTTTCTTTCTTTCCCTTTTTTGTTGGTTTTCTTTTAGTTTTAAGTATTTTTCTAAAAAAAATCAATATTTTTGTTTCACATTTTTCATCTTTCGTTGTTAATTTTGTTTTCCCATTTTAAATTCACGAATATTATTTAAAATTTAAATATTTTTCATTTATGTACACCTTTTAAAATTTGTGACCATTTTTTCAATCCATGAATATTATTTTAATTTCCAAATATTTTTCCAACTTGTTTTTTTAGAATTCATGAACTTTTTTCAAATTAACTATCTTTTTTGTGTTTTTGAAAAAATCGAATTAGTGAATTTACTGAAATTTTGAACATTTTTAAAATTTATGATAATTTTCACATTTTGGGATCATTTTTCAAATACCTGAACATTTTTTAATTTGCAATTTTTTTCCCAAAATTGTGAATAGTTTTTAAGTGATTTTGTTTTTAATTCGCAAACATTTTTAGACTCCCCAAATATATTTTTAAATTTGTGAACACCTCTTCAATTCTAGGAATACTTTTGAATTTAAAAACATCTTTTCAAATTTGCAAAAAGTAAATCACTTCTATTTTTTGAAATTCATGAATTTTTTGAATTTGCTCTTTTTTCAATATTTACGAACACTTTTTGAATTCATGAACGTTATTTAAATCAGGGAACAATTTTCTAATTTTGTAAAAAAAATAAAACAGAAAACTAAATTAAAAAGAAAAAAGTGTCTGCGCCCCGCACTAGGCTGACCCAAATCCTGCTGGGGTACGTGTTACTTGTCTATCTAGGGCATAGGTGTGGAAAATAGGAGGTCCCTCAATACCCGGGCGAAGATGTCCTAGGCAAGAGTCGTGTCCAAAATCTACCCATTATAAACATTGGAAGGCCTGCCAACTACCACCGGTCGCTCAATGCTATCTGAGCGGATGTGACAACTGTTTCTCCTGTAGGAGTTGTTGGATTTTCTCGAAGATGAAGGGTGATGTAGTATAGCAGCAGAAAGTATTTCACTCAGTTAAGAACAAAGTTTAATCAAACCAGTAGGAGTCTACAAGCTAACAAGATAAGCAACACATGCACACAAACAAAAAATGCTTGCACCCAACTTGACAAGGCGGTTGTCAATTCCCTCGTCTTGCTAGTTGCAAGGTTAAAAGCAAATAGTTAGATAGTGATATGGCAAAAATGAAAAAATAGTTAAAAGTAAATAAAAGAGAAATAGAGCAACACGAGTATTAATAGAGAATGGACCCGGGGGCCATATATGTTCACTAATGACTTCTCTCTCCAAAGCAGGTAGTGACATGGTAAACATATTATTGTTAGGAAATTGGCAGGTAAACAACATCGATCATAACTAAGATCATTCATGGCATAATCTTGCATAGGCATCATGTCCATGACAAGTAGATCGTAATCCAACTATACCTACTACTATTACTCTAACTCAAAACCGCTACCCAACATGCATCTCAAGGTATTAAGTTTAAAGAAAAATAGTAACGCAATAAGTAATAGGGATTTTTATTTCTGTGCCCCTGGTTCCTTAGCTCTACTCATTCATCCCCACACTCTTAACTTTTGCTCACTTTTCCCCACTCCCTTGTCCGAAACCCTCATAAATGGTCATAACGGAGGATGCCGTCGAGTCAAACCATTGACTGTTAACTCTGACGAGTGGGGCCGCGCTGGACTATGTCGCCCGTTGGACCTGACAAGTGGGGCCGCATTGAGACGCGTCAGATGAGCTTGTCTGAGGGATCCCATTGTCCGAACCTCGAGCCACTACAGCACCACGCAACTCTGCCCCCTTGCTACCTCTTGAGCTTGTGTTGGTCTTCCCTTAAAGAGGAAAGGGTGATGCAGCAAAGTAGCGTAAGTATTTCCCTCAGTTTTAAGAACCAAGGTATCAATCCAGTAGGAGACAACACACAAGTCACCGAATACCTGCACAAACAATCAACAACTTGCACCCAACGCGATAAAGGAGTTGTCAATCCCTTCACGGTCACTTGCAAAAGTGAGATCTGATAGAGATAGATAAACAGTAAAGTAAATATTTTTGGTATTTTTGGTTTATAGATTGGAAAGTAAAGATTGCAAAATAGTAGATCGGAAACTAACAAGATGTAAACGAGATTCAATAATATGGAAAAGAGACCCAGGGGCCATAGGTTTCACTAGTGGCTTCCGTGAAGATAGCAAATATTACGGTGGGTGAACAAATTACTGTCGAGCAATTGTGTCACGCCCAAGATGCGGCCCTATCCTAAAGGAACTCGAAGGTCCCACCAAGGATAGAAGCGCATCTTGAAGACGCTTTTGCAAGGTGGATATCATTACATCAACATTACATAATAGTGGGGATACATCCAATACATCCAAAGACACATGAATACAACAATATATCATATGTGAGAACAACATCCGACTACGGATGCAACATAAATAGAAACTCAAACAATATCCACCCTGCTAGCCCAGGCTGCCTACCTGGAACCTATCCCCTGATCGAAGAAGAAGCAGAAGAAGAACTCCAAAACAAGCAAACATCGCTCTCGCTTCATGATCATCGCATAAACCTGTACATGCAACTGTTGTTGTAGTAATCTGTGAGCCACGAGGACTCAGCAATCCCATTACCATGGGTATCAAGACTAGCAAAGCTTAAAGGGTAAGGAAAGGATAAGTGATGAGGTTGCAGTAGCGTCTAAGCATGATATGGTGGCTAACATACGCAAATAAGAGCGAGAAGAGAAGCAAACGGTACGGTCGTGAAGCTAGCAATGATCAAGAAGTGACTCTGAACTCCTACTTACGTCAAACATAACCCAAAACCGTGTTCACTTCCGGGACTCCGCCGAAAAGAGCACACACGGTTGATGCATTTTAATTCGTATCTGGTGTCAAGTTATCTACAACCGGATATTAACAAATTCCCATCTGCCACATAACCACGGGCACGGCTCTCGAAAGTTTATACCCTACAGGGGTGTCCCAACTAAGCCCATCACAAGCTCTCACGGTCAACGAAGGATATTCCTTCTCCCAGGAAGACCCGATCAGTCTCGGAATCCCGGTTTACAAGACATTTCGACAATGGTAAAACAAGACCAGCAAAGCCGCCCGATGTGTCGACAATCCCGATAGGAGTCACACGTATCTCGTTCTCAGGACACACCGGATAAGCAAAGCGTACATGTACCGACGTAACCCAAGTTGCCAAGGGATGGTCCCGCACGGTGCTCTAGTTTGGACCAACACTTAGACAAGCATTGGCCCGGGGGGGGGGGGGGCTAAAATAAAGATGACCCTCGGGTTAATTACTCCCAAGGGAAAGGTATAGGTGGTAGGCAAATGGTAAAACCAATGTTGGGCCTTGCTGGAGGAGTTTTATTCAAGGCAAACTGTCAAGGGGGTCCCATAAATCACCCAACCGCGTTAGGGATGCAAAATCCGGGAACATAATACTGATATGACGGAAACTAGGGCGGCAAGAGTGGAACAAAACACCAGGCATAAGGCCGAGCCTTCCACCCTTTACCAAGTATATAGATGCATTAATAATATAAGAGATACTGTGATATCCCAACATAATCCTGTCCATCATGGAGCAATCTTCAACTTCACCTGCAATTAATAACGCTATAAGAGGGGCTGAGCAAAGCGGTAACATAGCCAAACAATGGTTTGCTAGGAAGGGTGAAAAGGTTAGAGGCTGACATGGCAATTTGGGAGGCTTGAAGAACAAGTGATAGGTAGCGCAGCATAGTGATAGAACGAAGCAACTAGCATAGCAATGATAGTAGTGAGATCCAAGGTGACGGTCATCTTGCCTGAAATCCCGCTAGGAAGAAGAACGAGTCCATGAAGAAGATGAACGGATGAAGTCGAACCAAGCATAGACGAACAAATCCTCACGATCGCAACGAAATAGGAACTATCGAGAAGAAGCACACACCATGGTAAACACACAACACATGACCAAGGCATAATGCTCAACCAAGTATGATGCAAGACAAGACTACATGAAGCTACTCATGGCAAGAGATGATGCATACAAGAACAACACATCAAAGCAAGGTTAAATGAGGCCGGAAACAACACATAACAATTCCGGTAGGTCCTCATATGCAAGTTTAGAAATTGGTCCAGAACTGAATAAACCTTATGTTCAAGTTGTTAAACAGCAAGTTAAGATGCACCAAGATGATCTACACGAGATTCTAGTCAAGTTACATATAAAGTTCATTTAATTCGGAGTTACGGTCTAGAAGATATGAGCAAAACAAGTCAAACATGGCATTGATGCAAAATGCATACAAACATCAAGAAAACACTCTCAAAACATGGATGCAACATGATAATATGAAACTACATGCAAAATCAAGCAAGTTTCATATAGAGCACACTCAAAACGGAGCAACGGTTCAACACATACACATGAAACAAGTTTAAAGGACAAGCTGTCCAAAACAGCAACTAGGCATCTAGCAAACATCAAAACAATATTCTAAAGCACCTCAACGCAAGAACAAAAGGCATGGGCATGATGTACAGGTAAAGCATGACAAAAACATGAACACTGAGCTATCTCCAGAAATCACTTCAACATGCTCAAAAGGACATGGCAAGATTGCAAATAATAACAGTTTACAGACTTAGTAGAAATAACATCAGGTTGCAATGTTTAGAGCTATCAAACAACATGCTACAGGAACTTATCATGGCAAAAAAAAGCATGGCATGCTAATAATAAAGACAAAGAACAAAACTCCCTTACTGAACTAATTCCAAAGATCAACAGAAAACATGGTAGCATCCATGCAAACATGCAAATGATATGAAAGATTCGGACATGGCAGGAACAACAATAAGTAGGCATGTTGGTGAGCTTGTACAACTCACCACAGAGCAATACATGGCATGAAAAGGTAAACAACAGTAAGAAGACATGTTTATGAAGCTAATCATGGCAATAGCATGGTCATAGGGTGCATGGATCACTAGGAAAGCTCATGGCAAAACTGAACTTAATGTTAACAGGCTGACAGCAACATTATTTAGCAATTTGAGAGCAAGATTACAACAAGCTACAGCAGGCTATAAATGCAACCAGGGGCATGTATGGATATAGCATTACATGTTTAACAAAACATCCTTAGTTAACATTTCCAGATTATGCATATAATGACTTGGCAGCAGGTTTACATAGCATCATGATGTAACAGAAACAGCCTATCAGAACAGTAACAGCAAGTACCCTACTTAACAAGCTTGATGCACTCACTACTAGACTCACAAAAATACATGGATTGCACCATCATAAAGATGGCATGATGTAGCTCAAAACTCATGTAGACATCAAGCTCATAGGATGCACACACAAAATGCAATGAAAAAGACAAAACAACAAGTTCTATTAACAAACAACAGTTAACATCATATAACACTCTTGCAACGATGATTTGGGCATCAAGATGGACTCAAACAAGCATGGCACAATGGAAAAAAAATGAAGAGCACCTCATGATGAACATTTCAATATATCATATGGATGAAACGGATCTACAAATGAGGAGATATGATGCGATGAACAGGGCATAAAATTACTGCAGAAAAAAAGGACTTGGACGAAATTGGGGTCAACCTAGGGCTGGATCTGGATCTGGATCCGGGGGCGCGGTTCCCGAGGTTGGCCGGGCCACTCGCCGGAGTTGAGAGGGAGAGGTCGCCGGAGTGGGGCTGACCGGATTTGGGCCGCGGGGACGCCGGAGGGGCGCGGCGCAGGACGGTGGAGCAAGGCGGCGGGACGGCGGAGGAGCGCGGCGCGGGACGGCGCCGTCCGGTCGGCGGTAAGCGGTGGCGATGGCGGGCGGCGGTCGGAGGTGAGGGGCGGCGCCGGCGGAGCGGAGTCGCAGGCGGAGGAGCGCAGTCGGGCGCCCGCGGGGCGGCGGCGGCGGCGTCCCGGGCCGGGAAGGGCCGAGCGCGGGCCTAGCGGGCCGCGGCAGGCACGGGGGAGAGAGAGGGTGGCGGGGCTGATGTGGCAGGCTCCGGTTGGCTGGGGCGGCGGCGGCGGACCCGTCCGGCGCCGTCCGGACGTGTCCGGCGCGCGGAGGAAGACGAGGCTGGTGGATTCATCCGCAAATTTTGGGGGAGATGGCCTATTTATAGGTAGAGGGAGCTAGGAGAGTCCAAATGGAGTGCGGTTTTCGCCCACACGATCATGATCAAGCGACCGAGAGCATGGAGGGGGTTAGGATGGGCTCATGGGCTATTATGAAGGGGTGTTGGGCTGCAACAAAAGAGGCTTTTACGGTACCCCGGTTAACCGTTGGAGTATCAAACGGACTCCAAATGGCACGAAACTTGACAGGCAGTCTACCGGTGGTGTACCAAGGCCGCTTGGAAAATCTCGGTCCATTCCGAGAATGTTTAACACCCGCTCACAACAAGAGACAAGAGGGGAACGCCGGAGGACATAGGAGTGTCGGATTGCGGATGCATGAGACAAACACGTACGCAATGCAATGCACACGATGACATGGCAAAATGCAACACGCAAGCAAATGACATGGCAACAACGGCGGATAACTGGAAGACACATGGCACATCGAATCCGGGGCGTTACAAATTGATAGAAAAGCGCATAGTTATGATGATATCTAAGGCAATGATCATGAACATAGGCATCACGTCCGTGTCAAGTAGACCGACTCATGCCTGCATCTACTACTATTACTCCACACATCGACCTCTATACAGCATGCATCTAGAGTATTAAGTTCATAAAGAACGGAGTAACGCATTAAGAAAGATGACATGATGTAGAGGAATTAACTCAAGCAATATGATGAAAACCCCATCTTTTTATCCTCGATGGCAACAATACAATACGTGCCTTGCTGCCCCTACTATCACTGGGAAACGACACCGCAAGATTGAACCCAAAGCTAAGCACTTCTCCCATTGCAAGAAAGATCAATCTAGTAGGCCAAACTAAATCGATAATTCGAAGAGACTTGCAAAGATATCAAATCATGCATATAAGAATTCAGAGAAGAACCAAATAATATTTATATATAATCTTGTTCATAAATCCACAATTCATCGAATCTCGACAAACACACCGCAAAAGAGTATTATATCGAATAGATCTCCAAGAACATCGAGGAGAACATGGTATTGAGAATCAAAGAGAGAGAAGAAGCCATCTAGCTAATAATTATGGACCTGAAGGTCTGTGGTAAACTACTCACGCTTCATCGAGAGGTAATGGTGTTGATGTAGAAGCCCTCCATGATCGAATCCCCCTCCGGAAGGACGCCGGAAAAGGCCCCAAGATGGGATCTCATGGGTACAGAAGGTTAAGGCGGTGGAAAAGTGGTTTTGTGGCTCTCCTGGATGTTTTTAGGGTATAAGAGTGTTGGAGAACGTTGCAGAAAACAAAAATTTTCCTACGGTTTCACCAAGATCCATCTATGAGTTCATCTAGCAACGAGTGATTAGATGCATCTACGTACCTTGTAGATCGCGAGCGGAAGCGTTCAAAGAACGGGGATGATGTAGTTGAACACGACGTGATCCAAATCACCGGAGATCCTAGCACCGAATGGACGGCACCTCCGCGTTCAACACACGTACGGAACAGCCACGTCTCCTCCTTCTTGATACAGCAAGGGAGGGAGGAGAGGTTGAGGGAGATGGCACCAGCAGCAGCACGACGGCGTGGTGTTGATGGAGCTGCAGTACTCCGGCAGAGCTTCGCTAAGCACTATGGAGGAGGAGGAGGTGTTGGAGAAGGAGAAGGAGGCAACCAAAGGCCAAGGTGTGAAGTCCCTCCTCTCCCCCACTATATATAGGAGGGCCAAGGGGGGGTGGCCGGCCCTAGGAGATCCAATCTCCTAGGGGGGCGGCGGCCAAGGGGGGTTTCCCTCCCCCCCAAGGCACCTAGGAGGTGCCTTCCCCTCCTAGGACTCTTCCCCCCTCAAACCCTAGGCGCATGGGCCTATGTGGGGCTGGTGCCCTTGGCCCATGTAGGCCAAGGCGCACCCCCTACAGCCCATGTGGCCGCCCGGGACAGGTGGACCCACCCGGTGGACCCCCGGGACCCTTCCGGTGGTCCCGGTACAATACCGATAACCCCGAAACTTGTCCCGATGCCCGAAACAGGACTTCCCATATATAAATCTTTACCTCCGGACCATTCCGGAACTCCTCGTGACGTCCGGGATCTCATCCGGGACTCCGAACAACATTCGGGTTACTTCATATACATATCCCTACAACCCTAGCGTCACTGAACCTTAAGTGTGTAGACCCTACGGGTTCGGGAGACATGTAGACATGACCGAGATCGCTCTCCGGTCAATAACCAACAGCGGGATCTGGATACCCATGTTGGCTCCCACATGATCCACGATGATCTCATCGGATGAACCACGATGTCGAGGATTTAATCAACCCTGTATGCAATTCCCTTTGTCAATCGATATGTTACTTGCCCGAGATTCGATTGTCGGTATCCCAATACCTCGTTCAATCTCATTACCGGCAAGTCACTTTACTCGTACCGTAATGCATGATCCCGTGACCAGACACTTGGTCACTTTGAGCTCATTATGATGATGCATTACCGAGTGGGCCCAGTGATATCTCTCCGTCATACGGAATGACAAATCCCAGTCTCGATCCGTGTCAACCCAACAGACACTTTCGGAGATACCTGTAATGCACCTTTATAGTCACCCAGTTACGTTGTGACGTTTGATACACCCAAAGCACTCCTACGGTATCCGGGAGTTACACGATCTCATGGTCAAAGGAAAAGATACTTGACATTAGAAAAGCTCTAGCAAACGAACTACACGATCTCATGCTATGCTTAGGATTGGGTCTTGTCCATCACATCATTATCTAATGATGTGATCCCGTTATCAATGACATCCAATGTCCATAGCCAGGAAACCATGACTATCTATCGATCAACGAGCTAGTCAACTAGAGGCTCACTAGGGACATGTTGGTGTCTGTTATTCACACATGTATTACGATTTCCGGATAACACAATTATAGCATGAATAAAGACAATTATCATGAACAAAGAAATATAATAATAATGCTTTTATTATTGCCTCTAGGGCATATTTCCAACAGTCTCCCACTTGCACTGGAGTCAATAATCTAGTTACATTGTGATGAATCGAACACCCATGGAATTCTGGTGTTGATCATGTTTTGCTCTAGGGAGAGGTTTAGTCAACGGATCCGCTACATTCAGGTCCGTATGTATTTTACAAATCTCTATGTCTCCATCTTGAACATTTTCACGAATGGAGTTGAAGCGACGCTTGATGTGCCTTGTCTTCTTGTGAAACGTGGGCTCCTTGGCAAGTGCAATAGCTCCATTGTTGTCACAGAAGAGCTTGATCGGCCCCGATGCATTGGGTATGACTCCTAGGTCGGTGATGAACTCCTTCACCCATATTGCTTCATGTGCTGCCTCCGAGGCTGCCATGTACTCCGCTTCACATGTAGATCCCGCCACGACGCTCTGCTTGCAACTACACCAGCTTACTGCCCCACCATTCAAAATATACACGTATCCGGTTTGTGACTTAGAGTCATCCAGATCTGTGTCGAAGCTAGCGTCGACGTAACCCTTTACGACGAGCTCTTCGTCACCTCCATAAACGAGAAACATTTCCTTAGTCCTTTTCAGGTACTTCAGGATATTCTTGACCGCTGTCCAGTGTTCCTTGCCGGGATTACTTTGGTACCTTCCTACCAAACTTACGACAAGGTTTACATCAGGTCTGGTTTACATAATAGAACCTATGGCTGAGGCATAGGGGATGACACTCATCTCTTCTATATCTTCTGCCGTGGTCGGACATTGAGCTGAGCTCAATTTCACACCTTGCAAAACAGGCAAGAACCCTTTCTTGGACTGATCCATTTTGAACTTCTTCAAAATCTTATCAAGATATGTGCTTTGTGAAAGACCTATGAGGCGTCTCGATCTATCCCTATAGATCTTGATGCCTAATATATAAGCAGCTTCTCCAAGGTCCTTCATTGAAAAACTCTTATTCAAGTAGGCCTTAATGCTGTCCAAAAGTTCTATATCATTTCCCATCAAAAGTATGTCATCTACATATAGTATGAGAAATGCTATAGAGCTCCCACTCACTTTCTTGTAAACACAGGCTTCTCCATAAGTCTGTGTGAACCCAAATGCTTTGATCATCTCATCAAAACGAATGTTCCAACTCCGAGATGCTTGCACCAGCCCATAAATCGAGTGTTGGAGCTTGCACACCTTGTCAGCATTCTTAGGATCGACAAAACCTTCCGGCTGCATCATATACAATTCTTCCTTAAGGAAACCATTAAGGAATGCCGTTTTGACGTCCATTTGCCAAATTTCATAATCATAAAATGCGGCAATTGCTAACATGATTCGGACGGACTTCAGCTTCGCTATCGGTGAGAAAGTCTCATCGTAGTCAACCCCTTGAACTTGTCGATAACCCTTAACGACAAGCCGAGCTTTATAGATGGTCACATTACCATCTGCGTCTGTCTTCTTCTTAAAGATCCATTTATTTTCTATGGCTCGCCGTTCAACAGGCAAGTCAGTCAAAGTCCACACTTCATTTTCATACATGGATCCTATCTCGGATTTCATGGCTTCTAGCCATTTGTCGGAATCCGGGCCCGCCATCGCTTCTTCATAGTTCGAAGGTTCACTGTTGTCTAACAACATGATTTCCAAGACAGGGTTGCCATACCACTCTGGTGCGGAACGTGTCCTTGTGGACCTTCGAATTTCAGTAGGAGCTTGATCAGAAGTATCTTGATCATTATCATTTACTTCCTCTCTAGTCGGTGCAGGCACCTCAGGAACATATTCTTGAGTTGCGCCATTTTCCGGTTCAAGAGGTAATACTTCATCAAGCTCTACTTTCCTCCCACTTACTTCTTTCGAGAGAAACTCTTTCTCCAGAAAGGACCCATTCTTGGCAACAAAGATCTTGCCTTCGGATCTGAGGTAGAAGATATACCCAACATTTTCTTTAGGGTATCCTATGAAGACGCATTTTTCCGATTTGGGTTCGAGCTTTTCAGGTTGAAGTTTCCTGACATAAGCATCGCATCCCCAAACTTTTAGAAACGACAGCTTAGGTTTCTTCCCAAACCATAATTCATATGGTGTCGTCTCAATGGATTTTGACGGTGCCCTATTTAAAGTGAATGCAGCAGTCTCTAAAGCATAGCCCCAAAAGGATAGTGGTAAATCGGCAAGAGACATCATAGATCGTACCATATCTAATAGAGTGCGATTACGACATTCGGACACACCATTACGCTGAGGTGTTCCAGGCGGCGTGAGTTGTGAAACTATTCCACATTTTCTTAAGTGTGTACCAAACTCGTGACTCAAGTATTCTCCTCCACGATCTGATCGTATAAACTTGATTTTCCTGTCACGTTGATTCTCAACTTCACTCTGAAATTCCTTGAACTTTTCAAAGGTCTCAGACTTGTGTTTCATTAAGTAGACATACCCATATCTACTTAAGTCATCAGTGAGGGTGAGAACATAACGATAGCCACCGTGAGCCTCAACACTCATTGGACCGCACACATCAGTATGTATGATTTCCAATAAGTTGGTTGCTCGCTCCATTGTTCCTGAGAACGGAGTCTTGGTCATTTTACCCATGAGGCATGGTTCGCACGTGTCAAATGATTCATAATCAAGAGACTCTAAAAGTCCATCTGCATGGAGCTTCTTCATGCGTTTGACACCTATGTGACCAAGGCGGCAGTGCCACAAGTATGTGGGACTATCGTTATCAACTTTACATCTTTTGGTACTTACACTATGAATATGTGTAGCATTACGCTCGAGATTCAAAAATAATAAACCATTCACCATCGGAGCATGACCATAAAACATATCTCTCATATAAATAGAACAACCATTATTCTCAGATTTAAATGAGTAGCCATCTCGAATTAAACGAGATCCTGATGCAGTTCATGCTCAAACTTGGCACAAAATAACAATTATTGAGGTTCAAAACTAATCCCGTAGGTAAATATAGAGGTAGCGTGCCGACGGCGATCACATCGACCTTGGAACCATTCCCGACGCGCATCGTCACCTCGTCCTTTGCCAGTCTCCGTTTATTCCGGAGCTCCTGCTGTGTGTTACAAATATGAGCAACGGCACCGGTATCAAATACCCAGGAGTCACTACGATTACTGGTAAGGTACACATCAATTACATGTATATCAAATATACCTTTGGTTTTGCCGGCCTTCTTGTCCGCTAAGTATTTGGGGCAGTTCCGCTTCCAGTGACCACTTTCCTTGCAATAAAAGCACTCAGTCTCGGGCTTGGGTCCATTCTTTGGCTTCTTCCCGGCAGCTTGCTTGCTGGGCGCGGCAACTACCTTGCCGTCCTTCTTGAAGTTCTTTTTACCCTTGCCCTTCTTGAACTTAGTGGTTTTATTGACCATCAACACTTGATGTTCCTTCTTGACTTCTACCTCTGCTGATTTCAGCATAGCAAATACTTCAGGAATGGTCTTCTCCATCCCCTGCATATTGAAGTTCATCACAAAGCTCTTGTAGCTTGGTGGAAGTGACTGGAGGATTCTGTCAATGACCGCATCATCCGGGAGATTAACTCCCAGCTGAGTCAAGCGGTTATGTAACCCAGACATAGTGAGTATGTGCTCACTGACAGAACTATTTTCCTCCATCTTACAGCTGAAGAATTTGTCGGAGACTTCATATCTCTCGACCCGGGCATGAGCTTGGAAAACCATTTTCAGCTCTTCGAACATCTCATATGCTCCATGTCTCTCAAAACGCTTTTGGAGCCCCGGCTCTAAGTTGTAAAGCATGCCGCATTGAACGAGGGAGTAGTCATCGGAACGTGCCTGCCAAGCGTTCATAACGTCTTGTTCTACAGGGAGAACAGGTGCATCACCTAGCGGTGCTTGTAGGACATAATCTTTCTTGGCAGCTATGAGGATGATCCTCAGGTTCCGGACCCAGTCCGTATAGTTGCTGCCATCGTCTTTCAGCTTGGTTTTCTCTAGGAACGCGTTGAAGTTGAGGACTACGTTGGCCATTTGATCTACAAGACATATTGTAAAATATTTAGACTAAGTTCATGATAATTAAGTTCATCTAATCAAATTATAATGAACTCCCACTCAGATTTGACATTCCTTTGGTCATCTAAGTGTTACACGATCCGAGTCGACTAGGCCGTGTCCGATCATCACGTGAGACGGACTAGTCATCGTCGGTGAACATTCTCATGTTGATCGTATCTTCCATACGACTCGTGTTCGACCTTTCGGTCTCCGTGTTCCGAGGCCATGTCTGTACATGCTAGGCTCGTCAAGTTAACCCTAAGTGTTTTCGCTGTGTAAAACTGTCTTACACCCGTTGTATGTGAACGTAAGAATCTATCACACCCGATCATCATGTGGTGCTTCGAAACGACGAACTGTAGCAACGGTGCACAATTAGGGGAGAACACTTCTTGAAATTTTGTAAGGGATCATCTTATTTACTACTGTCGTCCTAAGTAAACAAGATGCATAAAACATAATAAACATCACATGCAATTATATAAAGTAGTGACATGATATGGCCAATATCATATAGCTCCTTTGATCTTCATCTTCGGGGCTCCATGATCATCTTGTCACCGGCATGACACCATGATCTCCATCATCATGATCTCCATCATTGTGTCTTCATGAAGTTGTCACGCCAACGACTACTTCTACTTCTATGACTAACGCGTTTAGTAATAAAGTAAAGTAGTTTACATGGCGTTCTTCAATGACACGTAGGTCATACAAAAAATAAAGACAACTCCTATGGCTCCTGCCGGTTGTCATACTCATCGACATGCAAGTCGTGATTCCTATTACAATAGCATGAACATCTCATACATGACATATAGATCATTCATCATTCATCACAACTTTGGCCATATCATATCACAAAGCACTTGCTGCAAAAACAAGTTAGACGTCCTCTAATTGTTGTTTGCAAGTTTTACGTGGCTGAAGTAGGGTTCTAGCAAGAACGTTTTCTTACCTACGCGAAACCACAACATGATTTGTCAACTTCTATTTACCCTTCATAAGGACCCTTTTCATCGAATCCGCTTCAACTAAAGTAGGAGAGACAGACACCCGCCAGCCACCTTATGCAACTAGTGCATGTTAGTCGGTGGAACCGGTCTCACGTAAGCGTACGTGTAAGGTTGGTCCGGGCCGCTTCATCCCACAATACCGTTGAAGCAAGATAAGACTAGTAGCAGCAAGAAAGTTGACAAATCTACGCCCACAACAAATTGTGTTCTACTCGTGCAAGAAGAACTACGCATAAACCTGGCTCTGATACCACTGTCGGAGAACGTTGCAGAAAACAAAAATTTTCCTACGGTTTCACCAAGATCCATCTATGAGTTCATCTAGCAACGAGTGATTAGATGCATCTACGTACCTTGTAGATCGCAAGCGGAAGCGTTCAAAGAACGGGGATGATGTAGTCGAACACGACGTGATCCAAATCACCGGAGATCCTAGCACCGAACGAACGGCACCTCCGCGTTCAACACACGCACGGAACAACCACGTCTCCTCCTTCTTGATCCAGCAAGGGAGGGAGGAGAGGTTGAGGGAGATGGCACCAGCAGCAGCACGACGGCGTGGTGTTGATGGAGCTGCAGTACTCCGGCAGAGCTTCGCTAAGCACTATGGAGGAGGAGGAGGTGTTGGAGAAGGAGAAGGAGGCAACCAAAGGCCAAGGTGTGAAGTCCCTCCTCTCCCCCACTATATATAGGAGGGCCAAGGGGGGGGGGGTGGCCGGCCCTAGGAGATCCAATCTCCTAGGGGGGCGGCGGCCAAGTGGGGTTTCCCTCCCCCCCAAGGCACCTAGGAGGTGCCTTCCCCTCCTAGGACTCTTCCCCCCTCAAACCCTAGGCGCATGGGCCTATGTGGGGCTGGTGCCCTTGGCCCATGTAGGCCAAGGCGCACCCCCTACAGCCCATGTGGCCCCCCGGGACAGGTGGACCCACCCGGTGGACCCCCGGGACCCTTCCGGTGGTCCCGGTACAATACCGATAACCCCGAAACTTGTCCCGATGCCCGAAACAGGACTTCCCATATATAAATCTTTACCTCCGGACCATTCCGGAACTCCTCGTGACGTCCGGGATCTCATCCGGGACTCCGAACAACATTCGGGTTACTTCATATACATATCCCTACAACCCTAGCGTCACTGAACCTTAAGTGTGTAGACCCTACGGGTTCGGGAGACATGTAGACATGACCAAGATCGCTCTCCGGTCAATAACCAACAGCGGGATCTGGATATCCATGTTGGCTCCCACATGCTCCACGATGATCTCATCGGATGAACCACGATGTCGAGGATTTAATCAACCCCGTATGCAATTCCCTTTGTCAATCGATATGTTACTTGCCCGAGATTCGATTGTCGGTATCCCAATACCTCGTTCAATCTCGTTACCGGCAAGTCACTTTACTCGTACCGTAATGCATGATCCCGTGACCAGACACTTGGTCACTTTGAGCTCATTATGATGATGCATTACCGAGTGGGCCCAGTGATATCTCTCCGTCATACGGAGTGACAAATCCCAGTCTCGATCCGTGTCAACCCAACAGACACTTTCGGAGATACCTGTAATGCACCTTTATAGTCACCCAGTTACGTTGTGATGTTTGATACACCCAAAGCACTCCTACGGTATCCGGGAGTTACACGATCTCATGGTCAAAGGAAAAGATACTTGACATTAGAAAAGCTCTAGCAAACGAACTACACGATCTCATGCTATGCTTAGGATTGGGTCTTGTCCATCACATCATTATCCTAATGACGTGATCCTGTTATCAATGACATCCAATGTCCATAGCCAGGAAACCATGACTATCTATTGATCAACGAGCTAGTCAACTAGAGGCTCACTAGGGACATGTTGGTGTCTGTTATTCACACATGTATTACGATTTCCGGATAACACAATTATAGCATGAATAAAGACAATTATCATGAACAAAGAAATATAATAATAATGCTTTTATTATTGCCTCTAGGGCATATTTCCAACAAAGAGTATATATAAGGGAAGGAACTAGGTCAGGGGAGCCATGAGGGGCCCATGAGGGTGGGGGCGCGCCCTACCCCATGGGCGCGCCCTTCTGCCTCGTGGCTTCCTCGTTGCGTCTCTGACTTCATCTCCAAGTCTTTTGGTTTGCTTTCGGTCCAAGAAAGATCATCGCGAAGGTTTCATTCCGTTTGGACTCCGTTTGGTATTCCTTTTCTGCAAAACTCTAAAATAGGCAAAAAAAACAGAAACTGGCACTAGGCCCTCAGTTAATAGGTTCGTCCCAAAAATAATATAAAATAGCATATAAATGCCTGTTAAACATCAAAAATAGATAATATAATAGCATGGAATAATCAAAAATTATAGATACGTTGGAGACGTATCACCCCTCCGCCGCCGTCGTGCAGCCTCCACCGCCGTCATGCCCTCCAACTACTAACCCCATTTCGCCTCCGCCGCCGTCATGCCCTTCGCCAGATCTACCCCCACACACCCCTCAGGATTAAGCAGCGTTGTTAGGGGAGCAGGTTCTCAAGCCCATCGACCGTGGAGATGATTGGGTCGAATCAGTGGCGGATAATTCATGGATTACCCCTGGGTAAGCGTCGTTTTCCCTCTAACTGATTTGCTGATTCATAAATTCGGCCCTATTTGATAGCTAGTCACGTGAATCGATCAAATTTTGCTGAATTGTTCCCGGCCTAACTGTAACCTTTCCTTATTTGAATCGAATTGGATTGATCCTGCGCTTGCTTTCTAGCTGGCGGTTAGGATGGAAGTTAGTGTGCCACGCGGTAGAAAACCGCAAATGATTACTGGATTTTCTATCCAAAGGTGGTAGAAACAAGTATGTGTTCAAAGATTTGCTTGCGGCGCTCCGAAATTCTTCATATGGGTGGAGCCCTGCCGATGCTGTTGAACTGAAATTTTTCAGCAGTATTGAGCAAAAATTTCTCCCGCTAACTTGCGATGAGTGATGTCTACTATGCAACTTTATTCTTGTAGACTCGTGTTGGGCCTCCAAGCGCAGAGTTTTGTAGGACAGTAGCAATTTTCCCTCAAGTGGATGACCTAAGGTTTATCAATCCGTGGGAGGCGTAGGATGAAGATGATCTCTCTCAAACAACCCTGCAACCAAATAATAAAATGTCTCTTGTGTCCCCAACACACCAAATACAATTGTAAATTGTATAGGTGCACTATTTTGGTGAAGAGATGGTGATACAAGTGTAATAATGATAGTAGATATGGATTTTTGTAATAGGAGCAATAAAAAACAGCAAGGTAGCAATTGATAAAACGGAGCACATACGGTATTGCAATGCTTGAAAATGAGGCCTAGGGTCCGTACTTTCGCTAGTACTATCTCTCAACAATGCTAATCTAATTGGATCATATAACCATCCCTCAACATGTGATGAAGAAGCACTCCAAAGTTCTTATCTAGCGGAGAACATAAGAAGAAAATTGTTTCTAGGGTACAAAACCACCTCAAAGCTATTCTTTCCGATCAATATATTCTTTCCGAACATAAGGAGAAAATTGTTTGTAGGGCACTCCAAAGTTCTTAAATAGCTATCCTAGGGTTCGTACTAAAATAACACCAAGCTATTCTTTCCGATCGATCTAACCAATAGTTCGTACTAAAATAACACCATATGATACACATCAACCAACTCTAATGTCACCGCGAGTATCCGTGAGTTGATTATATGATGTGCATCAAACAATTTCAGATTCATAATACTCAATCCAACACAAAGAACCTTAAAGAGTGCCCCAAGATTTCTACCAGAGAAACAAAGATGAGAACGTGCATCAACCCCTATGCATAGATTACCAATCCACGAGTTGAGTGCCAAAACACATATCAAGTGAATCAATATGATACCCCATTGTTACCACGGGTATTCGTAGCAAGACATACATCAAGTGTTCTCAAATCCATAAAAGTATTCAATTCGATTAAAATGAAATCTCAAAGGGAAAACTCAATTCATCACAACAAGATAGAGAGGTGAAAACACCATATGATCCAACTATATTAACAAAGCCCATGATACATCAAGATTGTGACATCTCAAGTACACGAGAGAGAGATTAAACACATAGCTACTGGTACAAACCCTTAGACCCTAGGGTGGACTACTCCCTCCTCATCATGGTGGCCATAGGGATGATGAAGATGGCCACCGGTGATGATTCCCCCCTCTGGCGGAGTGCCGTAACGGGGTCAAGATTGGTTTTTCGTGGCTACAGAGGCTTGCAGTGACGAAACTTCTGATCTATCGACTCCCCTAGGGTTTTTGGAATATTTGGGAATTCATAGGGCGAAGAGGCGACGCGGGAGGCCACCGAGGTGGGCTCAACTGAAGGAAATGTGCCCTAGAGGCAATAATAAAGTTGTTATATTATATTTCCTTATATCATGAGAAATTTTTATTATTCATGCTAGGATTGTATTAACCAGAAACTTGATACATGTGTGGATACATAGACAAAACACCATGTCCCTAATAAGCCTCTACTAGACTAGCTCGTTAATCAAAGATGGTTAAGTTTCCTAACCATAGACATGTGTTGTCATTTTAAGAACGGGATCACATCATTAGGAAAATGATGTGGTGGACAAGACCCATCCCTAAGCTTAGCATATTGATCATTCAGTTATATTGCTATTGCTTTCTTCATGTCATATACATATTCCTTTAACTATGAGATTATGCAACTCCTGAATACCAGAGGAATACCTTGTGTGCTATCAAACATCACAACGTAACTGGGTGATTATAAAGATGCTCTACAGGTATCTCCGAAGGTGTTTGTTGGGTTGGCATAGATCGAGATTAGGATTTGTCACTTCGAGTATTGGAGAGGTATCTCTGGGCCCTCTCGGTAATGCACATCATAAGAAGCCTTCCAAGCAAAGTGACTAATGAGTTAGTTACAAGATGATGTATTACAGAATGAGTAAATATACTTGCCGGTAACGAGATTGAACAAGGTATGTGGATACCGACGATCGAATCTCGGGCAAGTAACATACCGATGACAAAGGGAATAACGTATGTTGTCATTATGGTTCGACCAATAAAGATCTTCATAGAATATGTAGGAGCCAATATGAGCATCCAGGTTCCGCTATTGGTTATTGACCGGAGAGGTGTCACGGTCATGTCTACATAGTTCTCGAACCTGTAGGGTGCGCACACTTAACGTTCGATGATGATTTAGTATTATATGAGTTATGTGATTTGGTGACCGAATGTTGTTCGGAGTCCTGGATGAGATCACAGACATGACGAGGAATCTCGAAATGGTCGAGAGGTAAAGATTGATATATAGGATGATAGTATTCGGACACCGGGAGTGTTTCAGATAGTATCGGGTATTTATGGGAGTACCGGGAGGGGGGGGGGGGGGGGGTTACCGGAACCCCCGGGGGAAAGATATGGGCTGTATGAGCCATAAGAGGGAGGCACACCATCCCACAAGGGGTGCCCCCCCAAGGAAGGAGGTTGAATTTGAGAAGGGAAAGAGGGGGTTCGCCCCCCTTTCCTTCTCTCCTTCCCCCTCCCTTTTCCCCCCTCCAGAAATAAGGAAAGGAGGGAGGCCGAATTGGGGAGGACCCCAAGTAGGATTCCTCCTACTTGGGGCGCCCCATGGCTACCTCTCCTCCCCTCCCGCCTATATATACGTGGGGAGGCGGCGCCTAGAACACACAACAACAATCGTTAGCCGTGTGCGGCGCCCCCTCCACAGTTTACGCTTCCGGTCATATCTTCATAGTGCTTAGGCGAAGCCCTACGCGGATCACTTCACCATCAGCGTCACCACGCTGTCGTGCTGACAGAACTCATCTACTTCCTCGACACCTTGCTGGATCAAGAGGGCGAGGGATGTCATCGCGTTAAACGTGTGCAGAATTCGGAGGTGTCGTACGTTCGGTACTTGATTGGTCGGAGCTAGAAGAAGTTCGACTACATCAACCGCGTTGTCAAACGCTTCTGCTTTCGGTCTACAAGGGTACATAGACACACTCTTCCCCTCTCGTTGCTCTGCATCTCCTAGATAGATCTTGCGTGAGCGTAGGAATTTTTTTGAAATTGCATGCTCTGTTTCCCAATAGTGGCACCTGAGCCAGGTCTATGCATAGATGATATGCACGAGTAGAACAGAAAGAGTTGTGGGCAGTGATAGTCATACTGCTTACCACCAACGTCTTATTTTGATTCAGCGGTATTGTTGCATGAAGCGGCCCGTACCAACTTTACATGACCATGTTCATGAGACCGGTTCCACCGACAGACATGCAACTAGTTTTGCATAAAGGTGGCTGGCAGGTGTCTATTTTTGCTATTCTAGTTGAATCAAATTTGACTGTGGCCGGTCCTTGTTGAAGGTTAAAATAGCAAACTTGATAAATCACTATTTTGATGCGTAGGTAAGAACGGTTCTTACAAGAAGCCTGTAGCAGCCACGTAAAACTTGCAACAACAAAGCAGAGGACGTCTAACTTGTTTTTGGGTATGTTGTGATGTGATATGGTCAATACATGATGTGATATACATTATTGTATGAGATGATCATGTTTTGTAAAAGTTACTGGCAATCGGCAGGAGCCTTATGGTTGTCTCTTTTACTGTATGAAATGCAAACGCCATGTAATTGCTTTACTTTATCACTTTGCGTTAGCGATACTTGTAGAAGCAATAGTTGGCGAGACGACCATGATGCTACGATGGAGATCAAGGTGTCAAGCCAGTG
Source organism: Triticum timopheevii (assembly GCA_963921465.1). Taxonomy (NCBI): domain Eukaryota; kingdom Viridiplantae; phylum Streptophyta; class Magnoliopsida; order Poales; family Poaceae; genus Triticum; species Triticum timopheevii. Next base: position 43,311,740 of record OY997264.1, on the reverse strand, counting down.
ACGATGGAGATCATAACGATGCTTTGGAGATGGAGATCAAAAGCACAAGGTGATGATGGCCATATCATGTCACATATTTTGATTGCATGTGATGTTTATCTTTTATGCATCTTATTTTTCTTAGTATGGTGGTAGCATTATAAGATGATCTCTTAACTAAATTTCAAGGTATAAGTGTTCTCCCTGAGTATGTACCGTTGCGACAGTTCGTCGTGTTGAGACACCACGTGATGATTTGGTGTGATAGACTCTATGTTCACATACAACGGGTGCAAGACAGTTTTGCACATGTGGAATACTCGGGTTAAACTTGACGAGCCTGGCATGTACTTGACGAGCCTTATCGGGTGTGACAAAAATACCTTGCTGCACTTTTATTTACTTATTTTTCTTTTGTGTTTTTATTTATCTATTTATCACTACAAGATTTAATCCTTGTAATTAACCGCCAAGGGATTGACAACCCCTTGTTTGCATTGGGTGCAAGTATTTGTTATTTTGTGTGTTAGTACTGCTAACGAGTTGTTGCGTGGTTCTCCTACTGGATTGATAACCTTGGTTTCTAACCGAGGGAAATACTTATCTCTACTTTACTGCATCATCCTCTCCTCTTCGGGGAAATCCCAACACACCTCCAAGTGCAATAACATAGAGTGTTTAAGTGTGATTTTTCTCCTTAGACCATGAGAGTATCGTAGTCACTTCTTACCGTACGGTGAGCTTTGGGGTTGCTCAAACGTCATCTATAACACGATGATCATAACAACAAATTACTGGTTCACTGGAAAGTTTGACAAGTGACTAATAGCTCGAGAGTGGGATTTGCTCCCCCGACGATGGAGAGATATTCTTAGGACCCTGTTAGTGTGACGACATCCATCACCGTCTAGCCAGACACAGGTGACTTTGTCACGGGGATGCCAAAACACGCCAATGAGAAAAAGGAACAAAACTGGTAATGAGGATTTCAGTATAGTGAGAATGTGTTGACTCAAGAGGATACCGATGCATCCCAGGTTTTGTAAAGTATCGTGAAGCAAAGGGAACATCACATGATAACCAAAGGTTCACTCGAATATCATTCATGTGCTCATAGGGATCGGTCAGTGGACGAAGGAGTTTTGTTCATGTCTATGAGTTACCAAACCTATGGCGTCACAAGCTTAAGGCAATCACGATATGCTGAGTGTTAGTAGGACAAGAGTGATGAGAATATATTTGTGGCATTGTTCATCAATATTCGGAATAGTTCCAAGAGGATCCGGAAGCGTTTCAGGGTCACCATAAAGGTTTTAGAGAGTATTGGGTAGTATCGGGTATTACCGATAAATATATATAGGTGGAAAATGTTTATGGGGATGTTAAATTATATATAAAATGGTCTGAAAATATTTAGAACACTTCTATATTTATTAATATCAATGGATCTAAAAAGGCCAAGCGGCAGAAGGCAACCTGGGCCACCAAGGCCCAAGTGGGAAGGCGCCTCCCTTCCCTAAGGAAGGAGGTCGAATTTGAGTGGGGGAGGAGTCCAACTCCTCCTCCCTTGGCCGGCCAAATGGAAGGGACTTTCCCTCCCCTTGTGGCGCGCCTTGCTACTCCTTGAGCTTGCATTGGTTTTTCCCTTGAAGGGGAAAGGGTGATGCAGCAAAGTAGAGATAAGTATTTCCCTCAGTTGAGAACCAAGGTATCAATCCAGTAGGAGAAACATACAAGTCACCAATGGTTGCACCTATACAAACAAACAAATACTTGCACCCAACATGATAAAGGGGTTGTCAATCCCTTCACGGTTACTTGCAAGGATGAGATCTGATAGAGATAGCTATAAAAGATAAATTTAAGTGCAAAATAAAGTAAAGGTAAATAGATTACAACAAGGTATTTATGGGTTTTTGGTTTTATAGATCTGAAAATAATATGGTAAAAGATAGACCCGGGGGCCATAGTTTCCACTAGAGGCTTCTCTCTTGAAAGAACGCATACGGTAGGTAAACAAATTACCGCTGAACAATTGATAGAAAAGCGCATAGTTATGATGATATATAAGGCAATGATAATGAATATAGGCATCATGTCCATGACATGTAGACCGACTCCTGCCTGCATCTACTATTATTACCCGACACATCGACCACTATCCAACATGCATCTAGTGCATTAAGTTAACAAGAACGGAGTAAAGCCTTAAGCAAGATGACATGATGTAGAGGGATAGATCCAATCAATATGAACAAATACCACCTTTTTATCCTTAATGGCAACAATACAAATACGTGTCATGTCCCTTTCTGTCACTGGGAATAAGCACCGCAAGATTGAACCCATTACAAAGCACCTCTCCCATGGCAAGAAAATCAATCTAGTTGGACAAACCAAATTTATAGATTGGAGAGAAATACAAAGCTATCTTAATCATGCATAAAAGAGTTCAGAGAAGACTCAAATAATATTCATAGATAATCTGATCATAAACCCACAATTCATCGGATCTCAACAAACACACCGCAAAAGAAGATTACATCGAATAGATCTCCAAGAACATCAGGAGAACATTGTATGGAAGATCAAAGAGAGAGAAGAAGCCATCTAACTACTAACTATGAACCTGTAGGTTTGTGGTAAACTACTCACACACCATCGGAAAGGAAGCAAGGTTGATGTAGAGGCCCTCCGTGATCGAATCCCCCTCCGCCGGAGTACCGGAATAGGTCTCTAGATGGGATGTCATGAGGACAGAAGCTTGCGGCGGTGGAAAAGTATTTTTGGTGTGCTCTCTGGTCTATGGGGAATATTTGGATATTTATAGAAGAAAAAGTAGGGTTGGAAGTGCCACAGGGGCCCACAAGCTTGGGGGTGCCCCCCATGGCGCGCCCTCCAAGCTTGTGGCCACCTCGTGGCTCTTCTGGCCACCTCCTGAACCTTCCTAGGTGTCTTGTGGTCCAAGAAAAATCATCAAAAAGTTTCGTTCCATTTGGACTCCATTTGGTATTGATTTTCTGTAAAGACAAAAACAAGAAAAAAACAGCAACTGACACTTGGCATTAGGTTAATTGGTTAGTCCCAGAAAATGATATAAAATAGCATAATAATGCATATAAAACATCCAAGATGGATAATATAATAGTATGGAACAACTTGTCCGACGTATTACGCCTTCTCCCCCCTGCAACCTATATATACTAGAGGATTTCCACCCTTTGAACACACAAGTTTTGGAGCCTCATATAGTTCATCTAGCCCTAGTTCTACTTGGTCCTAGTTGACTATTTAGAGTTTGGTATAGTTTCTCTAATCCTCATAATTAGAAGCCCTGTGTGGTTTTAATCTCCTCACTCTAATTCTTTGGCGACAATTAGCACTGGACGGCGAAGCGGTGCCGGATCGTGAAGCCTGCATGCTTGCAACCAAGTAGAGAGGCCGTGCTTCCAGCCTTCGGTTCGAGGGACTATTCGTGGGCGGTTCACAGGATCGTTCATCGATAGTTCAAGGGACTCCAAGTACGATCTACACCGACATGTTCTTCTTCCGCTGCAACTTGGTGACAGTAACGATTGTGATCACAACCCGTTATGCATCTTCATATTGATCTTGGGTGTGCGTAGAGGCGTGATTTTTTTTGTTTTTTTACTACGTTTCTCAACAAGGTGGGCAGGTGGCACCTGCCAAGGCGCGCCACGTGTCCATGTGGCTGACCCGTGTATAGAAAAACGTTGACCATATTAAAAAATGTTAATCTTGCATTTGAAAAATGTTGATAAAGCATTTGGAAAATGTTAAATGTGTATAGAAAAATGTTGATCATATTAAAAAAAAAGTTAAATCTTGCATTTGGAAACTGTTGATAAAACATTTGAAAAATGCTAAATGTTCATACAAAAAATGTTGACCATGTATTAGAATTTTTTAATCTTGTATTTAAAAAATGTTAATCAAGCATTTGAAAAACAATTAAAGTGTACAAAGGAAAAATGTTGACCATGTATAAAATGTTAATCTTGTATTTGAAAAATCTTATTAATGGATTTGGAAAATGTTTTAAATGTGTATAAAACTGTGGATTATATATATTAAAAATGTTAAATGTGTAATTAAAAAAATTAAACATGTATTAGAAAAATGTTGTTGACATATATAAAATGCATAATGAAAACCAAGAGAAACCAAGAAATCTAAAAGATGAAACCCAAAAAAGAAACAAAAGAAACCAAAAGAGAAAAGAAAATGAGAATACAATCGAAGAAACAAATGAAAAAAGAATAAAAAACAAAAAATAAGAAAAGAAGGAAAATGAGAAAAGTAAGAAAACCAGAGAAGAAATAAGAAAACCAAAGAAACGAAAAAAGATAAATAAAAAACTCCGGTCTTTTACCTCAATTAGCATGTGCCTTCTATGTAAACACAAAGTCAACAATGGCGCAGTGGGTAGTGGCTCCATGCACAATTGCGACTACCTGAGAATCGCCTGTCCATGGCGTCTCTATTCGGGAGAGCAACATGCTAGAGAATGAATCTTGTGTCTTACTTCATCAAATATGGGTACCTCCTCAAGGAGTCAAGGAAATCTCGCTGGACACCCTGTGCCAATGGGTCATTGGACCCCCCATGTCGACGGGGTCCGTGTCATTTTCTCTCTGGAAATCCCCTATGCATGGGGTCCCTCACCCCATGCCTACTGGGTTTAGGGATTGTCTTTCGGGTGAACCTATGCCCACGGAGTCCCTAGGGTTGCAATAGTTACATTGGAGGGGGGGGGGGGGGGGGTATATACCACACCTAGATCTAATCGCTTTGTTTTTCTTTTTTTAAAGAATTCCTCGCCTACGCGTAGCTTTGGTCTTATATGACTTTGCTATTTTTTGCCGTGTTTTGTGTGTGTGTGTGTGTGTGTGTGTGCGTGTGTGTGTGTGTGTTCTCCTATTAGCCGTGTGCATCCTATCTATACAAAGGTCAGGTGTGTGCTCCTTCTGTTTGTATCCTCTTGATGCTTCATTTTGAGCAAATAAAATCCACACTTTGTCAAAAATATACCATCCCTTCTTCCACTCCTAGACCTATTCTAACATTTCAGATCCTCCTCCATTGACCACACGCCAGAAGCTTTTGGTCGTCAGAGCAGTCCCGCAGTATTTTTACCTTCGCGTCGCTTTTGCTTTGAACCGCAATTAACTTGAAGGCACTTTGTGATAAACCTCTATAAGAGGCAAAGACCATTTCCTAAGCTCTCTCTAGGATCAATACTCTTACTTCAAAAAAGCTAAAACCCAACCCTGTGCACTTGCAAGACATTAATGATGGTGGTAGGGTTTGGGAAGGGACAGAAAATGAAGAGGGATGTAGGAGAATTGAAGCAGAAAGAGGATTAAAATGCCAGCGCGCCAAGTTACTATCCAATCAGAGGTAGTTGAAAGGATCGATATGGTTGACTAGGGGGGGTGGGGTGAATAGGCAACTACCAATTTTTAGCTTTTCTTAACAAATTAGGTTTAACAAAAAATAGGTTGTCTAGATGTGCAACTAGGTGAGCAACCTATATGATGCAAACAACAACAACAACAAGCAAAGGATACAACACAACAATAGCTTGCACAAAGTAAAGGGAAGAGATAACCACAAGTGGAGTCGATGGAGGCGAGGATGTGTTACCGAAGTTCCTTCCCTTTGGGGGAAGTACGTCTCCGTTGGAGCGGTGTGGAGGCACCATGCTCCCCGAGAAGCCACTAGGACCATCGTATTCTCCTCACGCCCTCACACAATGTGAGATTCTATGATTCCACTAGTGGTGCCCTTGGTGGCGGCGACCGAAACTTTACTAACAAGGTTGGGGCTATCTCCACAACTTGATTGGAGGCTCGCAAGATACCACAGAGCGTCACCAAAATGGAATGTGGCTCCAAGGTGACCTCAACCATCTAGGGTGCTCAAACACCCAAGAGTAACAAGATCAGCAAGGGATTAGTGGGGGGGGGGGGAATCAAATTTCTCTTGGTGGAAGTGTAGATCCGGGCCTTCTCAACCCATCCCTAGAAAATCAACGAGTTTGATTGGCTAGGGAAAGAGATCGGGTGAAAATAAGCTTTGGAGCAACATTGGAACTTTGGGGAAAAGAGGTGGTTCCTCTTGGAGAAGAAGACCTCCTTATATAGTGGGGAATCAAATCCAACCGTTATCCCACAACTCAGCCCGCAGAGAGCGTACTACAGCTCATGGGAGCGGTACTACCGCTCGAGGCAGCGGTACTGCCGCTTGGCCCAGCTGTAGTACCACTGGGGCTGCGCACAGAGAGGAGAGAAGGGGCAGGAGAGAGAGTGAGAGCCCCCGAGCGGCACTAGTAGCGCTGGTAGGGCGGTACTACCGCTTATAAGCGCTACTACCGTGCCTACTGTCGCTCCTACTGCCGCCCAACCCAACACGAGACACGACGGTCTCGAATCGAGGCGGTACCAGCGCGGAACTGGAGCCATTCTACCGCTGATGGCCATGAGAGGTACTACCACTATGGAACAACGGTACTACCGCTTGATGCTATCAGTGGTACGGCCACTCCGACCTGGCTGTACTACCGCTGGCTCCTCCCATGTGCCACTTCCGCGATAACGATATACTCTAAGGAAGAGGGAAGGAGCTGGGGGTGCGAGAAAGATGTGTACGCATTGATTCCACCCTAGCCTTTCCGATACAGACCCTCCCCTTGATAGTATGGTGTCTCCTACGACTCAAGTCCACCAAAACCGAAACGAAAGGTACTACACTGTCTTCACCTTGAGCTCCGAGGGGAAAGAATCGTCTCATGCCAATGAATGAATATCTGATATGCTCAATGCACAGGATTACTCCGCAAATTCATTGTTAGCAATCACCAAAACCACTTAGAGAGAGACATGCCCTAACAACAGTTCAGAATGCGAAACCAATTGTGCTCGAGAGAAACTAGAGGTGGTTTCATAATACCAACAATCTAAATGTTTTCCTATAGGCAGGTTGAACATACTACCAGACTCTGATAGTTCCGGTAGCAAAGATAATTTCCTCTGATGTGTATTACACGCGGCATAAATTCTTTGGCCACAATCGCTCTGAGGGACACCTCTAATGTTCATTAATGTACTAGTGTTGGGAAGGTCGTCGAGGGTGAATTGGAGGTGGGGGAGTGTAACATACCAAAATTCTAAATTTTGGAATGTTATATAAATTAAATAATATTGATTGTTTTGTTTTGATATTGTTTGAATTTGAAATTTTTGATAGTTTATCTGAATAGTTTATAGAGAGGGAATAAAATGACTTCTCCAAAATTTCCCTTTTGTTTTGGTTGCATTTGAAAGTTTATTTGGATTTGAAATATTCAAACCATTTCCCATTTAAAAATAAAAAACTAAGAATCTATCAAAATCAACTTTTGGCAACTTTCAATTTCAAAATTTGTTTACATTCAAATATAAAATTCTTTTGATCATAAATTTTTATTCGTAGCCCCGTTTCCGATGAATCCATTTGCATTGGATTCATGCCAAAGTAATATTTCCGTTGGTAAAATTAGGAGTTAGCTTTTCAACATATAAATTTGATCATAGCCAGATTACTCCTCTAGTGCAAAAATGTTACCACGACAGCACTCTAAGCAGATTCAATGCCATACTAAATTACTTATATCTCTTGATCAGTTGAACCAAATCCAGTGATTCTTTCTTCTAGATGTTTATATTGAGCTTGACTATCCAGTGACATCATTATTTTTCAACTTTTGAACATTTCAAATTAGAGCACTTAAATTTGAATTCAAACTTTCACTTGATCATATCTTGCAAACTGCAACACCTTTTCAATTAACTCCTTTTTCGCCTAAACACTTGTGTCATATACTTTTTGTCCATCACCAACATACTCCAATTCAAATACTTTGACCTTTCTGAATTCAAATTCAGTTCGCTATAACTTGCATAGTAGTGCTCCGTTTCAATTGATTCTTTTTGCAAATGAATTCTTATGTCAAGCAACATTTATGTTGTTCTCCACATACTTTAGATCCTATTCCATATTATCTCAACTTAAGCTTGTATAGCAACAATTCATAATTCATTGACTCTTTTGAGTTGATTCCTTCACCATTCACCTTATATCACCACTAGAACCTACATTATCTATTAAACCTTTGTATGTTGTTGTTGTTGTTGTTGTTGTTGTTGTTTGCACTATTCCATATTTGTTCTTGTGTTCTTTTGAATTCTTCTATATGGCATGGTTGTTTATTTGGATTATATTTTCTTGTGATAGATTGCTCGGAGTGTGACGAGTAGAATTATCAGGATTTTGAGTGCGACGAATCTTAATCACCAGTACAAGGCAAGTTATATCTTTATCATACTCCTTTTATACCTATGTTTTCTATGCATTGTATTCCAATTGAATATATGCATGAGTAGGACTGTGAATATGGCTATGCAATATACTCCCAGTAGTTCATTGAGGTAGGTCTTAGCCTTTACTCCATTGTCGCCAACGTTGTAGGATTTTTTTGCTATGCTAAATTAGACGGGTATTGGTAAGAGAGGCAATGTAGTAAGTATGGCCAAATAGATGATAATAACTTTATGTTAATGAATTATCTGGGTGGAATGGTTGCATGGTGAGGGGCATCCTAGAGTATATAACCGGGGATTTGCCCGAGTATCCTGGAGTAACAAGTGATCACTCTTTAGTGGAATGCCACCTAGGTTTAAAGGGATCAAACATTTTTTCATGACTAGAAGCTTATGTGTGCAGCCACACACTATTATGGCTCTTGCTTGGTTGATCAGTTATAGTGGCTCTTACTTGGTAGTGCTACAAGAATTAGATATAAGTAGGTGCGATGGGCACTACCGGAGTTGAGGGAAACTCTTCTGAAATACCATGTCTCAGTCTTCCAGTTCACATACCCTGAGTGTGATGAGCTTCAAAGGAGGTGAGCGAGTCTTGTGGGCAAAAGTGCACAAACCTCTGCAGAGTGTAAACCTAATCGATTAGCCGTTTTCCCGTTTACAACCAATTTGAGCATCTAGAAGTGGGAATGTTCAGTGAACTCACCATATTAAATTAAATTAATGGGTTAAATCAAATTGGGATTAGATTGAATGGAGGAACCATCTCAATCATATTATGAGCTATGCAGTAATAAAATTGATCTTCATGAAAGTAGGAGAAAACCAACTTTATGCAAATTAAACTTAGAGCCTTCCAGAAGTGAAATTGCATTTCGATATAGGACCTTTTATTATATCATGTGGTGTGACTTGCGAGTACATTCAACGTACTGACCTACACGGCTGTAACTTATCATGTTGGAGGATTTTTATACAACGAGTAAGTGATGTGTTGTAGGGTTATGATGTCTACACTGAACTTTGTCCTTGGTGTTGATGTGACTACACATTCTTTGTTGCTATTTCTGCTGTGTGTTCTAGCCCGAGGGCTATAAGGTAATAAATACTATAGATTTATGTTACTTTATAACATCTGATTCTATGGTATTTCATCGAGTACTATGTGTGCTAGCTACTGATCCACGGATAAAATAGAAGCACATGAGACTTGGATCCTTATTGTAACCGGGTCATTACAACAAGGGTTTGAGCAGAGGTAGGGGAAATAGGAGAGGAGGAAGGGGAAAGGGTTAAATTAGGTGGCTGGCAATTTGTTTTTGCTAAGACAGGGAAATTCATTTGGGAAATTGGGAGAACTACTAATCACATATGGTTTAAAGCCCAAAACATTAATTTGTCCCAAAGGATGTTGTGATCCATAAGGAAATACTAGCATGATTGGCGTTAAAAACTAAATGTGCCATGGGCGAAGATAACATGGGCCTAAGCCCATGTCCAAAATCTACCCATTTAAACACACGAAGGCCCGCCAACTACCACACATTCGTCAAAGCTATCTTATCAGATCGGACGGTTCACATTGTATGCAACCAATATAAAAACTCTCCAAGCAAACCCTACTCCCATTCTTCCCTCCTCCCAATTTTCATGTACCAAACAAGAGGGGCAGCGACTATGTGAGGCTCGTCGGTCCATGGTTCCCGTTCGCCGGAGAAACATGCTTGAGATACTAACTTGTGTGTTGCTTCGTCGAACATGGGTACCTCCTAGTGTGCACAAGGTAAGGAGATGGGGTGGCATATGCAATTTCCCCATTGCCATAGGTCCGTGCTGCATGCCGACAGATGGCGGCAACTACAAGGAGGTGATGGATACGATGCGATTCATGGAGGGCCATGGTCACCGTCATCCATTAGATGCTGCAACGGGAGCCATAAATCCACGCATCTATTGCGAGGAGGGGATGGTAGTGTGGCCATGCAGCCTCCAAATCTTGAGAGGCATCGATAGTACGTGCTTCAGGTATGTCCCCGAATCCTAAACCTTTATTATGGTTTCATCAGGGTTTCGAATTCGGAATCTCAAAGGAAAATTATGTAGGGTTGCCTTATTAATCAAAATTTTTGGAAGGTGATCCTAATCCGCTCAATTTGATCGTTGGCTTAGTTTCGATTGTTACATTGAGCCAAATTTTACCATAAAATGCGCAATCGTTAACCAATACCAAAATGGGATGAAGCATAACATTAAATATGATTACCATGATAATTAGCACATTGCATTGTCAAAACCTACACAATTACAACTAATTATCATCTTTGTGTGCTAACTTCAAAACATTAGACTTTAATCAAGGTTGGTTAGCACTGATGCATATGAAATTAGACCCTACTTTTAATAATTAGAACTAAATAGAGTCCAATTAAGGTTCTATCTAACTAAGATTAACTTGCTCTGGTGCTAATGTGAGAATATTTACTTGATGATTGAAGTAACATGATCTTAATCTCATGATTAGAACATCTAAATAGTGTGAGCACCGTGCTGTCGGGAGGCTCCAAAGGTGTGCAGTTTGTCAGAGAAGAGGCAATAGCACGGCAACACACATAGTCGTCTAGGAAGCTACGGGCACTATCCTTCTAGTCAGACTCCTAGACCCTTGGTACTTCTTTTGTATCTCCGGTGGATATTTTGGCTATCTTAACTGTACGTGCATAAGAACCTCCTTTCATGATTGGGGCGCTAAGGAATACGGACTGAAACCAACACATTAGTTTGCACCTCCGATTATGTATATCAGATTGACTCCCCGGCCGGTTAGCTCTCAGTTTGTTACGACCACGGATCTATCAAGACCTGAGAACGAGTCTTCCATTCTCACAACCATGAAAACTACCACCCTTCTCTTTCAAGCTTTCCTCTTAAGAACTGTTAGTGCACAAGAAACAAAAACTAAAAAAATCATACAAACATGTATAGATAATGTTTAAAATTTATCTAATAACATGTCTCCTTGCAATGCATCCAAACTCTACAAGAGCGAATGGATTGGCTTACACTAGAAGAAGTATACGCCACTTCACAAGCATGCATCCATCCATCTGTTTGGTAATTTGTAACCCCAGTCGCACATCATTTTTTGCGGGCTAAATGGGAGTTTTATTCCATAGTGATAGGTTTGAGTCTAGCGGCAAAAGAGAAGATTTTAATCCACCAATAGTACACACCTACAATTATACTCATGTAATTCCCATGTAATAACAAAATCAAAGTAATACAATCCAGGAATGAGCATGTTTCCAACAAATCGAGCCTCCCCATGCATGTGTTCCTCTATCCAGAGAAACCGATCTCTTTTCTGGGAAGATTGGGAACGGTGAAAGAGCTCGTTTCTGGGAAGATTGGTGGATTGGAAGTGCTCCTTTAAAAAAGAACTTTCCCAGACTATATGAATTATGCTTTGATAAAAGAAAGACGGTTAAAGAAGTTTTTGATAATGGATTAGATAATGTCCAGTTTAGGAGAACTTTGCTGGGAGATGCAAAAGAACTCTGGGGGCATATCAAAGAAGCCTGTACTGAGGTAACTTTGAATGAGGAAATGGATGTGATTAAATGGACCCTGGATAAGAAAGGGGTATATATAGTAAAGTCCTTTTATAGGCATCTGATTGAAAATGGGGTCAAATATCCACATTTATATATGTGGAAGATTAAAATGCCACCCAGAATTAAGGTGTTCATGTGGCTGGCCCTTAGGGGGAGTATACTCACAAAAGATAACTTGATTCGCAGGGGGTGGAAGGGAGATGATAAATGCCCCTTTTGTGGAAAAAAAGAGGACATAAATCATCTCTTCTTGACCTGTTCGGTTGCTAGACTACTTTGGAACATACTGAAATGTGCCTTTAATCTTAAGGACATACCAGACACACTAGATGGTGTCATGAAAACATGGGTTAACACCTTTGGCAAAGATGAAAAAAATCTGGTTGTGATAGGAGTTTCAGCAATTTGCTGGACTATTTGGAAACTTAGAAATAGTGTTATTTTTTAGGACAATAGGGTGAATGATCCCTGTGTCCCTGTGTCCTTGCTTATTAAAAATTTAAATGATTGGAATATTTTGCAGACAAATCCCGTAAGAAGTAGGCTGATGGAGGCTGGAGTGAAGTTGGTTAGTGAGGTGGCGGAGGAAATATTCAAGGCAGCATATGGGTGGCGCCTGAAGACCGGGAGGATCGAAGGATAGATGCCCCTCTTTGCTGCGACGGATATAGCTTCTACCTTCTCATGTTGGCTTCGCCTCCCGCTTTTGCTGTTGCTTTGGACTTAGTGGATGTTTCCTGTAATATTGAACTTGCTTTTATCCTGGTTATTCTCTCTTTGTAGTGTCTGTTCTTTTAACAGAGAGAGACGTCGCTCTGAGGCTAGATCATTAGGTCTAGACCTTGGAACACTCTTTCCAGGTTCCTTTGGCATGGAAATAGCTGGAATAGGGTGGTTTCTCTAGCTGAGGAGTGTGGTGCTGTCTTTTTTTCCTTTTTTCTGTAACAAGACATGATGATTTCTGTTAATGGAAATCGGAGAGGGAGCTCTCTTTTATCAAAAAAAAAAGAGAAACCGATCTCTATCCTTAGTTCGTTACACAACCATCCACTGCCTTGTGGACAACAACCTGCATGCTGTCTTTCTTCTCTTTGTTGTGCGGAATAACGATTGCCCGCCTCTCTCTCATCTAAAATGCTAGGTTTCCTCTCACGGATTGATCACAACAATTAAATCATGAAGACACACACATGGGAATTTGTGGCCATGGGCACGTTTGGTGCCCCTCTTGTTTCTTTAATGCTTCTCAATGTCACCGTATTATAAGCATACACCACTGGCATGCATATATGTTTATATACCAACACACGACCACAACCACCTTACATCATGTCATAATCGGACTTAAATCCTAGCAAAGCTCGGACTTGACACTGCAGTTTCCCTAGATTAACTAGCTAGCACAAACTCTATTGTAGATTAATTAGAACATCTGACTCTTTGACTAGACGCCTAACACATCTTGAATATAAAACACAACACCACAATGGACTAGAACGAGCCTAACTGACTTGGGATACAACAAATTTGGATTAACTCCAGGACACATTTTCTAGGAGGTCGTTCATTTATAAAAAGGCGAGAGTACTGGAGATGAAAAGGATAAAAACTACCTTGTACATCTTGTCCATCTTCTGCCCCTCTGATCTGATCTCGAGCAGCTAGCCCTTTGGAAGCCATATTCGTGTGCCTTCTACATATCATGATAATTGACACATCGATAATGGGTATAGTAAAGAATAAAATATTGCATGACATCCTTGTGATAAGAAAAACATACATGGAGCATACCAAGCACAAGCAGCACCAGCGTTTGTAGATTCTATGTGTTGTTCATCCATCTCGGAGAAAAGGTACTTCCTCCATCCCATAATGTAAGACGTTTTTTGACAATACACTAGTGTCAAAAAATGTCTTAATTTGTTAAAAAATGTCTTACATTATGGGACGGAGGGAGTAGTTTAGTACCTTCATGGTGAATTTGACCCCTGGCACTGCGGACATGTAATACTGGACAGAAACAAAGGTAATGAAAAATCACACATCTCCATTTTTGCTCCCCTTGATCTCGGCTCATTGCAAATTCATGACTAGTTAATTCTGCTCACACACATAATTTGGACTACCAGCCCACTCTGCCAGTCTCAAGTAGAAACTCAACTAAAATGGGCATTGTCCTACTACACACCAAACTTTCATCTCGTTGATAAAACATAAATAGCCAGATATGCCACCATGTCTTTGTGCGCATCGATACCCTGCTCCTATGAAGCGGCATACCATATAATCCTTCTTCAATGATGCACTTCAAATGCAATGAGCTCCACATAGACGAGTACTTTGGAGACAAACATGTTTCACATGGCTGAAGCACACACACATGATTCCTTGATTCATGTAATTACCCGAGCAATAGTCTTGACGAGATTTTCAAGTACAACACTGTGGCACCACCGGCTCAAACCATCGATCATCCACCTCCTTGTCAAAAACAACTTTCATATTTCTTTGCTGAATGACTATCGTGCTCTCCAAGGCGGTAGTGGGAGTTGCCTCCCTGGGAAGCATCCTACAAATCTTGGGCCTCGCTCTAATACGAAGTGCTGGATTTTGTCTAACAAATTGATCACATAAGATAAATCATCATACTTGTGACCATGGGTGCGTACGGCATCCCTCCTTTTTATTTGTTGCTTCTCAATGTCATGGTGTTACAAGCATACATCACTGTCATGGTGTTAAAAATTCCGGAAAATTGCGGTGTCAAGGACAAATTGTAGCTAGCACTAACTCTATTCCCTGATTGAATTAGAATATCATGACTCTTGACTACACATCCAAAACATCTTAGAGACAAGACACAACACCATAATGAACTAGTACTTAATACTTACTAGCACGACCCAAACTGACTTGGAACTGCAGGAATTTTGATTACCTCTAGCAGACATTTTCTGGGAAGTCATTCATTTATAAATAGGAGTACTTGATGGAAAAAATAAAAAAATACCTTGTACATCTTGTCCTTGTCCCCCTGCTCTGATCTCGAGCCGCCACCCCTCTGGAACCAGTAATATTCCTTTTGCATACCATGATAGGTTGACACATCGGTAATGGATATAGTAGAAAATAAATATATAATGACATCGGCATGCTAAGAAAAACATATATGGAGCATGCCAGGAGCAGCAGCAGCATCCATTGATTCGATGTATTTCTCATCCATCTCTGAGAAAAGGTAGTGAAGGACCTCTGCCTTCATACTGAATTTGACACCAGATACTCGACAAAAACAATTGTCATGGGGAAACAATCACATATATCAGGTAAACAAACAAAACAAGATAAACTTAAAAATGGTACACGCATTGTATAGAGAATGAACATTTGTTTAGATCATTCTAATAGCATGCATATATGCAGTAGATTAGCTTTGTGTAAGAAACATCGACCCATAAATCTAGCATTAATTGTGCACATATTTGGGAATACTGTTGACGCAGCCCCAATCCAACGTGCCTGTCTAGCTAGACGATTTTCATCCGCCAAGACCCAAGACCCAGGAGCGACACGGCCCTGTTCGTGTGTCATGACAGATCGATCTGTGCTGCGTCTGCTGCTGGCCGAAAAACAGATGGCCGGCAGCTCCACCTAAGCTTTGCAGCTGCCTACGTGAACATACGACCTCAGCGGAAAGAAATTGCCTAGGGAAAATAAATACTACAACGTACATATCTGGTGCATATTGCCATCGTCACCATGCTAGACCTCCATGATCCAGCCAATCTGGTGGCTCCCTTACACCATCCTCCACAATCTCCTGGGCATCTTCCACCCTCTTCTGGCCATCCTCCGGTGATTCCTCTCCCACTCCCTCACAATCGGAGAAAAATGGGGCTTCCATTGAAAACTCTTGCCTTTATCCTCTCGTTTTCATAGATTCAAAAGTCCAAAACTTTGTGCAATAGGAGTGGGTGGCTACCTATTTAACCTTAGTGCCTGGCATTTTTTTTGTGTGCTAGCTGGCATTCTTTATTGTGGTTCACAACTTGTGGTGATATCTTCTGTATTTGAAAGAAACTAAACCAATTCATTTAATTTGGTGGCTCGACTAACCTATTTTGACATCTAAAGTACTAGTCATTTGAGAGTGTCAAAATTGGAAGGTTGGGTCAAGATATTGTGCTGGTAGCCAGGCATTGTCTTGATGAGAAGCTTGGGCTGGAAGGTCTTGATGAGAAGATTGTACAAAAGCTAGCAAGACTCAGCTCAAGTGTTGCTGTCTCTCCTAATTAACTTGGGCTGGAAGCTAGGAAGCAAAGCTTCTCATCAAGACAACGCCTGGATACCAGCACAATATCTTGACCCAACCTTCCAATTTTGACACTCTCAAATGGCTAGTACTTGAGATGTCAAAATAGGATAATCGAGCCACCAAATTAAATGAATTGGTTTAATTTCTTTCCGAATACAGAAGATAGCACCACAGGTTGTGAACCACAATAAAGAATGCCAACTAGCACGCACAAAAAAGGTGAGTCACTGAGGTTAAATAGGTACCCATCCTCTCCCATTACCCAAAGTTTTGGACATTTGAATCTATCAAAACAAGAGGAGAAGGGTGAGAGTTTTCAATGGTAGACCCGTTTTTCTCAGACCGCGAGGGAGTGGGAGGGGAATCAGCAGAGGATGGCCAGAAGAGCGTGGAAGATGCCCAGGAGATTTTAGAGGATGGTGTGACGAAGCCACCAGATTGGCTCCTAGATGGTTGGATCTGGGAGGTCCGGTGTGGTGATGATGGCGACATGCACCAGGTATGTAAGTTGTATTTGTTGTCCCTAGATAATTTATTTATGCCGAGATCGTATGTTCACGTAGGCAACTGCAAAGCTTGGTCGAGTCGCGTATAACTGTTAGGCGGAGCTGCCGGCCGTCCGCTTTCCGGCTAGCAGCAGACGCAACACAGATCGATTTCTCATGACAAATGAACATGACTGTGTCGCTCCTGGGTCTTGGGTCTTGGCGGATGGAAACCGTCTAGCTAGACAGCCACGTGGGATTGGGGCTACCCCATCAGTATTCCCAAATATATGCACAATTAATGCTAGACTTACGGGATTGATGTTTCTTATCAAGCTAATCTACTACACATATACATGCTATTAGAATGATCTAAACAAAAGTTCATTCTCTATACATGCCAGTACCATTTTTAAGTTTATCTTGTTTTGTTTGTTTACTGAGCATATGTGATTGTTTTCCCATTACAATTGTTTCTATCCAGTATTATATTTTGTCTAGTATCTGGGGTCAAATTCAGTATGAAGGCGGAGGTCCTGAACTACCTTTTCTCGGAGATGGATGAGAACTACATGAAATCTATGGATGTTGCTGCTGCTTCTGGGATGCTCCATATATGTTTTTCTTATCACGCCGATGTCATAATATATTTATTTTCTACTATATCCATTACCGATGTGTCAACCTATCATGGCATGTAGAAGGAACATGACTGGCTTCCAGAGGGGTGATGGCTTGAGATCAGAGCAGGGGGTGGGGGGTGGGGGGGGGGGGGGGGGGGGACAAGGACAAGACATACAAGGTAGTTTACTCCTATTTATAAATGAATGACTTCCTAGAAAATGTCTGGAGGTAATCAAAATTCCTGCAATTCCAAGTTAGTTTGGGTTGTGCTACTAAGTACTCCCTCCATCCAGAAATACTTGTCATCAAAATGAATAAAAGGGGATGTATCTAGATGTATTTTAGTTCTAGATACATCCCTTTTTGTCCATTTTGATGACAAGTATTTTCTGACGGAGGGAGTAGTAAGTACTAGTCCACTATATGGTGTTGTGTCTTGTTTCCAAGATGTTTTGGATGTGTAGTCGAAGAGTCATCATGTTCTAATCCAATCAGGGAATAAAGTTAGTGCTAGATACAACTCGGATTTGACACCACAAATTTCCCAGAATTTTTAACACCGATAGCGATGTATGCTTGTAACACCATGAATTGAGAAGCAACAAAGAAAAAGGAGGGGCGCCGTACGTGCCCATGGCCACAAGTATCATGATTTATCTTATGTGATCAATGTGTGAGACAAAATCTAGCAATTCGTATTAGAGTGAGGCCCAAGATTTGGAGGACAATTCCCTAGGGAGGCAACTCCTACTGCCGCCATGGAGCAAAGAAATATATATGAAAGTCGTTTTCGACAAGGTGTTGGATGATCGATGGTTCGAGCCGGTGGTGCCACAATGTGGTACTTGAAAATCTCATCAAGACTGTTTCTCGGGTAGTTAGATGAATCAAGGAATCATGTGTGTGTTCTTCAACACTGTGAATCGTGTTTGTCTCCAAGTACTCGTGTATGTGGAGCTCATTGCATTTGAAGCACATCATGGACAAAGGATTCTACTGTATGCCTCTTCATCGGAGCAGGGTATCGATGCGCACAAAGGCATGGTGGCATGTCTGGCTATTTGTGTTTTCTCAACGAGAATATGGAGCTTTGTGTGCAGCGGGACAATTACCATTTTGGTTGAGTTTCTACTTGAGACTGATGAATGCGTGCAGTTCGTCAGAGAAGAGGCAATAGCACGACAACACATGCAGTCGTCTAGGAGGCTGCGGGCACTGCCCTTCTAGTCAGACTCCTAGATCCTTGGCACTTCTTTTGCATCGCTGGTTGATATTTTGGTTGCCTTAACTATATGTGATCATGCGTAAAAACCTCCTTTCATGATTTGGGCGCTAGGGAATAGGGACCCAAACCAACACATTAGTTTGCACCTCCAATTGTGTATGTCAGATTGACTCCCGGGCCTGTTAGCTCTCAGTTTGTTACAACCACGGATCTATGAAGACCTGAGAACGAGTCTTCTATTCTCACAACTATGAAAACTATCACCCTTCTCTTTGAAGCCTTCCTCTTATTTCTTAGAACAAAAAATGCACAAGAAAAAAAATATCAGACAAACATATATAGAGAATGTTTTAAATTTATCTAATAACACGAATGAATTGGCTTACACTAGAAGAAGTGTAAGCCACTTCACAAGCATGTATCCATCCATTTGTTTGGTACTATGTAACACCAGTCGCACGTCGTTTTTTTTTGCGGGGTAAATGGGAGTTCTATTCCATAGTGACAAGGTTACAGTCTAGTGGCAAAAGAGAATATTTATGTCCATCAATAGGACACACCTACTATTATACTCACGCAATTCCTATGTAATAACCAAATCAAAGCAATACAATCCCATGTCCGAGCATGTTGCCAACAATTGAGCTTCCTCATGCATGTGTTCCACTGTCCAGAGAAATCGGTCTCTGTCCTCGCAGAACCATCCATTGCCTTGTGGACAACAACCTGCATTTTGTCTTTCTTCTCATTGATATGCTGAATGACGATTGCCTGCCCCGCTCTCATATGAAATGATGGGTTTTCTCTCACAAATTGATCTCAACAATTAAATCATGAAGACACACACATGGGAACATGTGGCCAGGGGCACGTGTGGTGCCCCTCTTGTGTCTGTAATGCTTCTCAATGTCAGCGTGTCATAAGCATACATCACTACATGCATATATGTATATACACCGACACACAACCACAACCACCTTAGATCATGTCATACTCAGACTTATGCTCCTAGTGAAGCTCCGACTTGACACCGCGGTTTCCCTAGATTAACTTTATTCTAGTTTAATTAGAACATGATGACTCTTTGACTAGACGCCTAACACATCTTGAAAATAAAACACAACACCACAATGGACTAGTACGAGCCAAACTTACTTAGATATACAGAGAATTTTGATTAATATCAGCAGACATTTTCTGGGAAATCGTTCATTTATAAGAAAGGTGAGAGTACTTGAGATGAAAAGGATAAAAACTACCTTGTACACCTTGTCCATCTTCTATCCCATGCTCTGATCTAGAGCAGCCACCCCTTTGGAAGCTATTCGTGTTCCTTCTGGATATCATGATAGATTGACACATCGATAATGGGTATAGTAAAGAATAAAATATAACATAACATCGGCGTGTTAAGACTGAGGAGAATGATGAAAGCGTCTCAATCTCCATACACGGAGACCCGCATGATATATATTGATAGGTGAGATTGATACATGATACGGCAGCTCAAAGGCTAACCGAACAGAGGAGATTACAGGGAGGTTTGGAGAGATAAAGAGATAAAAGAGAATAAATGATATCTCTAACCTCCTAACAATATCTCCTAATGTTTACATAACAGAATACATGACACGCCACTTATACATACGTGATATGTCAGTATTGTATGTCTAACACGCCCCCTTAATCTGAACTTCTCAAGTTGAGATTACGTTTAAACTCTTCGGATTGTCTTGTAGCCAAAGCTTTTGTAAACCCATTTGCAACTTGATATTTTGAAGGAATAAATCAAATCTCCAACTCCTTGCTTGCAACTCTTTCTCTCACAAAGTGATAGTCAATCTCAATGTGTTTTGTCCTTGCATGAAACACATGATTAGCAGGAAGATATGTGGCACCAATATTATCGCACCAAAGACATGGTGTTTGAGCATGTATTCCAAGTTCCTTGAGCATGGCCTTAACCCAGATGATCTCAGCTGTTGCATTGGCTAGTGCTTTATACTCCGCCTCAGTACTAGATCGTGACACTGTTGCTTGCTTCTTGGCACACCAAGAAATAAGATTAGGTTCAAAGAAAATTGCAAAACCACCAGTGGACCGTCTGTCATCCAAGCATCCTGCCCAGTCAGAATCAGAAAAACCACTGACAAGAGTAGAAGATGACTTGCTGAAAGTGAGTCCAACACTCAAGGTACTCTTTACATATCGCAGAATCCGCTTAGCAGCAGCCCAATGAGCTGAGGTAGGTGCATGTAGAAACTGACATACTTTATTAACTGCAAAAGAAATATCAGGTCGTGTAAGTGTTACGTACTGTAGTGCTCCGACCAAACTTCTGTACTTGGTGCCATCCTCTTGATTCAAGAGTACACCCTTTGCAAGAGATAATCTTCCTGCACTGGAAAGTGGAGTTGGAGATGGTTTACAGTCTCGCATCCCAGCCTTGCTCAAAAGATCAGTTCCATATTTTTCCTGAGAAAGATGAAGACCACCTTCACTGTTTCGCTTCACCTCAATACCAAGAAAGAAGTGAAGATCTCCCAGATCCTTGAGAGAAAAATCTGAGTGCAGATCTTACAACAAGGCTGTGACTGCCTTATCAGAAGGACTGGTGACAATAATATCATTGACATAAATAAGCACAAAAATGATAGTGTGTGAATTCTTGTAAATAAACAGTGATGTATCTGACTTGGAAGGAATAAAGCCAGGTGCTTGCAGTTTGGAGCTCAAGCGGGATACCATGCTCTAGGGGCTTGCTTGAGACCATAAAGGGACTTATCAAGCTTGCAGATATGAAATGGTTTGTGTTTATCTTCATACCCAGGAGGCTGTTTCATGTAAACTTCCTCTTCCAGAACACCATGGAGGAACGCGTTCTGTACATCGAACTGACGAAGGCTCCAACCTCTGGATACAACAACAAACAAGACAAGGCGAATGGTGCAGCTTTAACAACATGACTGAAAGTATCCTTATAGTCAAGTCCATACCTCTGTTTAAAACCCTTAGAAACGAGTCTGGCTTTGTAGCGATCAACGGTGCTGTCTGACCGACGTTTGATGCGATACACCCACTTACAATCCATGATGCTTTGACATGGCTGATAAGGAACAAGGTGCCAAGTATTATTGTTCTGCAGAGCACGAAACTCTTCATCCATAGCATGCTTCCACCGGGGATCATCAAGAGCATCGGCGACATTACGGGGTTCACCTGCGGAATCAGAGGAGACAACAGGTAAACCATATTTTGTTTTGTAATTAACTCGCTGAATGGCTCCTGCCACGTGTACGAGGTAGCAGCGAAGGAGCCGCAGACGATCCTGGCGAAGATGCAGACTGCAACGGGCGAGATCCCAGCGATCCCGAGGGCGCAGATCCACTTGGCAGAGCGGGATCCTCTGTGGCTGCGGTCGTGGAAGGATCAGCAGGCGTGGACGCAGAAGATCCAAGTGGGCAGAGAGCACGAGGCGGATCGGCCACGGGGACATCACTGCGCCCACCCGATGCAACCGCAGGGGCCCGCCTGGAGTAGACCTGCGGGACCGGTGCGTATCGCCTGGTCAAGCTGCACCCTGCAGCTGATTGGTGCGCCTCGCCTGGGGGAACCAGCTCGGTGGGGAGGCACGACGTGGCAGGGTGGCGCTGGCTCGGTGGGTTGGAGAGCGGCCTGCCCGAGCCCAGCAGCGATACCGAGCCCAACAGCGATCCTGGGGAGGATGCGGTCGGGCCTGACGAAGTCAGGGGCGCTGATCCCCATGAGGATTCCCTTGGATCACTTGTGTCCTCTTCTGTTTCTGCTGATACATTATTTTCTGCGCCGTTTTCTGCTATAGGTGCTGCTGAAATACAAAACTCAGGTGCAACATGAGATGGATTAGTCAAAGTTGAGTCAGTACAATTATCATTGCCCTCACACGGAGCGTCGGAGATATGAGGAGGAAGGAGAAGAATTTCCTTTCAGAGAAGAGCGCCGGCGTTCGGATGGAGTTTTGCAAAAGGAATTGAGTTTCATCAAACACAACATCACATGAGATATACACACATCCAGGGGAAACATCTAAACACTTGACACCCTTATGCTGAGCACTATACCCAAGAAAAACACATTGCTTCGGAAACTAAGCTTATGAGTGTTATAGGGACGAAGGTTTGGCCAACAGGCACACCCAAAAACACGAAGTGTGGTGTAATCTGGTGTGGCACGAAAGAGACGTTCAGTGGGTGTTTCATTAGAGATTGTGCGACTGGGCCACATGTTAATGAGATGCACAACAGTTAGAAAGGCTTCGTCCCAAAATTTTAGTGGCATTGAAGCAGAAGCTAAGATAGCAAGACCTACTTCAACGATGTTCCTATGCTTGCATTCAGCAGAGCCATTCTGTTGGTGCACATGTGGGCAAGAGACGTATGTGAGATACCTATCTTCTGAAAGAAAGAATTCAGTTTCTCTTACTCACCCCCCACTCTGACTACAGAGAAATAATTTTGCTGTCAAGCTTACGTTCAACGAGAGCTTGAAAATTGTGGAAAACTTGGAAGACATCAGCCCGTTTATTAAGGAGATATATCCATGTATACTTGTTGTAATCATCAATAAAGCTCACATAATAAGAGTGTCCGCCGACAGAGGTGGGGGCAGGACCCCACACATCAGAAAAAATAAGCTGCAAATGCTTAGTGGATACACTAGTGGACACAAGATATGGCAATTGATGACTTTTTGCTCGTTGACATGAATCACAAATGGTTTCTAAGTTCCTCTCACCAACAAACGGGGGTTTATTTCTACTAAGAATCTGATGAATAGCATAAAAAGAGGGATGACCTAAGCGATTGTGCCACCTTTCAGCAGAAAGCTTGATGGCACCATACACTTGCTTATTATACTGGCAATACTTGGGAAGCAAAGCATAGAGGCCTTCTACACAGACACCCCTATGGAGAAATTTCTTCGTGACCTGATCCTTGATCAAAAAGAAGAATGGATGAAACTCTAGAAACACATTATTGTCAAGAGCAATACGATGAACAGATAGCAAAGTCTTGGAAGCATTAGGAACATACAGGATGTCATTGATTTCAAGATTTTTGTGTGGGGTTTTGATAAAAGATTGACCAACATCACTTATCTCCATAGCTGCACCGTTTGTTGCAGTGTAGACTTGATAATGGCCACGATATTTCTCATGCATAGTCAGCCTGTCCAACTCGCTAGTGATGTGGTTGGTGGCACCCGTGTCCATGTACCAGTAGGTATCAACGCCATAAGACACATAGGTTGCGGCTGCAACTTCCTTTTTCTGGGAATTTTTGTCATCGACGTAGCGCCAATCACAGTCTTTTGCAATATGTTTTTTTTACATATTTGACATTTGTTTTCATACCCTTCATACCCTTGGAAGGGGCGCCGAATGTTGTTGCCGGAGCGCCGGTTGTAGCCGCCACCACCAGAGGAGTTCTGGTTCTGATGATAGTGACCACCGCCACCAGAACCCGACCCCTGGTAGCCCCCGCTGTTCTGGTGGAAGCCATAGCCGCCACTAGAATTAGGGTTAGGGCAGCCGCCGCCGCCTCCGCCGGCCATGTGGTAGCCACCAGGAGCGCCACCGCCGGATCCACCACCGGCAGCGTTGTAGCCGCCGTCGCCGCTGCCACCGCCGCGAGGACCACCACCCCCGCCTTTGCGGTAGCCACCATTGCCGCCACCAGAACAGCCCTGCAAGGCAATGTTTGCGGATGACTTGAAGCCGCAATTACCAGCGCCATGGAACATCTCCATGCGCTGATCGAAGTTCGCCACGAGGGAGAAGAGGCCGTCAACGGTGATGGGCTCGGTGCGGACGTCTAGCACGGAGATGATAGGTTGATAATCCATGTCAAGACCGGCGATGATGAAGGAAATGAGCTCCCCTTCTCCAAGGGGTTTGCCCGCCGCGGTGAGCTCGTCGGAGAGGGAGCGCATGTGGCCAAAATAGGCGGAGGCTGACATGGATCCCTTCTGGGCGTTGGTGAGCGCAGAACGAAGGTTGTTGGCGCGGGACGGCGAGACGGCAGAGAACATGGTGGCCAAGGCAGTCCAAATCGCATGAGAGGACTCAAGTGAGGCGACTTGGATGAGGACCTCCTTGGACAGATTGCGCAGGAGATACGCAACGATCTGTTGATCCTGGACAAGTCAGGGGGCATAGGCAGGGTTAGGGATGACTTGATCCTTGCCATCCTTGTCTTTGGTGGTGAGGATTTTGGGAGGCTCCGCAGTGGTGCCATCGATGTAGCCATAGAGGCCAGCGCCCAGTATTTGGGATCGAGCTTGAGCTTTCCAGAGAACGTAGTTCGTCCGGGTAAGCGGTTCAGATGTGTTGTAGTTGAGGGTGGAGGAGACGGCTGTGCTGGAGGAAAAGACATGATGGTGAGGGGATGGGTGGCGGGCTTGAAAGGGAAGGTTGGGGACGATGGAGATGGGCAGCTGTCGAGAGGTAGGAGGTACGAGCTAGATGCAATCGGAAGAGCCTGCTCTGTATACCATGTGGAGAATGATGAAAGCGTCTCAATCTCCATACACGGAGACCCGCATGATATATATTGATAGGTGAGATTGATACATGATGCGGCAGCTCAAAGGCTAACCGAACAGAGGAGATTACAGGGAGGTTTGGAGAGATAAAGAGATAAAAGAGAATAAACGATATCTCTAACCTCCTAACAATATCTCCTAATGTTTACATAACAGAATACATGACACACCACTTATACATACGTGATATCAGTATTGTATATGTCTAACAAAGACGAACATACATGGAGCATTCCAAGCAGCACCAGCATCCGTAGATTCTATCTGTTGTTCATCCATATCGGAGAAATGGTAGTTTAGTACATTCATGCTGAATTTGACCCCTGACACTGACAGAAACAAAGGTAATGGAAAATCACACATCTCCGGTACACAAAACAAAATAAGAGAAAACTAAAATTCGTTTGACCTATATATGGAATGAAAATACCTTTTCTCCAAGATGGATGAGCACTACATAGAATCTGAGGATGCCGCTACTGGTAGTAATATGCTTCCAATATATTTTTCCTAGCATGACGAGGTAATTATATGTTTTATATTTTTACTCTACCCATGATCGATGTGTCCTTCTACCACGATATGCAAGTGGCACATGAATGCCTTCCAAATGGGTGGCTGGTCGAGCTCAGAGCAATGATGGACAAGATGTATTCGCACCTCGGCTTATAAATGAATGACTTCCTAGTGAGCGTACGGTGGAGCTAATCTAATTTCCCTGGGTTGTACTAGTGAGTACTATTCCATTATAGTCAGTAGCGGCGACAGGATTCATCCACACCCCAGGCAGCCTTTGTGTATTGTAGATGGAACCACATCATTTTGCTACAGTATACACATAAAATGAGTCACATGCCCCAGGCCACATCGCCGCTGATTATAGTGTTGTGTGTTGTTCCAAGACGTGTTGGCCGTGTAGTCCAAGAGTCATCATGTTCTAATTCAAAATAGGGTAGATTTAGTTCTAACTAGTTCTAACTCAAGATGTGCTGGATGTGTAGTCCAAGAGCCAGCAGCTCGCCTACGTGCGGCTGCAGAAACTCAACTGGCAACCAAAAAATTGGTTGGGATCCAAACGCACGCCAGGCTCATCAGTCAACGCCAAAAAGTTGGGAGGGCAGGTCTTGGATGCCATCCAAACAGGCCCATAATTTTTTTCTGGTGCGTAATTGGTAGTGCTGAGTTTGAACTCTTAAGTTCTCTGTTCCTGCACTCAACAGTCATGCAAGATGATAAATCCCTTTGTCAATTTTAGGTTTTGATCGATTACGGACTCTGTGAGATGAGGAATGATGAAGCAATGAGCATTCTCGTCCGCCAGGTCGTGCCGAAGGAAGTGGTTTCCTGACTTGACATAACTCAAAATCTGGCTTACCACTTGGAACCATTGACAATTCTACAGATCCGCTCTTCCCGGAGGTTAGCTTGGTCCACATATCACTACTATAATCTGGTTTTGTCCTGAGTTCCAATACTTCGCCGAGTTCATTCTATCGGGAACTCGGCAAACTTCTGTCTGCCGAGTTCGATCTAAAATTGGACTCGGCAGAGCTCTGACTTTGCCTAGTTCCAACGAAAAACTACTCGGCGAACTAAATAAACTCGGCAGAATCTCAACTTCGTCTAATTGTTGGTGGCAAACTCGGCGAAATGTAACATTGGGTAATAACGCAGTACCACGCGGCGTGTCCTTACTGGATGGGGGACTGCCGAGTTTCAAACTCGGCAAATCGTCTGTTTTTATAAACTGGGCCAAGTTTGACACTGGGTAATAACGTTGTGCCACGCGGCGGGCCCTTAATAGATGGGAGACTGCCGAGTTTGGAACTCAGCAAACAAATTGTCCAGTTATGCTGAATAAAGAACTCAGCAGATATTTTGTACCGGGCAATGTGTGCTGGCACGTGGATTATTTCTAGGCCTAACTTTGCCGAGTTTAGACGGCCAAAACTCGGCAAACAGTGGTGCCATGCGGAACTTCCATTAACGGTCCGTCCCGTCTGACGATGTGGTTCGCCGAGTTTGTTCTGGCAGGAACAACTTTGTTTAGATATTCACTGAATTCGTGATAGAAAGAACTCGGCAATATTAATGATTGTCGGGTCCCGTCTAGCCAAGTGAGTTGCGATGAGTTTGGCACTCGGTGAAGATTTCACCGAGTTGAATATGAGCCCTGCCGAGTTTCTTTGAAACTTGGCAAAAAGGGCGATTCTAGTAGTGTATTGTGATTTTATTTCATTTTGCAGTCATTGTTTACAAATCCAGTGATCATTTGCTAAGTCACCATTAATTCCCAGTGTCTACTTTCATGCACAAATCTTCTCTCTATGCATGTTTGGAAATCTTAAGTATCAAGATTGTTCTATTTCTATGGGATTTTTTAGTACCAGGTACAAAACATGCTTTGCTTATATAGTTTCGAAATCAAGCTTGCTGATCTTGCATGGAAATCAAGCTTGCTAATATTGTTCGATGATGTTTCTCTTGTATAGATAACTGATAACCACATGGACGTTACTATATATGGTTAGATTTTCATGTAACTACAGGATCCAGTAATAAATCTTCCTTTGTGGAACGTGCCTTCAGAGTCGGCATTGTTGCTGTAATATTTGCAATATATCACATTTTTGAGAATAATATTGATCTTGTCAATTATGAAGAACATACATTAACTGATGGCTTCATATTTTATAGTGCCACCATTCAATAAGGCTTGCACTAATGTTTTTCTCCAAAAACATGTTCAGCAGGCTATTTGTAAAACTAAGTTAGAGGCACCTGCTGTTAGTAACGACAACACTCTCCTATTCGCAAAAAAAAAAAGGACAACACTCTCCTTTTCAACAGTCGACGCTCTTGCATCTCCGGGTGAGTACTAGCGTGACAGCACACATTCATCCTGGCTAGAAATAGCTAGATGTTTAGTAAATTGTACGAGTATATATATGGCTACTATTTCAGATCAATACTGTACACCAGGCTTTCTGAAATGTGCAGCTGCTATTCACCATGCCGGCAAATAATAAAGTTCTCAATTTTTTGGTTACCAAAATTTTGAATACTGAAGTCTGACACAAACTAAATTACCTTCTTTTTCGCTTCACAAAGAATCTACAACTGCTGCACTATTTGATGGAACTTCTCAGGTGATTAAAACATATGTTGTTCTTAGATATGATGAGTATTTTTGTTGTTCAATCAGTCTGGTAGCCCATGTGATGATAGTTAATATAATGTAAATATCTTCCATTTTTTTGGACCCGAAAACCAAAGAACAAAAGTTCTATCGTATAATTTCAATTAAAAGGATCAGTATGTTACAGGGAGAGAGGAGCAAAGGATAACAGAAAAAGATAGGGTAACACCAGAATGGTGTTTAGTATATTTCACTCTCAACACATGAAAAATGAGGAAATAGAGTGCTTCTATCTCTAAGTATGCTTTTATCTCTAAGTATTTTCCTCCCGCCAAGATTATCACTCTTAGGAACGATATTATGAATTTTAAACAACTTGATCATGAGCATGTTGCCCAATCTTGGGAAAGAATGAAATTGATGATTCGCAATTGCCCTACTCATGGTTTGAATTTATGGATGATCATACAAAGTTTTTATTCCTGTTTGAACTTTGCTTCTAGAAATCTCTTAGATTCGGCCGCGGGAGGCACGTTTATGGAAATCACGTTAGGAGATGCTACAAAACTTCTTGATAATATTATGGCTAATTATTCTCAATGGCACACCAAAAGATCTTCTAGTAAAAAAGTGCATGCTATAGAAGAAATCAATGTTTTGTGTGGAAAGATGGATGAACTTATGAAATTGTTTTCTACTAGAAATACTCCTCTTGATACCAATGATATGCCTTTTTCTACTTTGATTGAGAATAATAATGAATCTATGGATGTGAATTTTGTTGGTAGGAATAGTTTTGGAAACAATGCTTATAGAGGAAACTTTAATGCTAGACCGTTCCCTAGTAATTCCTCTAATAATTATGGAAATTCCTACAATAATTCTTATGGTAATTTTAATAAGATGCCCTCTTATTTTGAGAACAGTGTGAAAGAATTTATGATCTCTCAAAAGAATTTTACTGCTTTGCTTGAAGAAAAATTGCTCAAAGTTGATGATTTGGCTAGGAACGTTGATAGACTTTCGCTTGATGTTGATTCTCTTAAACTTAGATCTTCTTCCCCTAAGCATGATATCAATGAGTCTCTCAAAGCAATGAGAATTTCCATTGACTAGTGCAAGGAAAGAACCGCTAGATTGCATGCTAAGAAAGATTGCTTTATAAAGGCGTGTTCTTCTAGTTTCCATGAAAATAATGATAAAGCTCTTAAAGTTATTGATGCGTCTCCTATTAGATCTTTGTTTTGCAATATTAATCTTGATAACTATGGGACTGAAGATGAGTCAACTTTACCTAGAAGGCATCCCAAAAATTTGGAGTTTTTAGATCTTAATGTTAAATTTGGTAAAAGTGGGATTGGAGAGGTCATGACTTTAAATAGTATTGAACCCACTATCTTGGATTTCAAGGAATTTTATTATGATAATTGTTCTTTAGAAGGTTGTATTTCCTTGTTGCAATCCGTTGTTAATTCTCCTCATGCTTATAGTCAAAATAAAGCTTTTACCAAACATATCGTTGATGCCTTGATGCAATGTTATGATGAAAAACTTAATTTGGAAGTTTCTATACCTAGAAAACTTAATGATGAGTGGGAACATACTGTAAAGATTAGATTAAAGATCATGATTGTTTTGCTTTGTGTGATTTGGGTGCTAGTGTTTCCATGATTCCGAAAACTTTATGTGATATTCTAGGTTTCCATGATCTTGATGATTGCTCTTTAAATTTTCACCTTGCGGATTCCACCATTAAAAAGCCAATGGGAAGGATCAATGATGTACTCATCGTTCTTGATATAGATTGTAATCTTTTTGGCCCTATTATTCTTGGTAGACCTTTCCTTAAAATGATTGGTGCGATTATTGATATGAAGGAAGGGAATATTAGATTCCAATTTCCATTAAAGAAAGTGAAAGGATCGATATAGTTGACTAGAGGGGTGATAACCCACAAGTATAGGGGATAGTTGTAGCCTCTTTTTCGATAAGTAAGAGTGTCGAACCCAACGAGGAGCTAAAGGTAGAATAAATATTCCCTGAAGTTCTATCGACCACCAATACAACTCTACGCACGCTTGACGTTCGCTTTACCTAGAACAAGTATGAAACTAGAAGTACTCTGTAGGTGTGATAGGATAGGCTTGGAAGAAAGTAAAGAACACGTAAATATAAACTAGGGGCTGTTAAGATAAAGAAGCAATAAAGTAAATATAGCAAGTATGGAAAAGTGGTGGTAGGAGTTGTGAAATTGTCCCTAAGCAATTGACTACGTTACTAGACCGGTAACCGCTATTGCAATTCTATTTGAGGGAGAGGCATAAGCTAACATACTTTCTCTACTTGGATCATATGCACTTATGATTGGAACTCTAGCAAGCATCCGCAACTACTAAAGATTTATTAAGGTAAAACCCAACCATAGCATTAAAGCATCAAGTCCCCTTTATCCCATATGCAACAATCCCTCTTACTCGGGTTTGTGTTTCAGTCACTCACCAACCCACTATAAGCGAATCATAAACATATTGCAACACCCTACAGCGGGAATCCCTCACGCTTGCGCGACATGGAGGGCACAATAGGACAGCACCAATAATAAAACATGCAACTCAAACCAATCATAGCAATTCATCAATCACCGATAGGACAACGAAAATCTACTCAGACATCATAGGATGGCAACACATCATTGGAAAATAATATGAAGCATAAAGCACCATGTTCAAGTAGAGGGTACAGGGAGATGCGGGAGAGTGAACCGCTGTAGATAGAAGGGGGAAGGTGATGGAGGTGTTGGTGAAGATGGCGGAGGGGTTGGTGAAGATCGCGGTGATGATGATGGCCTCCAGCGGCGTTCCGGCGCCACCGAAAGCAAGGGGGAGAGAGCCCCCCTTCTTCTTCTTCTTCCTTGACCTTCTCCCTAGATGGGAGAAGGGTTTCCCCTCTAGTACTTGGCTCCCATGGCTTGGGAGGGGCGAGAGCCCCGCCGAGATTGGATCTATCTCTCTGTTTCTGCATTCTCTGCGTTGGCAGATTCTACCCTTCACCGTTTCTTTTATATCCGGAGATCCGTAACTCCGATTGGGGTGAATCTTTCGCTCAGATCTTCCTTGTAAAATTAGCTTTCTTGCGCCAGAAGGAGAGCATCAACCACCTTACGGGTGGACCACGAGGGTCAGGGGCGCGCCTGGGGGGGTAGGGCGCGCCCCCCTACCTCGTGATCACCCTGGACACCGTTTCGCGTTGATTTTACTTCCAGAAAATCATAAATATTCCAAAAAAATCTCCGTCCATTTTTATCCCGTTTGGACTCCGTTTGATATTGGGTTTCTGTGAAACAAAAAACATGCAACAGACAGGAACTGGCACTGGACACTGGATCAATATGTTAGTCCCAAAAATAGTATAAAAAGTTGCCAAAAAGTATATGAAAGTGAATAATATTGGCATGGAACAATCAAAAATTATAGATACGACGGAGACGTATCAGGGGGGTGAATAGGCAACTAACAATTTTTAGCTTTTCTTTACCAAATTAAACTTTGCATCAAAGTAGGTTGTCTAGATATGCAACTAAGTGGACAACCTATATGATGCAACAACAACAAGCACACAAACAAGCAAGGGATACAACATAAGTAAGCTTGCAAAAGTAAAGGCACGAGATAACAAAGAGTGGAGCCAGTGGAGACGAGGATGTGTTACCGAAGTTCCTTCCTTTTGAGGGGAAATACGTCTCCGTTAGAGCGGTGTGGAGGCACAATGCTCCCCAAGAATCCACTAGGGCCGCCGTATTCTCCTCACGCCCTCACACAATGCGAGATGCCGTGATTCCACTATTGGTGCCCTTGAAGGCGGCAACCGAACCTTTACAAACAAGGTTGGGGCTCTCTCCACAACTTAATTGGAGGCTCCCAACGAAACCACGAAGCTTCACCACAATGGAATATGGCTCCGAGGTGACCTCAACCGTCTAGGGTGCTCAAACACCCAAGAGTATTAAAATCCACACAAGAAAGTATGGGGGAAGCAAATATCCTTTGGTGGAAGTGTAGATCTAGGTCTCCTCCTTCAATCCCTAGCAAATCAACAAGTTTGAGTGGCTAGAGAGAGAGATCGGGCAAAGAGAGCTTGATAGCATCAATGGTGGAGTGAGAGAGGTAAGAGGTGAAAGTGGTAGGTGGAAGAACCACCTTATATAGCTACCCTAATAAATCCAACCGTTGCTGCGTTTTCAGCACTGCAGCGGTACAACCGCTCCTTGTCCCGGTACAACCGGGGCTCACGGTGTATCGACAGAACCCTACCAGGCGGTACAACCGGGCCACCAGGCGGTAGTACCGGTTTTTAGAAAATAACCGGACCAACCGCCCAGCCACCGCTCAACTACCGCACTGAAACAGAAAGGAGTCACCCCTGAGGGCGGTAGTTGGGCGGTGCTGGGCCGGTGCAACCACATGGCGTTGAGCGCTTGGGCGGCTATGGTCAAAGGAGAAGAACCCCTCGAACCTCCGTGGTACCGGTTGACGAGGAACAACCGGACCAACCGGGCCACCACCGCCCGAGAACCGCATCAAAACAGAGGCTTGACCGGTACTTGGGCGGTGCATGGCCGGAACCACCGCCGCGGGTCTTTGCTGAGCCTGGTGGCGGTACCACCACCCAGAGGCAGCGGTACCACCGCTCGATAAAGGCAGGAAGACGCCAAGAGCCAGCGGTACAACCGCTGGGAAAACATAGCAGGCAGTCAGATCAAAAGGGAGACATTCTCTCTCACACCTGAGGAAGACAAGAGAGGGGTGATGGAGGTGTATGTGAACGGATTCCCCTACTCTTTCCAATGTGGGTTCCCTCTTGATAGTACGGGTTCCCTACGACCAAAGAGATGAAAAGTGTAGAGGACTTCGTCTTCGATCTTTTCCTTCGAGAGAGAAAAACTATCCGATGTAAGCCTAAGCATCGAGAACCTGAAACATTTAGCACATGATTAGACCAACAAAGGGTTGTCATCATCATCCAAAACATAAGGTAGGGAAATGCCCTTTCATTCTCCCCCTTTTTGGTGGATGATGACAACAACACGATTTGAAATAGAGTAGTCTATAGAATCTAGTCAGAACCCCCCTAGATGTGTGCCCCAATTTGAACTAGCTGTTAGAGAGCATGGGCACACTTTAAGGGCGAGACTCCCCCTAGATTTTATAGACTCGCCACTATAAGCACATAATATGAAGGTAGACAAAATAACGGATAGAGAGCAATAATACCAATAATAACCAACAAACTGAAAATAAGATAACAGGAGTAGCACAAGTCTCACACAAAG
Source organism: Triticum timopheevii (assembly GCA_963921465.1). Taxonomy (NCBI): domain Eukaryota; kingdom Viridiplantae; phylum Streptophyta; class Magnoliopsida; order Poales; family Poaceae; genus Triticum; species Triticum timopheevii. The sequence continues at coordinate 43,278,070 of OY997264.1, read as the reverse complement.
CAAGCCGACAAACGAACAAAGTTCAACTGGAGACCACTGACAAAGTTCAACACGCACACGGAAAAAACACGCAAAAACACATGCAACTCCCGAGTCCTATAACACTCTCTCCCCCTTTGGCATCAAGACACCAAAAAGGAAAAGAGTGAAGCTAGCGCCCCAGAGCTCAGTCGTCCTCCTCTGACTCCTCGGTAGCATCTGGATATTCATCATCATCAGATTATTCATCATCGTCCCGACCTGAGTCCTCCCTGATATCATCAGCTGCAGCAAAGGATGTGGCGGGCTGAGGGGGGGGGGGGGCTTCATCATCATCAGTCCAGGTGCTGTGGGAAGATATCCAATGATCCTCCGGAGTGATGCTCTTCTCAGAGCCACTCTGAACCGGCATGTTGAGGTGCTTCATCATTGCAATTTGGCGACGCCGGGCAAGCTTCTCATTGACATGTGCCTCATACATCCTCTTCTGGATGTCAGACTAAAGGCAGAAAGTCTTCTTCACCTTGGCAGCGAGCTTGTCCACCCACGAGGGCTTGGCCCCTGGCTCCAACTCAAAGTCCTCATCGTCAGAAGTGGCATAGTCATCCTCAGGAGCATTGGCAGGGAAACGAGGCTCGGCGTGCTTCTTCTTCTTAAGGAGCTTGACTTCATGAACAGTGAGATTATCAGGAGAGGAGAGAGGGTCTCCAGGACGGCGAACTTCCCACACTGAGTTCAGAAAGCACATGACAAAAGGAGCATAAATGGGGACCTTCCTGTAGATGACCATGTTGTACATCTTGTGCCACAGCCAGTTGGACACATCAAACGTCTCCCCAGATCCCACCTTGGTATTCATTGCAACCATCAAGTCAACAAGATAGCCATGGATTTCATCTTGATTCCCCACCTTGGGCAGAAGCACATTGCGAAACACGCGATGCATGATGTCATAGACCTTCACCAAATCCTTAGATTCTCCAATAATACCACGGCCCCGAATGTACAGAGGGGCAAGCTTCTCCTTAGGCATGGAGTCAGGATGGTCATGGGGGCGAATGCCACCCCTTCCTTCCAGCCGGTATCATCATACCCAATAGCATTGCAAAAAGTCCTCCAGGGAACTTGAAAGAGCTCATCACAACACATGAAAGTGAGGGTGCGCGCGTCATCTTCTCCGAAGTGAACGGTGGCATAGAACTGATGGATGAGTTGAACATCAAAGTCACAGTTAACTGACATGAGCTTGACAAGATCAAACTCCTCACAGAGAGCCAAAGCCTCACCAAAATACTCCAGGTTGTTCCTCCAATGGTCAAGATCGATGGTCCACTGCTTGGCATATCTGTTCTTGTTGTGCTCAAAGAGTTCATGAACAATCTGCACTTGCATCTCATTCCGAAACTGAACGGTGGTCCAACAAGGAGCTATGGGAACCTCATAAGGATTCTTTGAGCAGAAGGCTTCCCAATCCTTGGCTTTCCAATGGTGCAACGGCATTACCACACGTTGCTTTGCAGCAGCAGACTTTTCACGACGAGTGGGCTTGGTGGGAATCACAACCTCTTCTTCGTCAGTAGACACAGCCGGGCGCAAGGTCCTTCGAGCCCTCTTCTTGGTCTTGCGAGGAGCAGAGCGAGAACTAGAGCCACCTGAACACACACACACGAAGAGAACACACGAAAACCAGCAAGAATGAGAGGAAAGCACACAACAAATGCAACAACAGAGAAGACAGAATAGTGCTGTGTGGTTAGTATATTCCGGTTGTACCGAATCTCCCACCGGTAGTACCCTCCACCGGTTGTACCGCCCGTATAGGCGGTAGAACCGCTGACAGTGGCACTACCAGGGGGAGATAGATCTAACCAAGATATACGAATCACACAAGAAATATTCTGATTTCTAGTACTGCAAACTAGACAGGAGGAAAGCAACGATCTCTCCCAACCAAAGTTCAAACACTAAACTCGGAAGGTCAAGTAATGCCCTAGACAAAGAAAGAACCCTAGAACAAGGAACGGAGAACAAGGGCATTACCACCATCCATGGGAGGAGATCGGGAGGCCTCCACAGAGAGAATCCACGGAGAGCCCACGGATCCGAAGTGCGATACGCACTCCGGGGCGGGGGCAGTGGTGACCGGCGGCTAGGGCGAGGAAAAGAAGAACGGGGACGAAAGGGAAAAAAAGAAAACCCTTCACCCCGTCGGATATAAATAGGCCCATAGACACGCAACGGTAGAACCGCTCTGAGGAGCGGTTGTACCGCAAGTCAGGTACTGACTGGTGGTTGCCGGTGGTACTTCTGTTGCCTGAAAGGCACCGGTAGTACCGCCCGGAATCAACCGGTAGTACCGGACGAAGGTAACCACGGGGATTGACCGGTAAAACCGCCCAACCACCGATTGCAAACCTACTGGGACACCACAACCAGGTAACAGCGATAGAACCGCCCATGACCCCGGTTGTACCGCCCGACCACCAATGCCCAAACCAAGTTCAAAAAGAACAAAACAAGAGAAACAACAACCTTGGAGAATCCAACACCTAGAACAAAGAACAAAACGAAAAGAAAAATAAACACAAGAATGCAGAGCGAGCTCCAACCCCTCTCAAGAGAGCGCGGTGGCCGGAGCCACCTATGTTTGAGTCAATTGGTATGGCACCGCGAAGAATTATCCTTGGGCCCATGACCAAAACTCGTCTTTGAAACACAAGTACCATCAAGAATGGCGAATGTGAAAGAGAGGCTCAATTTATGCATAATGGGGGGAGGAAGAGTTCATTGAGAGAACAACACTCCCCCTATGTCCATGCCTACATCTAAACAATACAACAAGTTGAGGATGGTGGGGTGTGCAAGGGTTCAAGCAACATTGCTCGAATCAATGATATTTAGATCATGCCTTAACTCGCGAAATCTTGCTTCATCCAAGGGCTTCGTGAAAATATCTGCAAGGTTATCATGAGTGTTGACATACTTGAGCTCGATCTCCCCTCGCCTAATGTGATCCCGGATGAAGTGATACCGAATCTCAACATGCTTCGTCTTGAAGTGTTGCACCGGGTTGAGAGAAATCTTGATGGCACTTTCATTATCACACCAAAGAGGCACTTTGTCACAAATGACACCGTACTCCTTGAAAGTTTGCCTCATCCATAAAAGTTGTGCACAACAACTACCGGCCGCCACATATATACTCCGCTTCGGTGGATGAGAGAGACACACAACTTTGCTTCTTGGGAGACCAACTCACCAAAGAGCAACCAAGAAATTGGCACCCTCCGGAAGTGGACTTCCTATCCACTTTGTCTCCCGCCCAATCGGAATCCGTATATCCTTCAAGCTTGAAGTTTCGGAATATTGAAAGATTCCCTTGACCGCCACATAGTGACTTTGCTTCGGTGCGGCTTGAAACCGTGCACACATTCCCACACTCAACATGATATCCGGTCTAGATGCAGAAAGGTAAAGCAAGGAGCCAATCATGGAGCGATATACCTTTTGATCCACCGCTTTACCATTGGGATCGATGTAAAGTTGGCACTTGGTAGGCATTGGAGTAGAAGCCGGCTTGACATCACTTAGCTTGAATCTTTTTAGCATGTCTTGAGTGTATTTGGCTTAGTTGATGAAGGTACCTTCTCTTCTTTGTTTGATATCAAAATCAAGGAAGAACTTCAACTCTCCCATCGAAGACATCTTGAACTTGGAGGTCATGAGAGCGGCAAATTCCTCATTGAAAGCTTTGTTAGGGGAACCAAAGATAATATCATCAACATATAGTTGGCATACAAACAACTCCCCTTTGACCTTCTTAGTAAAAAGAGTGGGATCGATTTGCCCCACCTCAAATCCACGATCTTGTAACAACTCGGTAAGGTGGTCATACCACGCACGTGGGGCTTGTTTAAGGCCATAAAGTGCCTTATCGAGTTGATACACATGATCCGGGAAGTAGGGATCCTCGAACCCGGGGGGTTGCTTGACATAGACCAACTCATTAATAGGACCATTAAGAAAAGCACTTTTCACATCCAATTGTTGCAACTTAAAGTTGTGATGGGAAGTATAAGCAATGAACAAACGTATGGATTCAAGGCGAGCAAAGGGAGCAAAGGTTTCACCATAGTCGATACCCTCTGAAAGATCGAGAATGTCGCCTAGAGGGGGGGGGGGGGGTGAATAGGCGTTTTAAAATAATTACGGTAGAGGCTTGAACAAATGCGGAATAAACCTAGCGGTTAATTTGTCAAGCACAAAACCTACAACAACTAGGCTCACCTATGTGCACCAACAACTTATGCTAAGCAAGATAAGCAACTATGTGATAGCAAGATATATGACAAAGAAAATATGTCTATCACAAAGTAAAGTGCATAAGTAAAGGGCTCGGGTAAGAGATAACCGAGGCACGCGGAGACGACGATGTATCCCGAAGTTCACACCCTTGCGGATGCTAATCTCCGTTTGGAGCGGTGCGGAGGCACAATGCTCCCCAAGAAGCCACTAGGGCCACCGTAATCTCCTCCCGCTCTCGCACAATGCAAGATGTCATGATTCCACTAAGGGACCCTTGAGGGCGGTCACTGAACCCGTAAAAATGGCAACCCTTGGGGGCGGTCACCGAACCCGTACACTTTGGCAACCCTTGGGGGCGGTCACCGGTACCCGTCAAATTGCTGGGGCGATCTCCACAACCTAATTAGAGACCCCGACGCTTGCCCGGAGCTTTACACCACAATGATTGAGCTCCGAACACCACCAACCATCTAGGGCGCCCAAGCACACAAGAGGAACAAGCTCAAGGGTACCAAGCACCCAAGAGTAATAAGCTTCTCAACTTGTAACTTCCACGTATCACCGTAGAGAACTCAAACCGATGCACAAATGCAATGGCAAGGGCACACAGAGTGCCCAAGTCCTTCTCTCTCAAATCCCACCAAAGCAACTAATGCTAGGGAGGAAAGTGAGAGGAAGAACAAGAAGGAGAACACAAAGAACTCCAATATCTAGATCCAAGGGGTTCCCCTCACATAGAGGAGAAAGTGATTGGTGGAAGTGTGGATCTAGATCTCCTCTCTCTTTTCCCTAAAAAACTAGCAAGAATCCATGGAGGGATTGAGAGTTAGCAAGCTCAAAGAAGGTCAACAATGGAAGCAAAAACGAGCTCAAGAGATAGGGAACCATTGGGGAAGAAGACCCCATTAAATAGGTCCCCACGAATCTGCCCGTTATGTGCAGAAAGACATAGGAGCAGTACAACCGCTATGAGCACCGGTACAACCGGTAATAGGCAATAAATGGAACAACTGGCCCACAACCGCCCAACAACCGCACCACAACAGAAGCTAGTCCGGTAGTAGAGCGGTACATGGCCGGTACAACCTCCAGACCAATTTTGGAGCGGTACAACCGCTCCAAACACTGGTTGTACTGGTCAACCGGTACAACCTCTCTATGGGGTGGTACAACCTCTCTATGTAAAACAGGCAATATCAAAACAGCCACAACTTCCGCATACGAGCTCCGTTTTCGATGAACTCAAGCTTGTCATCAAGATGAACATAAGATCTAAGACTCACAAAGAAAACCAAACAAGAACCAAGAAACATGATGCAAGTATGCAATGGTTTGAGCTCTCTACTAATGATACGATCAAGCTACCAACTTGAGAGCCCCCCTTGATAGTACGGCAAACGACACTATAACCCGGTCTCCCATCTACCACCACGAGACCGGTAAAATAGAAAACCTATCAAGGGCAAACCTTTGCCTTGCACATGGTCCACTTGAGCTAGATGATGACGATCTTGACTCCCTCAAGTTGGACCACCTTTCTTGATTGCGTTGGCTCGATGAAGACTAGATGATTGCTCCCCCATAGTCCACTATGGGTGAGCCACTCTTCGGCACATCTTCACAAGTCCATTGACACGACAATGAATGGAAAGATTCAAGCACTTGATCTCTTCGTGATGCTCCACTTGAACTTGCACACGGCAATCTTGATGACGATCACCAGTTGATGTCATCCTTTCCATGGGTTGTATGATATCTTCCTCTTGACACAAGCCCATGGGCACGTACCTAACCCCACATAGAACTCTCACATAGACCATGGGTTAGTACCACTGTTCAAGAAATCTTCCGATTCACCGATTAATCTTCCGATTTATCGCTAATCGGTGGGTGATCGATAAGATTATGCCTTATCTTTGTCGTTTATCTTTTGGACCGATTTATCATTCTGACAAGCGATTTATCGGGAATCTACCGATAAATTAGACCTATTCATAGCATGATGTTTGCAAAAACTATGTTTATTTATATTTTGCGGACCTTGTTATGAAATATGTACTATTTTCCTATTTTGTTTGCCATTATACGAGGATTCAAAGGCTAGAAATCAAGGTAACACTTCTGTCAAATATTGTTTTGCTGTTGAATATAGCGTATTTTAGTGTTGGGAACCTGATATTTGCAAAAAAATATCTGATTAATAGTCGACCGATAAAATTGATTAATCGGACGTTTTCCGATTAATCTCTAATGCCTAGCTGACCGAAATGATAACGATAAGCGATATCCTCAACATTGGTTAGTACACAAAGTGCAATGGACAATGCTTACCATACCATGGGATCACTTGATCCCTCTCGATACATCTTCTATGCTTTGTGAGTTGATCAACTTGATTCACTCTTGACTTAGTCTTGATCAACCTTGAATCTTTCCAAGTCTCTTCATTTGGATGATGTCTTGAAGGTAAACATGAATGATCACACAATCTTCTTCTTCAAGACATGTTTGCAACAAGCTCAACACTCACATGACCAATCTTTGGATAATTCCTTAATGGCACCTTGGTCAACTCATACACTCCTTGAAACCAACACATGGACTTCAAGAAAATCCTATGGAAAAATCCTTCAAATATAACTCAAGACAACTATTAGTCCATAGAGATTGTCATCAATTACCAAAACCAAACATGGGGGCACCACATGTTCTTTCAACCTTGACTTGGGAGTAGCTTTGTGCTACCAATCTTGCCTTGTTGCGAATGATGTTCCCATGAGCATCTTGCTTGTTCTTGAATATCCACTTGGTTCCAATGATGTTGTGGTTCCCCGACGGCCTTGGCACCAATCTCCACACCTTGTTGTACTCGAAGTTGTTGAGTTCTTCATGCATGGCATTGAGCCAATCCGAATCTTCGAGCGCCTCATAGACCTTTTGGGGTTCAACACAAGAAACAAACGCGTGATGCTCACAATAGTTTGCTAATTGTCTACGAGTGCTTACCCCCTTTCTTAGGCTTCCAACCACATTCTCCATGAGATGACCTTTGGTGGTGAGCTTGGAAGCAATCTTCGCGGCACGACGCTCTAATTCCTCCTCGGATGTGGAAGGAGGAGGGTTAACTTGATTATCTTGAGCGCCGTCTTGAGCTTGATCTTGATCTTGAGCTTGCTCATGATCTTGAGCTTGCTAGAAGGGAAGAACTTGACCTTGGGCATCAATTGGTGGTTCACCACCATCTTGAGGTTGATCTTGCCCTTGGTCTTGTTCACGTGATTGAGGGCCTTAACTTTGTTCTTCGGAAGCGTGTGGGTCTTGGTAAGGTGATGGCTCCACTTGAGTGGAGCATTGTCCTTCTCCTTCGGCCACAAGGGGTTCCTCAATGGGTAGAATATGACCAATACCCATTCTTCTTATGTCTTGGGGAGGAATTTCATCACCTACATCACAAGTACCACTTTGCTCCACTTGGGAGCCATTAATTTCGTCAAACTCCACGTTACACGTCTCCTCAATGAGTCCGGTGGACTTGTTGAGGACACGGTAAGCATGAGAGTTTGTAGCATAACCAACAAATATGCCCTCATAAGCTCTAGCCTCAAATTTAGACAAACGAACACCTTTCTTGAGAATGAAACACTTACACCCGAACACCCAGAAGTACTTGAGATTGGGCTTGTTACCGGTGAGTATTTCATAAGGAGTCTTGTTCAAGCCCTTGCGGAGATAGAGCCGATTGGATGCATGACATGCTGTGTTGATGGCTTCGGCCCAAAAGTTGTATGGAGACTTGAACTCCGCCATCATGGTTCTTGCCGCATCCATCAATGTCCGGTTCTTCCTCTCTGCAACACCATTTTGTTGCGGGGTATATGGTGCAGCTTATTGATGCTTGATCCCCTCATCACTAAGAAACTCATCCAAGGTGTAGTTCTTGAACTCGGTGCCGTTGTCACTTCTTATTGTCAAGATCTTTGCATTATGTTGACGTTGAGCTTCATTTGCAAAGTCGATGACGGTTTGTTGAGTCTCGCTCTTCCTCTTGAAGAAATATACCCAAGTGTATCTTGAATAATCATCCACAATCACCAAGCAATACTTTCTACCTCCAAGACTATCAAACCATGGAGGCCCAAAAAGATCCATGTGAAGGAGCTCCAAGGGTCTCTTCGAGTAGATGATGGTCATGGGAGGGTGAGCCTTGTCATGAAGCTTTACTTCAATACAAGCACTGCAAGCACGATCTTTGGCAAAGCTAACATTTGTTAGTCCACGGACATGGTCCCCCTTTAGGAGACTTTGCAAAGATCTCATATTGACGTGGGCTAGACGGCGATGCCAAAGCCATCCCACATCAACTTTAGCCATTAGGCATGTCGCGGTCTTAGTGGGTCGCTCTGAAAATTTAATCACATAGAACCGTTCTCGACATGCCCAACAAAGGCTACTTTAAGAGTCTTGATCTACAAGAGGGCCACAGTATCAATGTCAAAGAAAGTAGCAAAACCCATGAGTGCAAGTTGACAAACGGAAAGCAAATTGTATGCAAGGGACTCAACAAGCATGACTTTCTTGATCGTTAGATCATGAGAAATGACAACCTTGACAAGACCCAATACCTTAGAATGTGAGGCATCACCCCACTCGACATTGGTGGGCATAGATGGAATCTTTTGTACGTCCACCACCAAGTCCTTGCTCCCGGTCATGTGATTTGTTGCTCCACTATCGAGCAACCATGATCCCCCACCGGAAGCAAACACCTACAAGAGATCAATGCTTGGTTTTAGGTAACCATTTAGTAATGGGTCCTTTGATGTTAGTAACAAGGGTCTTAGGAACCCAAATAGACCATTCAATGTACTCATAAGGAGAACCAACAAATTTAGCATAAACATGCCCATCACTAGCACGGCACAACACATATGATGGGTTAAAGTCGCCGGCTTTGTTGGAGGAGATGGTTTTTCCCTTTTTGACATCAACACCCTTCACATTTTCGTTCTTCTCCTTAGGCGCACCCTCTCCCTCTTTCACAAAAGTTTGCTTGAGAGGAGGAGGTCGTTTGGTCTTGTCGTTCTTCTTCTTATTCTTGGACTTGGGTGCAAACCCAATTCCCTTCTTTGCCACAACTTCCTTTCAATTTCTCAAAAGATCGTTGAGGTTCTTCTCACATTGAATGCATGTCACAAGACCTTTCTCAAGTTGATCCTTCAACTTGGCATTCTTCTCCACAAGGTGCACATGCTCACAACACGGGTTAGTAGCATATGCATTATCAATTAATACCATATGATGAAAGGTGGCCTTTTCCTTGGTTAGCTTAACTTGGAGTTGAGCATGAGACTCCTTGAGGTTAGCGTGAGCACCCTTCAAGACCTTGTGGGCCTTGTCAAGCACATCAAACTCCTCCTTGAGTCTAGCATGATCAACCCCAAGTTTAGCCTTCTCGGAGGTTAGCACACGAGACACGACAAGAGCATGATCAAGATCTTTCTTTAACTTAGCATGGTCATCATTGTATGACTCCTCAAGAGTCAAACGATGCCCACGCTCTTCCTCAAGAGCATTAGAGAGATCCGATATCTCATCGGCATAGTCACGACTATGACTTTCCATCTTAGAGATGGTTTCTTCGTGAGTCTCGATCATGTTATTGGCTTCACCAAGTTGTTCCAAGAGAGCAACAAAGTGCTTCTTGGATTTTCCCTTGAGCTTAGTCATAAATGACTCAAATTCATTCACTTCCTCATTAGACACATCATGTTCATCAATGCAACCCTCCAAAGAGGGATTAGTAATGATGGTGGTTTTGATGTTGGGGGTTACCTTGTTAGAGGTTTAGCCATGAGGCACTTGGCGGTGATGTTCTCGTTGGGTGAATCAAAGAGAGACACCTGGGGAGAGGTAGCAATGGCAACGGAGGCCATGACCATTGTTTCTCCATTTTCATCATCATCATCATCCTCATGGTATTCTTCTTGAACCACCAACCCACGAGTAGGAGTCTTCTTGGTGAAGTTGTTCTTGTTGGGGAAGGACTTGGCTTTGTCTTTTGGGATGAACTTGCCACCATTGTCTTCCCGCTTCTCGTAAGGATAATCCGCAACAAAGTGGCTCACATTGCCAAAGTTGAAACAAGTTCTAACTCGTTGCTTGCCCTTGAAGCCACTTGAGTTGTTCTTGTTGAAGTTGGGTCTTGAATTCTTCTTGCTCCAAAATTGTCTTGAAGCAAGAGCCATGTGCTCATGATAATCATATTTCGTATCTTCGGGGTTGCTCTCCTCATCCTCCTCTTCTTCCTCTTCTTCCACAATAACCTTGGTCTTCAAGGCAAGATTGGGCTTCTTTGCCCTTTGAGAATAGAGCACCGCACTGTCGGCGGTCTTGTCCAAGATGCTCATTGCAACGAACTCATCCAACACTTCACTTGATGTCATGGAGTGGAAGTCCGGTCTTTGACGAATGACAGAGGACATGGCCTTGTTGTAGGGCATCATGGCCTTGAGGAACTTGCGCTTGATCCAATTGTCATCCGTGTCCTTGCTCCCATGATCTCGGAGTGAGACCGCGAGTTTGGTCACTCTTCGAAAGAGTTCACGAGGTTCTTCATCTTCTTTCATTGCAAACTCATCGGCTTCATCTTGTACCACTTCATAGTTGGAGCATTGAATGCTAGCACTTCCTCGATAGAGAGACACAACGCATTGCCATGCGTCTTTGGCCATGGCATGGGGTCGAAGATGAGGGAGATCTTCGGGAAGGATTGCATCTTGGATGATGAAGAGAGCACTCTCATTGAATTGATTATCCACCACTTCTCTCAGGGTGAAGTTGCTTCGGTCATGTGGATAGAAACCTTCTTCAATGATTCTCCAAAGATTAGTATTCACATGAAATGACGTTTGAAGCGATACACACAAGAATCAAAATCCTCGTTTTTCACAATCCTAGGGGGAGGACCGGCATGATTTAAATGAGTAGATGGAATCGGTCCTCCATAAGTTGGAGGTTCCACATGGGAAAAGATGCCGGTGCCATTTCTACCACTAGTAGAAGGACCCTTCTCACTATTAGCTTCGCCCTTGTCGGAGTTAGCATCCGTCACCTTGTTAGTGGGATCACCCACTTTCAACGGCGAGGTAGGTAGTTTAAGTCATTCTAAGAATTTATTAAACATGCTTTCTACCGTGGTTGTCATGGAGGTTTTCAATGTGTCCAAGGCCACATTGAATTCCTCACGAGACACCGCGGTTTCCCCATCACCCGTAGATGAGATCGGATTCACACTGGAGTGCTCCTCCTCCCCATGGTCTACGATTTCAACCATACTCTTCGGACGACAAAGTCCTTAATAAAGAGACGAGGCTCTGATACCAATTGAAAGGATCGATATAGTTGACTAGAGGGGGGTGAATAGGCAACTAACATTTTTTAGCTTTTCTTTACCAAATTAAACTTTGCATCAAAGTAGGTTGTCTAGATATGCAACTAAGTGGACAACCTATATGATGCAACAACAACGAGCACACAAGCAAGCAAGGGATACAACATAAGTAAGCTTGCAAAAGTAAAGGCACGAGATAACCAAGAGTGGAGCCAGTGGAGACGAGGATGTGTTACCGAAGTTCCTTCCTTTTAAGGGGAAGTACGTCTCCGTTAGAGCGGTGTGGAGGCACAATGCTCCCCAAGAAGCCACTAGGGCCACCGTATTCTCCTCACGCCCTCGCACAACGCGAGATGCCGTGATTCCACTATTGGTGCCCTTGAAGGCGGCAACCGAACCTTTACAAACAAGGTTGGGGCTCTCTCCACAACTTAATTGGAGGCTCCCAACGAAACCACGAAGCTTCACCACAATGGAATATGGCTCCGAGGTAACCTCAACTATCTAGGGTGCTCAAACACCCAAGAGTAATAAAATCCACACAAGAAAGTATGGGGGAAGCAAATATCCTTTGGTGGAAGTGTAGATCTAGGTCTCCTCCTTCAATCCCTAGCAAATCAACAAGTTTGAGTGGCTAGAGAGAGAGATCGGGCAAAGAGAGCTTGAGAGCATCAATGGTGGAGTGAGAGAGGTAAGAGGTGAAAGTGGTAGGTGGAAGAACCACCTTATATAGCTACCCTAATAAATCCAACCGTTGCTGCGTTTTCAGCACTACAGCGGTACAACCGCTCCTTGTCCCGGTACAACCAGGGCTCACGGTGTATCGGCAGAACCCTACCAGGCGGTACAACCGGGCCACCTGGCGGTAGTACCGGTTTTTAGAAAATAACCGGACCAACCGCCCAGCCACCGCTCAAGTACCGCACTGAAACAGAAATGAGTCACCCCTGAGGGCGGTAGTTGGGCGGTGCTGGGCCGGTGCAACCGCATGGCCTTGAGCGCTTGGGCGGCTAAGGTCAGAGCAGAAGAACCGCTCGAACCTCCGGTGGTACCGGTTGACGAGGAACAACCGGACCAATCGGGCCACCACCGCCCGAGAACCGCATCAAAATAGAGGCTTGACCGGTACTTGGGTGGTGATTGGCCGGAACCACCGCCGCAGGTCTTTGCTGAGCCTAGTGGCGGTACCACCGCCCGGAGGCAGCGGTACCACCGCTCGATAAAGACAGGAAGACGCCAAGAACCAGCGGTACAATCGCTCAGACGAGCGGTACAACCGCTGGGAAAACACAGCAGGCAGTCATATCAAAAGGGAGACATTCTCTATCACACCTGAGGAAGACAAGAGAGGGGTGATGGAGGTGTACATGAACGGATTCCCCTACTCTTTCCAATGTGGATTCTCTCTTGATAGTACGGGTTCCCTACGACCAAAGAGATGAAAAGTGTAGAGGACTCCGTCTTCGATCTTTTCCTTCGAGAGAGAAAAACTATCCGATGTAAGCCTAAGCATCGAGAACCTGAAACATTTAGCACAGGATTAGACCAACAAAGGGTTGTCATCATCATCCAAAACATAAGGTAGGGAAATGCCCTTTCAGAAAGGCATGGAGCACTTTCCAAGAAAGAAAGTCAAATTACCTTATGAATCTATCATGCGAGCTACTTATGAATTTAGTGCCAAAGATGGCACTACTTAGATCTATCTTCGCTTTTATGCCTAGCTAGGGCGTTAAACGATAGCGCTAGTTGGGAGGCAACCCAATTTTCTTTGTTTTTTTTGGTTTTTTTCCTGTTTAGTAATAAATCTTGCATCTACCTTCTGTTCAGATGTGTTTTTATCTTTTAATTAGTGTTTGTGCCAAGTAGAACCTATAGGATAACCTATGATGATAGTTGATTTGATTCTGCTGAAAAACAGAAACTTTGCACGCACGAATTTAGTTTTGTTAAATCACAGAAACGTGCTTTTGCGTTGATTCGTTTTTCTTCTGATCAATAGAAAAATTTTCCAGGACTTCCTATTTTGGTAGGATTTTGAGAGTTACAGAAGTGTGCGTTAGTTACAGATTGCTACAGACTGTTCTGTTTTTGACAGCTTCTATTTTTCGTGTGTTGTTTGCTTATTTTGATGCATCTATGGCTAGTAAAATAGTTTATAAACCATAGAGAAGTTGGAATACTGTAGGTTTAACACCAAAATAAATAAATAATGAGTTCATTACAGTACCTTATGTGGTGTTTTGTTTTCTTTCACTAACGGCGCTTATAAGATTTCCTGTTGAGTTTTGTGTTGTGAAGTTTTCATGTTTTGGGTAAAGCTTTTATGGACTATGGAATAAGGATTGGCAAGAGCCTAAGCTTGGGGATGCCCATGAAACCCCAAGATATTCAAGGATAGCCAAAAGCCTAAGCTTGGGGATGCCCCGGGAAGGCATCCCCTCTTTCGTCTTCGTTCATTGGTAACTTTAATTGGAGCTATATTTTTATTCACCACATGATATGTGTTTTGCTTGGAGCGCCGTGTAATATATTAGTCTTTGCTTTTTAGTTTACCACAATCATCCTTGATGTACAAACCTTCTGGGAGAAGCCCACTTGATTAAAATTTGCTAGAATACTCTATGTGCTTCACTTATATCTTTTGAGCTTGATAGTTTTTGCTCTAGTGCTTCACTTATATCTTTTAGAGCACGGCGGTAGATTAATTTTGAAGAAATTGCTAGTCTCTCATGCCTCACTTATATTAGTTTGGGAGTCTTTTAGAACAGCATGGTATTTGCTATGGTTACAAATTTGGTCCTAGAATGATGAGCATCCAAGTTGGATATAATAAAAACTATCCTAGAAAGTGAATTGGATGCTATGATCAATTTGATGCTTGATAATTGTTTTGAGATATGGAGGTAGTGATATTAAAGTCATGCTAGTTGAGGTGATTATGAAAAATACTTGTGTTGAGGTTTGTGATTCCCGTAGCATGCACGTATGGTGAACCGCTTTGTGATGAAGTTGGAGCACAATTTTATTTATTGATTGTCTTCCTTATGAGTGGCGGTCGGGGACGAGCGATGGTCTTTTCCTACCAATATATCCCCCTAGGAGCATGCACGTAGTACTTTTTTTTTGATGACTTTAAGATTTTTGCAACAATTATATGAGTTCTTTTGACTAATGTTGAGTCCATGGATTATACGCACCCTCACCCTTCCACCATTGCTAGCCTCTCTTGTGCCGCGCAACTTTTGTCGGTGCCATATGCCCACCATATACCTTCCTCAAAACAGCCACCATACCTACCTATTATGGCTTTTCCATAGCCATTCCGAGATATATTGCGATGCAACTTTCCACCGTTCCGTTCATATGACACGCATTACTTTTATCATATTGCTCTTTGCATGATCATGTAGTTGACATTGTATTTATGGCAAGGCCACCTTCATAATTTTCATACATGTCACTCTTGATTCATAGCATATCCCGGTACACCGCCGGAGGCATTCATATAGAGTCATATCTTGTTCTAGCTTTGAGTTGTAATTCTTGAGTTGTAAATCCATAAAAGTGTGATGATCTTCATTATTAGAGCATTTTCCTAGTGAGGAAAGGGTGATGAAGACTACGATTCCCCCACAAGTAGGGATGAGACTTCGGACTTTACAAAAAAAAAAGAAAAAAAGAGAAAGTCCAAAAAGAAAAAAAGGAAAGGACAAAGAAAAAAAAAGAAGAAAAAGAAAAAAAAGAAAAAAAGAAAAAAAGAGAAAAGAAAAAAAATGAGAGAAAAGAGAGAATGGACAATGCTACTATCTCTTTTTCCACTCTTGTGCTTCAAAGTAGCACCATGATCTTCATGATAGAGAGTCTCGTATGTTGTCACTTTCATATACTAGTGGGAATTTTTCATTATAGAACTTGGCTTGTATATTCCAATGATGGGCTTCCTCAAAATGCCCTAGGTCTTCGTGAGCAAGCGAGTTGGATGCACACCCACTTAGTTTCTTTTGTTGAGCTTTCATATATTTATAGCTCTAGTGCATCCGTTGCATGGCAATCCCTAGTCACTCACATTGATATCTATTAATGGGCATCTCCATAGACCGTTGATACGCCTAGTTGATGTGAGACTATCTTCTCCTTTTTTGTCTTCTCCACAACCACCATTCTACTCCACATATAGTGCTATGTCCATGGCTCACGCTCATGTATTACGTGAAAGTTGAAAAAGTTTGAGATTATTAAAGTATGAAACAATTGCTTGGCTTGTCATCGGGGTTGTGCATGATTAAATACTTTGTGTGATGAAGATAGAGCAACAACCAGACTATATGATTTTGTAGGGATAACTTTCTTTGGCCATGTTATTTTGAGAAGACATGATTACTTTGATTAGTATGCTTGAAGTATCACTATTTCTTAAAGCAATATGAACTTTTATTTTGAATCATTTGGATCTGAACATTCATGCCCCAACAAAGAAAATTACATTGAGAATTATTCTAGGTAGCATTCCACATCAAAAATTCTGTTTTTATCATTTACCTACTCGAGGACGAGCGGGAATTAAGCTTGGGGATGATTGATACGTCTCCAACATATCTATAATTTTTTATTGTTTCATGCTATTATATTACCCCTTTTGGATGTTTATGGGCTTTATTTTATGCATTTATATCATTTTTCGGACTTACCTACTAACCGGAGGCCCAGCCCGTATTGCTGTCTTTTTGCCTATTTCAGTATTTCGAAGAAAAGGAATATCAAACGGAGTGCAAACGGAATGAAACCTTCGGGAGCGTGATTTTTGGAACGAACGTGATCCAGAGGACTTGGAGTGCAAGTCAATAAGCAACCGAAGCGGCCATGAGAGGGTAGGGCGCGCCCCCTGTCTCGTGGGCCCCTCGGGCGGCCACTGACGTACTTCTTCCTCCTATATAAGCCTATGTACCCCGAAAACATCCAGGGAGCCAACGAAACACAATTTCCACCACAGTAACCTTCTGTATCCACGAGATCCCATCTTGGAGCCTTCGCCGGCGCTCCGCCGGAGGGGGAATTGACCATGGAGGGCTTCTACATGAACACCATAGCCCCTCCGATGAGTTGTGAGTAGTTTACCACAAACCTTCGGGTCCATAGTTATTAGCTAGATGGCTTCTTCTCTTGTTTTGGATCTCAATACAATGTTCTCCCCCTCTCTTGTGGAGATCTATTCGATGTAAACTCTTTTTGTGGTGTCTTTGTTGAGATCCGATGAATTGTGGGTTTATGATCAAGTTTATCTATGAGAAATATTTGAATCTCCTCTGAATTCTTTTATGTATGATTGAGTTATCTTTGCAAGTCTCTTCGAATTATCAGTTTGGTTTGGCCTACTAGATTGATCTTTCTTGCCATGGGAGAAGTGCTTAGCTTTGGGTTCAATCTTGCGGTGTCCTTACCCAGTGACAGAAAGGGTTGCAAGGCACGTATTGTATTGTTGCCATCGAGGATAAAAAGATGGGGTTTATATCATATTGCATGAGTTTATCCCTCTACATCATGTCATCTTGCTTAAGGCATTACTCTATTCTTATGAACTTAATACTCTAGATGCAGGCAGGAGTCGGTCGATGTGTGGAGTAATAGTAGTAGATGCAGGCAGGAGTCGGTCTACTTGTCACGGATGTGATGCCTATATACAGATCATGCCTAGATAATCTCATAATTATTAGCTTTTCTATCAATTGCTCGACAGTAATTTGTTCACCCACCGTAATACTTATGCTATCTTGAGAGAAGCCTCTAGTGAAACCTATGGCCCCCGGGTCTATCTCTTATCATATTTGCTTCCAATCTACTTTTATTTGCATCTTTATTTTTTGCATCTATATTATAAAATACCAAAAATATATTTATCTTATCATACTATCTCTATTAGATCTCACTTCCGCAAATGGCCGTGAAGGGATTGACAACCCCTTTATTGTGTTGATTGCGACTTCTTTGTTTGTTTGTGTAGGTGCGTGGGACTTTTGAGGAGCCTCCTACTGGATTGATACCTTGGTTCTCACAAACTGAGGGAAATACTTACACTACTATTGCTGCATCACCCTTTCCTCTTCAAGGAAAACCAACGCAAGCTCAAGAATTAGCGGAAGGCAAGGTGGTCGCCGGTTGCTGTTTGGAGTGGGGGCGGGAATGGGGAGGTTGGGGCGGTGGTGCAGGGACGAAGGCGGCATTGGTACAGGTGGAGGATGGCCGCTGGAGGGCGGCGGCGGCAGGATGGTCGGGGGCGCTGGTAGCATGGGGCCCGACGGCGGCCGTGGTCTGGTTGGGGGTGGTGGCTGCGATCTGACGGAGGGCATGAAGGATTTGGGCGTCGATTTGGGGGCGGCGCTGATATCTAGTGGAGGGCCGGCGCGTGCGCGTTCCCTTGGGCCAAAAGTTTGGTCACTCGCGCGCTTTCCAAACGTGCGCTTAGGCCCTTACAAATTTTTGGCCTCGCACCAAAGACTGTCCCCTGCAGATTATGGGCCGCAGTTTAGTTGTCCCGGCAGATAATGAGCCCTAAAGTCTACCGGCAGTGCATGCGCCGTCGTTGTTGTAGTTCTCCCGGCAGTTTCTTTGCCCTGAATTTCTTGTATCAGCAAAAACAAATGTCCCGGCAGTTGTTTTGCCCTTGATCGGGTATTTCTTACGATAGTTAACTGCCCCCAATCAAGTGTTGTGGTGTAGTGATCTGCTCCTACAGCAGGCCTTTCACCTAGCAGTGCATCAAGGACATAGTTCTTCTATGCAGCAATGAGGATAATCCTCAAGTTACGGACTCAGTCCCCGTAGTTGCTACCATCATCTTTCAACTTAGGTTTCTCTAGGAACGCATTAAAATTCAGGGGAATGGTAGCTTGGGCCATTGATCTATAACATAGATATGCAAAACTATAAGACTAAGTTCGTGATAAATTAAGTTCAATTAATCATATTACTAAAGAAGTCCCACTTAAATAGACATCCCTCAAGTCATCTAAGTGATACGTGATCCAGATGAACTAACCCATGTACGATCATCATGTGACATGGGGTGGTCATCAATGGTGAACATCTCTATGTTGATCATATCTACTATATGATTCACGTTCGACCTCTCAAGTGTTATGAGGCCATGTCTGTACATGCTAGGCTCGTCAAGTTTAACCAAGTATTCCGCATGTGCAAAACTATCTTGCACCCATTTTATGTGAACGTAGAGTCTATCACACCCAATCATCACGTGGTGTCTCAACACGACGAACTATAGCAATGGCGCATACCCAGGGAGAACACTTTTACCTTGAAATTTAGTGAAGGGATAATCTTACAATGCCACCACCATTCTAAGAAAAATAAGATGCATAAAGGATAAACATCACATGCAATCAAAATATGTGACATGATATGGCCATCATCATCTTGTGCTTTTGTTCTCCATATCCAAAGTATCGTCATGATCTCCATGTCACCGGCTCGACACCTTGATCTCCATCGTAGCGTTGTGGTCGTCTTGCCAACTATTGTTTCTACAACTATCGCTAACGCATAGTGATAAAGTAAAGCAATTACATGGCGTTTACATTTCATACAATAAAGAGACAACCATAAGGCTCCTGCCAGTTGTCAGATATTTTACAAAACATGATCATCTCATAAAATAAAGTTTATCACATCATGTCTTGACCATATCACATCACAAAATGCCCTACAAAAACAAGTTAGACGTCCTCTACTTTGTAGTCGCAAGTTTTACGTGGCTGCTATGGGCTTCTAGCAAGAACCGTTCTTACCTACGCATAAAACCACAATAGTATTTCGTCAAGTTTGTTGTTTTAACCTTCTTCAAGGACCGGCGACAGTCAAATTTGATTCAACTAAAGTAGGAGAAACAGACACCCGCCAGCCACCTTTATGCAAAACTAGTTGCATGTTAGTCGGTGGAACCGGTCTCATGTGCGTGGACATGTAAGGTTGGTCCGGGCCGCTTCATCCCACAATACCGCTGAATCAAAATAATACATTGGTGGTCAGCAGTATGACTATCACCGCCCACAACTCTTTGTGTTCTACTCGTGCATATCATCTATGCATAGACCTGGCTCATGATGCCACTGTTGGGAATCGTTGCATGGAAAACAAAAAAAAATTCTACGCACATGCAATGATCTATCCATGAAGATCATAGCAACGAGAGGGATAGTGTGTCTACGTACCCTCGTAGACCATAAGTAGAAGCGTTTCTTAACGCGGTTGATGTAGTCTAACTTCTTCGTGCTTCAACCGATCAAGTACCGAACGCACGTCACCTCCGCGTTCTGGACACGTTCAGCTCGGTGACGTCCCTCGCCTTCTTGATCCAGCAAGACATCAAGGTAGTAGATGAGTTCCGTCAGCACGACGGCGTGGTGACGGTGATGGTGAAGTGATCCTCGCAGGGCTCCACCTAAGCACTACAAAAATATGACCGGGGGAGTAAACGGTGGAGGGGGGCGCCGTACACGGCTAAACAATTGTCTGGGGTGTGCTAGGGCGCCCCTAACATATATATAGGTGGGAGGGAGAGGGGAGACTGACAGGAGGCACCCAAGTAGGCCGAATCCTACTTGGGGTCTCCCTTTGGCAGCGCCCCCTGCCATATTTGTCGGAGGGGAAGGAAAGAGGAGGGAGGGGGGAAGGAAGGGGGGCTGAATCCCCTCTTTCCTTCTCCTCCTGGTTCAGCCCATATGAGGGCGCACCAGCCCCTTGTGGCTGGTGTGTTTCCCCTCTTGGCCCATAAGGCCCATATCTTTTGTCGGGGGTGTCCGAAACCCCTTCCGGTGACCCGATATGTACCCGGTACCCTCCAGAACACTTCCGGTGTCCGAATACCATCGTCTGATATATCAATCTTTACCTATCGACCATTTTGAGACACCTCATCATGTCCGTGATCTCATCCAAGACTCCGAACAACATTCGCTCACCAAATCACATAACTCATATAATACTATATCATTAACGAACGTTAAGCGTGCGGACCCTATGGGTTCGAGAACTATGTAGACATGACCGAGACACCTCTCCGGTCAATAACCAATAGCGGAACCTGGATGCGCATACTGGCTCCTACATATTCTACGAAGATCTTTATTGGTCGAACCGTTATGACAACATACGTAATTCCCTTTGTCCATCGGTATGTTACTTGCCCGAGATTCGATCGTTGGTATCTCTATACCTAGTTCAATCTCGTTACCGGCAAGTCTCTTTACTTGTTCTATTATACATCACCTCATGACTAACTCCTTAGTCGTTTGCTTGCAAGCTTATGATGTGTATTGCCGAGAGGGCCCAGAGATACCACTTCGACTCGGAGTGACAAATCCTAATCTCGATCTATTCCAACTCAGCAAAAACCTTCGGAGATACCTGTAGAGCATCTTTATGATCACCCATTTACGTTGTGATGTTTGATAGCACATAAGGTGTTCCTCCGGTACCCAGGAGTTGCATAATCTCATAGTCGAAGGAATATGTATTTGACATGAAGAAAGCAATAGCAATAAAACTGAACGATCATAATGCTAAGCTAACGGATGAGTCTTGTCCATCACATCATTCTCCTAATGATATGATCCTGTTATCAAATGACAATTCATGTCCATGGTTAGGAAACCTTAACCATCTTTGATAAATGAGCTAGTCTAGTAGAGGCTCACTAGGGACACGGTGTTTGTTTATGTATTCACACATGTATTAAGGTTTCCGATTAATAACTTTCTAGCATGAATAATAAACCTTTATGATGAATAAGGAAATATAAAATAACAACTTTATTATCGCCTCTAGGGCATATTTCCTTCATGGTGTTGCTGTTTGCACAATGCCATATTTGTTCTTGTGTTCTTTTCAATTCTTCTATATGGCATGGTTGTTTATTTTCTTGCTATAGATTGCTCAGAGTGTGATGAGTAGAATTATCAGGATTTTGAGTGCGACGAATCTTCATCACCAGTAGAAGGCAAGTTACATCTTCATCACCAGTATAAATAGGTGGGATGGGCACTACTGGAGTTAAGGGAAACTCTTCTGAAAGATCATGTCTCAGTCTTCCAGTTCAAATACCCCAAGTGTGATGAGCTACAAAGGAGGTGATCGAGTCTTGTGGGGAAAGTGTGCAAACCTCTACAGAGTGTAAATCTAACCGATTAGATGCTTTTCCAGTTATGAACAATTTGAGCATCTAGAAGTGGGAATGTTCAATGAACTCATCACATTTAATTAAATTAATGAGTTAAATCAACTAGGGAATAGATTGAGTGGAGGAACCATCTCAATCATATATTTTGTACGGTTGATGTATTAAGCATGTTGTAGTAAACATGCCTAACACGTTTTAGCTATTTTCCCTACCTTTGGATAGACAACTGGCCATTCTCTGCCCTGACAGCACATGCCTTGCGATGTTTAACTCCATCAATAGCATTTTTATCAGTATCGGTTTCAATGGCTATTAAGCCTGTTGCAATTAACAATTGTATCCATTTTTTAACAGTTATATTTCAATGGCTACAAACTTAGAATACATGACTTAGGATTTTGTTAAGCCTGTTGCAATTAACAGCTGTATCCATTTTTTAATCTACCCCTTTGGTACCGTGCTACTCTCCACAATGAAGATATACTAGAGATGCTTCTCATTTGCTAATTTTTAGTGGATGCTAACCCTGTTGTACTTAACATGTCTTTTCAAGTACTTACGCAGGGCCATAACGGGCGATGCTGTTGTATTTGCCATCGAGGTTAGCTGCATCCCATGTCTTATAGTATTTTACATCATTTGTGCAATTGTAGTTTGGCTTCTAACATTTACTTGCTTCTTGTAGGTACACATGTCAGTGGCACTGATCCACTCTTCAACCCGGAGGAACACCTCGCCTCCACTGCGGCCAACATTGGGCAGGCTCTTGTCCATATGAAGTGCCCCAGCAACTACCCCTCAGGACGTACCAAGTATGAACTCACCAGTTGAATCTTACCAATACCAGTTGCACTGGCCATGTTTTGTATGGTTCATGTTCTAAGCATGTTGTAGTAAACACACCCAGCCCGTCTTATCTATTTTCCCTACCTTTTATAGACAATAGGGTCATTATCTGCTCTAGTAGCACCTGCCTTGCGATGTTTAATTCTGACAACTTTATTTCTATCAGTACCAGTTTCAATGGCTATACTAGGTTGTCTGTTGCAGTAAACAATTCTATCCATTTTTAATCCGTCCCTTTGCTACCGTGCTACTCTTTCGCAATGAAGATATCACTATAGATACTGCCGTTTTATTACCATTTGCTATTTTTGGTGGATGTTAACCCTGTTGTAGTTAATATTGGCTTTCCATGTACTTACACAGGGCTACAGTGGGTGATGTTGTTGTTTGCCGTTGAGGTTAGCTACATCTCATGTCTTATACACCATCTGTTCCTAAATATAAGTATTTTTAGAGATTCCAATATAGACTACATACGGAGCAAAATGAGTGAATCTACATTCTAATCTAACCTATGTCTATAATTCTATGTACATTCGTATGTAGTCCATATTGAAATCTCTAAAAATAATTGTACTTAGGAATCGTAGGTAGTTGTATTTTACATCATTTGTGCAATCTCAGTTTAGCTTCTAACATTTACTGGTTGCTTGTAGGTACATATATGAGCGGTACTAATCCATGTTTTGATCCCTTTTGTGTATGGGGCAATGAGATATTCATGAACAAACGTTCAGTGAGGAAACTAAGAAAGATTGTTAGGCGAAAGAAACGGGTGATGGGAATTAAGCTCTTTATTTACACTTTGTCCAAGACAACAATGAACTTTAGGATGGTAAGTAATGTGTTACCTTTTCCCCCTGCCCACAACACATTATTTTATTAGACCCGAGAATCTGAAATTCTTCTTTTCAGTGGTTTCCGAACCTATTTATTGATGATTACCTTGCAAACTACATGACCGGAGTGGAGGCAACTAAGGTTAAAGTATATAATTCATGCTACCATGATAATGCTCTAGAAGTCTTCCTAAAGGCGGTGAAGGATGGGCGGGCGATCGTCACAAGGGGTTGGACAAAAGTTGTTTGTGCCTATGGCATGCAGGAGGTCACATTATGGGCATTCCGCTTCATCAACACCATCGGCAGCCAAAATGATTTACACTTATCTCTTCACCTTCACCGCCTCTAAATATTGTGGTTCATCATAGTTAATTGCTTTCTAATCCTGTAATTACTAAACATATTGTAGTGAGAATTTTATTTATGGATTGGTTGTTGAATCATTGCGCTGAAAATTTGAATTCCATGTTTCATATTTCAAAATTTCCAGTTCGAATAAAAAATTGTAGGGAAAAATAAAATTATACATGAGCGAATAAAATAATGTGCACATGGTTAGAAAGAAACCAGCGTGTGCGATGAAAAATAGAAAACAGATGGTTTTTTGACATGAAACGTTTGCGATGCCCGACGGAAGCACACACGGTTTCGTCTCATATGTGTGTGCGATTCATGGTAATACGAGAAACGTTTCGAACCTGTGTGCGTGTGTGATAGGAATATCTATCGCACACAGTTATGAAAATGGACACGTTGGCATTAGTAAAGGCACCGCACACAGTTTACATTTTTGAACTGTGTGCGATAACATACCGATCGCAAACACATCGGTAGATTAAATGTTGATGTCCACCTTTTTCACACGAGTATAGCAGCATAATAGTTTGGGATGTCTCTCGGATCAGAAACATAACATCGAGACATAACGTGTGGGACTGGGATGACTTCTCATACGTTTATTCTATGGCGATCGTCGGTAGCCGCTCGCCTATCCCCGACAGTTTTTGGGTCGTGTGGGAAGGACCCCCCCCCCCCCTCATCACAATCACTCACTCAACAACACGTTGAGAATACCATCGTGTAAATGGGTTAAAAACTGTTTGTATAGCATGTTACAGTACCAGTGAAAGCACCTCTTCCAATGGCAAGATAAATCAATCTAGTTGGCCAAACCAAACCAATAAATCGGAAAAGAAATACGAAGCTTTATTAATCATGCATAAAATAGTTCAGAGAAAACTCAAATAATATTCATGGATAGATCTGATCATAAACTCAGAATTTATCGGATCCCAATAAACACAACGGAAAAAGTGATTACATTGAATAGGACTTGAATAACATCAAGGGGAACATTGTATTGAAGAACATCGAGAGAGAAGAAGCCATCTAGCTACTAACTATGGACCCGCAGGACTGTGGCGAACTACTCACGCATCATCAGAACGGCGATACGGATGATGTAGAGCCCCTCCATAATCTATTCCTCCTCTGGCAGAGTGACAAAAAAGGCCTCCAAATGGTATCTCTCAAGAACAGGAACTTGCGGCGGCAGAAAAATTATTTTGCGGACTCCTCTGTTGGTTTCACGATTTTAGAGAATTTATAGAGGTGGAGTTAGGTCAAATGGAGCCACGTGGGCCCCACGATTCACCAGGGCGCGCCCTGCTGGCTTGTGGGTCACTGCTCCATATTCTTGTCCCCTCCCGAAGCTTTCAGGGTCTCTTATGTCCAGAAAAAAAATTAGCAGAAAGTTTCTTGACATTTGGACTTCGTTTGGTACTGAGGTTCTGCAAACCAAAAACAAGCAAAAAATGGCAACTGGCACTGGGCACTAAGTTAATAGGTTAGTGCCAAATAATGATATATTGTTGCTTGAAATTGTATGTAAAACATTCAAGATTGATACTATAATAGCATGGAATAGTAAACACTATAGATACGTTGGAGATGTATCAGGTACTCAGTGTTTGCGCTCACTATGCGGAGAGGACCCTAGTAGACACCTAGAAGGCTCTACAATATACGAAGAGTGTTGAAGGATCTCCCGATCTTGCAAGAGCAACCACTAGAAGCCGCAAAGCCGCTGTAGAGAGTGTGCGAGTAGCCGTTGAGGCTGCGGGGAGATTTCTGAAGCTGCCAAGTCGGCCCTAGCCAAGGTCGAGAAGATGATTGGAGATGAGGAGAACTCTTCACAGAGCTGAGCTTAATTGCAAATTGCTATGATGGAGATGAACTTTTGTTTGTAGACTATTTGTGCAGTGCCATAATGTGGTCTCCATGATCGATGCTTGAATGTACTTTCTCTATTTCTATGAAAATTCCTGTAGACTTTGCTATATGTACTTGGGCAACTTGTTGTTAACTTGTTTATTGACTATGATAAAATGTGCTACTAAACTATCATACATCGTAATGCATATGATCGAAAATATAAATTCTTGTTGTTGGTTATATTTTTAGTCACGGTGGATGTCAGGACCCCGACTCAATGTCACATCGATCTAGCCTGTAACACCTCATATCACTTTGCGGCCTCACGCACGGTATCCCCACGGGTGTCGCCTTACCTTTGCCCGGGACCGTTTGCGCCTTTTGGCACACGTATATGATAGTGTCGCTAGCATCCATATGAAAAGGAGCCCGGGCTGACATGGCTAGTTGTAAACCCAAAGTGGCACCGACTTACAGGGACAGGCATCCATGACCCAGCATCGAACGTGTCGGTCATCAGCAAGTAAGTTCCGGGCTGTAGCATTGGGCTAGCAGGACTCCGGTAAACCGGGCTGTAGCGGGCTAACAGGACTCCGGTACTCAATGCGTGACATTTCCCCGAAGGGACAGACACAGGAACGAAGAAGGACACATGCCGGCCAGCCAAGTGTTCCGGAGCAGTAGCAAGCTACCATGGCTCAGTGGAATCACTAGGAGACATTTCCCGGTAAGAGAGGCTACTAAAGATAAACAACTAGATAGTCAGATCCCACACATACCAAGCATTTCAATCATACACACAATATGCTCGATATGTGCAAATACAACAAGGCATCACAACATGACTCTATGACACAAGTACTTTATTTAAAGGCTCAGAGAGCCGTACATAGCATACACACAAGTACGGGTCACACGACCCAGCATTCAAGTCATACAGTCATACAAACCAGCAGCGGAAGTAACATGTCTGAGTACAGACAATTAGTAAAATAAAAGAGGCTTAGAAAGCCTAGCTATACTACGTGGTCCTTCACAAGCTCAGGATCACCACCTGGGCCTTAGCCTACTCATTGATATCAACGTCTACAAAGAACCCATCAGAAGGGGTTGCAGCGTCTTCTGTAAAAATGTAAATTATAGCAACATGAGTACAAAGGTACTTAGCAAGACTTACATCAGATCCTACATACATGCACATTATCAAGAAGGGTTGGTGGAGTTATTGCAGCAAGCCAGCTTTGACTCTTGGCTAAACTATCCTACGAGACTCCAACTTGAAATGGTTTGCGCACACGAGTCCACTACTCACCACTCAATACACTACCGAGGATCCACCTCCGTCTTCCTACGGAAGAGCCATCCTCGGCACTCACGCTTATCTGGAGGCTTTTAGTAGTTTCCATTTACTTGTCTATGAACTGTATAGGCAACCAAGTAGTCCTTTACCGCGGACGCGGCTATTCGAATAGATTAGGTTAACCCTGCAGGGGTGTACTTCTTCATACACGCTCTCACCACTTACCGTCGTTTACACGACATGTACTCGGCAACCTTCAAGCGGAAGCCCAACGTGGGTGTCGGCCACGACCTACCTAAACACCTAAGTCTCTAGTCCAGGTTTATCGCCTATTTGGGTTCCATCCATGAGGAGATCCGGCCGAAGTTTCGCTCACGGCCCCAAACGATGTGAACAGGGTTCCCGAGATACCAAACGGGCATCCGGTACACCCGGCCACGTACCTACCGCATCACAGCCCACCCCTACGGTCAGCGCTGTCCACGGCCTCCAGTAGGCTACAAACACCAGAAACTACTTGCAACTCCTGGACAGAAGACTAGGGTGAATAAGAAGCCGAGAGGGTCCATTGGTTTCGGGCCCAATGCATGGTAGTAGCTGAATCTTAAATCACACATACAGATCTCAGTGCTTAAGGACGGCCTCAATGAAACAACCCACCATGTACTCCTACATGGCCTCTCATCGATACCTTTACCAAATCGTGTTCACCACACCACTCTCAACTGATATGATCATTTCACTCTAGCCCATCACCCAGATGAACCAGACCTGACACGACTCTAAGCATAGCAGGCATAGCAAGGTAGGAACAACACATACATATGGCTCAAACAACTCCTACACATGCTAGTGGGTTTCATCTAGTTACTGTGGCAATGACAGGTCATGCAGAGGAAATGGGTTCAACTACCGAGCACACAGCAGTTTGAAACGCGTTGCCTTAATGCAGTAAAAGAGAGCAAGAGCGAGAACATGGGATTGTATCGATATGATCAAACGGTTGGTTGCTTGCCTGATGGGTTGATGCACTGATACGGTTCTTCGCTAGGGTAATCACGGTACTCCTCGGAGGCGGAACCTGCCGCAAAGAACACCGATACATAGCCATCACCAAACAATGTGCGACAATATGATGCATGCATGAAACATGGCAATATGAGTGTGTTGGGCTAGTGCAACTAAGACCAGAAGGGTTTGAACCAATTTGAACCAAAGATTCAAATTTCAAACTCATACATGGCCCTTTAAAGTGTTTTATCTTGTTTTGCATTAAACATCAAGTTAACTTGTTTAATCATGCATGAAAACAGTACAGATGGAAAGATTGGATTTTTCTGATCATTTTTCATATATAACTTGTCTGATTTGGAGTTACAGATTAAAAGTTATAAATTTTTGAAGTTTAAACTATATACTGGAATTTCCTGTATTAGAATAAATCCAGAAATTAATTTCTGCGTCAGCATTGCGTCACGCTGACCTCAGCAGGTCAACAGACCCGGTCCAGTCAAACCTGACGCGTGGGGCCAGGGTGTCAGGGTCATTAGATTAGTTAAAGTTTAATTAAAACTAAACTAGGTTAGTTAACAGGGCTGGGCCCCACCTGTCAGCGACTCAACGGAGTCAACCCGGGCCCACCCGTGGTCAAAACAGGTCAGCGGCGCCGGCGTTTAGCCGCCGGCGAGCCCGACGCGGCGGCGGAAAGTGGTTTTGGCCGTTCCGGCCACCAAATGGGTCGCGGAGGGCATCGGGATGGAGCTGAGGACGAGCCGGAGCTCTTGGCGGAGTCCGTTGGGGTCGGGGTGGCCGGAGTTGGGCGCCGGCGACGACTTTGGCGGCGACCGGAGCTCGGGTGAGAGCGAACTCGGGCTAGGGTGTGCGGTGAGGTGCGGGGAGTGCATGGTTAGCCTCAGCGCGGCGTGTTGAGTGCGTTGGACACCGTGGAGTGGCCGGAGGATGGCCGGGAGCACGTCGGCGACGAGATCCGCGGCGGTGCGTGCGGGTGATCTTTGTGTGGTGGCTACACGGCTCGGGAGTGAGAGGGAAAGGGTAGCAGGAGTAGCTAGGCTCACTGGGCACTCGTAGAGGCCACCGGCGGGGTCGGGGACGAGCTGAGACGGCGGCGGCGTTGAAAGGGATCTCCGGCGACGGCGAACTCGGGCGAGGTCGGTGCGGTGGACTCGGGCCTTGCGAGGGCTCGGGGCTTGGCTAGCTCGACGAAGTGGACGGCGGCGGAGCTCCTGGACATGGCGACACGGCGTGGGGTTGACGGAGGGCGTGGCTACGGCGAGGGGGTGGCGGCGATGGCGTCGGCCATGGCTGGGGAGCGCGAGGGGGAGGTGCTGGAGAGGAGAGGGGGTGTCTGGGGGGTTCAGGGGAGAGAGGGGGAGCGATCCACAGCGTTAGCCGGGCGAGAGAAGCAACGAGGCGGCGAGCAGGTGCGTGGCACCCATGCGGTGCTCGCCGTCGAGCACCTGCCTGCCTGCCTGGCCGGCAAGCAGCTCGCTGGCGCGGCGCTGGGCTGGGCCGGCAGGTGGGCTGGTTAGCGGGCGCCAGGTAAGTTTTCCCTTTCCTGTTTTTTTCTTTTTCTATTTTTCTGCAACTTTGTTGAATTAATAAAAATACTTAGGTAACTCCTAAAATTACCAAACTGCACCTGGTCCATAGTTGGATTATTTCCAACATGAAACATTTTAGTTTGGAGATATTTGAGCACTTGAAATATTTTATATAGTTTTAAATGCCCAAATTCAAATATTTATGATTTAATTCAGAGACCCTAAGATGACCTAGGAAATTGTGCATCACTTTTGGCAGAGGTTCTGAACCAAGACAAAAATGATGGACATTTTAGAAGGCATTTCAGGTTCATTGAAAAAGTTTTTAGTAAACCCTAGTTGGTTTCAGAGGGGGCTGGGGGTTCTGTCATCCCCATTTCAAGTTTCTGATGAAAAAATAGACATGATGCAACACTCTAATGCATAACTAGGTAGGGTGTGACAACTCACCCCCACTCAAAAGAATCTCGTCCCGAGATTTGGGTTCCTCCGGAAGAAGGCGGGATACTCAAGTCGAAGAC
The DNA here is from genome assembly GCA_963921465.1 of Triticum timopheevii. Lineage (NCBI taxonomy): Eukaryota > Viridiplantae > Streptophyta > Magnoliopsida > Poales > Poaceae > Triticum > Triticum timopheevii. The sequence goes on along the minus strand of OY997264.1, from coordinate 43,247,920 downwards.
GATCCTCCCTTTCCCAAGTTGCTTCCTTCTCAGAATGGTGCGACCATTGAACTTTGAGAAACTTGATATTATGACGTCGAGTGGTACGCTCGGCCTGATCGAGGATACGAACGGGGTACTCTCCATACATGAGATTATCTTGGAGATCAAGCGTTTCGGGGTCCACTCCACGGATAGGATCCGAGAAGCAACGCCTGAGTTGAGAAACGTGGAAGACATCGTGGACTCTGGAGAGATGCGGAGGTAGTTCCAATTGGTAGGCAACTTCTCCTCGTTTAGCGAGAATGCGAAAAGGTCCAATGTAACGAGGAGCCAATTTGCCTTTGATACCGAAACGATGGGTTCCCTTCAGAGGAGTAACCCGAAGGTAAGCCTTCTCGTCAACCTCGAAAGTCATAGCCTTATGTTTTCGGTCATATTGACTCTTTTGACGAGATTGGGCTGTTTTCAACTTTTCACGAACGATGCGAACTTGCTCTTCTGCTTCCTGGATCATATCCGGGCCAAAGAATTGTCTTTCCCCGGTTTCTGACCAATTAAGGGGTGTTCGACACCGTCGTCCATAGAGAACTTCAAAAGGGGCTTTACCCAAGCTAGACTGATAGCTGTTGTTATAAGCGAATTCGGCAAATGGAAGGCATTTCTCCCAATCCATTCCGAATGAGATAACAGAAGCTCGAAGCATGTCTTCTAGAATCTGGTTGACGCGTTCTACTTGACCACTTGATTGAGGGTGAAAAGCGGTGCTAAAGGAAAGGCAAGTTCCCATAGCATTTTGGAAACTTTCCCAAAATCGAGAGGTGAAAAGACTTCCTCGATCCGAGTTAATTTCCAACGGAACACCATGGAGAGACACTATTCGGAGGATGTACAAGTCTGCTAACTGACTAGCAGTTATACTCTCACGAACAGGTAGAAAATGGGCCACTTTGGAAAGGCGATCGATAACGACGAAGATAGCATTATTCCCTCTCTTGGTCCTGGGAAAACCGGTGATGAAGTCCATACCAATTTTATCCCATTTCCATTCAGGAATAGCTAGGGGTTGAAGGGTGCCAGCAGGCTGTTGATGCTCTGCTTTTACACGACGGCAGACGTCGCAATTAGCAATATACTGAGCAATTTCTCTCTTCATCCTAGTCCACCAGAACCTCTGGCATAGGTCCTGATACATCTTAGTGCTACCGGGATGAATAGTGAGAGGAGATTCATGAGCTTCCTTAAGGATCAATCGCCTCAGGTTTCGCACCTTGGGAACCACTAGCCGATTCCCGAAGTATACGACCCCTTGATCATCAATGGAGAAACAATTCGCAACTCCTTTCTGGATGTTTCTCTTGATGCGGGAAATTCCCGGATCTACTTTCTGTGCTTTGATGATCTGATCCGTAAGGGTAGGTTTCGCCACCAAGGTGGAAAGGAATCCTTGAGGAACAATGTGGAGATTAAGTTTCCGAAATTCCTCATGGAGAAGTGGTTGACTTTGTTGCAACATTAGATTATTGCAATAAGATTTACGACTTAGCGCATCAGCCATGACATTGGCTTTCCCTGGGGTGTAAGTTATTCCTAAGTCGAAATCTGTGATCAACTCGACCCAACGTCTTTGCCTGAGATTCAAATCCGGTTGGGTGAATATGTACTTCAGACTTTGGTGATCAGTGTAGATCTCGCAACGATTACCGAGGAGGTAATGTCGCCAGGTTTTAAGTGCATAGACTACAGCTGCAAGCTCTAGATCATGAGTAGGATAATTCTCCTCATGTGGGTGCAATTGCCGTGAAGCGTAAGCAATTACGTGTCGATCTTGCATGAGAATACAACCTAGTCCTTGTCGCGAGGCGTCGCAGTAGATAACAAAGTCCTTAGAGAAATCTGGCGGTACCAGGACGGGAGCCGATGTCAGGCGTCTTTTCAGTTCCTGGAAGCTGTGCTCACATTGTGGAGTCCATTCGAACTTTTTATCTTTCTTGAGGAGTTCGGTTAGAGGTTTAGCAACTTTGGAGAAGTTCTCGACAAAGCAACGACAATAGCTCGCTAAGCCAAGGAAACTCCGAACTTGCTTGACCGATTCGGGTGGAGTCCAATTAAGGACGGCTTGAACTCGCTCAGGGTTAACGGCAATACCTTTACCAGATATTACATGACCCAGGTAGGTTACTTCTGACAACCAAAATTCACATTTAGAAAATTTGGCATAAAGGCGATGCTCTCGCAGTTTCTTCAACACTAGCCTTAGATGTTCGGCATGTTCTTCCTCGTTCTTGGAGTAGATGAGTATATCATCGAGGTAAACCACGACGAATTTATCCAAATACTCCATGAAGATTGAGTTCATTAACCGGGAAAAGGTGGCTGGAGCGTTGGTTAAACCGAAGGACATGACGGTGTACTCGTATTGGCCATAACGAGTAACAAAAGCCGTTTTCGGAATGTCCCCGTTCCTGATTTTGATTTGATGGTAGCCCAACCTCAAATCCATTTTAGAAAAGACTGAGGATCCAGCGAGATGATCATACAGGTCGTTGATCCTGGGGAGCGAGTACTTGTTCTTAATTGTGACCAGGTTAACCGGTCGATAATCTACAACCATCCGGTCCGTACCATCCTTCTTCTTGATGAAGAGAACGGGGCAAGCCCAAGGAGATGAACTAGGCCGGATGAAACCCTTTTTCAAGGACTCATCGAGTTGTTTCTTAAGCTCGGCTAGTTCTAGTGGTGCCATCTTATAGGGTCTTCTAGCAATCGGGACGGTTCCTGGAATGAGGTCTATTACGAACTCAACATCCCTGTCGGGTGGAACACCTGGCAATTCCTCTGGGAAGACATCCGGAAAATCACGGACTACCGGAACGTCCTCAAGGTCTGGCAAAGGGCTGGCGTTAAGGGAATATAACTGTTGCTTGGCTATTCGGGTCAAGACATTGACTATCTTCCCCGAAGGATGGGTGAGTTGAACAGTCCTAGAGAAGCAATCAATTTTGGCATGATGGGCTGACATCCAGTCCATACCCAAAATGATATTAATATCCGAGGATTTGAGAGCTATCAAAGATGCAAGGAAAACAAGTCTGTCGACTTGGATTTCATTTCCATGGCTTACTCTAGAAGTTTGCCATCTAGAACCAGGAGTGGAAATTTCCATGGTAGAAGGCATGTCACAGAAGGCGGTGTTATGCAAGCGAGCATAGTTTTCGGATATGAATGAATGAGATGCTCCAGTATCGAAAAGAACAGATGCCGGGTGGCAATTAACAAGGAGCGTACCGAGAACAACGTTGGGATCTTCTTGAGCTTCTTCGGCAAAGATACAGTTGACATGGCCACGTGCAGCAGTGGCCGGCTTGGCGTAGAACACTTTCCCTGTCGGCTTGCCACGGCCAACAGTTTTTGCTGTCTGGTTGGGGTTGGTTTGGGGGCACTCGCGCATATAGTGGCCTGATTCCCCACACTTGAAACAAGTCACGGAACTGGTGCGTGGAGGAGCATTATTGGTTGGACCACCATAGGGCTTGGCTGGTGCATATTGCTGAACTGGGCGAGGCGCCTGAAAGGATGGCCTCGGTGTATATCTGGGTGGCACGGCAGTGTTAGGCACGCACACGCGGCGCTTCTGGGGTCCAGCACCGGATGAAGAACCCAAATCACGGCCATGCTTGCGTGATGCATCGAAATCAGTCTGTCCCGTCTCAGCACTGATGGCTTTATTCACAAGCTTCTGAAAAGAGGTGCACTCATGCAGACGGAGGTCACGACGGAGCTCAGGACTAAGTCCCTTACGGAACCTTGCCTGCTTCTTGGCATCGGTAGAAACTTCCTCAGTTGCATAACGTGCAAGGTTACCGAACTCCCTGCTGTAAGCGTCAACAGAGAGTCGACCTTGAGTGAAGCTACAGAACTCCTCATGTTTACGATCCATGAGACCCTCCGGAATGTGATGTTCACGGAAAGCCTCGCTGAATTCAGCCCAAGTAGTGACGTGGCCCGCTGGGCGCATAGCTTCATAATTCTCCCACCAGAGACTAGCGGGGCCTTCAAGATGATATGCAGCAAAGGTGACCTTATCAGCCTCAGCTACCAGCGCAAAACGCAGTTTGTGAGTAATGCTGCGAAGCCAGTCATCGGCGTCGAGAGGCTCGACGGAGTGGTGGAAGGTAGGCGGGTGTAACTTGATGAAATCACTGAGTGACACCAAGTTATTTCTCTGATGGTGTGCTATGTTCTGTTCGATGCGCTCCAACAAACGATTGGTCTCCCGTTTGTTTCTCTCGGCTTCCAGCATAACTTCGGCTAGAGAAGGAGGGTGAGGCAGATTTGCATTCCTGACTTCACTGCCTTCGGCCTGCTCTTGGGGAGCAGGGTTTTTGCGCGTGTTAACCATCCTAGGAAAAACAAGACAATGGTTAAGTCCAGGATGATAAGATTTGGCACAGAAATGTAGAATGTAATGGATAACTCGGAATGCAGGATGATCATCTGTATGACATGGTAGATACAGAAACTGCTTCTTTATTCCATCGTCATACACACCATACAAGGTTTTAGTACAAGACCAAACAAAGTACTACTACGGTGAAAGGGAGATTACATCTCATCGAAGGCATTCCAAGCTCATATACATTATTTTTCATACACCTCCGGAATGACTACACACTAAGTCATATTCCACAAGTCACGCAGGACAGCGGAAATACAACTGTTACATTACTAGTGGAACTACTACTAACTCAGACGTCTCCGTAGTAGTCCTCGTAGAAGTCACCTCCATAACCTGGAAGTTCAACGTGGGCATCCGGAAACAGACGATCTCGCGGAGCTTGTGGACCAAAAGGGCTAGGGTGAGGTCTTGGACCAACAAACGGTGGCCTGCGGGGACCACGAGGCGGGGTGATGCCTCCTACGTCACGCCAACCCATCACGTCTGGCAGAGCAGACCTAACAGGATATAGATCTCTCATATCCATGTATCCAGCTTGCACAGCCGGTGCAAACCGAGTCAAGGTGGCCCAATGATCAGCGCGGGTGTTGAAGAGCTCCATTCTCAAGGCCCGGTTTTCACGGTCCTTATCCTCGAGCAACTCAGCAGTGGTGCGAGTTAGTGAATCCTCCTGAGTGGGGTCAGCATAGATAGCCTGGAGATACCCTTGTGCTCCCGGAAGTGATGATGGCATATACCGGAAATCAGAGTCCCGAAATTGGCCAGTCCTGACTCGCATGATGGTCATCATAGAGTAGGCGGCATCCTGCACGGCCATCTCAACAGTAACCCCGAGTCCGTAGGAACAGTGAAGAGCCTCGGTAGAACCAGGATAAGATGGAAATATCCTGACAGTGCAAAGATACTGGCTTTGATTAAAATCTCGAAATTGCTCTTCGACCGTGTACTCAGGATACCAACGGTATCCAGCCTCAGTCATTACCCTGACCAACATAGCAGTATGGCCGGGTACATCAATGCATCGGGTCAGGCGAACCACTTAATTTTGGTCGCGAGTGGCCATCTGAAAGCACAACCATAATGCAAAGGCATTAGAATTTCTAGCAAAATTTCGACAGCATAACAGCTGTAAATGCTCAAAAAGGATTTTGAGACATTTGACAAGGATTTCATACACACTCAACAACATCATATCAAAGTTCCAGGTCCATCTTAGCAACATAATGTGGTAGTAGATCTGAACTAGGCTTGTATCCATCAAACCTATAAGGTACTACTGATTAGTAACACGTGAACCTGATAGAGAGAAGAGGTCCTAATTCCTTAGCCCCTGGTGGAAGAATGGACTGACTCAGATCAGAATGTCATAAGATAAAGGAGTAAAAAGAGCCTTACGTTCCAACCCGCAAACAATTCCCCTACATATAACTAAAGAATTTCTAGACTCAACATCGACCAGTTTGGCTTGGAGAACCTACAGGCAGTCCGGCTCTGATACCAACGCTGTCAGGACCCCGACTCAATGTCACATCGATCTAGCCTGTAACACCTCATATCACTTTGCGGCCTCACGCACGGTATCCCCACGGGTGTCGCCTTACCTTTGCCCGGGACCGTTTGCGCCTTTTGGCACACGTATATGATAGTGTCGCTAGCATCCATATGAAAAGGAGCCCGGGCTGACATGGCTAGTTGTAAACCCAAAGTGGCACCGACTTACAGGGACAGGCATCCATGACCCAGCATCGAACGTGTCGGTCATCAGCAAGTAAGTTCCGGGCTGTAGCATTGGGCTAGCAGGACTCCGGTAAACCGGGCTGTAGCGGGCTAACAGGACTCCGGTACTCAATGCGTGACATTTCCCCGAAGGGACAGACACAGGAACGAAGAAGGACACATGCCGGCCAGCCAAGTGTTCCGGAGCAGTAGCAAGCTACCATGGCTCAGTGGAATCACTAGGAGACATTTCCCGGTAAGAGGGGCTACTAAAGATAAACAACTAGATAGTCAGATCCCACACATACCAAGCATTTCAATCATACACACAATATGCTCGATATGTGCAAATACAACAAGGCATCACAACATGACTCTATGACACAAGTACTTTATTTAAAGGCTCAGAGAGCCGTACATAGCATACACACAAGTACGGGTCACACGACCCAGCATTCAAGTCATACAGTCATACAAACCAGCAGCAGAAGTAACATGTCTGAGTACAGACAATTAGTAAAATAAAAGAGGCTTAGAAAGCCTAGCTATACTACGTGGTCCTTCACAAGCTCAGGATCACCACCTGGGCCTTAGCCTACTCATTGATATCAACGTCTACAAAGAACCCATCAGAAGGGGTTGCAGCGTCTTCTGTAAAAATGTAAATTATAGCAACATGAGTACAAAGGTACTCAGCAAGACTTACATCAGATCCTACATACATGCACATTATCAAGAAGGGTTGGTGGAGTTATTGCAGCAAGCCAGCTTTGACTCTTGGCTAAACTATCCTACGAAACTCCAACTTGAAATGGTTTGCGCACACGAGTCCACTACTCACCACTCAATACACTACCGAGGATCCACCTCCGTCTTCCTACGGAAGAGCCATCCTCGGCACTCACGCTTATCTGGAGGCTTTTAGTAGTTTCCATTTACTTGTCTATGAACTGTATAGGCAACCAAGTAGTCCTTTACCGCGGACGCGGCTATTCGAATAGATTAGGTTAACCCTGCAGGGGTGTACTTCTTCATACACGCTCTCACCACTTACCGTCGTTTACACGACATGTACTCGGCAACCTTCAAGCGGAAGCCCAACGTGGGTGTCGGCCACGACCTACCTAAACACCTAAGTCTCTAGTCCAGGTTTATCGCCTATTTGGGTTCCATCCATGAGGAGATCCGGCCGAAGTTTCGCTCACGGCCCCAAACGATGTGAACAGGGTTCCCGAGATACCAAACGGGCATCCGGTACACCCGGCCAGGTACCTACCGCATCACAGCCCACCCCTACGGTCAGCGCTGTCCACGGCCTCCAGTAGGCTACAAACACCAGAAACTACTTGCAACTCCTGGACAGAAGACTAGGGTGAATAAGAAGCCGAGAGGGTCCATTGGTTTCGGGCCCAATGCATGGTAGTAGCTGAATCTTAAATCACACATACAGATCTCAGTGCTTAAGGACGGCCTCAATGAAACAACCCACCATGTACTCCTACATGGCCTCTCATCGATACCTTTACCAAATCGTGTTCACCACACCACTCTCAACTGATATGATCATTTCACTCTAGCCCATCACCCAGATGAACCAGACCTGACACGACTCTAAGCATAGCAGGCATAGCAAGGTAGGAACAACACATACATATGGCTCAAACAACTCCTACACATGCTAGTGGGTTTCATCTAGTTACCGTGGCAATGATAGGTCATGCAGAGGAAATGGGTTCAACTACCGAGCACACAGCAGTTTGAAACGCGTTGCCTTAATGCAGTAAAAGAGAGCAAGAGCGAGAACATGGGATTGTATCGATATGATCAAACGGTTGGTTGCTTGCCTGATGGGTCGATGCACTGATACGGTTCTTCGCTAGGGTAATCACGGTACTCCTCGGAGGCGGAACCTGCCGCAAAGAACACCGATACATAGCCATCACCAAACAATGTGCGACAATATGATGCATGCATGAAACATGGCAATATGAGTGTGTTGGGCTAGTGCAACTAAGACCAGAAGGGTTTGAACCAATTTGAACCAAAGATTCAAATTTCAAACTCATACATGGCCCTTTAAAGTGTTTTATCTTGTTTTGCATTAAACATCAAGTTAACTTGTTTAATCATGCATGAAAACAGTACAGATGGAAAGATTGGATTTTTCTGATCATTTTTCATATATAACTTGTCTGATTTGGAGTTACAGATTAAAAGTTATAAATTTTTGAAGTTTAAACTATATACTGGAATTTCCTGTATTAGAATAAATCCAGAAATTAATTTCTGCGTCAGCATTGCGTCACGCTGACCTCAGCAGGTCAACAGACCCGGTCCAGTCAAACCTGACGCGTGGGGCCAGGGTGTCAGGGTCATTAGATTAGTTAAAGTTTAATTAAAACTAAACTAGGTTAGTTAACAGGGCTGGGCCCCACCTGTCAGCGACTCAACGGAGTCAACCCGGGCCCACCCGTGGTCAAAACAGGTCAGCGGCGCCGGCTTTTAGCCGCCGGCGAGCCCGACGCGGCGGCGGAAAGTGGTTTTGGCCGTTCCGGCCACCAAATGGGTCGCAGAGGGCATCGGGATGGAGCTGAGGACGAGCCGGAGCTCTTGGCGGAGCCCGTTGGGGTCGGGGTGGCCGGAGTTGGCGCCGGCGACGACTTTGGCGGCGACCGGAGCTCGGGTGAGAGCGAACTCGGGCTAGGGTGTGCGGTGAGGTGCGGGGAGTGCATGGTTAGCCTCAGCGCAGCGTGTTGAGTGCGTTGGACACCGTGGAGTGGCCGGAGGATGGCCGGGAGCACGTCGGCGACGAGATCCGCGGCGGTGCGTGCGGGTGATCTTTGTGTGGTGGCTACACGGCTCGGGAGTGAGAGGGAAAGGGTAGGAGGAGTAGCTAGGCTCACTGGGCACTCGTAGAGGCCACCGGCGGGGTCGGGGACGAGCTGAGACGGCGGCGGCGTTGAAAGGGATCTCCGGCGACGGCGAACTCGGGCGAGGTCGGTGCGGTGGACTCGGGCCTTGCGAGGGCTCGGGGCTTGGCTAGCTCGACGAAGTGGACGGCGGCGGAGCTCCTGGACACGGCGGCACGGCGTGGGGTTGACGGAGGGCGTGGCTACGGCGAGGGGGTGGCGGCGATGGCGTCGGCCATGGCTGGGGAGCGCGAGGGGGAGGTGCTGGAGAGGAGAGGGGGTGTCTGGGGGGTTCAGGGGAGAGAGGGGGAGCGATCCACAGCGTTAGCCGGGCGAGAGAAGCAACGAGGTGGCGAGCAGGTGCGTGGCACCCATGCGGTGCTCGCCGTCGAGCACCTGCCTGCCTGCCTGGCCGGCAAGCAGCTCGCTGGCGCGGCGCTGGGCTGGGCCGGCAGGTGGGCTGGTTAGCGGGCGCCAGGTAAGTTTTCCCTTTCCTGTTTTTTCTTTTTCTATTTTTCTGCAACTTTGTTGAATTAATAAAAATACTTAGGTAACTCCTAAAATTACCAAACTGCACCTGGTCCATAGTTGGATTATTTCCAACATGAAACATTTTAGTTTGGAGATATTTGAGCACTTGAAATATTTTATATAGTTTTAAATGCCCAAATTCAAATATTTATGATTTAATTCAGAGACCCTAAGATGACCTAGGAAATTGTGCATCACTTTTGGCAGAGGTTCTGAACCAAAACAAAAATGATGGACATTTTAGAAGGCATTTCAGGTTCATTGAAAAAGTTTTTAGTAAACCCTAGTTGGTTTCAGAGGGGGCTGGGGGTTCTGTCATCCCCATTTCAAGTTTCTGATGAAAAAATAGACATGATGCAACACTCTAATGCATAACTAGGTAGGGTGTGACAGTGGATCAAGCTGCGGACACTACAAGAAATATGCCAACTTGTGACCTTCTCTCCTGTGACGGCGCCTCAACGGGTTTCTCACTTGTGTTATATTGTTCTTATATAGTTAATTTGTGTTTTTCTCTCTCATATGATATTAATTATTAGTTGCACCTGCCCTTATGTTTACCACCTTCGTGTTTCTCCGTGGTTTCCGGGCGGCCGTTGTTCTGAACCTGTTGTTTGTTGGTTGGTTCTTGTGAGGGGCGAGTTCCGTGATGAGTTCAAGCTGAAGATCCCCAATAACAAGTCGGTCACCACCGTAAGTCCCTTCAACAAAAATCCCACTATTGATTTACTTTGTGTACCAGCGCGTAGTAGAAATTAATCTGCCAGCTGTTATAGATTGGATCATGATCCGGGAGCTGACTAGTTGCGTCCGCTGATGCGATTCCGGTCCTTCGACCTAGCTGGCTTGGCTAGATGTGGCGCTTACTAGCTGACTTGGCTAGATGTAGTGCTTAGTTCTTGTATGTGGTGCCTGTGTGAGACCGTGATTACTTAGGTTTTCGATGCTGTTGTGGTAGCCCCATCGCTGTTGCGTTGAATCGCATGCTAGCACTGGTGCGCTTATGGCTTGATGTGCCGTGATCTTTATCTGTGTAGTTTTTTTTTGAAGATATGCTTAGATTATAATCATAATCTTGGTGGTTTGATGATGTTGAGGCCGACTCTGAAATTGAACTGTCATTCATCTTACATGCTCTTAAACCCTGATATAGTTGCTGGAACTACAACTTAATATTCAAGTGTGTGTGTGTGTGTGTGTGTGTGTGTGTGTGTGTGTGTGTGTGTGTGTGGAGAAGTTGTGGTTTGTGCTGCTCCTTAGTAACGTGATGAAAGAAACACCTGTAGTTTTGAGTGAGTGAGTGTTTGTCTGTTGCCAACTTACACTTTCACAACCGCGTTAAATAACAAGCCTGTTCGAGCAAAAAAATTTAGCCTCCTGTTTTTTCTTCTGTGGTTTTTATAATCTTGTTTGGTAATTCTAGTGGTACATGTGTAGTCAGTAACCAGTGTTATTGATTAACTCAAAATTTCTTTTACAAATAATAAAAAGATGAGCATTTCTCCAGCCAATGTCTGAAGTAGTTGCTGTTGTGTAGTCATCGGCTGGACCTATGCATTTCATCAGAAGTCAGATATAGCTTGGACTATGCTTCTAAAAAGAATGAAACATTTTTGTTTCGTTTACCTGTATTCAATTCTTTGGATCGAATGGCTCCCTTGAACACATGTACTTTATTGTGGTGTTGGTTAAACAACTACAGTAGATAGAGCGGACAACAAGTTCACTTGATCTAGCGAACATATGAGCCACCTTATTAGCACTGTGACTTACATGAACAAAAGAAATGGAAGTAAAACTGGACACTCAAGATTTAATATCAGCAACAACTTTCAGTGTTTCTCTCAACTTGTTTTTGTTGCCTCTTGATATATGCTTAGCTTGTACTTGAATCTGTGGTTTAATGATGGTGATTTTGTTCTACTTGGATGCATTGGTACCCCATCATCAAGCGCACGGGTACAACAGTGGCAAGAGATCATGGCCGTGTGCATCATCGAGCACACCATGGCAATCATCCACCTCCTCACAGATGCTAACTAAATCCAGATCATCGTCAACGCTATCATCCACAGGTATCTCTCTCGGTTCCCTTTATTCTCTCCTGTGTTTGTGATGATAGTTTGTGTGCTCTGACTAGTAAATGTTAGATCTTGCGTGTTGAATGGATTTATGGATGTCCGTCGTAGTAGAATGATATTGTTGTTTATGCACAGTGTGTTGAAGTGAAGTTGCACGACCTGCACTTGTGCCATGCATATTCGTATTGTGTCTGTTGTCTTGTATGAATACCTCATTTTAACTAGCTCGACAACAAAAAGCATGGTACTAATGCGTTTATTATTCTATAAATAATTGTCCTTTACTCAATTTTTTGAATGGAATGTTCATAATATATTGGTTCCAGTTTTTCTAATTCTTCTCACCTGATTCATGTAACAGGGCGACGTGGAAGGCATATTGTTGTCCTATTAGCCCATTCCTAACTATGGCCGTCCATGTTGAAGGATCTCCATGCTGAAGAAAACACTTGTAGAGCTTGTAACTGTGATTCCCATACTTGTATAGCTTGTATCTAGTTATTACACTTGTAGAGATTGTATATGTTATAGCTTGTATCCTTTGTAGAGCTTGTACTAAATCTGGCTATTGTTATTTGAAGTATTATGTGTGTTTTCTTCCTGCCAATTTAAATACTGGTTATTTTCTTACTGTCAAATTGAAATATGAAGAATCTAAGCCTAACAATTGGGACCCACTTATCAGAACCTGACAAGTGGGACCTGTTTGACAAGTGGACCCATTTTATGAAAAAAGAAACTAAAACTATTGGTACAAAAAGGCCATGGCCGAGAAAATAAAAAGGCCGAATTGTAGGGCTTGGCCCGTTTAGTTGACCAAAATTGGCTGGAAAAATAATATAAATGGGCTGAATTAATGAGCTTGGCCCACATATAGACACCGAAATGGACCGGGTTGATTCTTATCAGCGATCAATTCAATTGGCCGCAATTTTGCCACGTCAGCTTGCCACGTTGGATCCGATGTGTCCTGGGCAGACAAAGAGCGACCAAAACAGTTGGTCGTTGAACCAACGACCTTTTATTTTGGTCATTGCCTTCTATAACCATTTCACAACAAAGGTCATCAAGTTTCAGTAAAGAGGGTCAGCTTTTGACCAACCGTTTTTGGTTACGAAAAGGTTGCAAATGAAAAACAATGACCATTCAGTGACAAATATTGATGGTCGCAAGTTGACATATTTCTTGTAGTGGGCGGGCTACAGAATTTGACCACCATAACTATAGCATCTACCTATGGCGGGCGGGTTGACATGCCCACCACTGGAGGTGCTCTCACTAGTAGAAAAGGGGGCAATGGTCCAGGCCGGTCCAGCCCATTAGTCCCGGTTCTATCCAGAACCGGGACCAATGGGGGCATTGGACCCGGTTCTTGAGCCCCGGGGGCCGGCCGGCCCACGTGGGCCATTGGTCCTGGTTCGTCAGGACCTTTTGGTCCCGGTTGGAGGGACGAACCGGGACCAATGGGCCTCGCTCCTGGCCCACCACCATTGGTCCCGGTTGGTGGCACGAACCGGGACCAAAGGCAAACCTTTAGTCCCGGTTCGTGCTATCAACCGGGACCAATGGTGGTGCCTATATATACCCCCTGCTCGCGAGCAGAGCACTCCCAGTGCTCTGTTTTTCGGGGCCGGCGAGGGGAGAGCTTTGTGGTGCTCTAGCTCACCTCCTATGCACACGAGGTGTTCGATGGAATGCCCAAGCCACACTACTTAAGCTTTCTCCCCTCCAAGCTCGACCGCCAAGCTCCATTTTCCTCAACATTTGTCTAGATTTAGCGGTCCGTCACGCCCCGTCCCCGTCTTCACCGTCGTCGATCACCCGCGCTGATCTCATCGCCGGCACCACCGTGGTGAGCCTCTTGTTCTTATCTTCTTTCTGAAAGGAAAAATATTCTTACTTGTATGTTTAGATAGATACTTGTATTATTTTCTTACTTTTATTATTGCATCTTATATAGTGCGACGGTTTTGGTATCCGCCCCCGTCGGCCCTCGTCCTGTCTATGATTCGGATGTGCTATATATTATCTTTTCATAACTATTGGTTCATTTATTGTTTATGACAATTATGCCGACCAACGTGACATAGATTTTATTTATCTAGGAGGTTGTTGAACCGGAAATTCCAACCGACCATATTGTCGAGAGGTTAAATTTAGTTGAAGAAGAAAACAATTTCTTGAAGGAAAAAATTAGAAAAATTGAGGAGGAGAAGATGATATTGGAGTTGCATGTTGCGGATGTCGTCGATGATCACAAGATCAAGATGGATGCAATGCGCTTGAAGATTAGAAAGATTAGAAAATATGCCATTCATACCGAGGCTGGTATCATTATGCCGTTGGATCAATTGTTACATTGGTTGCGATTATGATCGCATTTGTTTTCGCATTGAAATGTTTTACATAGTTTCAGTGTATGGTTTAATTAATTTAGATGCTTTGCAGAGCTTTATGTTGTTAGATGAGAACTATGTATGTACTTTGGTTTTAATGTGATGATGAACTTCTATTAATTTGGTCACTTCATTATATAATGCACGCAGATGAACTAGCAATGGATGTACGGTTCAAGACACACCTCCGAGTACATTAAGGGCGTGCATGATTTTCTCGAAGTGGCTGAGGCAAACAAGCAGAATGGTTTTATGTGTTGTCCATGCCCTATATGTGGGAATACGAAGTCTTACTCTGACCGGAAAATCCTCCACACCCACCTGCTTTACAAAGGTTTCATGCCACACTATAATGTTTGGACGAGGCACGGAGAAATAGGGGTTATGATGGAAGACGGCGAAGAAGAAGAGTACGATGACACCAGTCAAGAGCCTTCGACACTATATCGATGCAGCGCAGCGAGGGACGTTCCTTCCAAATAGGGAGAAGGACGAGCTCACAATGGCCCTTGGGAATCCCGAGCACCCTGGACGGACACGAGGCACCAGGCTCCCTTCCGTGGAAGGTTGGTTTTCCGGACGCAGGGGGTTACAAAACCCACGAGAGGAGGAAGAAACTGGAGCAGGACCAAATGGAGGCGCTGCTTGGAAGGGTAGTGGGGCTAGAGGATCGAGAAGAGGAACGAGAAGTAGCAGATCGCAACAAACGACATGCCGAAGCTTCCCCCGAAGCTACCCCGCCATCTCAGCGGAGAAGCAGCGTGGCTTCCACCGAGCAGCTTCAGCCGGAGCATGTCTTGACGGCTCCTGCCAGCTATCCCGTGGATGGTATCACGGAGTCTCAAAATTGCCACATTATGGCGCGATGGATGAATTTGAAGGTCAAGGCGGCTGTTGGCCAAGTTTATCCTAGTGGACCCGGCACAACTTATCACTGCCAGCCGATTCCAGAAGGATTTGCTAAGGTGATGGTGGATGAAATAACGGAGGGATTTGAGGACCTCGCGCTTGAGCACCCTACCGGTGAAGGGGAGACTAGGCTGGGTTCTGCTCTGAAGACTCCATGCCTATGGCGGAAGGAGCTCATCAACCTTCTGAACTGGACGCCTCCGCCTCCGCCTCCTCCTCCTCCTCCTCCGGCGAGTCAGGGCACTCCGCCTCCTCCACCGCCTCCTCCTCCAGCGAGTGACGATCAGGGCACGCGTGGCGGCACTCCGCCTCCTCCTCCGGCGAGTGACGATCAGGGCACGCGTGGCGGCACTCCGCCTCCTTCTCCGGCGCGTGGCGGCACTCCGCCTCCTCCTTCTCCGCCTCGCCAGCAAGGGCGGAAGAGACCCGCCGCCGCCCCGGCTGCTCCGGCGCGTCGTAGTCCTTCTCCTCCGCCTCGTAAGCAAGCACGAAAGAAGACAGACGCCGCAGCCGCTCCGTCTGCTCCGGCGTCTAGCAGCACAAGAAGAGGAGAGAGGCAATACAGATACGGTCCACCTCTAAAGCCTCTAGAGAAGTTACTGTACGAGAGGACCGAGGAGGAAAACAATACGATCGTGCAGACCCACGTGAAGGAGTTCTTGAAGGGGTGAAAGCAAAGAGACATCCACCTCCGGAGGAGAAGGTAGATCCGGTGAAAGCAAAGCGCACTCTCGATGCCCTGAGGAAACCACCAAAGTCTCCGCCGAGAACCAATTATGAGCGCATTACTGAACAGGCATATCTCCAAGCCAAGCGGTCTGGAACTACTATCAGTGATAAAAGGTCAAAAGAACAACGAGCAAAGGGGAAAAAATTGCCCAGCTCGGCGAACAATCACAGCAATCGTGCCCCCCGCTCAATGTGTCTAATCCTCCGGGGACGGTGGCCGGTTATGGCAATCTTGAAGATTACCTGCCTGATGATGCACTTCCTGATTTCATGGAGGTGGACGTATTCAGATACGAGTACGGGAAGCCTCTCGTCAAAGATGAAAAATCTCTGACAACAATGATGCGAAGATTCCATAGTTGGTACATGAAAACCTGCAGAGAGTCTGAGAGGACGAACAGTTTGTATCTGAACATTAAAGAGGAGCACGACCTCGTTTCAAATGATGTGTTGTGTGTTCCATTTGAGGAGTTCTTCGAGTTCTTCAATCAAAAGGCCCTCGATAAATTAATGGTCTTTTGCTACTGCCTGTAAGTACTATTTCTATCATTAAGTCTCTATATATAGCTCGGCTCTTTCATTGCATGTATTTATAATTAATTATCCTCAATATATTATGCAGATTGAAGATCGTCGAGTGCAAAAAACAAGAAATTTATGATATTGGGTTCATTAACACAAATATCACAGATGTATTTCTGGTTGAAAAGAACGTCGAAGAGGCCGAGGACAACTTGCTACAATCGTTGATCAAAAATCAAAACAAAGATACCATACTTTTTCCTTGCAACGCCTGTGAGTGTTACTGTCGTGTGCATATTCGGTTTCCCTTATTACTCGAGCGAGAGGTTAATGTAATTGATGAGTTATGCATGCGTGTGCAGGTACCACTATATTCTTCTGGAGATTAATCTTGAGCGTGGACTAGTAACCGTCTTAGACTCCAGACGGAAAGATCCCAGCACCTATGCGGACATGACTGAAATGCTCAGCAAGTAAGTTCAATCGATCATTATCGCACCATATCGGCAACTTTTTGTTCATTTCCTGATATCTCAAGTAATAATAATTATTTTCTTTGTCTTGCAGGGTTTGAAAACAGTTCACCACACAAGCTCCGGGACTGCCGAAGGAGCTGCGATATGTATACTCGAAAGTAAGTACTACTGGCTAGCTAGTTGCGCGCATCTTCCGTTGATTCTATAGCTATACTTTCATCAATGCCATTTATAATGCTTCATTATCAGTTTGATTGACCTCTATTTCTCGTAAAGTGCTTGTGGCCGGAGGAAGGGAATGATTTCTTTGGATACTACGTGTGCGAGTTCATCCACAACGCGACTTTGAAAAACAAGCGGGGCTACTCTAGAAGACAATATGAAGTGCGTAAGCAATAATATTCACAATTTCATTTTATTACACCATTATTTTTGTTGAGTTTCATTCATATATATGTATTAATTAACCCCCTTCTTCAAATTAATTAGACGTGGCAGATGCGGGATGAACTCCTACCACCACATCGCATGAAAGCAATTCGAGAGGAATTGGCGGGATTCTTTCTTGAACACGTCATCAGTAAAGCCGGAGAATACCATGTGGAAGTTGATTTCAAATGCTAGGGGTTTGTAATTAAGAGATCTTATACATATTGTACATGTATGTAGCCAGTAAAAAACTTGTTGTTCGACCAATCTCTCGGAGAAGGAGAGGTCGATCGATCACTTCTCTCGGTATGCATGACGAACTTCTGTACTGAATGGTTCTCTTGATCACTTATGTATATATACTACGTAGCGTTGACCAAGCACGGACATAAGAGAGGACACTTCTCTCTATTAATTAGCTAGCTAACACAATATACGAAACACCTAAATTAACCCCCCAAAACCCCCAACCCCCCTCCTTTAAAAAAAACAAAAACCCCAGCCACTGGAATGCAGACGCGTGGATGCCTTTTGGTCCCGGTTGGAGCCACCAACCGGGACCAAAGGCCCCCCTGACTGGGCTCGGCGCACAGGGCCACGTGGAGGCACATTGGTCCCGGTTCCTGTTTGAACCGGGACTAATGGGTTGAGGTATTAGTAACGACCCATTAGTCTCGGTTCCTGAACCGAGACTAAAGGCCCTTACAAACCGGGACTAATGGGTTGTTTTCTACTAGTGTCTACTAGTGGAGGGCACGCGCCCACCACTGATGGGGTGCTAGCAGTGGCGGGAGGTCGGTGGCGGGTGGGCCTGGGAGTCGGGCCCACCATTGCTGGCCTTTTTGCGCCTGCCATTGCTAGGCATTCCTGCAGTAGTGCAACCGCCGCTGATGAATAGACACGTAAATCAGAAGTGTCCAACTTGTAGACACACAAAAAAAGAGGAACGAAGACCGGATCCATGTGGATCCACCAAAGACAAATGCCTACCAAATCCCATGAGATCCACCGGAGACAAACCTCCACACGCTCTCCAATGACACTAGAAGCACCACCCGGACAAGTGCTAGGCGGGGAGAACTTTATCGCATCTTCAGAGAGCCGCTTCCGCCTCACCTCTCTAAGCAGGACACACATCCTAACAAAATTAAAAAAAGCACCTAAAAACATAGCCCTCGCACCGTCAGCGGCTGAGATCCACTATGTCCTCCATGGCCCTAAGACCAGAGAAGACGAGGTAGACCGCCGGCGGGAGGCACCAGAAACCCTAAACGGCTACGCGCCCTTGGGTACGTGCGAAGGGGTACTTCTCGTCTTGTACTGCTTTTGATTCAATTACGGAAGTACCCTGTATTGGACTGCACATATGTCTACTATACTTTAATAGAAAAGAACTTAAGGTTCCCATTTGACCTCTCTTCTGTCCAGCCTTCCTTATATACGTTCCACTCTTTCCTTCTCTTTGATTTTTTCCTTCCATCTATTGTCCCTAAAATTGAATCAACTATCCCATGTTTTATTAACTTACCAAAAATAAAAACGTATCTTGTTTGGTATGTCATTAAATTCTTACCAAATAAGTTATTAACAATAAAATGACACGTAAATCATGGCGATTGCACAAAAAAACTTGCTAAGATTTTAGCGCATCAATATAATAATAGACATGCAATCACGGGCTAATCTATTAGAATGTTTATACTCCCGTTGCAACGCAAGGGCAATTGTCTAGTTTTACTAACGTTTGTCTGTGGAAGTTAATTTTATTTGAGTGGCAGGTTTATAGGCTTGAATAGAGGCATGATTCTCATATTTGCTCCTGTATTTCTATGCACGGCTTCTCTTGTTAATCTCTTCATTGATGACAGCAAGCAATCATGAAGGGATAAAAGAGACGAGTAGTGCGACAAAGAAAGAGAACATCTGTGAATATTTGAATATTTATTGCTTAGGCCGACGGTTGATATGAGGCATTGTAAATCTTGTTTTATATCGACACCTATAAATGACGCGTCAACAGTGCACGAAATGGAAAAACAGTATCTGCACCAGGAGAGTACAACATGATTCTTTAGCTACACCAATTAATGAGGGTAAATGTCGTATGAACATACACACATTTCTTTTTCAGTAATGAACAAATATACTATTCCCTCTTTCCTGAATTATGTGTCTTAGATTTATCTAGATACAGATGTATCTAAACATGATACGGATGTATCTAGACACGTTTAGTGTCCAGATACATCCGTATCTAAACTAATCTAAAACAAGTAATTTTGGGATGGAGGTAATAGTATATGACATCATGATTCATTTTTATTAACAAAAAGAACTAGCTTGAATCTTTTTAGTAATGAACAAATCTACTTAATATGTATCTCTGAATGTGTTAGAATTTGTATTTCCTTTTTTCCTGAGGGGGAATGGGAACTTTATTATACTAGCGATCGTGTAGATGCAATGCACGTTAACATTAGGCAATTAATATTAATTGCGTTGCCAAATAATATTTGGCAAGAGAATAATTGCATGTTTATATTAGGTAGGATATAAGTAATTTGTTAGTGTTGATATTAGGTATGCTATCAATTAGGAATGGGTCTAAACACGTTTAGCGCTAAACATCAAAGCATCAGTCTGTTGGATAGATGCAGTTGAATGGCTGAGATGTGTTGGATCTCTGCAACTCATTTTTTCCAATATTATTATTATTTATTAATTAATATTAGCATGAGATGTGTGTGCGTGTGTGTGTGTGTGTGTGGATATAGACCAGTACGAAAGATCGGCTCAAAGTCATTACCAGTTTTTGTACATATACTTGGGCAATCAGTCCTGGTACATCACCATCCAGAGCTAGATCACCATGGATTTTATACCATATGCAAAGCTGGCAAAACTCAGGTAGTGTTGCTGTCTCTCCTAATTAACACCATATCTTGGTAGTACTAATTTAGATGCCAAAATAGGATAGTCCAGCACCACATTAAATGAAATGGTTTCTGTCAGGGTAGAAGATATTACCACCGCCAGCTTGCAGTCAAAAATACGTCAGGCCCTGAGGTTAAATAGCCAGCGCTCCCCTCCGTTCCCATTGCACAAACTTTTGGACTTTTGAATCTAGGAAAACAAGAGAAAGAGCGAGAGTTTTCAATGGCAGACCCGTTTTCCTCAGATCGTGAGGGAGTGGGAAAGGATGCCCAGAAGAAGGTGGAAGATGGCCGGGAGATGGTGGAGGATGGTGGTCTGAGGGAGCCACCAAAATGGCTCCCAGATGGCTGGATCTGGGAGGTCCGCCGTGGTGACGACGGTGAACTCTACGAGGTATGTAGTACAACGATCGTACGTATTCCACACCCGCCGCACTCGCCGAACGCGGCTTGCCTGCTCCGCTGCTGCCCCCATCGGTGCTTCTGTCGCTCCTCCTAGTTCCGGATCGCACCATCCTCTTGTTTTTCTTATATACGTGTCGTCCGTTTCCCTTATCCGTCGGTCCTCCTAGTTCCGGATCACTCTCCGCTTAGTCGCTCCCGTCGCCGGAGTTGGTGGCTGCTGGGCGACACCGCCGCGTGGGTCTGCCGTTGCATAGGAGATGGGCGAATTTGTGCCCATGCAGCCTATCCCCCAGGACCCCGACACCCACACCACGGCCAGCACGGTGCCGTCATCGCCTAATACCGGTTCCTTAAGCTCGGCCTTCTGGCGGCTCCGCCATGCGCCCACGGACGAGAATAAGCCATTGTCAGGGACGACCTAACGGTAATGGATCCACCAGGAGTGTGGTTTTGTGAAACTTTGTGATTCCATTACTTTGATGAAGAAGATGCGCACCCGGCTCGATGTTTTGATCTCGCGTTATTACAAGGGGCTTTAAATCAGTACGATCGTAGGTTCTTACTCTTTGCGGATAGAAATCTCCTAGACACAGACGTGCGATTGGGGTTGCACCTAAACGCCTTAGTGGAACGCAACATGTTCACAGTCCATGCATGCTTCTTGTTGTGCTGTAGGCAAATCCATCTATGTTCTTCTAGAGTTCGGATAATACTATATAGGGATACATGCTTTGATAGATTTATAAAGACATGTTCATTTTCTACACATCTTTGTAATGATTTTTTTAGTTTCTGTTTTATTATTGGAGATATGTGATTTTTCCTCGATACTTTTGTTTTTGTCCAGTACTACATATGTCCAGTGTCAGGGGCCGAATTCAGGATGAAGGCAGAGGTCCTGAACTACCTTTTCTCCGAAATGGACGAGAAATACATCGAATCTAAGGATGCTGCTGCTGCTCCTGGCATGCTCCATGTATGCTTTTCTTAGCACACTGATGTCATTGTATATTTATCTTCTAATATATCCATTACTGATGTGTCAATGTATGATGATATGCAGAAGGAACATGACTGGCTTCCAGAGGGGTGGCGAATTGAGATCAGAGCAGGGGGGGAAAACAAAGACAAGATGTACAAGGTAGTTTTTATCTTTACTCCTAAGTACATCCTCTGTAAAGAAATATAAGAGGGAGTAGTAAGTACTAGTCCATTATTATATGGTGATGTGTCCTGTTTCCAAGAGGGAGTAGTAGTTCAAGAGTCATCATGTTCTAATTCAATCAAGGAATGATGTTAGTGCTAGCCTTGGACTACACATAAGATGAAGCTTGGTGTGTAGCGGTACAATGACCATTTTAGTTGTGTTTCTACTTGGGACTGACGATGTGTGTAGTCTTGATTGTATAGTATATCAAACGTATCAGAGTGGGCTGGTAGTCCGAATCATGTGCCTGAGCGGAATCCACCAGTCATGAATCTGCAATTCATGAGTCGAGATCAAGGAGATCAAAAGAGACATGTAAGAAACTAGAGTGATCATAAACTTTGAGTAGAGAGAGGTTGATGGAGTTAATCCGAACTTCCTAGAATTCTAAGTTAGCTTTAAGTCATAGTGACTAGTAGTGTGCTGTCATGTTGTGTTTTGTTTCCAAGATGTGTTGGACTCATTGTCCTAGACAATAGGGGAGCCAGGATTTAATCACAAAATGGGGCAAATTCACCAATCCGGAAGATAGTTACCTTTTAAAAGATAATAATGCATAATGTACTAGACTAATACGCAAAAACTATTGATCAATCTAAAAAAATATGGACACTATTTTAAAAAATTGAGCCGAGAAGCTAGGGTCTCTCAAACACCCGTCAGTGGTACCGCGGCCACCGATGTGATCACTAGGTGGTGCACATTGTGCTCATCCAATGGCCACACCCTATGTATAGGCAATACCCTGGCAACAAGAAGGGCAGCGAACAGAGATCAATCCGAGTATGTGAAGTCCATTTATTCATGGCTAGAGCACTACAGCCGTACATATCATCCGTATGTAACCTGTACCTTGTATGGCGTAGATCTGCATGATAAAATGTATATATGCAGCACTTGGTGACATTGACGAGCAATATAGAAAAAAGAGGGTTGTGGTATTTGATTCGTACACAAAGTGCCACTACGAACAACTAGCAAATCTATTTGGTAGTTTCCTAGCTCAAGCGTGGCTTATCTGTAATTGTCTTTCCTCGACGTGATGAAGATGGTTCACCAACCGTTCACACGACTTACCTCATGTGACATAACAGTAAATGTAAATGATTACCTAGTCACATGAGAAATATTATACATACTATGTTCATCCTCTTACCACTAATAAAGTTTGTAAGAAATTATTGGTCATATATTTCCTTTGAGTATAAGAAATGGAGTTGAGAAAATATCAGCAATGAATCAAGTTATATTCTTGAGTTATTTATTCATTATGGATTAATTATCGACTGTAATATATATTTCATATTACTTCTCACACATTCGGACAACATTATTTATCACGAGTACAGGTAGCATTCATGTGCCCGGGACAAATACTCTACTAAGTTAATATGGCAAGCATATAATTTAGTCACATCTGGAAATAATTTTATCTTAATATAACATTTTGCGCTATTATTGTTTTGCAGTTTTACATTTACCCGCCACTCGGAATCCGATTATTCTCAAAAGAAGATGTGCTACTCTATCTCAAGGAAATGAAGGTCTCTAATTGTGATACCGATGGACAATGCGACACAAGCACTCGAGATAATGTGTATTTCTTGCTATCACTACATAAATAATTTTGCATGTCTACAATAACTTGACTTTTCAAACCTAACAAGTTGCATTATTTTGTAGGTTCTAGCAGAACTGATTCTTAACCCATCTGGGTTGCCACCAGGATGGGTATTAGAATTTGTATACAGGAAAGCCGGAAGCAATGGAGAAATGAGGAAAGATCCGGTATATAAAAATAAATTCTGATCATGATCTTTTCAAGAAAAATTTACCTTACACTGTTCAAATCTTTTCGAATTGCTTATCATGATTAATTATGCAGTACTATACGGATCCTGTTAGCCATTATACATTCCGGACGTTGAAGTCTGCAGTTCGCTACGTTGAAACCGAAGAACTTACAGAACGTGCATTTATTCAGAACACAAGTGTCCATGAAGTGTACAACTTTGATAAGTCTGCAGATCTGGTAACTGAGCTGCCAACATTTTCTATTATTATAATAATTGGCCTTGCGTGTTATCTCTTCCGAAAGTTTTTCTTCTATGACTTGTCTTATAGGAACATGCGTTGTGACCTATTTGCTATTATACTTTTTATAATGTTGAGTAATACACACTTCAGTCACGCATCACTTATGTACAAATAACGTGGCCTCACAAACGTTGTGAATACTAAGTCTTTTGTGCATTGTTTCCATGCAATTTCTTGTGCCATCCTTGAGACCAGAAGGCAAGTTAGGAAATATATATATGGATTGCAAGATATTTATAGGGTTCTGATCATTTGGTTTGCTTCTAGAAAATGGGGCCATAGGGATGATGCTACAATTCTTATAGATTCCATTCTTCGGCTTCTCTTTCTGTAGGAATTTAAGTAATCACTTTAATATCATCTTTGGCTTATTCATGTAGAACTCATCTATATTTTCATATATTACATGTGACCCACGTCCAAATGACTATCCTCATTTTTGTGTGGTCATCTGTTTCTACCAAAAAAGGCTTGCATCCCTCTTTATAGATAAAGCACTGATTAACATACAACCGAACACATATAACTGGACCCACACCACACACACTCAAGGCAAGATACAAGGAGTTTATGAACACCTAGACTACCCCATCCGCTCCAAGCAAACTATAAGTAGGAAGAAAGGGCACCGCGTGAAGTATGCGGATCGAGTCCTCAACCGATGAGTCAATCACCACAAGAGACGAAGTCGTCCATGATGAACTGAGTACTCCAAGGGGGGCAGAATTTAGGAAGGGAACGACGCCAGAGTACCGCCACTGCCTGATCCAAGGACCAATGTTCCCGCCGGAGCAACATGAAGGGTGAAGAGGAACTGTGACGACTACGATAAGTGACGCCGCAGTCGTAGTGGCAGAACCAAAGTGAGCTTGACCCCAGCAAGCCCTCATTGCCTCCGTGACGTGGTACAATAAGCCAGCTGCATAACCACCATGTCCAGAGCCCCCCCCCCCCCCCCCCCCCCCCGTCTATCCACAACAATACACAGATGTTCTATTCCATTGCACTCTTGAGTATATCTATTCCATTGCACCCTTGAGTATACCTTCTTTTTTCCCAAGAAAAACTTTATCATAGGTTCTAATAGGATAAAATAATCTTATTTTGCTCCCTTTGTGCGCAGCTGAACTAAACTTGCTTTATTATGTACATGAGGGACAACCAAGCTTTTACAAAGCCAATGTACTTCTAGTATTAGAATATATGAAAAGAAACACAGTTTATCCAAAAATACTTGCCTATGTTCAATCTACATTAGACTGCTTGCAACTGGTCATTTTCTTTATTAGTGTGTCAACTTTTCAGAGGTATTTTTCAACAGCCGAGAGAACTTGTTATAAGATCGGTGTCTCTATGGCTAGTATGATTGTATGTGTTGCTACTCAGATACGGCATACCATGATAATTGAATATCAAAATGTGTCAGCTGTTAGAACTGTCAGCTTTACCAAACAAGAGTTGCTTAGAAATTACTAATAAAACTTTGAAAATCTTACCAACAAATTTTTTTTTTGTAAATGGATATTTGGTACTTATATTTATTGCAAGTTTTTGCTGGCAGCTTACCAAGCTGGCCGCTTGGTATTTGGTACTTATATTTAACTACTTATTTTCACAGCATGAGAGTTTGCGTAAAAGATTACAAACAAAAGGCGAGAAGGCTGCTATAAAAGCTGCAAGTTCATCAAAACCTAGAAGATCATCACAAGAGGTGGAAATAAATTACCATGAGAAAACTTTAAATAGAGGTACCTTGTTCCTGTTATTGGTGCTAAGGCAATTTAATCATGCATATGCCGCGCATATTTCTTGTTAAGTTTCTGTTATCCAATGTACTACTCCCTCTGTAAACAAATGTAAGATGTTTTAGGTCACTTCTTTAATGACCTAAAACGTCTTATATTTTTTACACAGTGAGTATTAGTTAACATAAATACTTTTGTCATGTTATTGAGGATATACAAGGAAATAACCTATTCTAGCTAGTAGAAAAACTGTAGGAACATCTATACTAAGGAACCTCATGCATAAAAAACAATCTTGTGGGTAACTAAATTTGGTTGTATACTCATATGTAATCCTCTATTTTTTTAATGAACTTACATTACCAGGTTTGGTTTCACGTGTTCTATCTCAGACCGTCCGTTTGTCTGATACGCATCACTTCTCGCTCGACTTTATCTAATTAAAAATGAGCCACAGTTTGCTGAGTACCTCCAAGCCTTTTAGGTTTGCTTAGTACCTTTGTACGTATTAAATGTCATAAACTTTAGACATCGATGCTAGACTCAATGTCATCTGATTTGAATAATTAGAAAAATATTTGATACAAATAGGTTTTGTTCATTCCAAGTTTACATCTTGTACAATCAACTCTTGAATAAACGTAGATTTTTCGATCCATTTGGCTCTTTGCCATGTGAATTTTGAAGTATACTTATAAGTACTCGTTCACTTAGATAGTTAGATTTGAGTAGTAGCAGAGTATGCATGCTTTTCTTGAAAAACATATTGGTTGCATCTTTAACAATTTAAGAACATATTAAGAAAAATGGAAATAGTGTGCCGTCCTTCCGCCCATAGTGTGCACTGACTGGATTATTATATAATATAAAAAACAGGAATTAGAGATCAACATGATTCCTTCCGGATAGACCACACAAGGCTATGATAGGTGCTGCCTAATCTTAAGATTGTATTTGTATTTCCTTCCTATTAATTTTTGCTCTCTGTATAGTTGAGGACATCGACACCTCTATGGACCCGGTTTCACCAAATGAGGGCAAAGAAATCAAAAAGAAAAGCAGGAAGACAACAAGGAAAGAACCAAACTCTTCCAAATCTATCAAGGATGCAAGTGGGAGGCCATCGAAGTAGCTGAGGAAGCTGGCGGAGACACAGATGGAAGAGATCATCAGTTTGAGCAAAAAGAAGAGATCGTTAAGACAAAAAAGGATAGGTCTGCAAATTAAATAAACGTGAGGTTAGCTGGTGCAGAACGAGTTGGCACATGAAATCAAGACACAATATATATAACGCATAGATGGATGTCACAAGTACTATTTTGCCAGCGGTTGGTATTACATTTTGTTATGTTTCTCAGTACAACTTTTACTAAATCCCTGGAATATGGCTGGGAATATATTCCCCTGACTTCATTGGTTTCCATGAGACTCGAATCTAAGGGCCTAGAAACATTCTCACACTCTCTTTTACTTTTTTTTTGCGGTTGAAAAAAAAGTTTATTCCACTGTAATAGTATTACAGTTTGCTAATACAAAAGTAGACACATTGTCTGGAACACGGTTCAACCAACAGGCGGTGCTACCTCCGGAACGACCAATATTAGCAAGACAGTGAGCAACACTATTTTGATGCCGATCTAATTTATGTAGAATAAACTCACGCTGTTCCAGGAGCCTCTTCATTTCCAAGATTAGATGTCCATGAGTAGATTTGTTCAAAGAGTCATCAATTAAAGCCGCCACCAGAATAGAGCAATCAGATTGAATGATGATTGGTAGCTCTGATCTTTGAAGGCTAAAAGAGATACCTTCCAGCATTGCACTGATCTCGGCTTCAAGAGCATCCTTGCAATAGAATAGGTATCGGTAGGCGGAGAAAATTACTTTGCCCATCGAGTCCCGCAATACCATACCCGTTCCCGCCCGTCATGTGTCCTCAATGTAGGAACCATCAATTGAAAGGGCCACCCATCCTGCAGGGGGTTTCGGCCAAGGTAAACTAACCCCCCAGCTAGCCTTGCCTTCTCCTTCTTCCAGAAACAGCTCTAGGAGCATCCTTGTATTCACTTTGCCTTAGTGATCATGCGGAGACCCCGCAGAGCAGCAGTAGGGGTGTTATCTCCATGGAGAGCCCTGAAGCTGGGTAAGATCCGCCGGCGTGCATGTCTTCGCCTCATCCCGTTTCCAGGCACCGGTGACATTCTACTCGCCCCCACCATGATAAGCCATCCTTTGGCATATGTCGCACCCAACCCCCGACACACGGTGTCCACCAGGTTCCCCATAGGATAATATTTAGCACTGAGCAATCTGGCCACCAAACTATCTGGATGCATGATTAGTCGCCAAGCTTGTTTAGCAAGAAGTGCTTGGTTGAACGCACGCATGTCTCTGAACCCCATGCCACCCATCGATTTTGGTAGGATCGTCTTGTCCCAAGCTAGCCATGCCATCTTTCTTTTTCCATCTTCCACTCCCCACCATATTGTCTAATGAGTTTAGACAAATCATCACGAACTGACATCGGCAACTTGAACACACTCATGATATAAGTTGGGATTGCTTGTGCCACTGCCTTAATTAAAATTTCCTTACATGTCTCCTTACTCGCCATGGACATGTATTTCTCACTCCAATCAACCAACCTTTTAGCTAGTTTCTCAATCAAAGATTGTAATTTTCCTTTGTTCATTCTGCCCTCTGGAATAGGTAAAGCTAAATATTTTGCCTCGAATACTTCCTGAGTGACATTCAATATACTCTTAATTTCACTGGACACCGTACCATAACAGTTGTCAGCGAATAAGATGGAACACTTGGCCGGGTTTATAAGTTCTTCCATCGCAGCAGCATACGTGTTCAACACCTCTCTGACAATGAAAGCTTGGTCAGGTCTCACTCAGAAAAATAGGAGAGTATCATCTGCGAATAAAAGATGAGAGATCGCCGGAGCTCTTCTGCAAATTTTCAGAGCCTCCAAACCATCTTTCATTCATAGCTTTATGCAACAAGGCAGACAGAGCATCAGCTACAAATAGGAATAAAAAGGGAGAGAGTGGATCACCCTGTCAAAGACCACTTGAGGTAGTGAATTGATCCAACATCTTCCCATTGAACTTGACAGCATATTTAACTGATCTGACACACACCATAATACGGTCTACCCAGCTAACAGAAAATCCCCACTTGAGCAGGGCACTCTCCAAAAAGTCCCAGTCCACCCGGTCATATGCTTTTGAAAGATCCAATTTATAAGCACAATAAGATTGCTCATGTAAGGAGGACTGAATATGGTGGATACATTCAAAAGCAATAACAGTATTATCCGAGATTAGTCTCCCTGGAATGAAAGCACTCTGGTTCTCTGAGATAAGCTCCACCAACAAGGGATGGAGACGGTTAACTAAGCATTTGGATACCACCTTATAAATAACATTACACAAGCTTATAGGACGAAAATCCTTCAGGTCAACCGGAGAAGGTACCTTTGGAATCAAGACTATAGTTGTGTCATTAACTCCGGGTGGCATGATGCCAGAAACAATAAATTCCAAAACTGCCGCAGTAATTTCCTCTTTGAGCAGTGACCAATTTTTCTGAAAAAACCGTGCCGGGAACCCATCCAGACCCGGTGCCTTAATGAGTCCGATCTGAAATAACGCATCTGCTACCTCTTTCTCAGTAAAGGAAGCGTCCAGCCTCTCATTCATGTGTTGTGTTACCTTTGGTTCGATACATCCCAGAAAAGCCGCTGGGCTCAATGTTGGATCCTCGGTGAAGAGCTCCTGGAAATAGGATTCGCCATCAGCTCCATCTCTGTTGGAGTCGTGCACCAATTCCCATCAGATTGTCGGAGACGGCGAATTAAGTTTTTCCTTGCCCTCCATACTGCTTTCCTATGAAAGTACTGCGTATTACGATCGCCCTCCTTTAGCCATGTAATACGTGACCGTTGGAGCCACGTCATTTACTCTCTATAAAGCAACTCATCGAGAACATACATCTTTTCTCGAATGACGGCTCTATCTGCCATGTTTAGTTGTAACTCTTCTAGTTCAGTTCTTAGCGATTCAATTTCTTTGGATACGTGACCAAAATTTTCCTTACTCCAAGAACGCAGCTCTTTCATTACGTCCTTCAGATTGGCTGCGACTTCACCAAGATTATTCGCCTTCTTCCTAGCCCATGCCTTAGTGATTATGTCCGGCAGTGCAGCATGCCTTTCCCACATTATTTCATATCGCTCTCCTGAACCTCTTCTCAATTCTGGTTCCATCTCACCAACCACGATGAGAAGTGGACAGTGGTCAGAGGCTGGTGATATTAGATGTTTCAGTTTCACATATGGAAACAAATCCCGCCATTGATCAACTGCACAAGCTCTGTCAAGTCGTACTTGCACATTTCTTTCAGCATACTGATTGTTATTGTATGTATATGGCATTCCAGAGAACCCCAAATCAGTTAGTTCACACACCTGAAGGCAGTCCCGAAATACCTCCATTTGTGCCAAACTACGAGTAGTATTTGAGAGATGCTCGTGTTGCCACAAGCACTCATTAAAGTCACCGCAGACTAACCATGGTACAGTTGATAATCCTCTCAACCTTGCCAAATGTTCCCACATATACCTCCTGTTCTCTACACGGGGCTCTCCGTAAACAAAAGTTTCTCTCCATTGCTTGCTATCCCCTGTATCATGGATTATCACATCAATGAACCTATTACAAGATTCTAAGACTGTAACCTGGAGCGACTCGTCCCAGAAGAGACCAAGACCTCCACTTTTCCCTTCAGAATCAACACCTTTAAAACCACGAAGTACAAGCCTCCATTTTATCTTTTCTACTTTCCCAGCAGGTTGCCTCGTCTCGCAGAGAAAGACGAGCTTGGGGTTGTTGGCCTTTGCAAGGGCCAACAGGTCACGAACTGTTCGGTTGTTCCCCACCCCGCGGCAGTTCCAAATTAGGTGACTCATTGCGCCCGGTGGCACCCCTCGAGGGGGTCCGCCGATGTATTGGATTTACCTTCACTTTCATCATCTTTCTTGGCACGTTTGCTGCCGTGACTGCTAGTTGGTGATACGTCGTCTCCTTCCACATAAGGCTTGTTGGACAGCAGCAGTGGCCTCGAAGCAACATTTACTAGTGTTGCATTGACAATTTCTTTCTCATCAACATTCAGACGCTTCCTTGAGTTCCTATCAACATCCATTTCAATTATACTTGGAGTCTTTAGCGGCCTGGTGGCAGTATCTTTCAGATCATCACCCTTCTTCCAAGCCTCAGGTTCTCCTCCAGGCATCGGCCTCCTCTGAGCACTGCCTCGAGCAACCCCCCCCCCCCCCCCCCCCCCCTGGCTGTGTGAAATTTGGGGGGTCGTCATAGAGCCAGTCTCCAAATCTGAGATCAATTGCAGCATGGATACCAGTGCCACACTCTTTGAAATCATGTCCTATCCTGCCACAAAACTTGCAAAATTTGGCCAATTTTTCATATCTCACCGCGAATACCTGTCTTTCCTTCCCTCTCACAATACTGACATGTTTGGTTAATGGTTCCCGAACATCATGGCGAACCCGTACTCTGATGTAGTCACCGCGTGAATTTCCTTGCAGCTGAATCTCCAATACCTCTCCTGCCTTCTTGATGAGCTTCTCCACCAGATTGTTCTTACAGTAACCATCTGGTAACTTATGGATTTGTAGCCAAATCGGCATATGGAAAATCTCAATCTCCTCTGCTTTGCTGAAGCCATCATATGGCTGCAACAGTACAGCCAAGTTTCTGAATAACCAGGGCCCCTTCTCCATGATCCTCTCCCAATCTCCAAGGCATGATGCCTGAACCACGAAGAGATTTTTGCCCACCGGCCTGAATCGAACTCGTTGCGCCGTCTTCCACGACGCACACATATCTCTGAAGAAAGCCGCCTGACTAAAGTTCTTCACAGTGTGAACCCTAGCCAAAGCTAGCCATCGCACACTTTCATTGATCTCGGGGTCATCCTCATCAACCACCAGGTCCTCGAATTCTTCTCCTTCAAGGTCAAGCTGATCGAAAAAATCGCCTAGATCCGTAGATTTATATCCCTAGCCCCGCCGCTCGACGCCGATAGGGCATCCGCAGGGGACGCCATCACCTTGGATGAGCTAGGAGGCGATTGAACGAGGAAACGGTGGTCCAGATCGGCCACAGTTACGGGGTGGACTCCGGCGGTGGTGGAGTCACCGCGGAGGAAGACAGACCCTAGACGCTGCTTAGGGGATTTTTTCCACAGTGCAGTAGCCTTCACTCTCTTTTACTATTAGTAGCTAAATACACGTGCGTTGCCACGGAGTGAAAGATATATATTGAGATGTTTTCCTACTATTTGTTTTATTTTTGACCATGTGTTAGTAAATATGGTGTCTCCCTAGCATCCAATACATGTTCTTTAGATGGTCTATCTTCGTCTTTGTCTCGAACCGTTGTACTCCTACTGATATCGTTCCTTCTTAATCGTCATGAACTGTATTGGAAGATAGACTCGTTCGTAAAACAATTATAGCAATTTTCCGGTGAGTAGATACTAAAACTGGAGTCGACTCAACTACGAAAGAAGTATCCACAACATTGTTTCAAGGAAGGTGCCAGAATAAAAAGCAGCAAATAATATTTTGTGTCAACATTTTTCTTTGCAGAATCTTCTATCCTTTTGCCTCTTAAGTGCTCGCTCATCATGAAGGCTATGCACTAATTGATCTTCACGTAATAGGCTAAAATCTCTGATTTTAAAATCTGGACAACCTTATTTGGACTTCTCAAGGTAGCACCAAAGATGGATGACAAATTCACAAGATTTGGTGGATCAAATTCTTTTGTCATCTCAGGGAAGTTGCTCTGCTAAGAGAAACAAATAATTGAATAATTGTGCTAATTGAGAAATATTGTTACATGTGTCCTCATATCCTAGAAGAAGAAGAAAAATGAAATTTGGATTGCTATAGTAGACTTGTCTCGACCACAAGGATATAAGAGGGAGTCTACCTTTTCTGTCTCTGTATGTCATCACTCGGTCCGTCAGATCTAGCGTTACAAAGCTGAGAGAAATATGGATCTCTCCAAATCTATTTGCAATCACCAGCTTTCTTTTGCATATGGTAAATAAGATGCCTAGAACCTAGAAAATCATTCGCCACAAACAGAAGTACAATCTTAATTGTAGCTACAAACAGAAGTACAATCTGAATTGTACAATTATGAAGAAATGAGGACAATCAACTAAGCAGAACTGTGATAGTCCGGTGAAAGGTATTGCACGCCAGTTAGTGCATGAGCAAGCACAAACCACTTATTTTTGCACATACATGTGCAGAAACTTTAGCTTGTCTACTAACATAGCAAAGCTCAGACCTCAAAGGATAATACTCTGCTAGGTGCCTTTAGACTTTAGTTCACCGCGCATACATGAGTATCCATGTGTACAGAGTTGAGTTTTGTAGATCCATTCATCGCAGGTTACTTCTTGGGCTGGTACCACAATTGCCAGCGGTATGCTTGCTCCTCCATCTCTACTGAGATTAGAGCATTATGGACATAATTCAGACACCGCCTGGAATATATCGTCTTCATTTAAACAAATCTAGTGTATATAATGCGAACCATCTATTAATATATTGTCGCTTAAATACCATCCTCGAGGAGCCGTGCTACACAAATGCCACTAAAAACTGCACCATCGATAAACAATTGAACATTCTTGACACTAAATTAATGTAGGGAAGCACCACCTGGTCAAATTTTGTTCTTCAGATATTTCTAATAGCACATATTATTGCCATTCTTGACGAATCAATCACAAATGCAATTAAAAAAATCAGAACCATAATAATTACCAGAACCGTGTTTCTTTTCTGAAACATGTGCCTGTCCCTCACATACGAAATAACTGGATTTATGTGGAGCCCATTAGATGCAATCGTATGTGTAAATTTAAAACATTACTTTTATACCCCCAAAAAATCTGAAACAATTGCACATCAGTATATATTTCATTTGCACACGGTAATGACACTGGAGCACCTCTTCTTCTATGTTTCTGCAAAGTCAGGTAGCATAGATGGATATGTTTGATTAGTAGTACTAACCTCAAGCAGATCAAACCCATCAGCATCGAGACTGAAAATTACAAAAGACGAGTATGAGACGTACGCGTTTGAGTTCGGGAGCTTGCCTACTTATGGCCAAGATATCCTCATTTCGAGTGCCCAGCAACCTGGCATTCAAAAAACAAGATAGACCATCAGGGTCAGATACCCTCTACTAATGTCAAGCAATAAGAGAAGTAACATCTGACAAGGTGTGGTACTGTACATCAAATTGTGCAGGAGCATAGCTGCTGCACCTTCTCCAGGGAGAAGTGCCATGGTTGCGATCAAGTCAGACGCCATTTACCGGAAGTTCAGGATATCTTTGTAAGAGAGTTGAATATCAAATATGTGCTAATTTATCATGTCCAGTTTATCCTACCAAAGTGCAGCCCACTGACCAAATCTAGTGCCAAGAAGGAACCTAGGGCCTGTACCTCATAGTAAGAATCTGCAAAGCAATTACATGCGTCATGAACAGATCAAGGAAGGGGAATTGTGCAGAATCAGCCATTAATCAGGTGCAATATGAATCAGGAACCAGACATCATGTGTGTCTTGAGAGGAACCGTAAAGGCCAGTCCATGAGCAAGTTTTTGTGCGGCTTGAAGTCCCAGTGCAACACACAACGTCTCTGCTACACCCTTGCAGAGCTGGCACATCATGATGTACATGCACAACATCACCGGGCTACCAACCACCAGATCAAACACCGTTGGCACATTCAACCAAACACCCCGCATGCAAAACTTGGAAAATGAACAACCAACCTTTCACGGTATTGCCAGTGATCTTCTTATGATTCTTGCGGTGACCACATATGAACTTCCAAACTCCAGAGGTCTCCTGTACTTGAAGACGAGGTAGAGGATTGATTTGGCCCTGCTTGAAATCGAGGAGATGCACGACATGCGGGTCCTGCAATAGCATCCACCCCAGCTATACCTGGCCGAGGGGTAGGAGGAGGAGGTGTGAGGCAGAACCTACTGGCTAAGACACTCTCTATGTCGTCGCTAACATCCGCCATTTGGCTGGAGAAATTGGGGAGCGCGGAGGATGGGGGCAAGGCAGAGGCGCTGGACTGCATACGTCAATGGCGGCCATGTCGACTTTTTGTGCGAGGAGGTCACGGCATCTCTGGCCACAACACGGGAGGATCCGGTGGCGCATAGCGGGGAGGACGCGGCAGCTCGCATGAGAACTGAGAACGTGGGAGCCTCCAGCGAGGGTTGCCATCGCACCAGGCACGAGGAGCGGCGGCTCGAGGTAGGAGGACGTTAGGTCGGGAACAAGGGATTGGGGGAGATGGGCATGGGACGTGTGATCGTGGGCCGCGGTTGTTTCCTTCGTCGCTTTTGTGAGATTTTTTTCTGTGTGCGGGAAAGAATCAAGGTGGGATCGTAGGAGGGGTGGGGAAGGTCGGGCGTGGCCCATCGCGCGATGGTTCTCGTACTAACTGAGGCGGGTATCGAGCGAGGTCGAACCATCACGACGATCGATCCCTTTTAATAATAGAGATTTTGATAAACGGTGTTTTTATTAACTCCAAGCATCAAATCAAAACGGTACAACAACAAAAAAATAACACTACTGTTATTTGATATTTCGACAAGTTCTGCGGCTTCAGCGAGTTCAATTTATCGGGAGCTCAGCAGAGTAGTGTGGCTGCCGAGTTTTTCGATAATTAGACTCGGGAGTGACTTGAAACTCGGCAAACCCGATATCGTTTGCCTATTGCCTGGGAAAAGGCACTCGGCGAAACAAAGAAACTAGGTAGTGTTGCATTATCACCGACCGTCGAAAATAAACTCGGCAATGTATTCATTTGGACCCAACGACCGTCGATGCGAAGGAGACCTGATGGTCGTCCACATTTGCCGGGTTTCAACTAATAAAAACTCGGCAATCATGTTATCTTTTTCATTTTTTTAGTTTCCGAATTCCAGGTGTCACATATATGTTGAGCACGCGTGCGAAAAAACCTCGGCAACCAACTGACAGGCGGGCCCATGGTAGAAGTGGCGACGGCTATTTGACGTTTCGACTTCCTATGCCGAGTTCCAAAATCGGCAATGGGCAGACCCTTCATTTCCCCGCAAATATTAAACGTGGGCGCGTGCGCGGCTCGCTAACCACAAAATCCTCAAACGCCCTGCCTCATGTCCTCCCCCGCCGCCGCTGCGCCGCCTCTCCTCCTACACCGCACCGGCGGAGAGTACCACCTCTGCAACGGCCACAGGAACCGCTGCCACATCGATGCGGCCACGGGCGCCACCAGCTGCACTCCTCGTCGTCACACCAGCACTAGCGTGCGCATCCACATGGAGCAGGAGAAGAGGTGAGTTCATCACCTTTTTTCCTGTTTTTTCCTTTTGCTAAAATTCTTGAAATTGTGTTCGTTAAAATAAGTTAGATCTATATATGATGTGTAGGAAATGCTAGCTAGTAATTAGTACTCCCTCCGTCTAGGTGTATAAGTCACCTTACGAAATCCAAATAATCTAAAAACACTTAGGCTTGGTGCATTAACTCCCATGTCGTTTCTTGTTTTTTGACATAAATAAAGGAATCAACCAATAAGATATATGAAGTGTGCATGCTTTTAGTGACTTGAGACTACCAAACACGACATGCAATGGTCAGTTCATTGCATAAAATGCTATTAATTAGCAAATAAACATTAAGTCATCTCTTTTTTTCTTCGCCTTTGTCACGGTGCACAACCTAAGATGACTTATGTACCCAGACGGAGGGAGTACCAAATTATTAAAATGCTACCAATTAATTAGAAGCCAAAAAAGTATTTGTTAAAATGCTAGTAGTTAGAAGCAAAACAATTATTTGTTAAAATAATGAAGTTAGATATGATGCAAGAGCATTATGCTTATTTGTTATATATAGATATACTTATAAGAAATAAGTTAATAGCAAATGCTAGTTATATATAGTTCGTTATCTTTTAGAAAGTTAGCTCACATATATATATTTGCAACTACTAATTATTAGTGTAAAAAGTGTAGCGATTGCCCGACCTATGATAGCTGTTGGGTCGACTCCTCCCAACTACGATGTGCCGGATCCCGTTTATACCAACGATTCGAATGCACCAGCATTGACCTCTAGCACCTATTCTTCAGACGGTCTTGACTTGATCGTGTTTTACGAAGGACCGGCAGTTGAGGAGCAGTTGGAGGAGGACGATGGGGACGACATCGACCCCTCCACTGCCAGCGACGACTAGCCGATGGTCAGCGGCAAGCGTCCTCCCCAGACGATGGCCCAGAGGGGGCATCGGAGAAGAAGGAGTAGATGCCTACTAGTATAGCTAGTTGGATTGAGTCTAAAGGTCTGACTTGTGAAACCCTAGTTTGGACATAACTATTATTTATATATCCATGCATGCATGCAATGGTTTCTATGTTTACATATGTAGTTAGTACTTTTGACGAAAAGCTTCAAGTAACCGTTGTTGGATCCTTCGGAGAAGTGAGTAGTGAATGCAAAAGATATAAGATAAACATCAACACTCAGTAGTAACATATCAGATCACTCAAGATTTAACGGTGCGATAAACAGATCACGAATCCACCATACGCAGATCAAACAAAAAAATCACGTCATCTTTGCAGCTCGAGCTCGTCGGTGACACTTTATGACATACTTCAGTTTGGAGCTGGCTACCAATGGAGATGGGCTTATTCGCAGCTCGCCTTCCAATTTTAAGGCTAGAGTTCTTCGTATCTTGCTTTCCTCATGGGTTGGAAAGGGTCAAAAGAAAAAAATGAATGTAGATTTGTCGTGATCTAAGCCATACGCATATAAAAGAAATAGATCATGTCATCATTGTTGCTCGAGCTCGTCGCTGATGCTTCGTGGCCTGCTTCAGTTTGGAGCTACTTGCCGTTGGGGACGAGCTTATTCGCAGCTCGCCTTCCAATTTGAAGGTGAGGCTTCTTCGCATCTTGCTCCTCTCACACACCTCGCGGGTTGGAAAAAGGGTTCACACTCATAGGAAGATTTGGATAGCATCCTCTTCTTGCATTTCCCTGCAATTTAAGAAATGCAAGAAATGAAAAGCACTGGTGCTCCACAATTAGTTCCAGAGCGGGTGTATTAATTATAGATAAAATTTCTGAACTTACAAGGGTGCACAATATAAAGAAAACAGTACCAAACATGTATTGATAATTTGTTGGATTTCAACCCGAAAATATATATGCATGATTACCCCAAAGTGTTACCCGAAGACCAAGTTTGATCCGTGCATGAGGGTATTCTTCTCTTGCAGGATCTCTCTTGCACGTCCAACTGATCTCCGGCAGTGTGGCTTCATCAATTGGTTCCAAGGCTTGAAACCACAGATTGCTACTGGATATCCTTCATAGCTCATACAATACCTATAAGGTGTACCATCGAGGTGGTGCAGGCCTCCTCCCTATCTGGCGGCATGACTGGTGCTGCGTGGGCAGTCAAGTTCATCTTATTCAATTTAGCAAAAAAAAGTTCATCTTATTCATATAAGCAGAAGGACTTAGTGGAACTACAGCCACATGAAACCATTGCCTGAAACGGGGGGAAATTGTGGCGCAAGATGGTGGTCGGTTTGGTGGCAGGCTCTGGAGCACCCGAGGTGAAGGTTGGGATCGGGGGAAACCCCTGTCGGCCTGTCCGACACCGACGCGGCGACGCCGGTGGGTGCCGCCGGACCTTCCTGGAGGGCGTCGGGGGCGACCCTTCCTCTCGCCTCGTCGTGTACCGGGGGAAACCCTTGGCAGCAGCGTCGTCTTCGTCGCGGTCCTTCTTGGAGGTGCTGATTGGTACCGGTGCTTCGGAGCCTTAGAGCTCGGTGGGAGATTTTCGGTGGGCGCAGTGGTCGTGAAGCTTCTTCGTTTCCGTCGA
Organism: Triticum timopheevii; assembly: GCA_963921465.1. Taxonomy (NCBI): domain Eukaryota; kingdom Viridiplantae; phylum Streptophyta; class Magnoliopsida; order Poales; family Poaceae; genus Triticum; species Triticum timopheevii. The sequence goes on along the minus strand of OY997264.1, from coordinate 43,209,370 downwards.
TCCACCGTTGTCGGCATTCTTTTCTCTTGTTGTTTCTCTTTCGTTTCTTTTGGGTGTGATTGTGCTGCTTCCGCCCCAGCACCTATCCTTGGATGTATCGGTTGGTTGCATTGGAATACAAAGCGGGGGGAAACCCTTTTTCTCAACAGGGGGAAATTCGTACTTGTGGTCTTTGGCCCGTCCATGGAACATGTGTAGCCAAAGGAGAGGTAGGCCCGCCATCCGGGCGGCTAGGCCCTAAGGGAGGAGATACAATACAAGTTGCTCCCTGTGGCCTGTAGATTCAGTCTAGCTAGCTACTATCCACTGTGTACACCAAAAGTCTGCCGATGGAGAGAGATGTGCTTATTCACAGCTCGCCTTACAATTTTAAGTCCGAGTGGGTGGGTGAGGATTTTTCGCATCTTGCTCCCCTCACACCCTCACATGTTGGAAGAGAGTTTAAAGAAAAAGAAAAGAAGCTTTGTTGATATATAAAACGCCGGATCTCATATTGGAGGGTGAAGGTGATTGTGTCAAATTCCAATATGATTGATCTCCATGACATGGGGTCATCCATATCCAAACACGATTGTCGGTGTCAAAACCCGCGGATCTCGGGTAGGGGGTCCCGGACTGTGCGTCTAGGCGGATGGTAACAGGAGACAAGGGACACGATGTTTTTACCCAGGTTCGGGCCCTCTCGATGGAGGTAAAACCCTACTCCTGCTTGATTGATATTGATGATATGGGTAGTACAAGAGTGGATCTACCACGAGATGAAGGAGGCTAAACCCTAGAAGCTAGCCTATGGTATGATTGTTGTAATGGTTATGTTGTCCTATGGACTAAAACCCTCCGGTTTATATAGACACCGGAGAAGGCTAGGGTTACACAGAGTCGGTTACAATGGTAGGAGATCTACATATCCGTATCGCCAAGCTTGCCTTCCATGCCAAGGAAAGTCCCATCCGGACACGGGACGAAGTCTTCAATCTTGTATCTTCATAGTCTTGGAGTCCGGCCGATGATGATAGTCCGGCTATCCGGACACCCACTAGTCCAAGACTCCCTCAGTAGCCCCTGAACCATGCTTCAATGACGATGAGTCCGGCGCGCATAATGTTCGGCATTGCAAGGCGGGTTCCTCCTCCAAATAATTCATAGAAGATTGTGAACACCAGGATAGTGTCCGGCTCTGCAAAATAAATTCCACATACCACCGTAGAGAGAATAATATGTACACAAGTTCAATCTGCTGACGTTTTTTGTAGTGTGACGTCATGCCACTACCAAGCCTTTACTGGAATCGTTTTTTGTTATACCACCTCAGCGCGTTTAGCGAAGCGGTTTCCTTGGCACGTCTTGTCGAAGCAGAGATCATGTTCCCCTTATTCCGGGATTCCCATCAATACGGACGTGGGTAACCCAACCGCGCCATTGATGGTGGCGCTTGGGAGATAAGCGAGTTTTACCAGGCCGGTGGGGACGCATAGTCTTCGTCCGCCCATATATAAGGGGATAAGGATCCACCTTTTTACCTACGCCTTCTTCCTCCTTTGCTTATCCATCTCCGAGTACTCGAGCTCCAGCGCCCAAGTTCGCACATCTCGCCTCAACCTTCTCCAGCCATGTCCGGAGTGGGAGGCAAGTGGCTGGCCTCCTCCATCACGGAGGGGCACATCGAAAAGCTGCGCGGCGCCGGATACCTTTCCAGCGACATCGCGCACCGGCTGCCCGACAAGGGGCAGCTCATCTCCACCCCCAGGCCCCATGAGAGGGTCGTGTTCCTTCCCCACTTCCTCCGCGGACTGGGCTTCCCACTTCATCCCTTCGTCCGGGGGCTCATGTTCTATTACGGCCTGGACTTCCACGATCTAGCGCCAAACTTCATCCTTAATATCTCGGCGTTTATCGTCGTGTGCGAGGCCTTCCTCTGCATCCAGCCCCACTTCAGCTTGTGGCTCAAGACCTTCAATGTGAAGCCGAAGGTAGTGAAGGGCGTCCAAGCGGAGTGCGGAGGCGCCATGGTGGGCAAAATGCCCAACGTTACCTGGCTCGAGGGGGCCTTCGTGGAGTCCATCAAGGGATGGCAATCGGGGTGGTTCTAAATCACCGAGCCGCGTGACCCTAAATGGGCAGCGGCCCCCGAATTCAGATCTGGTATCCCCATGCAGCTCACCTCCTGGAAAGAGAAGGGCTTGCTATGGGGCAGTTCGGAGGAGCTGACAGGACTCCAGTCCTGTCTCCAGACCTTGGTGAACAAGAAGCTTAGGCTTGTCAATGTGATCCAGGTCATGCTCGTCCGCCGGATTCTCCCCTGCCAACAGCGGGCCTTCAATCTGTGGGAGTTCGATCCGGCACAGCACCGGACTCTGAACGGGCTCTTCGACATGACGTACGAAGCCGTCTGGAGGGTGCTGTTCAAGGGCGAGAAGCCCCCGCGTCCGCGACTGAAGATCGCGGATTCAGCACCAAGCGCCCGGCCGGTGAGGTAAGCTTTGTTATCCTCTATAGGACATTTATTTTCTTTCATAGTTTAATTCTATGCGGGATTTGAAACTCCCAATGCCTTTGACAGGACTGGCAGAGGACGTCCGGACAGGTAGACTGTCCGGCTCCCCTTCCCGAAGACCCAGCGGACGCCCGTTTAACGGGGCTGCTGGTCCCGGCACTCTATGTGGTGCCGGAGAAGAAGGCCAAGAAGAAGGCCACGGGAACTCGAAGAAGTTCCCAGCGCCAGGTGATATTGGACTCATCATCCGATGGCTCCGAGGCGGAATCCTCCCCCGAAGACGAGGAGGAGAAAGAGGACTCTCTCCCAGAGGGGGGAGAGAGGAAGAGGAAGGCTTCCCCAACGGGGGAGGCCGAAGGGTCCAAGAGGGGAAGGACTATTCCCCCGGACAACTCCGCCAACGTCAACGTTGGCGACGAAGAGTGGCCCTCAAGGGCCAGGCCTCCGGCAAGATCGTAAGTATCCGGATTCTTGAATGATTTATAATTTCTCTTTTGTGTCACATAGTGTCCTTCTAATGCCGCACACTACCTGTAGTCCGGCCAATGATGATCTTCCCGCTTCATCGAGCGGGTCGTTGGCTCCGTCGGATGTAGATTCCATCCCGACGGCCTCCACCCCTCACGACGCTGAGGACGCCGAGGTGGGATCCCAGAAAGGGACCCATCAGGAGGAGGCTCCGGAGGTGCCACAAGGCAGCCTCCCGGACTTTGCGCCGGACTCCATGCCGGAACCCGCAGTGGTTCCGGAGTCCGGCAGGCGGCCCCTTCGCAAGAAGGGAAAGACCGTGACGCCGGCAGCCTCCGTCCAACCGGAGGCACCGGACAACTTGCTGGAGGCGCTCAACAGCGCTTCCATCAAGGAAGAACACCGCACTATCATGAGTGCGGTGATTCAGAAGGTTCAGCTTGCCAAGAGCGGGCTGACCGAAGCTTGCAGTAGCCTTCTAACAGGCTTTGAGGTAAGAAGTTTTAAAATATGTAATGTAGTACCGCATAGACAGTAGCCCCCGATGCTCGGTTCGGTGTTCGGAAAGAAAAACCGGATTGAGGATCTTAAAAAAGATATACGCAGGAGTGCTAAGAATTATGTCAATATGGGTGTTGCAGGCTGCGCTGCTGACCTCTGCCGCACTGACTACGGAGGTCGGTGCTTTGAAGCAGGACCTCGAGCGGTCCGAGCAAGAGCTCGGCCTTGCCAAGAAGCAGCTCGAGGACAAAGAAGGTGAGTAACACCACTTTGAAATTTGTACCTTATAGAAAAGGATTTTGGTTGCAAATAGAAATAACAAGGATAACCTAGGTACTGCAGGGGCCACGAACGAGGTGGAAACCCTGAAGGAGGCCGTGTCCGCGGCCGAATGCAATGTGGCGGCGGAACGGACGGAGCGAGAGAAGCAGGAGGCACGTGTGGCGGAGGTGCGGCAAGAGCTACAGGCTCTCATGGAAAAGCATGAGAGTTTGGAGCGTGACTCGAAGACTCGAGAGTCCGAGCTTGCCTCGGCTCTTGAAAGTGCCAAAGCTGCTAAAGCCGAGGCCCATAAGGCCCTCCAGGAGATTGAGGCGGTGAAGAGAATAGCGGCGGTTAAGGCATTTTTCATGCAAAGCAAGCATATTAATGTAAATTACCTGTTACTTACCCGAATTCGGAGCTCTCCAGGGGCGTTTGCAGATGTGCCTCACAGCGTGTCTAATGCCGCCGCATTCTATCGAGCCGAGGAGGGGAGCTCAACGGAGAAGGTTTTCTGGTCTCAGTACGCTGAGGCCGGACATCCGGTGCCCCCTAGCGACCAGCTGAAGCAGCTGGTCGAACTCCACAAGGTAGCTGAGCAGGCCATGAAGGGCCTCATAGTCCGACTATGGCCTGGAGAGGCCATGCCTGGGAGCTACTTCGGCCTCTTGCGGCGGCTGGTGGATGCGTGCCCCTGGGTGGAAGTTATCAAGCGCTCCGCCTGTATTGAAGGTGCCCGTCGGGCCCTTGCCCGCGCAAAGGTGCATTGGGGCAGGCTGGATGCGGAGAGGCTTATCACTGACGCGCCGCCAGCGGGCAAGGAGTATCGTACGCCCGAGATGTACTACAAGACTGTCCTGAAGGGTGCCCGCAAGATTGCGGATGAGTGTCCCAGAGATGTAATTATTGAGTAAACTCGCAATGTGTTATCCTGTGCGCTGAAAACTTTGTTCATATGCGCTAAGCAACGGTTATTGATTTAAAATATTACCTTCTGTGCGGCCGTTTATTAAATCTGAGAGATGGCAAGTCGTTGGCTTCAGCCCCCATGCCACGAGTGTTGGGGTGTTCGGGATAAAATTGAGCGCTCTTGTTCCCATTTTTGGGTCCATCTAGGGAGGCGCTCAACACAACGAACAAGGCAACCGGACTTATAATGCTTGAACACTCTCACTTAGCCATAGAATTCTATAATTTTAAATTTTGGCGAAGCCCCTAGTATTCGGAAGACCGAGTTTGGGGTGCTATCCACGCCTTGGCTGGACATTATCCGGTTCTTCGCTCGAAGCGGCATAAGTCTTTAGGGACTCGAAAAGACCTCTCGAACAGCGACCAGTCTCTCGCCTTATCATGACAGTCAGTTTTAGCTTTCTCCACTGAGGCGCTCGCCCAGCTCAACCGGGGCGCAATCGCAGTGGTTCTCCCAGTGCTACCTTAGCCGAGAGAACGGAACGTAAGGTACCAAAACATGGGAGCCGGGCAAACCCAACTATTGACCCAAGACATGATTTGGAGCCGATGCATATAATGCTATAAGTTCGGGGTGCCGCACTTGTGAAAGTGTTCGGACTTATCACACCATAATGTGGGGAACATAAGCCCCTGGTGTATTTGGCCATACCAAAATGTACGGGTGCAAGATGTCAAGAGTAAGCATATATATATAAAAAGTAATGCAATTGTAGGCAAAAAATAATGCATTGTTTATTCAAAGAATTCTGCTGTGAGTGCAGAACGAAACAAATAGTGCGGTAAGCAAGGGATTGGACTATTTAAATATGTCCCCCTCCAGGGGTAGGCTGTGGACTGGCGTATTTAACAAATTTAATGCTCATAATGGAGACCACCTGAGTGTTCGTCGCAGCCATTGTCCCTCCCTGGCTGTTGCATAGTGAGTTCGGCAGGTTCGCCGCCGGACAGGGCCTCTGGTGAACGGATTCCTGTGTATAAAAAGAAGAAGAAAAAATAAAGATAAAAATAGCGACACACTTGGGAGCCCCTGGTGTGGTTGAGCCGCACTCTGGGCCTGTCGTGGTCGTGCCCCTCCCCCTATGCCCATGGCATCTCCAGAGCGTAATGATGTACGCAGAGAGCTGGTTTTGCAATCATGCAAGGGCTGGGGTTGGGGCCCCATTGCTATGCGTGCTCGGAACGTGCCAGACGGTCTTGATTAATGTTGCTCCGGGCGCGTTTGGCCGTGTCCGGTCGTTTAACGGCCGGACTCGAAAATTGCCTTAGAAGGCTGCTCTGTACTTCTGCCGCGAGAGCCGCTGTATGTTCCTCCGTTCGGAGGGAGCGTTCCGTATTTCCGTTGACCGTCATGACTCCACAAGGGCCTGGCTGTTGGGGAACGTAGTAATTTCAAAAAACTTCCTACGCACACGCAAGATCATGGTGATGATATAGCAACGAGAGGGGAGAGTGTACGTCCACGTACCCTCGTAGACCGTAAGCGGAAGCGTTAGCACAATGAGTTCTCCGAGTTCAGCACATGTTCCGACCAATCCAAGCACCAAACGTACGGGGCCTCCGAGTTCAGCACACGTTCAGCTCGATGACGATCTCCGACCCTCCAATCCAGCAAAGGCTCCGGAGATGAGTTCCGTCAGCACGACGGCGTGGTGACGATGATGATGTTCTACCAGCGCAGGGCTTCGCCTAAACTCCGCGACGATATGACCGAGGTGGAATATGGTGGAAGGGGGCAACGCACACGGCTAAGGAACGATCCGTAGATCAACTTGTGTGTCTATGGGGTGCCCCCCGCCCCCGTATATAAAGGAGGGAGGGGGGAGGTGCGGCCGGCCCCCTAGGGGTGCGCCTGGAGGAGTCCTACTCCCACCGGGAGTAGGACTCCCCCCTCTTGCCTTGGTGGAGAAGGAAAGGGGGGAGGGAAAAGAGGAAAGGGGGGCGCCGCCCCCCCCCCCTTCCTTGTCCTATTCGGACTAGGGGGGAGGGGGCGCGCGGCCTGCCCTGGCCGGCCCTCCTCTTCTCCCTCTTGGCCCACTAAGGCCCAATATCCCCCGGGAGGGTTCCGGTAACCCCCCGGTGTTCCGGTAAAATCCCGATTTCACCCGGAACTATTCTGATGTCCAAATATAGGCTTCCAATATATCAATCTTTATGTCTCGACCATTCCGAGACTCCTCGTCATGTCCGTGATCACATCCGGGACTCTGAACAAACTTCGATACATCAAAACTTATAAACTCATAATAAAACTGTCATCGAAACGTTAAGCGTGCGGACCCTACGGGTTCGAGAACTATGTAGACATGACCTAAAACCATTCTCGGTCAATAACCAATAGCAGGACCTGGATGCCCATATTGGTTCCTACATATTCTACGAAGATCTTTATCGGTCAAACTGCATAACAACATACGTTGTTCCCTTTGTCATCGGTATGTTACTTGCCCGAGATTTGATCGTCGGTATCCAATACCTAGTTCAATCTCGTTACCGGCAAGTCTCTTTACTCGTTCTGTAATACGTCATCTCATAACTAACTCATTAGTTATAATTCTTGCAAGGCTTAAGTGATGAGTATTACCAAGAGGGCCCAGAGATACCTCTCCGACAATCGGAGTGACAAAACCTAATCTCGAAATACGCCAACCCAACATGTACCTTCGGAGACACCTGTAGTACTCCTTTATAATCACCCAGTTACGTTGTGACATTTGGTAGTACCCAAAGTGTTCCTCCGGTAAACGGGAGTTGCATAATTCTCATAGTTACAGGAACATGTATAAGTCATGAAGAAAGCAATAGCAGAATACTAAACGATCATGTGCTAAGCTAACGGGATGGGTCATGTCAATCACATCATTCTCCTAATGATGTGATCCCATTAATCAAATGACAACACATGTCTATGGTTAGGAAACATAACCATCTTTGATTAATGAGCTAGTCAAGTAGAGGCATACTAGTGACTATATTTTTGTCTATGTATTCACACATGTATTATGTTTCCGGTTAATACAATTCTAGCATGAATAATAAACATTTATCATGATATGAGGAAATAAATAATAACTTTTATTATTGCCTATAGGGCATATTTCCTTCAGTCTCCCACTTGCACTAGAGTCAATAATCTAGATTACATAGTAATGATTCTAACACCCATGGAGTCTTGGTGCTGATCATGTTTTGCTCGTGAGAGAGGCTTAGTCAACGGGTCTGCAACATTCAGATCCGTATGTATCTTGCAAATCTCTATGTCTCCCACTTGGACTTGGTCCCGAATGGAATTGAAGCGTCTCTTGATGTGCTTGGTCCTCTTGTGAAATCTGGATTCCTTTGCCAAGGCAATTGCACCAGTATTGTCACAGAAGATCTTCATTGGTCCCGATGCACTAGGTATGACACCTAGATCGGAAATGAACTCCTTCATCCAGACTCCTTCATTCGCTGCTTCAGAAGCAGCTATGTACTCCGCTTCACATGTAGATCCCGCCACGACGCTTTGTTTAGAACTGCACCAACTTACAGCTCCACCATTTAATATAAACACGTATCTGGTTTGCGATTTAGAATCGTCCGGATCAGTGTCAAAGCTTGCATCGACGTAACCTTTTACGACTAGCTCTTTGTCACCTCCATATACGAGAAACATATCCTTAGTCCTTTTCAGGTATTTCAGGATGTTCTTGACCGCTGTCCAGTGATCCACTCCTGGATTACTTTGGTACCTTCCTGCCAAGCTTATTGCTAAGCATACGTCAGGTCTGGTACACAGCATTGCATACATGATAGAGCCTATGGTTGATGCATAGGGAACATCTTTTATTTTCTCTCTATCTTCTGCTGTGGTCGGGCATTGAGTCTGACTCAACTTCACACCTTGTAGCACAGGCAAGAATCCTTTCTTTGCCTGATCCATTTTGAACTTTTTCAAAATTTTGTCAAGGTATGTGCTTTGTGAAAGTCCTATTAAGCGTCTTGATCTATCTCTATAGATCTTGATGCCCAATATATAAGCAGCTTCACCGAGGTCTTTCATTGAAAAACTTTTATTCAAGTATCCCTTTATGCTATCCAAAAATTCTATATCATTTCCAATTAACAATATGTCATCTACATATAAAACTAGAAATGCTACAGAGCTCCCACTCACTTTCTTGTAAATACAGGCTTCTCCAAAAGTCTGTATAAAACCATATGCTTTGATCACACTATCAAAGCGTTTATTCCAACTCCGAGATGCTTGCACCAGTCCATAAATGGAACGCTGGAGCTTGCACACTTTGTTAGCACCTTTTGGATCAACAAAACCGTCTAGCTGCATCATATACAACTCTTCTTCTAGAAATCCATTCAAGAATGCAGTCTTGACATCCATTTGCCAAATTTCATAATCATGAAATGCAGCAATAGCTAACATGATTCGGACAGACTTAAGCATCGCTATGGGTGAGAAAGTCTCATCGTAGTCAACCCCTTGAACTTGTCGAAAACCTTTCGCAACAAGTCGAGCTTTATAGACAGTTACATTACCATCAGCGTCAGTCTTTTTCTTAAAGATCCATTTATTCTCAATGGCTTGCCGATTATTGGGCAAGTCAACCAAAGTCCATACTTTGTTTCATACATGGATCCCATCTCAGATTTCATGGCCTCTAGCCATTTTGCGGAATCTGGGCTCATCATCGCTTCCTCATAGTTCGTAGGTTCATCATGGTCAAGTAACATGACTTCCAGAATAGGATTACCGTACCACTCTGGTGTGGATCTTACTCTGGTAGACCTACGAGGTTCAGTAGAAACTTGATCTGAAGTTTCATGATCAATATCATTAGCTTCCTCACTGATTGGTGTAGTTGTCACAGGAACCGGTTCTTGTGATGAACTATTTTCCAATAAGGGAGTAGATAAAGTTATCTCATCAAGTTCTACTTTCCTCCCACTCACTTCTTTCGAGAGAAACTCCTTCTCTAGAAAGGATCAGAATTTAGCAACAAAAATCTTGCCTTCAGATCTGTGATAGAAGGTGTACCCAATAGTCTCCTTTGGGTATCCTATGAAGACACATTTCTCCGATTTGGGTTCGAGCTTATCTGGTTGAAGTTTCTTCACATAAGCATCGCAGCCCCAAACTTTAAGAAACGACAACTTTGGTTTCTTGCCAAACCATAGTTCATAAGGCGTCGTCTCAACGGATTTTGATGGTGCCCTATTTAACGTGAATGCGGCCGTCTCTAAAGCATAATCCCAAAACGATAGCGGTAAATCAGTAAGAGACATCATAGATCGTACCATATCAAGTAAAGTACGATTACGACGTTCGGACACACCATTTCGTTGTGGTGTTCCAGGTGGCGTGAGTTGCGAGACTATCCCGCATTGTTTCAAGTGTAGACCAAACTCGTAACTCAAATATTCTCCTCCACAATCAGATCGTAGAAACTTTATTTTCTTGTTACGATGATTTTCCACTTCACTCTGAAATTCTTTGAACTTTTCAAATGTTTCATACTTGTGTTTCATTAAGTAGATATACCCATATCTGCTTAGATCATCTGTGAAGGTGAGAAAATAACGATATCCGCCACGAGCATCAATATTCATTGGACCACATACATCTGTATGTATGATTTCCAACAAATCTGTTGCTCTCTCCATAGTACCGGAGAACGGCGTTTTAGTCATCTTGCCCATAAGGCACGGTTTGCAAGTACCAAGTGATTCATAATCAAGTGATTCCAAAAGCCCATCAGTATGGAGTTTCTTCATGCGCTTTACACCGATATGACCTAAACGGCAGTGCCACAAATAAGTTGCACTATCATTATCAACTCTGCATCTTTTGGTTTCAACACTATGAATATGTGTATCACTATTATCGAGATTCAATAAAAATAGACCACTCTTAAGGGTGCATGACCATAAAAGATATTACTCATATAAATAGAACAACCATTATTCTCTGATTTAAATGAATAATCGTCTCGCATCAAACAAGATCCAGATATAATGTTCATGCTCAACGCTGGCACCAGATAACAATTATTTAGGTCTAATACTAATCCCGATGGTAGATGTAGAGGTAGCGTGCCGACCGCGATCACATCGACTTTGGAACCATTTCCCACGCGCATCGTCACCTCGTCCTGAGCTAATCTTTGCTTAATCCGTAGTCCCTGTTTTGAGTTGCAAATATTAGCAACAGAACCAGTATCAAATACCCAGGTGCTACTGCAAGCATTAGTAAGGTACACATCAATAACATGTATATCACATATACCTTTGTTCACCTTGCCATCCTTCTTATCCGCCAAATACTTGGGGCAGTTCCGCTTCCAGTGTCCAGTCTACTTGCAGTAGAAGCACTCAGTCTCAGGCTTAGGTCCAGACTTGGGTTTCTTCTCTTGAGCAGCAACTTGCTTGCCGTTCTTTTTGAAGTTCCCCTTCTTCTTCCCTTTGCCGTTCTTCTTGAAACTAGTGGTCTTGTTAACCATCAACACTTGATGCTCCTTCTTGATTTCTACCTCCGCGGCTTTCAGCATCGCGAAGAGCTCGGGAATAGTCTTGTTCATCCCTTGCATATTATAGTTCATCACGAAGCTCTTGTAGCTTGGTGGCAGTGATTGGAGAATTCTGTCAATGACACTATCATCAGGAAGATTAACTCCCAGTTGAATCAAGTGATTATTATACCCAGACATTTTGAGTATGTGTTCACTGACAGAACTATTCTCCTCCATTTTGCAGCTATAGAACTTATTGGAGACTTCATATCTCTCAATACGGGCATTTGCTTGAAATATTAACTTCAACTCCTGGAACATCTCATATGCTCCATGACGTTCAAAACGTCGTTGAAGGCCCGGTTCTAAGCCGTAAAGCATGGCACACTGAACTATAGAGTAGTCATCAGCTTTGCTCTGCCAGACGTTCTTAACGTCGTCAGTTGCATCAGCAGCAGGCCTGGCACCCAGCGGTGCTTCCAGGACGTAACTTTTCTGTGCAGCAATGAGGATGATCCTCAGGTTACGGACCCAGTCCGTGTAATTGCTACCATCATCTTTCAACTTTGCTTTCTCAAGGAACGCATTAAAATTCAACGGAACAACAGCACGAGCCATCTATCTACAAACAAACATAGACAAGCAAGATACTATCAGGTACTAAGTTCATGATAAATCTAAGTTCAATTAATCATATTACTTAAGAACTCCCACTTAGACAGACATCTCTCTAGTCATCTAAGTGATCACGTGATCCAAATCAACCAAACCATGTCCGATCATCACGTGAGATGGAGTAGTTTCAATGGTGAACATTGCTATGTTGATCATATCTACTATATGATTCACGCTCGACCTTTCGGTCTCCGTGTTCCGAGGCCATATCTGTATATGCTAGGCTCGTCAAGTATAACCTGAGTATTCCGCGTGTGCAACTTGCACCCGTTGTATTTGAACGTAGAGCCTATCACACCCGATCATCACGTGGTGTCTCAGCACGAAGAACTTTCGCAACGGTGCATACTCAGGGAGAACACTTCTTGATAATTAGTGAGAGATCATCTTAAAATGCTACCGTCAATCAAAGCAAGATAAGATGCATAAAGGATAAACATCACATGCAATCAATATAAGTGATATGATATGGCCATCATCATCTTGTGCTTGTGATCTCCATCTTCGAAGCACCGTCATGATCACCATCATCACCGGCGCGACACCTTGATCTCCATCGTAGCATCGTTGTTGTTACGCCATCTATTGCTTCTACGACTATCGCTACCGCTTAGTGATAAAGTAAAGCAATTACAGGGCGTTTGCATTTCATACAATAAAGCGACAACCATATGGCTCCTGCCAGTTGCCGATAACTTCGGTTACAAAACATGATCATCTCATACAATAAAATATAGCATCACGTCTTGACCATATCACATCACAACATGCCGTGCAAAAACAAGTTAGACGTCCTCTACTTTGTTGTTGCAAATTTTACGTGGCTGATACGGGCTTAGCAAGAACCGTTCTCACCTACGCATCAAAACCACAACGATAGTTTGTCAAATAGACTCCGTTTTAACCTTCGCAAGGACCGGGCGTGGCCACACTCGGTTCAACTAAAGTTGGAGAAACTGACACCCGCCAGCCACCTGTGTGCAAAGCACGTCGGTAGAACCAGTCTCGCGTAAGCGTACGCGTAATGTCGGTCCGGGCCGCTTCATCCAACAATACCGCTGAACCAAAGTATGACATGCTGGTAGGTAGTATGACTTATATCGTCCACAACTTACTTGTGTTCTACTCGTGCATATAACATCAACGCATAAAACCTAGGCTCTGATACAACTGTTGGGGAACGTAGTAATTTCAAAAAATTTCCTACGCACACGCAAGATCATGGTGATGATATAGCAACGAGAGGGGAGAGTGTACGTCCACGTACCCTCGTAGACCGTAAGCGGAAGCGTTAGCACAACGCGGTGGATGTAGTCGTACGTCTTCACGGTCCGACCGATCCAAGCACCGAAAGTACGGGGCCTCCGAGTTCAGCACACGTTCAGCTCGATGACGATCTCCAGCCCTTCGATCCAGCAAAGGCTCCGGAGATGAGTTCCGTCAGCACGACGGCATGGTGACGATGATGATGTTCTACCGGCGCAGGGCTTCGCCTAAACTCCGCGACGATATGACCGAGGTGGAATATGGTGGAAGGGGGCACCGCACACGGCTAAGGAACGATCCGTAGATCAACTTGTGTGTCTATGGGTGCCCCCCGCCCCCGTATATAAAGGAGGGAGGGGGGAGGTGCGGCCGGCCCCCTAGGGGTGCACCTGGAGGAGTCCTACTCCCACCAGGAGTAGGACTCCCCCCTCTTGCCTTGGTGGAGAAGGAAAGGGGGGAGGGAAAAGAGGAAAGGGTGGCGCCGCCCCCCCCCCCTTCCTTGTCCTATTCGGACTAGGGGGGAGGGGGCGCGCGGCCTGCCCTGGCCGGCCCTCCTCTTCTCCCTCTTGGCCCACTAAGGCCCAATATCCCCCGGGAGGGTTCCGGTAACCCCCCGGTGTTCCGGTAAAATCCCGATTTCACCCGGAACTATTCCGATGTCCAAATATAGGCTTCCAATATATCAATCTTTATGTCTCAACCATTCCGAGACTCCTCATCATGTCCGTGATCACATCCGGGACTCCGAACAAACTTCGGTACATCAAAACTTATAAACTCATAATAAAACTGTCATCGAAACGTTAAGCGTGCGGACCCTACGGGTTCGAGAACTATGTAGACATGACCTAAAACCATTCTCGGTCAATAACCAATAGCGGGACCTGGATGCCCATATTGGTTCCTACATATTCTACGAAGATCTTTATCGGTCAAACTGCATAACAACATACGTTGTTCCCTTTGTCATCGGTATGTTACTTGCCCGAGATTTGATCGTCGGTATCCAATACCTAGTTCAATCTCGTTACTGGCAAGTCTCTTTACTAGTTCTGTAATACGTCATATCATAACTAACTCATTAGTTATAATGCTTGCAAGGCTTAAGTGATGAGTATTACCGAGAGGGCCCAGAGATACCTCTCCGACAATCGGAGTGACAAAACCTAATCTCGAAATACGCCAACCCAACATGTACCTTCGGAGACACCTATAGTACTCCTTTATAATCACCCAGTTACGTTGTGACGTTTGGTAGTACCCAAAGTGTTCCTCCGGTAAACGGGAGTTGCATAATTCTCATAGTTACAGGAACATGTATAAGTCTTGAAGATAGCAATAGCAGAATACTAAATGATCATGTGCTAAGCTAACGGGATGGGTCATGTCAATCACATCATTCTCCTAATGATGTGATCCCATTAATCAAATGACAACACATGTCTATGATTAGGAAACATAACCATCTTTGATTAATGAGCTAGTCAAGTAGAGGCATACTAGTGACTATATTTTTGTCTATGTATTCACACATGTATTATGTTTCCGGTTAATACAATTCTAGCATGAATAATAAACATTTATCATGATATGAGGAAATAAATAATAACTTTTATTATTGCCTCTAGGGCATATTTCCTTCACTGACATCTTGTGCTTGAGGTATGCATAATGCGGCACCGCGTTGAACTTTGCGAACGCGGTTCGTTCGAGCAGAGCGTGATAGCCGCTGCAGAACGAGACTATGTCGAAGATTAACTCCTCGCTTCGGAAATTATCCGGGGATCCGAAGACCACTTCCAGTGTGACTGAGCCTGTACAATTGGCCTCAACACCTGGTATGACGCCTTTGAAGGTCGTCTTTGTAGGTTTAATCCTTGAGGGGTCTATGCCCATCTTGCGCACTGTATCCTGATAAAGCAGGTTCAGGCTACTGCCGCCGTCCATCAGGACTCTCGTGAGGTGAAAGCCATCGACGATTGGGTCTAAAACCAATGCGGCGAATCCGCCATGGCGGATACTGGTCGGATGGTCCCTTCGATCGAAAGTGATCGGGCAAGAGGACCATGCATTAAACTTCGGGGCGACTGGCTCCATCGCATATACGTCCCTCAGTGCACGCTTCCGCTCCCTCTTGGGTATATGGGTTGCGTATATCTTGTTTACCGTCCACACTTGTGGGGGGAAGCCCTTCTATCCTGTACTGTTCGGCGGCCGGGTCTCTTCCTCGTCATCGCTGTGCAGCCCCTTGTCATTGTTTTCGGCAATTAACTTGCCTGCCTGCTTGAATACCCAACAATCTCTGTT
The DNA here is from genome assembly GCA_963921465.1 of Triticum timopheevii. Lineage (NCBI taxonomy): Eukaryota > Viridiplantae > Streptophyta > Magnoliopsida > Poales > Poaceae > Triticum > Triticum timopheevii. The sequence goes on along the minus strand of OY997264.1, from coordinate 43,193,923 downwards.
GGTGTGGTTAGCTGGCTTTTCGGGGGTGCCATGTATCTGGCATGAGCGGTCGAGTATTCGATCCAAATTGAATGGACCCGGAGTGGTTCTTTTGAATGGCTTCTTCCGCTGACCGGGTTTAGAGCCTCGGAATCTGGCGTTGACTGTTGTATCCTCATTGTTGTCGCCGTTAACGCGGCGTTTGTTTTTGTTTCGACGCGACCTGCCATTGTGGTCCTTAATATCCGGACTGCCAGCATTTTAACTGAGGTTGTTGCTGCGAGCTAGCCAGCTATCCTCTCCCGCGCAGAAGCAGGTCATGAGTGATGTGAGGGCTGCCATGGATTTCGGCTTTTCCTGTCCTAGGTGCCGGGCCAACCACTCGTCGCGGATGTTATGTTTGAAGGCTGCGAGGGCCTCTGCATCTGGACAGTCGACGATTTGATTTTTCTTTGTTAAGAATCGTGTCCAGAATTGTCTGGCCGATTCGTCTGGCTGCTGAATTATGTGGCTTAGGTCATCAGCGTCTGGTGGTCGCACATATGTGCCCTGGAAGTTGTCAAGGAATGCGGCTTCCAGGTCCTCCCAACACCCAATTGACTCTGCGGGCAGGCTGTTAAGCCAATGCCGAGCTGGTCCTTTAAGCTTGAGCGGGAGATATTTGATGGCGTGGAGATCGTCGCCGCGGGCCATATGGATATGAAGGAGATAATCCTCGATCCAAACCGCGGGGTCTGTTGTGCCATTGTAGGATTCAATGTTGACGGGTTTAAACCCTTCAGGGATTTGATGATCCATTACTTCGTCTGTGAAGCATAGTGGGTGTGCGGCGCCTCTATATTGAGCAATATCATGACGTAGCTCAAGAGAACGTTGTCTGCTGTGTTCGGCCCGGCCGGAGTTGTTGTATCCGGCGCGACGGTATTCGTCATGGGTCGTGGGGCGCCCACGTGATCCATAGATAGATTTGGATTGTCTTGCCTTGTCCTCCAATATATCCCGCAAGTCCGGCGCATTCCCTCGTGGCTTCGTACTTTTCGAGCGGTGTCGGGGTACGGTCTTGATGGAGGGCCTAGATGCCTCTCTGTCGCGACCACGGGGTGGTCGGTCGGCCGTATTGTGCGCTGGTGATGAAGGTATGTATGCTTCCTCCTCTAGACGGGGGAGCAACTTGCGTTTTGGGTAGATCTTGGAGGGGCGTTCGAGTTCATACTCTTCGGCTGCGAGGACCTCGGTCCATCTGTCGGCCAGCAGGTCTTGATCAGCTTGAAGCTGCTGCTGCTTTTTCTTTAGGCTATTTGCTGTGGCCATTAGCCTGCGCTTGAAATGCTCTTGTTCGACGGGATCCTCAGGCACGACGAATTCGTCGTCGTCGAGGCTTGCCTCGTCTCCGGAGGGAGGTATGTAATTATCATCCTCGACCTCTTCGTCTACCGCTTTCTCGTGAGGGCTTGCTTCTGCATCCTCCTGCGCTGAATCTTGCTGGAGGGGATTGTCTTCGGCACTTTCTGGGGTATTATTATCTCCTGTGCCGGAATCTCCATTCTTGCTGTGGCAGGATTTAGAGCGGCGCCGCTGAAGTCGGCGCTTGGGCTGTTTCTTTAAGGAATCTGCCTCCGCTGCTTCTTCGTCGTCCCCATGTTTTGGGGTGTCCACCATGTATATGTCGTATGACGAGGTGGTCTTCCAGTGCCCTGTAGGCGCTGGTTCTTGATCGTCTCCGGCATCATCGTCCATACCGTCGATGTCTTCGGAGTCGTAGTCTAGCATGTCGGTTAGGTCGTCGACAGTGGCTACAAAGTGGGTGGTGGGTGGGCTTTGAATTTCTTCGTCGTCCGCATCCCAACCATCCTGGCCGTAGTCCGGCCAGTGCTCACCGGATAGCGAGAGATGCTTTAGCGAATTTAGGATGTGGCCAAAGGGTGAGTGCGGAAAGATGTCCGCGGCAGTGAACTCCATGATTGGCGCCCAATCGGATTCGATTGGCCGGGGCACAGGAGGTTCGGAGTCCGGCAAGGAGTCCGGCGCCTTGGAGTCATGAGCTTTATAAGGGACGAGGTCATTGTTCGGCTCCATCGCCGTGGAAGTTGCAGCTCTCGAGGCGGTGTCCAGCCACCCATCCTCGATCTGCGTGATCGGCTCCGAACTACGGGTTGCAGCGGATTCGTGTGCGGCCTCCAAGGTACTGTCCGGCGGCAGGGTTAGATCATGCCCATCGTGACAGTGCGGCACGCTCGGCTGCGGCTCGGATCCATCGAAGATCAAGTCTCCGCGGATGTCCGCCGTGAAGTTTAGGCTTCCAAATCTGACCTGATGGCCAGGGGCGTAGCTTTCGATCTGCTCCAGATGGCCAAGTGAATTGGCCCGCAGTACGAAGCCGCCGAATACAAAAATCTGTCCGGGGAGAAAAGTCTCACCCTGGACTGCGTCGTTGTTGATTGAAGAAGCCATCAAGCCTATCGGTGACGACACAGAGGAACTCTCAATGAAAGCACCAATGTCGGTGTCAAAACCGGCGGATCTCGGGTAGAGGGTCCTGGACTGTGCGTCTAGGCGGATGATAACAGGAGACAAGGGACACGATGTTTTTACCCAGGTTCGGGCCCTCTCGAGAGGTAAAACCCTACTCCTTCTTGATTGATATTGATGATATGGGTAGTACAAGAGTGGATCTACCACGAGATCAAGGAGGCTAAACCCTAGAAGCTAGCCTATGGTATGATTGTTGTAATGGTTATGTTGTCCTACGGACTAAAACCCTCCGGTTTATATAGACACCGGAGAAGGCTAGGGTTACACAGAGTCGGTTACAATGATAGGAGATCTACATATCCGTATCGCCAAGCTTGCCTTCCACGCCAAGGAAAGTCCCATCCGGACACGGGACGAAGTCTTCAATCTTGTATCTTCATAGTCTTGGAGTCCGACCGATGATGATAGTCCGGCTATCCGGACACCCCCTAGTCCAGGACTCCCTCAACGATGGTCACATGCCACTAGTTTATTCGAACTTCCAGCTATCATGTGTAGACAATTGACCCTTCAAGTGACGGTGGAACATAGCAGGCACAGACATGACATGTAGGTCGCTGTTCTCACTCTGAATGTTGATGGGAGACCTTTGCCACCGCCCACACCGGCGCCTGGCAATGGCGAGACATGACGAGTCCTTATGACGAGGTGGCTGTGTTGGATAGAGTGAACAAATCGGGGTGGAACAAATGGATAGTGGTTAATGGCGGGTGTTGCCGATGCAGCCACTGTCTGCATTTGCATTAAAACATCGATGAAACTTTTAGGGACGAACCATACATGGCATAAGAAGGTGGTAGTAAGAAACGGTTCAGGTGTTGTGACTTTCAAATGGGAGCAACAACATGGTTTAATATGACTGCATGCATGCAAAGATTAGTGCAACCAGCATCCAAAGAGGGTTGTGTGCATAATCCGATATGATATATGATTTCATGCATCTTCAAATCCACCGTTGGAATCAATAATAGGAATCCACGCAAAAACGTGAGTTGAATCGTGAGAACAACATGCATGGATCTTATAATCTAACAACGCAGTCTTCACAGATGTAGAATTGTAGATGAGAGGGGTCTGAGATTACGAACTACTGAGTGCTAGGTGTGTGCAGATTTCAAAGATATTGATATCTATCCAAGGGATCCATGCTTAACCAAAACTATGAATCAGACAACAAACTTACTTCTCCGTGGTCGTTGCCGCTTCCTTCGCCTTTGCTGCTGCTGGAGCAAGACTTGGCACAATTTTCCGATCTGATTTACTCCATGAACCATGCTAGCTTGCGCGACCTAGCGTGAGGCTGCTTCACACTTGCACCCTCTTGTGAGATTGCCTCGCCAGACGCCTCGCCTAAGGAGCGGAGAGATGGAAACATGCCGGCCTGGGTTGGAGGATGGGAGCAGCAAAAAGGGTGGGTTTGGGTCTTTGGGATTGGCAAGACGGAAACAGCTGGGATGGGAGATGAAGAAGGTGGATGGCGTAAGGTAAAGGGCTCACCATTAACCAGGGGTGACCCTGCTTTATCATGGCTCAAGGTGATCCACTTTTTTGTGATTCCCACATCTTCCTTTCACTCAATGGTACATATACTGCCTCAATCAGGACAGTGGTGATTTCCTACATCCGAGTGTCGAGTTACAAGCCTGATTTCCTCCTCCCCGATTAGTTCTCTCGTCAGCCTCTACGTGGCAATGCCAGCTGGGACAGGTGGGATGATCGGCCGCCTGTCAAGCAACACTTTCAGCAATCCAACAACGGCCGCGGAGGTTGTCCAACCGTGCCCGGACGTCCGACTCCTGGTTGGTCGGCTCTGCGTACTCTTTAAAAGTCCATGCCTTGTGGACTTTTTTTTTGAGAATCGTGCCTTGTGGACTGATGGCACGTGATAGTCTAGCCTGCATGGCACCTTTTGTTGTGTCCTTTTTCTCGATAAGAAAGCATTTCACTGAATTAATTATCGAGTTGATACAATCGCATCAGAAGAAGGTCCGGCCTCTGCATAGCTAGATTAAGATTAGGCATTTGAGAAGCTTCTTACGGGGTTGGGCTAAGCACCTCAGTGGTGAGTATAAGATTGAAAAGGATAGACTCCTTACTCTTATACAGGACCTGGACATACAGGCCGAATCCAATATTTTGTCACCAGCAGAGCTTCAGGTTAAAAATGAGGCGGAGAAGAGGTTAAAAGAACTACTCCGCGAAGAAGAACTGAAGTGGGCTTTGCGTGCTAAAGTCCGCAAAATGGTCCAGGGGGACGCGAATACTCAGTTCTTCCATGTGATAGCTAATGGCAAACACAGAAAGAAGCGTATCTTTCAGCTTGAGCTAGACGAGGGCACTATTTTAGGTCAGGATAACCTAAAAACATATATTACCGACTATTATAAGCAGTTATTTGGACCTCCGAGGATAATAGTGTGTCCCTTGATGAGTCCAGAACTGAGGATGTACCTTAGCTATCGGCTGCTGATAATGAGATTCTGGTTGCCCCGTTCTCGGAGAAGGAGGTTTTTGATGCTATTGCACAGATAAAAAATAATAAGGCTCCCGGACCGGATGGATTCCCGACAGAGTTCTATAAAAAGTGCTGGCACATTATTAAGGGGGATTTACTACCTATGTTCCATGATCTGTTCTCTGGACAGCTTCAATTATTCCACTTGAATTTTGGGACTATCACACTACTTCCTAAGAAGACGGATGCGGTGAGAATTGAGCAATTCAGGCCGATCTGTCTCCTTAATGTTAGTTTCAAAATTTTCACCAAGGTCGGGACTAACAGACTCACACAGATTGCACATTCTGTGGTGCAACAGTCCCAAACCGCTTTCATGCCGGAGAGAAATATCCTTGAAGGGGTGGTAGTCCTACATGAAATGCTCCATGAAATCCATTCCAAAAAATTAGATGGAGTGATTTTTAAGGTGGATTTTGAGAAAGCGTATGATAAGGTCAAATGGCCATTTCTCCAACAGTCATTGCGTATGAAAGGTTTTGATGAAGCCTGGCGCCGACAGGTTGAATCATTTACGCAAAAAGGTAGTGTGGGAATTAGAGTTAATGATGACATAGGTCACTATTTCCAGACACATAAAGGCCTAAGACAAGGAGATCCGATGTCCCCTATCTTGTTTAACATTGTGGTGGATATGTTAGCAATTTTGATAGGAAGGGCTAAGGAAAATGGTCAAGTAGGTGGATTGATACCTCATCTTATTGATGGAGGTGTCTCTATCCTTCAGTACGCTGATGATACAATCATCTTTATGGAGCATGACTTGGCCAAGGCGAGAAATATGAAGCTTGTGTTATGCCTATTCGAACAATTGACCAGGTTAAAGATCAACTTTCATAAGAGCAAGTTGTTCTGTTTTGGTAGGGCCAAAGATGAACAGGATGCTTATAGGCAATTGTTTGGATGTGAGTTGGGAGAGCTACCCTTCTCTTACTTGGGGATTCCTATCCACCATCGTAGGCTGACAAACAGAGAATGGAAGTGCATCGAAGACCGATTTGAGAAGAAAATGAGCTGCTGGAAGGGCATGCTCATGTCATACGGAGGCCGATTAATCCTAATTAATTCGGTGCTCACGAGTATGCCAATGTTTCTTCTATCGTTCTTTGAGGTACCAGTTGGTGTTAGGAAGCGACTGGACTTCTATAGGTCGCGTTTCTTTTGGCAGGGTGATGAGCTTAAAAGAAAATATCGGCTTGCTGAGTGGGATATCATCTGTAGACCGAAAGACCAAGGGGGTCTAGGTATTGAGAATCTCGAAATTAAGAATAAATACCTTCTTAGCAAGTGGCTGTGGAAGCTCTCTTCGGAGAATGATGCTATGTGGGCTCAAATCCTTCGCGGCAAGTACCTTCAGACAAAAACTTTGTCCCAAGTCATAGTACGGCCGACCGACTCGCCCTTCTGGAAAGGTCTCATGAAGGTCAAGTAGGCATTGTTTAATAGGACAAAGTTTGTTATTGGAAACGGCACGAGTACACGTTTCTGGGAGGATACTTGGCTCGGTGACACACCCTTAGCCATCCAATACCCTTCTTTGTACCACATTGTTCAACGACGTGAGGTGTTCGTTGCATCGGTCTTTCAATCTACCCCCCTTAATATCTAGTTCCGACGAGCGCTAGCGGGCAATCGTTGGGAAAAATGGCTCCGTCTAGTTAGGAGACTGATGGAAGTTCAGCTTTCTCAACAACCCAATGAATTACGCTGGAAGCTGACTAAGTCTGGAGCATTCACGGTTAAATCAATGTATATTGATGTTATTAATTCGAACTCCATTCCTACGTCCAAGCATGTTTGGGATGTCAAAGTTCCTTTGAAAATAGAAGTGTTTATGTGGTTTGTCCATAAACAAGTTATTTTAACTAAGGACAACTTGATAAGGCGTAATTGGACAGGACCTACTAGGTGTAGTTTCTGCGATCGGGATGAGACTATTAAACACCTCTTTTTTGATTGCCCGCTGGCCAAGGTACTTTGGCAGACGGTCCACATTGCTTTTAATATCAATCCCCCGAATTCTGTTAATGCTTTATTTGGGACGTGGCTTAATGGGATTGAGCCTGACTTAGCGAGACATATTCGGGTTGGAGTTTGTGCTTTGCTGTGGACTATCTGGAATTGCAGAAACGATTTGGTCTTTAACAGAATATCATGTATACATTTTTTGCAGGTCTTATTCCGAACTACGGCACTGATCCGTTCGTGGTCGCTACTCACCCAGACGGAGGCCAGGGGGCATTTGGTTACTGGGTCTTTCCGCTGGGACATAGTAGCTCGGGATATCTTCAACCGGTTTGGATGGCGGTCATGTAATAGGATAGGCATTTAGTATCCCTATCTAGTTTTAGCCAGCCGATTGTGGCATCTTGATTTGGCTAGTTGATGTTCCTAGCCTTTTTTGGCTCTGTGTGAGCTTTATGTGCTTTTCTATGACTTGTGGAGACCTTTCGAACCATGTTGATACTACTTTATTTTGATAATAAGATGGCCGTATGCATCGTTCTGATGCAGAGGCCGGGGCATCCCCCCTTTTCGAAAAAAATAGCTAGATGCACACAGCCAACAAGTCCACTGAAAACTAAAAATCGAATTACAGCAAGGTTTAGAGTAGCCTATGTCGTGGCAGGCTCTATCCGGAGATCACACCGCCATTCATGGGGTGGAAAACCTCCCGGACCGTACGCTCCAGCCGTGCACTACTAGGAAAAAGCCTAACGGTAGCGCGCGTATTAGGTGTACCAGTAGCGCGGGGTGCTGCGCTACTGATATGGCGCTACAGCTAACGTGTATCAGTAGCATGTGGCTACCCAAGCTACTGCTATACATGGCTAGCAGTAGCGGGCTTTTTGACAACCCGCTACTGCTAATATCTGCAGCGCTTTAGTTCAGGACGCGCTACTGGTAAGGGCGCGCTGCTGCTAACTCTACTCCCCTCGCTATTGTTAGTTTTATTAGTTTTTTTACTGCATATTTGTTTTGTATATGAACAGGCTTTCTACAATAATCTTTGGGCCGTGCAACGAACTAGTCGGATGATTTTATAGAGAAATCATCCGCCTGCCCAGCCGTCGGATCAGCACACTGGGGCCGTTCGATGCAGAAACTCCACGAAGCAGACCATCTTCGACGCAATGGGGTGCCAGCTCCTCTGCAGCACGGCACGGCGCGACCATAGCTCCAACGCAGCGTCGATGACATCCGGTGAAGCTCCATTGCAGCCCCAGCGAAGCTCGAACACAGCACCAACGGCGTCCGGCGAAGCTCCATTGCAGCGCCGGCTATGCTTCCGGTGGCCCGGCGTTGCTCCATTGCAACACGGCGCTCCCAACAGCTTCAACACAACATCGCCGGAGTTTCAGCACCACCGTTGGCCACTTGCCGCAGTTACCGTTGCAGCACCGACTACTTCCATTGCAACTCCGGCGGTGCTCTCGGTAGCTTCAGGGTGAATCCCCTCGGACGCGGACCTCTCTGCAACACCAGCCGCTCTCGCGGCACCGACGACGCTGCATTGGTATGCTCTGCAGCATCGGGCGCTCGCCGGCAGCACCGTCGCGCTTCTCAACACCGGCAGCAGCAAGGTCGCACCAGGAACTGCAGGTCGACGCGGGGTGCTGCAGCCTGCAGGCCGCAGTCGGGTGTTGTAGGTAGCTTGTTCTGACGAGGGCTGATGGTGGAGATGTGGGGCAGCTTGCTCCGACGAGGATAATGGCAAAGTGGTGGATGGATGTTGCGTCGGGACGGAGAGGATGAAGAGAAAGGGGATCTGGCTCCATCGCTGGTAGGGGAAAAATGAACGAGCCACTCGCTAGAGATAAGGGACTGTACGGGCGCGTGACGTGGCCCACGAGGACGCGTGGCGGCCGGGTGACACGGCTGAATTCTGGAGAAATCAGCCGGATGCTTTAGATCGTTTTCCATAATCTTTAGCACCATACACATAAAAATGTAATCATAGCATCAAATCATGTCATCATCATAGTCATCATCCAACACAAAGTGGTCTCTCATCATCATCTCGAAAATAGCAATACAAATTCTTGCAACTACATCATCTTCCATCTAAACAATGATATACGCGAGAAGAGCTATCACTATGAGTGAGAGCGGAACTATGAAGTACATAAGTTCGTACCCCTCACTCGCACTAGTGTGAACCTAAACTAACTACTAGCTGTCGCTCGGAAACCAGAAACCGGTACACCTGAGCCTGACACTCCTGCCACTCGTCGTATACTCCTGGCGTAGCACTTCTTCGCCATCGATGATCTATGCACCTGCATCGTCACATGAGTCGATGATATGCAACATATATAGTTGAGCAACAGAAAGAGATAGACTTGGCAAAAATAGAAGCAACATATCATAAGCATAAATAACAAAGTTCATCATACCCAAAATGCCCTAACTAGAGTGATCTTTGCTAGTGGACGGTTTAATTACATTACAAATAAAGTTTCGTCATGCATAACTCAAAGTTTCATCATACATAAAGTATGGACTAAACTTACACATTGTCATATATCGACAATCACTCAAGCATGTCGTGCCATCCATCCAAGTCAGGGAGATAGTCCCCGAGCTTAGTGAAAGGCTTCAGGTCGAGACGTTGAGCCGCTACGCGTGTTCGGACGTCTTGCCGTGACATTTCCCCTTCCTCGTAGAACAACCCTGTTTTTTCGAGGACCTCTTTCATGATGATTTGGGCAAGTTCATGCTGGATGCGATAGAAATAAGCTCAAAGCCGATGATCGTCGATATCTCCAACGGTCCTTGCCCATTGCAGAATATTGGCATCCCCGGTTGTAGCTGACATGCGAAGGTTCTGCCGATCCCGTCTGTACTCCAGCATCTAGTGTATGACATAGAATCCATCATTAAGACTATCACTCGGTTGCTGGATGCAGCAGAAGTCGGTCTTATGGCCGAAGGCGGCCCTGCCGTTCCTAGTCTTCTTGATCTTGACCTCTCCACCCCGTACGCCGTAGAAAAAGATAGCACTGTCGAGAACAGACTTGATGTGGGTGTAATCCTTTTTGTTAATGTTCTTCGACGAGTCCAAGTAAAGAGCATTGGAGTATTGGGGGTAAAGGATGATGAGGACGGCGCGCCCGTTGCTGCACAAAATAAGTACACCTCAAATTAATAGCCTCCATCATGCAAATGAATGATTGAAATCGAAGGAAGGATATCTGCGCGAATGACTTACAGGGGATGATAAGGCACGAGAATCGTTTCCTTGTCCTTATTGGTGAGCATGAAATTGATGAGGTAGTCCCTCGCGTATTCACGGTGCTATGCATAGACTGCCAAGAAGCTCTCGTGCATGAAGTACGGGTCAGCGACACAGATATAAGGTATCTGCTCAATCCTGATGATGTAGTTCATGTACAAGGCATAAAGGCGGACAAACGTAAAATCTAGCTTCTTCAAGTGAAACATGTCGAAGATGTAATCGAGTCAAAGGAAGAACTTCTCCGTGAGGATTGTGTCGACGTACAACCTTTGCCGCGGCACGTCAACCACGTAGAGTGGGTATTCTGGATTTTCCGAGGCGATTAGGCTTTTCTCTCTCCGCAGCACATCGTCATGAAGTCTCCTTAGATCATCCTGTATGGCCTGTACCGATGCCTTAGGTAGGATTGGTTCACCAGTGATATGGTATTTCACCGCACCGGGGACATGTATATGGCTGCGGAGGCGACTGGATCATAGCAGCAACTTTATTGTTGCCTTTCATCGCTCTCTTCCGATGCTTCTTTGGTGGAAGGTCGTCTACAGTACGTTCAGGCTCCAAAGGCGGCAATTCAGGCACCGACTCATGACGCTCAAACCCTGAGTACTCATACTGCTAAGCCATCGATCCTCCGTCATCAGTGGCGCCAGTATTGAGATACTGTTGAGTGTCATCGTCATCCTCATCTTCATCTATGGCGACGTCATCAGCAACTAATGGAGCCTCTTCCTCACACAGTCTGCTATCACCCAACATGACAGGCGACTCTAATTGGATAGGTGGGGTGCTGATGTTCATACCTTGCGGAGGCTGCGTGGTCGTGGGTGTGCTCCCGGCTGCCTCCAGATGAAACAGACTCTTTGGCCACAACAGGACCCACGTCTTGCAATCGCCAAGCCGCCGCGGGATCTCGTCGTCATCTCCCCCTAGTACCAGAGGAACCAAATTTTGGCCCGGTTTGACACTGGCCACGGAAACCCTAAAGACGTCTGAGGCGATCGGCCGGCTGTGGAACAATTGTTCCTTCGGATTCGTTATCGTCGCCTTCCCCACGTCCACCTTCTGGCCGTTGATGTCGTACAATATGGTGAACGGGGCGTCGGCATGCAAAGACATATCTGCGATGTGAGACATCCTAAAGGCAACGGAAACGGGAGATTATACATTTATTGAAGAGGGCCGGTGTGACAGGTACCTGAGGGCGTCGAGCTCAGCCAAAGACGAAGCAGGTGCAGGAGCCGGTGTAGGAGCAGGTGCTGGTGCTGGTGCAACGCTAGTCGAGCTGCTCCTGAAGAAGTCGACAAGGGGTGAAAGAACATGTGGTGCCCCCATGTTTGGTTTTGGATGACAATCTCTATGGACTAATGGTTGCCTTGAGTTATATTTGAAGGTTTTGTTCATAGGCTTTTCTTGAAGTCCATGTGTTGGTTTCAAGGAGTTTATGAGTTGACCAAGGTGCTATTAAGGAATTATCCAAAGATTGGTCATGTGAGTGTTGAGCTTATTGCAAGCATGTCTTGAAGAAGAAGATTGTGTGATCATTCATGTTTACCTTCAAGACATCATCCAAATGAAGAGAGTTGTAAAGATTCAAGTTTGATCAATACTAAGTCAAGAGTGAATCAAGTTGATCAACTCACAAAGCGTAGAAGATGTACCGAGAGGGATCAAGTGATCCCATGGTATGGTAAGCATTGTCCATTGCACTTTGTGTACTAACCCATGGTCTATGTGAGAGTTCTATGTGGGGTTAGGTACGTGTCCATGGGCTTGCGTCAAGGGGAAGATATCATACAACCCATGGAAAGGATGACATCAAGTGGTGATCGTCATCAAGATTGCCGTGTGCAAGTTCAAGTGGAGCATCACGAAGAGATCAAGTGCTTGAATCTTGCCATCCATTGTGGTGTCAATGTACTTGTGAAGATGTGCCGAAGAGTGGCTCACCCATAGTGGACTATGGGGGAGCAATCTACAAGTCTTCATCGAGCCAACGCAATCAAGAAAGGTGGTCCAACTTGAGGGAGACAAGATTGTCATCATCCAGCTCAAGTGGACTATGTGCAAGGCAAAGCTTTGCCCTTGATAGGTTTTCTATTTTATCGGTCTCATGGTGGTTGTTGCGAGACCTGGTTATAGGATTGTTTGCCGTACTATCAAGGGGGCTCTCGATAAGTAACTTGATCATATCGTTCGTAGAGAGCTCAAACCATTGCATGCTTGCATCATCTTTATTGGTTCTTGTTTGGTTCTTCTCCTTGTGAGATTTGGAGCTTATGGTCATTTTCTTGACAAGCTCGAGTTCATCGAAAACGGAGTTCGCATGCATCTTCTATGATGTTTTCGATGTTGGAGGTTCTGCCGGTTCTTCTCTGTTGGAGGTTTCTCTCCTCTTTTTGTTAGGCATACCTCCCTTGCCTCTTCCTACGAGTCGTTGTTTTGATGCTACTCGTTGTCTTGTTTCCAACAAGCTTGAGTTTTCTCAATTAGGAGCTCATTTGCAGAAGTTATAGCAGTTCTGGTTTTCCTGGGAGTGTACTTGTTTTCGTGGAATTGGCATAAGGTTGGCGCCAGCGGTAGTACCGCTGGACCGGAGCGGCAGTACCGCGTATCGCCACAAGCAGTAGTACCGCTGTCCCACAGCGGTAGTACCGCCCATGTCCATAAGCGGTAGTACGGCTTCGGTTCCGCGCTGGTACCGCCTCGACTCGAGACGTGGTTTTCTCGTGTCGGGTTCAGCGGCAGTAGGAGCGGTAGTACCGCTCGTGTGCGGTAGTACCGTGGCTACCACCACCCCTAGTACCGCTGGGCCAAGCGGCAGTACCGCTGCGGCCAACGGTAGTACCGCTGGCTCCAGCGGTAGTGCCGCTCATACGGCTCTGCCTTGCCCTCTGTTTTGCTCCGCTCTCAATGTTCTTCCGCCTGGGCGGTAGTACCGCTCCCCTGAGCGGTAGTACCACTCGTGGGCAGACTGAGCACATAACGGCTGGATTCGGGAGGTCCTATAAAAGGGGGTCTTCTTCCCCATTCAACCTTATCATTTGAGCTCGTGTTCTTCCCCCATTGTTGACCTTCTTCGAGCTTGCTAGCTCTCAATCCCTCCATGGATTCTTGCTAGTTTTTGAGGGAAAAGAGAGAGGAGATCTAGATCCACATTTCCACCAATCACTTTCTCCTCTATGTGAGGGGAACCCATTGGATCTAGATCTTGGAGTTCTTGGTGTTCTCCTTCTTGTTCTTCCTCTCATCTTCCTCCCTAGCATTAGTTGCTTCGGTGGGATTTGAGAGAGAAGGACTTGGGCACTCAGTGTGCCCTTGCCATTGCATTTGGTGCATCAGTTTGAGTTCTCCACGTGATACGTGGAAGTTACAAGTTGAGAAGCTTATTACCCTTGGGTGCTTGGTATCCTTGAGCTTGTTACTCCTGGGTGTTTGGACACCCTAGAGCTTGTTCCTCTTGGGTGCCTTGGCGCCCTAGACGGTTGGTGTTGTTCGGAGCTCAATCATTGTGGTGTAAAGCTCCGGGCAAGCGTCGGGGTCTCCAATTAGGTTGTGGAGATCGCCCCGAGCAATTTGACGGGTACCAGTGACCGCCCCCAAGGGTTGCCAAAGTGTACGGGTTCGGTGACCGCCCCCAAGGGTCGCCATTTGTACGGGTTCGATGAGCGCCCTCAAGGGTCCCTTAGTGGAATCACGGCATCTTGCATTGTGCGAGGGCATGAGGAGATTACGGTGGCCCTAGTGGCTTCTTGGGGAGCATTGTGCCTCCACACCGCTCCAAATGGAGATTAGCATCGCAAGGGTTTGAACTTCGGGATATATCATCGTATCCGCGTGCCTCGGTTATCTCTTACCCGAGCCCTTTACTTATGCACTTTACTTTGTGATAGCCATATTGTTCTTTGTCATATATCTTGCTATCACATAGTTGCTTATCTTGCTTAGCATAAGTTGTTGGTGCACATAGGTGAGCCTAGTTGTTTTAGGTTTTGTGCTTGACAAATTAACCGCTAGGTTTATTCCGCATTTGTTCAAGCCTAAACCGTAATTATTTTAAATCTCCTATTCACCCCCCCCCCCTTCTAGGCGACATCCTCGATCTTTCAAGGGGAAAGTCCGCTGCATCTTTTTCTGGATTTCGCCTGCTCCAACCGATGACAGCTGGAACCAAGATTGTCAGCTCCCGTTTTACCGCAGCTACCGCTTGTAAGGGCATATTTATCCCTTAAGTGTTTTGGTGATTGATGACAATGCTTTTGCGGACTAATCGTGTGCCTTGAGTCTCTCAGATACTTCATCACTTGGCACAAGACGATTCGGTGCCCCTCGGAGACTATTGAAGTCGGCGTTGTTCTACGTTTCTCTTTGGTGGAGTTGAGTCGTAGGAGAGCCGTACTATTAAGAGGGGGTCCGCGTCGGAAAGGTTTGGATGGAATCAACACGTACGCTTGTCCCTCCTTTCCCTGCACTTTGGAGCTGCCCTTCGTTATCTTAGGTGTGCGGAAACCTGGCGAGTACTACTGTACTTGCGGTAGTACCGCATGTACAAGCTGTAGTACCGCTGTGTGTCACGGTAGTACCGCCCCTCTGGAGTGGTAGTACCGCGGCACCCAGGCCTTGTGCCGCTCCGGTGCGGTAGTAGGGGCGGATGTAATTTTTTACATCCGCGCCCACCACGGTAGTACCGCTCGTCCAGCGCTGTAGTACCGCAGGGGCTCACGGTAGTACTGCTCCCTAGGAGTCGTAGTACCGTGGCCCTCCAACCTAGTACCGCAGTGTCACAGTAGTAGGCGCGGATGTAATTTTTTACATCCGCGCCGGCCACGGTAGTACCGCGCCTCGCGAGTGGTAGTACCGCGTCGGGTTTTTGTATCACCCCAGTTTCAGCGGAAGTAGGCACGGATGTAATTTATTTCATCCGCGCCCTTCCCCGGTCGTGAGCCTCCTGCCTTGCGGTAGTACCGCAAGGGGGAGCGGTAGTACCGCAAGGGGGAGCGGTAGTACCGCGCAAGCAGTAGTACTGGCCCCTAGTCAGGCTTGTTCTGGCATGTGCTGCTGTCGCGGTAGTACCGTGGCCCTCCACGGTAGTACCGCGCAGCCTCCGGTAGTACCGCTCCCCTGGAGCGGTAGTACCGTGAGTCGCGGGCTGAACATGTGGATAACAGTTGGATTTTTCCCACGACTATATAAGGGGTGTCTTCTACCTCTAGTTGACTATCTCTTCCACCTCTAAGCTCCATTGTTGCTCCAAGCTCCATTTTCGCCTGATCTCTCTCCCTAGCCAATCAAACTTGTTGATTTGCTCGGGATTGGGTGACAAGGGTCCGATCTAAACTTCCACCACAGGATATTTGATTCCCCCCACTTATCCCTTGCGGATCTTGTTACTCTTGGGTGCTGAGCACCCTAGGCGGTTGAGGTCACCTCGAAGCCATACTCCATTGTGGTGAAGCTCCGTGGTGTTGTTGTTGTTGGGAGCCTCCGTTTGTTGTGGAGATTGCCCCAACCTTGCTTGTAAAGGTTCGGTTGCCGCCTTCAAGGGCACCAATAGTGGAATCACGGCATCTCGCATCGTGTGAGGGCGTGAGGAGAATACGGTGGCCCTAGTGGCTTCTTGGGGAGCATTGTGCCTCCACACCGCTCTAACGTAGACGTACTTCCCCTTAAAAGGAAGGAACTCCAGTAACACATCCTCGTCTCCACCGGCTCCACTCTTGGTTATTTCGTGCCTTTACTTTTGCAAGCCTACTTGTTTTACATCCTTTGCTTCCTTGTGTGCTAGTTGTTATTGCATCATATAGGTTGCTCACCTAGTTGCACATCTAGACAACCTATTCTGTTGCAAAGTTTAATTTGGTAAAGAAAAGCTTAAAAATTGGTAGTTGCCTATTCACCCCTCCCCCCTCTAGTCAACCATATCGATCCGTTCAATTGGTATCAGAGCCTCGTCTTTTTAAGGACTTTACCGTCCAAAGAGTATGGTTGATGTCGTAGATGAGGTGGGAGAGCACTCCGGTGTGAACCCGATCTCATCTACGGGAGATGGGGTAACTCGATCTCACGTGAGGAATTCAATGTGGCTTTGGAAACATTGAAAACCTCCATGACGACCGAGGTCAAGGACATGTTTAAGGAATTCCTAGAAGGACTTAAACAATCTACCTCGCCGATGAAAGTGGGTGATCCCACCAACAAGGTGACGGATGCTTCCTCCGACAAGGGGGAAGCTAACATTGATAAGAGTCCTTCTATTAGTGGTAGAAATGGTACCGGCATCTTTGCCCATGTGGAACCTCCGACTTATGGAGGGCCAATCCCCTCCACTCATTTGAATCATGCCGGTCCTCCTCCTAAATATGAGAAACATGAAGATTTTGATTCTTGGGTCTATCGCTTTAAGCGTCATTTGAAACATGTGAACACTAACCTTTGGAGAATCATTGAAGAAGGTTTTTATCCTCATGACCCAAGCAACTTCACCCCTCGAGAAGCCGTGGACAATCAATTCAATGAGAGTGCTCTCTTCATCATCCAAGATGCAATCCTTCCCGAAGATCTCCCTCATCTTCGACCCCATGTCATGGCTAAAGAAGCATGGAAATGTGTCGAGGGTCTCTATCGTGGAAGTGCTAGCATTCAACGCTCCAACTATGAAGTGGTGCAAGATGAAGCCGATGAGTTTGCAATGAAAGAAGATGAAGAACCTCGTGAGCTCTTCCGAAGAGTGACCAAACTCGCGGTCGCACTTTGAGATCATGGAAGCAAGGACACGGATGACAATTGGATCAAGCGGAAGTTCCTCAAGGCCATGATGCCCTACAACAAGGCCATGTCCTCCGTCATTCGTCAACGACCGGACTTCCACTCCATGACCTCAAGTGAAGTGTTGGATGAGTTTGTTGCAATGAGCATCTTCGACAAGACCGCCGACAATGCGGTGCTCCGTTCTCAAAGAGCAAAGAAGCCTAACCTTGCTTTGAAGGCCAAGGTCACTATGGAAGAAGAGGAAGAAGTGGAAGATGAGGAAAGCAACCCCGAAGACACCAAGTTTGATTACCATGAGCACATGGCCCTTGCCTCAAGACAATTTTGGAGCAAGAAGAGTTCAAGACCCAACTTCAACAAGAACAACTCAAGTGGCGTCAAGGGCAAGCAACGAGTTAGAACTTGCTTCAACTGTGGCAATGTGAGCCATTTCGTTGCGGATTGTCCTTACGAGAAGCGGGAAGACAACGGTGGCAAGTTCATTCGAAAAGACAAAGCAAAGTCCTTCCCCAACAAGAACAACTTCGCCAAGAAGACTCCCACTCGTGGGTTGGTGGTTCAAGAAGAATACCAAGAGGATGACGATGATGATGAAAATGAAGAAGCAATGGCCATGGCGTCCGTTGCCATTGCTACTCCCCGGGTGTCTCTCTTCGAATCACCCAACGAAAACATCACCGCCAGATGCCTCATGGCTAAAGCTTCAAACAAGGTAACCCCCAACATCACAACCACCATCATTACTAATCCCTCCTTGGAGGATTGCATTGATGAACATGTTGAGTCTAATGAGGAAGTGAATGAATTTGAGTCTTTTATGAGTAAGCTCAAGGGGAAGTCCAAGAAGCACTTTGTTGCTCTATTGGAACAACTTGGTGAGGCCAATGACATGATCGAGGCTCACGAAGAAACCATCTCCAAGATGGAAGGTCATAGTTGTGACTATGCCGATGAAATATCGGATCTCTCCAATGCTCTTGAGGAAGAGCGTGTGCATCATTTGACTCTTGAGGAGTCACACAATGATGACCATGCTAAGTTAAAGAAAGATCTTGATCATGCTCTTGTCGTGTCTCGTGTGCTAACCTCCGAGAAGGCTAAACTTGGGGTTGATCATGCTAGACTCAAAGAGGAGTTTGAGATACTTGACAAGGCCCACAAGGTCTTGAAGGGTACTCATTCTAACCTCAAAGAGTCTCATGCTCAACTCCAAGTTAAGCTAATCAAAGAAAAGGCCACCTTTCCTCATATGGTATTAATTGATAATGCATGTGCTACTAACCCATGTTGTGAGCATGTGCATCTTGTGGAGGAGAATGCCAAGTTTAAGGATCAACTTGAGAAAGGCCTTGTGACTTGCATTCAAGGTGAGAAGAACCTCAATGACCTTTTGAGCAATCAAAAGGAAGTTGTGGCCAAAGAAGGAATTGGGTTTGCACCCAAGTCCAAGAGAAAGAAGAAGAAGAACAACAAGACCAAACGTCCTCCTCCTCTCAAACAAACGCTTGTGAAAGAGGGAGAGGGTGCTCCTAAGAAGAAGAAGGAGAAAGTGAAGGGAGTTGATGTCCAAAAGGGCAAAAGCATTTCCTCAAACAAAGCCGGCGACTTTAACCCGTCATATGTGTTGTGCCGTGCTAGTGATGGACATGCTTATGCTAAATTTGTTGGTTCTTCTTATGAGTACATTGAATGGTCTATTTGGGTTCCCGAGACCCTTGTTACTAACATCAAAGGACCCATTACTAAATGGGTACCTAAAACCAAGCATTGATCTCGTGTAGGTGTTTGCTTCCGGTGGGGGATCATGGTTGCTCGATAGTGGAGCAACAAATCATATGACCGGGAGCAAGGACTTGGTGGTGGACGTGCAAGAGATTCCATCTACGCCCACCAATGTCGAGTGGGGTGATGCATCACATTCTAAGGTATTGGGTCTCGGCAAGGTTGTCATTTCTCATGATCTAATGATTGAGAAAGTCATGCTTGTTGAGTCCCTTGCGTTCAATTTACTTTCCGTTCGTCAACTTGCACTCATGGGTTTTGCTACATTCTTTGATATTGATACCGTGGCCCTCTTGTGGAGAAAGACTCTTAAAGTAGCCTTTGTTGGGCATGTCGAGAACGGTCTCTATGTGATTAACTTTTTGGAGCGACCCACTAAGACCGCGACATGCCTAATGGCTAAAGTTGACGTGGATGGCTTTGGCATCGCCGTTTAGCCCACGTCAATATGAGATCTTTGCAAAGTCTTCTCAAGGGGGACCATGTTCGTGGACTAACAAATGTTAGTTTTGCCAAAGATTGTGCTTGCAGTGTTTGTATCGAAGGAAAGCTTCATGAAAAGGCTCACCCTCCTTCAACCATCATCTACTCGAAGAGACCCTTGGAGCTCCTTCACATGGATCTCTTCGGGCCTCCATCTTTCGATAGTCTTGGAGGGAGAAAGTATTGCTTGGTGATTGTGGATGATTATTCAAGATACACTTGGGTATACTTCTTCAAGAGGAAGAGTGAGACTCAACAAACCGTCATCGACTTTGCAAATGAAGCTCAACGTCAACATGATGCAAAGATCTTGACAATAAGAAGTGACAACGGCACCGAGTTCAAGAACTACACCTTGGATGAGTTTCTTAGTGATGAGGGGATTAAGCATCAATATTCTGCACCATATACCCCTCAACAAAATGGTGTTGCAGAGAGGAAGAACCAGACGTTGATGGATGCGGCAAGGACCATGATGGCGGAGTTCAAGTCTCCATACAACTTTTGGGCCGAAGCCATCAACACCGCATGTCATGCATCCAATCGGCTCTATCTTCGCAAAGGCTTGAACAAGACTCCTTATGAGATACTCACTGGCAACAAGCCCAACCTCAAGTACTTCCGGGTGTTCGGTTGTAAGTGTTTCATTCTCAAGAAAGGTGTTCGTTTGTCTAAATTTGAGGCTAGAGCTCATGAGGGCATATTTGTTGGTTATGCTACAAACTCTCATGCTTACCGTGTCCTCAACAAGTCCACCGGACTCATTGAGGAGACGTGTAACGTGGAGTTTGACGAAAATAACGGCTCCCAAGTGGAGCAAAGTGGTACTTGTGATGTAGGTGATGAAATTCCTCCCCAAGCCATAAGAAGAATGGGTATTGGTCAAATCCTACCCATTGAGGAACCCCTTGTGGCCGAAGGAGAAGGACAATGCTCTACTCAAGTAGAGCCATCACCTCATCAAGACCCACACGCTTCCGAAGAACAAAGTGAAGGCCCTCAACCTCGTGAACAAGACCAAGGGCAAGATCAACCTCAAGACGGTGGTGAACCTCTAAATGATGCCCAAGGTCAAGTTCTCCCCCTCGAGCAAGTTCAAGATCAAGAGCAACCTCAAGATCAAGAACAAGCTCAAGATGGCGCTCAAGATGGTCAAGTCAACCCTCCTCCTTCCACATCCGAGGAGGAATTAGAGCGTCGTGCCGCGAAGATTGCTTCCAAGCTCACCACCCAAGGCCATCTCATGGAAAATGTGGTTGGAAGCCTAAGAAAGGGGGTAAGCACTCGTAGACAATTGGCAAACTATTGTGAACATCACGCGTTTGTCTCTTGTGTTGAACCCCAAAAGGTCTATGAGGCGCTCGAAGACTCGGATTGGCTCAATGCCATGCATGAAGAACTCAACAACTTCGAGTACAACAAGGTGTGGAGATTGGTGCCAAGACCATCCGGGAACCACAACGTCATTGGAACCAAGTGGATCTTCAAGAACAAGCAAGATGCTCATGGGAACATCATTCGCAACAAGGCGAGATTGGTAGCACAAGGCTACTCCCAAGTCGAGGGTATCGACTACGGTGAAACCTTTGCTCCTGTTGCTCGTCTTGAATCCATTCGTTTGTTGATTGCTTATGCTTCCCATCACAACTTTAAGTTGCAACAAATGGATGTGAAAAGTGCTTTTCTTAATGGTCCTATTAATGAGTTGGTCTACGTCAAGCAACCCCCCGGGTTCGAGGATCCCTACTTTCCGGATCATGTGTATCAACTCGATAAGGCACTCTATGGCCTTAAACAAGCCCCACGTGCGTGGTATGACCACCTTACCGAGTTGTTACAAGATCGTGGATTTGAGGTGGGGCTAATCGACCCCACTCTTTTTACTAAGAAGGTCAACGGGGAGTTGTTTGTATGCCAACTATATGTTGATGACATTATCTTTGGTTCTCCTAACAAAGCTTTCAATGAGGAATATGCCGCTCTCATGACCTCCAAGTTCAAGATGTCTTCGATGGGAGAGTTGAAGTTCTTCCTTGGTTTTGATATCAAACAAAGAAGATAAGGAACCTTCATCAACCAAGCCAAATACACTCAAGACATGCTTAAAAGATTCAAGCTAAGTGATGTCAAGCCGGCTACTACTCCAATGCCTACCAAGTGCCAACTTGACATCGATCCCAATGGTAAAGCGGTGGATCAAAAGGTATATCGCTCCATGATTGGCTCCTTGCTTTACCTTTGTGCATCTAGACCGGATATCATGTTGAGTGTGGGGATGTGTGCACGTTTTCAAGCCACACCAAAGGAAAGTCACTTTGTGGCGGTCAAGCGAATCTTTCGATATTTGGCTCATACCCCAAACTTTGGCTTATGGTACCCAATAGGAGAAAACTTCAAGCTTGAAGGTTTCACGGATTCCGATTGGGCGGGAGACAAAGTGGATAGGAAGTCCACTTCCGGAGGGTGCCAATTTCTTGGTTGCTCTTTGGTAAGTTGGTCTTCCAAGAAGCAAAGTTGTGTGTCTCTCTCGTCCACCGAAGTGGAGTATGTGGCTGCCGGTAGTTGTTGTGCTCAACTCCTATGGATGAGGCAAACTTTAAAGGAGTACGGTGTCATTTGTGACAAAGTGCCTCTTTGGTGTGATAATGAAAGTGCCATCAAGATTTCTCTCAACCCGGTGCAACACTTCAAGACAAAGCACATTGAGATTCGGTATCACTTCATCCGGGATCACATTAGGCGAGGGGAGATCGAGCTCAAGTATGTCAACACTCATGATAACCTTGCAGATATTTTCACGAAGCCCTTGGATGAAGCAAGATTTCGCGAGTTAAGGCATGAGCTAAATATCATTGATTTGAGCAATGTGACTTGAAACCGTGCACCCCCCCGCCACACTCAACTTGTTGTCTCGTTTAGGTGTAGGCATGGACATAGGGGGAGTGTTGTTCTCTCAATGAACTCTCCCTCCCCCCATTATGCATAAATAGATCACCTCTTTCACATTAGCCATTTTTTATGGTACTTGTGCTTCAAAGACGAGTTTTGGTCATGGGCCCAAGGATAATTCTTCGCGGTGCCATACCATTCAACTCAAACATAGGTGGCTTCGGCCACCACCCTCTCTCCTCGAGAGGCTTTGTCGCTTGGTGGTTTCTTGCTGTCCTCTTACCTCTGGTCTGTGCATGTTCTTGTGGTTTCTTGTGTGAGAAAAATTTCCGTGCAAAGGCTTTTTCTTCTCGTGTTTGAAACCTGCGGTGACTTGAGCTCACGGTACTATCGCGGCCAGCTACGGTACTATCGCGGCCAGCTATGGTACTACCGCAGCCAGCCACGGTACTACCGCTGGTGGGAGCACGGTACTACCGTCCCCACGCCGCAATAATTTTTTTACTGCTGCCTGGTTGAGCGGTACTACCGCCTCAGCGCGGTACTTCCGCCCGAGCGGTACTACCGCGATGATACGCGGTACTACCGCGCCGGTTCGAGCGCGTGGGGATAAGGACGGGCAGGGGGAGTTCTAACTCCCCATACCCATTCGTGTCCTCTCTCTCCACGTCGTCTCCTCCTCTCCCGTGCTCAATAACGGAGCCGGTGTTCATCGCCGGATCTCCTCCACCGGCTGCCCTCCCGTGATTCCGACCCGTGGGATCGTTCCCCACCACGTGCTCTTGCTATGGACCAAGGTTTTTCCCCAACTCCCTCTCCGTTTGATTGTGTTTGGTGCTTTTAGGTTTTGGGGGAGGCTTGTGTTTTCTTGAGATTCATAGGCTTAATCTCTGCAAGAGTAGGATGAAGGAGTGTAGTATTGCATAGGATTTATACTTGTATTGTTGTCTTGTGCTAGATCTGATCACCGTAGCACCGCCGGTGATTCGCGGTTCTTTTCAGATTCAAATCACCAGTTAGATCTAACGCGACGCGGTACTACCGCCCGTATGGCGCGGTACTACCGCATGCACGGTACTACCGCCCTTCGGGAGCGGTACTACCGCGCCCTGTGCGGTACTAAGAGCTTACTTCCGCTCCAGTCACGGTACTACCGTGACCTCGCACGGTACTACCGCGTTTGAAGCAGTACTAACCTTTTAGTACTGCAGACAGTGGCAGTTCTACCGTGGCTCACATCTATCGCATGCCAACTTTCTCGTATGCCTTCTATGTGTTTCCTGTGCTTTATCGTGGCCTTTTCATTGATCTTGTTCGCGTCTTTGGTGCTTTGCGTGTGTGTCTCAGGTGGTGGCTCTCGCCGGTCCAATCCCAGTTGTGACACTGGCTCCAAGCGCCTGCACAACCCAGGAGAAGTTCCAGAGGGATCGTCTGCCTCCAAGCGCAATGTCAAGACCTCTGCTAGCAAGCACAAGGAGCCCGCTAAGGGCATGGATGAGATCGCCCCCACTGAGTATGTTCATCTCAGGCAGCTTCACCCTTATGTGCATCCTTGTTCCACTGTCAGAGGCTGTGAGCTGTTCTGGAACAAGACACAGACCAACATCTATTTGGATGTCATCAAGAACAAGCAGAATACCTATGTGGAGGTGAAGTGGATTGATATGCACCACATGAGGAAGGACAAGTTCCGTGACTACTTTGGAGAGGCTCTGGACTTGGTGGAGCAGTTTGGCATTGAGCATGTGATCTCTTTCCACCTGGACTATGACCCTGAGATTATCTGTCAGTTCTTTGCCTCAGTGTACTTTCACCCTAATGAAGAAAGAAGGATGACCTGGATGACCAATGGCCGCCAACTATCTTCTACCTGGAAGGAGTTCATGGATTTGCTTCAGATTCCTGATGATGGGCTTAACACTCCAGTAGGTGTTCGTCCCCATGGCAATGTTGATTCTGCCAACAAGGACAAGCTTACCCCGTTCATGGTTGAGAAGGCACTCGCAAATGGTAAGACAACTTTGGTACTCAACCCCTTTCTGGATATCATGTATCGCATCTTCTGCAACTCCTTGTTCCCACGCATCGGTGACAAAGACAAGGTTCATGCCTATATGGTGGATATGATGCTCATTTGCCAGGAGGCTCGTTCGACTCAGTCTCAGCCACTTGATGTCTCCCACATCATGTGGTGTGAGCTTCGGTTTGCAGTGTTCAACCGCAAGGTGCCTATCTATGGGCCCTATCTGTTTCTGCTGATCTCGAAGACTTGGGAGAAGATGTACCCTGATGAGGAGTTCCTTGCTCCTGACTGGATTCGCCATGAGCCCATCTGTCTGCGCATCAAATCCAACTGGGCCAACACCGCTACTCGTGCCGAGGCGACTGCTGCTAGGGCTGCTGTTGATGAGGAGGATGCTGGCGCCGAGGATGTTGCTGAGGGGCGTACTGCTAGGCCCTCCCAGAGTGTCTCCAGGCCATCATGGGCCAAGAAGTTGAAGGATAAGATGAAGTCTCTTTTCTGCATGCAAGCCAAGGGGCAGTACAGGGCTCACGTGGAGTCCAAGGAGAGTCGTCGCCGGCACAACAAGATCTTGCAGCTCTATGGTGAGGAAGTGTCTGGCGGGTCTGAGGAGCGCATCACTCCTGAGACTGAGTGGATGGAGAAGCAAGGCTACAGGTGGACTGATTCTGAGGAGGATGTCGAGGAGACCATTCCAGCTGCAGAGGAGTCCGACGAAGAGGCTTGGGACGAGTTCTCTGCTTGAGCCACCTCTTGTGTGTGTAGGTGTCCTCTCTGCCTTTTTGGCGTCTCGATGCCAAAGGGGAAGAGAGTGTAGGGATTTGCAAGTTTGCGAGTCGTGTGTGTCGTGTGTTTGCTGCTTTCTCAGATGAACTATTTGCTGCTTTCTCGTTTGAACCTTGGTTACTTTACTTCATATGGTGTAAGACATATGCACTCTATCTATCCTAGCAAGCTTGTGTTATATTGTGCTATCTTTCTGCTATGCTTATTATCATGCTATGCTATGCTTATTATCATGCCTTGGTCTCTAAAATATAGGGGGAGTGTTGATCCTAGTCTGTGTACTATGCAGTCCAAAGCATTCATCTAAAGTGCACACATCTAGGGGGAGCCCGTCTATATTTTAGAGAGGTGGGGTTTACCCCTGCTCTCAATTATCTTATCTATGTGCAAATCCCGTGTTGTCATCAATCCACCAAAAAGGGGGAGATTGTAAGGGCATATTTATCCCTTAAGTGTTTTGGTGATTGATGACAATGCTTTTGCGGACTAATCATGTGCCTTGAGTCTCTCAGATACTTCATCACTAGGCACAAGATGATTCGGTGCCCCTCGGAGACTATTGAAGTCGGCGTTATTCTACGTTTCTCTTTGGTGGAGTTGAGTCGTTGGAGAGCCGTACTATTAAGAGGGGGTCCGCGTCGGAAAGGTTTGGGTGGAATCAACACGTACACTTGTCCCTCCTTTCCCTGCACTTTGGAGCTGCCCTTCGTTATCTTGGGTGTGCGGAAACCTGGCGACTATTGTTGTACTTGCGGTAGTACCACAGGTACAAACGGTAGTACCGCTATGTGTCACGGTAGTACCGCCCCTCTGGAGCGGTAGTACCACGGCACCCAGGCCTTGTGCCGCTCCGGTGCGGTAGTAGGGGCGGATGTAATTTTTTACATCCGCGCCCACCACGGTAGTATCGCTCGTCCAGCGCGGTAGTACCACGGGGGCTCACGGTAGTACCGCTCCCTAGGAGTCATAGTACCGTGGCCCTGCGACCTAGTACCGCAGTGTCACGGTAGTAGACGCGGATGTAATTTTTTACATCCGCGCCGGCCACGGTAGTACCGCGCCTCGCGAGCGGTAGTACCGCGTCGGGTTTTTGTATCACCCCAGTTTCAGCGGAAGTAGGCACGGATGTAATTTATTTCATCCACGCCCTTCCCCGGTCGTGAGCCTCCTGCCTTGCGGTAGTACCACAAGGGGGAGCGGTAGTACCGCGCAAGCAGTAGTACTGCCCCCTAGTCAGGCTTGTTCCGGCATGTGCTGCTGTCGCGGTAGTACCGTGGCCCTCCACGGTAGTACCGCGCAGCCTCGCGGTAGTACCGCTCCCCTGGAGCGGTAGTACCGTGAGTCGCGGGCTGAACATGTGGATAACGGTTGGATTTTTCCCACGACTATATAAGGGGTGTCTTCTACCTCTAGTTGACTACCTCTTCCACCTCTAAGCTCCATTGTTGCTCCAAGCTCCATTTTCGCCAAATCTCTCTCCCTAGCCAATCAAACTTGTTGATTTGCTCGGGATTGGGTGACAAGGGTCCGATCTACACTTCCACCACAGGATATTTGATTCCCCCCACTTATCCCTTGCGGATCTTGTTACTCTTGGGTGTTGAGCACCCTAGACGGTTGAGGTCACCTCGAAGCCATACTCCATTGTGGTGAAGCTTCGTGGTGTTGTTGTTGTTGGGAGCCTCCGTTTGTTGTGGAGATTGCCCCAACCTTGCTTGTAAAGGTTCGGTTGCCGCCTTCAAGGGCACCAATAGTGGAATCACGGCATCTCGCATCGTGTGAGGGCGTGAGGAGAATACGGTGGCCCTAGTGGCTTCTTGGGGAGCATTGTGCCTCCACACCGCTCTAATGGAGACGTACTTCCCCTTAAAAGGAAGGAACTCCGGTAACACATCCTCGTCTCCACCGGCTCCACTCTTGGTTATTTCGTGCCTTTACTTTTGCAAGCCTACTTGTTTTACATCCTTTGCTTGCTTGTGTGCTAGTTGTTATTGCATCATATAGGTTGCTCACCTAGTTGCACATCTAGACAACCTATTTTGTTGCAAAGTTTAATTTGGTAAAGAAAAGCTTAAAAATTGTTAGTTGCCTATTCACCCCCCCCCCCTCTAGTCAACCATATCGATCCTTTCACCGTTGTTGCGACTGTCTTAGCTGAATTCTTCTCAACCGCAATCTCAACCTTCTTGTCGATGCTTTCTTCAGTTAACCTCTGTCTTTCCTTTCTCCCCTCCATGGTCTCAGCGTATTACTTCTTCCACGTGGTGCTGTCTCCAACACCATGCACGCGTCCATACGACGGCCGAGTGTCCACCGAGAGTTGTTTCAATATGTTCAACACCCGGTTGAATGGGGTGTCCCACTTAGGCCTCGCCAACACCTCAACGGCGAGTCACTTTAGGCTACAATCTTGTGCTGCTCTCTCTGCAAAATAAACAAGGATCATTTATAAATATGACTAAACATGCAGTCGAATTGATCAGAAACTAAAATTACCATCAGTCTCATGAACTCCATCATGACCGGGTCCGTCTCGAAAACCTTCTTGATTGGGTCCCAACGGTACTGGGCCCTGAGGACGTCATACTCCTGCGGGACGGTGAACTCTGCCAAGGGGTCTGGGATGCCTAGACTTTCGCGTTCAGCGTCCTCCTTGGCCCATATGGACCTCTTCCCCGCATAACCACGGCTTCCAAGGTGGTGGTTGATGACCCACAAGTATAGGGGATCTATCGTAGTCCTTTCGATAAGTAAGAGTGTCGAACCCAACGAGGAGCAGAAGGAAATGACAAGCGGTTTTCAATAAGGTTTTCTCTGCAAGCACTGAAATTGTAGGTAACAGATAGTTTTGTGATAAGATAAATTGTAACGAGTAACAAGCAATGAAAGTAAATAAAGTGCAGCAAGGTGGCCCAATCCTTTTTGTAGGAAAGAACAAGCCTGGACATTTTCTTATAATGGGAAAAGAGCTCCCGAGGACACATGGGAATTATCGTCAAGCTAGTTTTCATCACGCTCATATGATTCGCGTTCGGTACTTTGATAATTTGATATGTGGGTGGACCGGTGTTTGGGTACTGCCCTTACTTGGACAAGCATCCCACTTATGATTAACCCCTATTGCAAGCATCCGCAACTACAAAGGAAGTATATATTAAGGTAAACCTAACCACAGCATTAGACATATGGATCCAAATCAGCCTCTTACGAAGCAACGCATAAACTAGGGTTTAAGCTTCTGTCACTCTAGCAACCCATCATCTACTTATTACTTCCCAATGCCTTCCTCTAGGCCCAAATAATGGTGAAGTGTCATGTAGTCGACGTTCACATAACACCACTAGAGGAGAGACAACATACATCTCATCAAAATATTGAACGAATACCAAATTCACATGACTACTAGTAGCAAGACTTCTCCCATGTCCTCAGGAACAAAAGTAACTACTCACAAAGCATATTCATGTTCATAATCAGAGGAGTATTAATATGCATTAAGGATCTGAACATATGATCTTCCACCAAGTAAACCAATTAGCATCAACTATAAGGAGTAATCAACACTAGTAGCAACCCACAGGTACCAATTTGTGGTTTGGATACAAGATTGGATACAAAAGATGAACTAGGGTTTTGAGAGGAGATGGTGCTGGTGAAGATGTTGATGGAGATTGACCCCCCTCCCAAGATCGATGGTGATGATTTCCCCCTTCCGGAGGGAAGTTTCCCCGGCAGAACAGCTCTGCCGGAGCCCTAGATTGGTTCCGCCAAGGTTCCGCCTCGTGGCGGCAGAGTTTCGTCCTGTAAGCTTGCCTCTGATTTTTTTTCCAGGGTAAAAGCCTTCATATAGCAGAAGATGGGCACCGGAGGGCCACCAGGGGGCCCAGGAGACAGGGCGCGCCCAGTAGTGGTGGGCACGTCCCCCCCCCCCTCCTGGCCAAGGTGTGGGCCTCCTCTTGTGTTTTCTTCGCTCAGTAATTCTTATTAATTCCAAAAATAACTTCCGTGGGGTTTCAGGATTTTTGGAGTTGTGCGGAATAGGTTTCCAATATTTGCTCCTTTTCCAGCCAGAATTCCAGCTGCCGACATCCCCCCTCTTCATGGTAAACCTTGTAAAATAAGAGAGAATAGCCATAAGTATTGAGATATAATGTGTAATAACAGCCCGTAATGCAACAAATATTGATATAAAAGCATGATGCAAAATGGACGTATCAGTGGTGCCCCATGTTCCTCTGTTGAAGCCCCTTCATGTACTTTGACTTTTTTTTGGCATCTTCGGTAGCGCAAGCCGCCTTGAATAGTTCAAACTGCTCTAGCGTGATTGTAGGATTTTCCTTCACAATCTCGGAGTAGGGTTCCTTTTTGTCGATGGCGTGTTTCATCCTTCCTTTCCAGTCAGCCAACGCGTTGCTACACTTGGTCATGGAATGTTTGTTTATCCGCTTCATTGTCGGGTCTTTCTGTGGATCTTTATATTGGATTTCATCCCGGCCCGGGAACAAGAATATCTGGTGCAGCGGGGTTAGGATGGATTTCTTCATATTTGGCCTCTTCTTCAGTTTCTCATCATTGATGGTGGCGCACACCCGTACAATGCAGCCTATCTGATTGTCGTAGCAGGAGCGCGCTTCCACAGGCAGTTTTGGCTCGAAATTGCCATCATCCACCTCCGTGACCACTAGTCTAGTAGTGAGGAGCTGGTTTAAGCGTCGACATATCCTCTTCGCTTTCGGTTCTATGGCTTTGCCAAGCACGGTGCCGGTGCCGGCGCCGATAACGGCGCCGGTCTCGGTGCTGGTCTCGGTGCCGGTCTGGGTCTCAACGCCAGTCTCGGCGCAGGTCTCAATGTCGTCTCAGATGAGACGGGTGGGCCCAGCAACAACAACCGTTGATCGTTGGCAAGGCTCAAATATTCGTTTGCCGCCAGGTAGACGTCGTCGCAATCACCAGAACCCTGTCCTTCATCGTTGCTAGCCATGTTTCCTACGATTAACTCTAGTGAATTAATTCTAGACCTAATAAAATGAATAATGACACAAAAAGGCCTATGTTTTGCAGGAGCGTTGATTCCTTCCCGGTGCGGCAAATTCCGGACACTCAATATGTCCTAGTTTGTAGCACAAGTCATCCTGAAATTCATGGAAAATTTCGGCATGACCTTTGCTAAAAAGTGGACAAATCGAGCAGCTGAAATTTGCCGAAACGGAAATGAATCAACATTCCGGCAAAACATAGTCCACTCAGCTTCATTTCCTGGAAACAACAAAAGGCCACTTGGGCATAATCGAACTAATTCAATAAAAAGATATAACATGACCACTTCAATGAAAAGATATAATCAACAATAAAAGTCTAGGAAGGGATCATCTTTAAAATAAAACTTGCCTAATTTCTTTTCCTTGAAAAATAGTGGTCTTTTCAAAAATGAAAATCCTTTGCAAAATGACCTCACTAAACACTTCTCTGCCTAGGACAGAACCCAAATTATGTTGATATAGCTATTCCTCACACACACACACACACACACACACACACACACACACACATTATTTTCTGTCACCCTTCTCTGCCTAGGACAGAACCTAATTAAATTGCAAAGGAACTCCATTTCTCTAACCCTTCTGACCTAATGCTCTACAATAAATTTTTGCTCTAACCTAGCCAACCTACTTAACCTAGCTTGTTAACCTAACAAACCTAATTAAACTACCTATTTAACCTAATTATTTAACCTAGTTTACCTAGATAATTAACCTAATTAAACTAGTTAACCTAACTAGTTCTTTGTCAAAGTCCTAACTAAATTTTTGCACTAACCTATATAATTAACCTAATTAAACTAGTTAACCTAACTAGTCTCTGTCAAAGCCCTAACTAAATTTTTGCACTAACCTAGATAATTAACCTAATTAAACTAGTTAACCTAGCTAGCTAGTTCTCTGTCCAGTGTTTGTGCTATGCATGAGAGAGAGAGGAGGGGTGTGGGCTTACAGAGGATGGCTCCGGTGGTGGCGAGGGAGGCAGGGGCGTCTCCGGTGACGGCGAGGGAGGCAGTCATGGTGAGGGAGGATCCGGTGGCGTCGACGGCGGCTCTGGTGGCATTGATGAGGCCGCGCGGCTCCGGTGGTGTTGGGGCGGCTCCGGTGGCATCGACGGCGCACGGCTCTGGTGGCTCCGGGGGTGTCGACGTCAGCAGGAGACGGCGACGAAGTGGGGCGACGGCGAATTGGGGAGGCGGCAGCGAATTGGGGCGAGGGATTTGGGGGAGAAGTGATGGGTCGGGGGAAACCGTTTTTGGGTTAAGTCAAACTTAGCGGTAGCGCGTCTTGCAAAACGCGCTATAGCTAAGATAGCTATAGCGGTTTTTACGAAACGCGCTACTGCTATAGCTATGTAATTTCCTTTTATTTTCTTATTTTCTTTTCTGTTTTTATAGCGGGGGTCTAGGAAACGCGCTGCTGCTATATTATCTATAGCGCCTCTTATGAACAGATGCTACTGCTATGTCTTTCTCCTTTTTTTTCCTTTTTCATTTATTTTTCTTTACATTTTATTTTTTTCCTTTCTCCTTTTTCTATTTCTTTCATTTTCATTTACTTTTCTATTTGTTTTTCATTTTAATTTTTTTCCATTAACAGTAGCGCTTTTCATACAAAAGGCGCTACTACATAGATCCTATCGGTTGCGTGTTTTTTACAAGCCCGCTACTACTATGTGTAGCCAATCGACTTAGTAATGGGAATTTAGTAATAGCGCTTTTACAGGAACACACGCTACTACTACAATTTTATTTGTAGCGCCCTTTTCCCGCACGCGCTACTGCTATCTAGCACTAGCGCCTTTTTTTAACCCGCGTTACTGCTAAAGTTCTGTGTATAAGATTTTTCCTAGTAGTGGTGTAGACACCATCATAAAAAGGTCTCTGTCCTCCGGCCTCTGCAGGATAGACCAAGTACGGAGCCATCGCATACATATATGAATAACCTGCGTAGGAGATGAAACACATTTATTATTAAAAAAACACATCATTCCTAGTGAGCCACAATGCCTAGCATAAGGCAGCCACCCCCACAAGAATGTGTGCAGAAAATTGTTTATCGATCCCTCGCAACCAGTTGTCGAACATGTTACGTGCACTACGTGGGGGGTATAAGTTTGAAGCTACTTGAACTATGGCCCAGACCGTCTGAGCAAACTTACACTCAAAGAATACGTGTTTAATAGACTCGTTATGTTGGCAAAAGACACATTGGTTGCTACCTTGTCAATTTCGTCGTGCCAAATTATCTCTAGTTAAGATGACCCCTCTATTTAGGAACCAAAGGAATATCTTCAACCTTAAAAGAATCTTGAGCTTCCACAATTTCTTTTTATTAACCGGAACCTCACTATGGACCATTGCATCATACATGGACTTGACTGTAAACTTGCCCTTCTGATGCAACTTACATCGAAAGATATCCGGTTCACCTGAAAACTGAATAGCCTCCAGACGTATGAGTAATTCATTCCATGCTGCCAGACGAGGTCCTAAAGGGTCCCTACGGAAAGAAATATCTGGGTTTTCTTGTCCCAAAACTTGTTTGATCATCACAAATTTATATCTTACAATCCTGTACAAGCTAGGGTATTGCACCATGAGAGGGGTGGTCCCTAGCCAGGTGTCTTCCCAGAATCGAACCTGAGAACCGTCCTTAACCCAGAATGTTTCAAATTGGAAAAAGAATTCCTTGGCCTTCATTACCCCACTCTGGAAATGTGAATCACCAGGTTTCCAATGGACCTGAGAAATAGCTTTGGATCCCACGTACTTGTTATGAATGATTTCCTGCCATACTCCATTCTCAGTGAGTAGTTTGTACACCCATTCGACTATGGGGATCGACGAGCACAAAGAGCAGAATCAACAATCAACACAAGGTATTTACCCAGGTTCGGGCCACCGTGAGGTGTAAAACCCTACTCCTGGTTTGGTGTATTGATGGATGTATGAGCTCAACTTGCCGGCAAGGTGCGCGGGAAGTGCAGCCACGCATGTAAATGAGCAAAGTGTTGACCTTTGTAAAGGTAGCCACGAGCCTCCTTTTATAGGTTAAGGGGTCACCACAGTGGCAAATTGATAATTACATGAGGTAAATAGTGGCTACATGCTATCATACCTAACCCTGCCGGATTAAGACAAAATCATTAATTGCACTGTGAGGTGTCGTGCTGGTGATGCGCTCCGGCAAGAATCATCTCTTCTTCTGTGCCATTCGTCCAACTAACTCATATTATCTTGACATGCCTATGGGACGGGTGTCATTAAAGTTGGTTCTTCGGCGATGAGCTGACACGTGTCCCGACAAGCCTCACCTAACTACCTACTCACTGGACACCTACTTGACAAGCGACTGGCATGTCGCTGAGGTGGAGCGGTGGAGAGGTAGTGGGAGCTTGTCGGGTCTTTGCTTGGCGGCAAGCGACCTGCTGGCAACTTGATGCTTGATCTTCGATACTAACTTAGTACTTCTGATGACCCGCCTTGAGGTCTTCTTCATGGTTTTACCAACCAAGTATTGTGTCTTGTCCGGAGCTATCCTCCGCCAAGCCCTTGCCGTTGGATAGGCTACAACTGGCTGTGCACAAGTATGAGGCACTAAATCATCCCTATTTTAGTACACCGACACCCGAATAATTTCGGAATTATGGTAAGGGAATGCTGATGCAACGCGAATGATGCCATGATGAATGCAACGAACAAATAATTAATGCGATGTAATAATTATAAGACGAAAAGAATCCAGAAAGTTGGTCTCGGGCTGTTACAACTATATCTAAATCCGCGTGTTTGATCGAATTCACAATGTTTTTGATGTTTCCCTGCCCAATATAAGGCATCTGTTGGAGCAAAATGGGTGGCCCCTATAATGTTCCGGGTGATGAAAAATGCAAAATTAAAAAAAAAAACAGTTTTACTATTTTTCAGACGTCTGAAAATGAATTCGTCTCAGGTCGTTTTTCAGTCCGTCCGATTCGCACGAATCTTTGCGCAGCGTTTGTCCTCAGTTTCGCGTAACGTAGTGGTTCTGTCGTGGACTTTCTGTCCTTGTTGGGCTTTCGGGTTCGCGGGTTTGCTACGGGTATCGCGCTATTCGATCCGTAATCGTCACATGTTTTTGAATTTTCTATTTAGTTCTTTGGGGGCGGCGGCTTTTGTTCTATCCGAGGAGGGGATTGGTGGGGATTGGACGAGGCAGGGCGGAGATGGCGGAGGGAAGGCGTGGCACCTCATCGGTGATTAGGAGCGGAGATGGCTCGCTGCGAGTCACCCCAGGGAAGGAGAGCTTGTAGGCAGGAGGCATGCTTCTCAGGGACGGCTGCAGGTAGGAGAGGTGTTGGCCTGGAGAGAAGCTCGGCGGAGCTTCCCCGTCGTGCTCGTCACCAGCAAGCTCCAGTCGGCGGGGGCGGTAGTCGTCGTCGGCGCCGGTGGGGCGCATGGTATTTATTCTTCCGCCCGTTGTTCCCGCTCTGTCCTTTTTTCTGTTCTATGTCTGCCAGCCCTCCTTCGCGCTTGATTCAGTTTGTCGTGATTGTCGCCGCTCATAGACCTGCATCGTAGGGGGTGGTTCAGTTCGCTGGTTTTGGCAGGAATGTGTGTCTTAGCTTAGTTCAATCCCGGCGAGTTTTTGAGTGGTTCATCATAAACGCTCTTGAATTTGTTGCAGGCACTTCTCCACGTGTTTTGCCCAAATTTTCCTCACCAATTCTGCCTCGAGTTGTCTTGGATGTAGATCTCTTATGTAAGAATTTAGAGGCCCAATGAATGTTTGAGATGATCAGAGGTAGGTAACTGAATTATTGTGGTTTTTTTCTCTGTAGGAGTACTAACATGAAGAAACTGTTGAGTATCAGTTTGTCAGCTTGATTTTGCTGGCTTAGTTTAGATTAGTAATGGATGTGATATTCCTAAGAGTTGAGCAGTTATCTGAAGAATGTTTATGGATCATCTGAAAGTAGTGATATGCACTAATTAACAAGGCAGTGGATGGTCTGAAACTAGTTATATGCAATAGAACTTGTTCCAGTTAACCGTCTGTTACTCTGCACTTTCCTTTTTTTGAGGGTTTTTACCACCAGCTATGCTATGTATGTAACAGGCTTGCCTAACTGACTGCATCTGTGGCTGCAAGCGAGTGATCAGCTGATATACCCAGATGTGAACGCAAAGGGGATGTAGTACTGGACTGAATTTAATTTAGTTCATATTGGGTGTTATTTCCGCACGCATTCTGTTTGATGTAGCATGGAGGAAGGACTATTTTTCAATCTTTTTTTAGTCAGTACGTTTTTGTATCTTGAAAACCGTGCGTATAATCTATGTGTTTATACAAGCAGGGGGCGACATGTAACCAACAACTCATGTTTTCTGTAGTCGTTTCTGAGCCATGTGTGATGTTATCTAGTTTTTGGTACTAGATTATTTCAGTTTCCAAGCATTCTGGAAATGGTGTAAAACAGAGTTTTAGTGTCGCTATGTTTTGCATTCAGGGTCAGTCGGTCAGGAAAAAATTAGAGCCCCACGATCTAGTTTCTCTGATTTTTTTTATCTGGACTTCTTTTGTTTTTGTCCCTTTACATACCTGAAGAACCCGACATGTACCACAAGACGGGCGGCTAGTTTGTGCTCCAGCTGTGAAATATCAATGCCTGTCGAAGACGAAGGGCCTCCTTTGTTTAGTGTTTCGTCAACGGCTACATCTTTTTATAACTGAAGTTAACTGTTTTTTGTAAAACTTCAGTTTAACCATGTTTTTTGTTTTAATTTTTTGTTGTTGTGTAAATATAGCTCCTGACTTGTCCAATCAGGGAGGTTAGATAACTTTATCAGGCTGTAGTAGGTTCTGTTCACATTTTTCCTTGGTGTGTATTTCTTGCTTCTTATTAATAGTTTGAACATTCCTCACTGATAGGGCTCAAATTAACCCGTCATATGGGGGGGGGGGGGGGGGGGGTCGTTTGAAATTCTTTCAAGGCAATTTTTTTAATTCAGTTTTTCCATTTCCCCCATACATGCAGGGGTGCAGATTATGCAGGTCATAGATCTTCCAGTGTTGGTTATGATGCCAACTACGATCTTGACAATGATTTGTCAAACAACGATAGTCTGGAGGAGAGTAGCACATCCAGCGATGTTGTATGCTCATGTAGTTTTTCTTAGAGTTTGTCTATGTGTTTATCATTTTCTTCAGGTTTCATTCAATCATGTTAGGTGTCAGTTATTCTCTATCATTATTCTCTCATTTTTATTATCATTAGTCTCTGTCAGTTTTTCGTTCTTTCATTATCCCCTTTTCATTATCATTGAGCCTATTCAGTAATATTCAATTTTAAGTTTTCAGTCTCCATTAGTTCCCTTGTCATCAGCCATTAGTTGTTCAGATTTTGTTTGCGTGCTAGTTGTGATCAGTCTTCAGACAATGATTTTAGTGTACTTCAACATGTTGAAATATATTGCCCACCTCTCTCCATCAGTTCGGACTTTTGGACGAGTTGGCTGGAGCATGAATTCAATATGGTATCAGAGCCAAGAGGTCTTGAGTTCAAGACCCTGCCAACGCAGTATTAAATAAAACGATTCTGCGGCCTACATCGATCCCACGTCTAAGGACTAAAATAGCCTAGACGTGAGGGGGAGTGTTGAAATATATTGCCCACCTCTCTCCATCAGTTCGGACTTTTGGACGAGTT
The DNA here is from genome assembly GCA_963921465.1 of Triticum timopheevii. Lineage (NCBI taxonomy): Eukaryota > Viridiplantae > Streptophyta > Magnoliopsida > Poales > Poaceae > Triticum > Triticum timopheevii. Next base: position 43,157,197 of record OY997264.1, on the reverse strand, counting down.
GGCTGGAGCATGAATTCAATACAACACAATTAAGTGTACTTATTTGTAAGTATTCATTGTTCATTATTTTTGCCCTTTCAGTCATCTTTCTTTCTGTCTTTAGTCTCTTCTTTCTTCAATCCTATTCAGCCTCAGTCCTTGTTCAATCTTTCATTATCTTCTTGTGTCCGTAGAGTCCAATTTTATTCTTTGTTCAATCATATTCAGTCCCAATTCTTGTTCAGTTTTCCCTCAGTTATCAGTCTAGTTTTCAGTTAAAGTCATCAGTTTAGTTTTATCAGTCTTCCCTAATTTAGTTTTCAGTTATAAATGCAGTATTCAGTTTCTTTGCTTTTAATCTGCATTTTTGCTCAGTTTTCAGTTCAGTTTCATTTAGAATTTATCATTCATTGTATTCTCCTTTAGTCAATTTCCAGTTAGTTTTATTTCTCTTCTTTTGAATTACTCAATCACTATCATTTTTCTCATTTAGTTTTTTCTATCATTCAACTTAATTTTCTTCAGTTAGTCGGTTCAGCATCCCATTCTTCAGTCTGTCGGTCCACTAGTCTTCAGTTTCTATTAATATTTCATCTTTTTCATGTCTTCTCATTAAGTTATTTCTCATCAGTTTTTCACATGTATTTCATTTAGTCACTGGTCGGTTGTACTCAGTTCTTAAGCTTGATTCTCATTTTAGTACTGTTTTATTTAGTTGATCATTTTCTCAACATCATTCTTCAGTGTTCCATTCTTCTTGTGTCTTCAGCCAACACTGAGAGATAGTCTCAATATTCATTCAGTTTACTTCTACCTAAGGCATTTTATTTGTTCCTCCGTTAGCTTGTATGGCTCTTGTATGACAATGACCTTTTTGTATATCTTAAAAAAAAGGTTCAGCTCAAGCATTAGGTCATTTTTTACATGATGTCTTTTTATATTTGTGGGTCTGCTGGTCATTATCTGATTTTAGCCAATATTCTGTTGTCATGTGGTCTTGGCCTCTTGGGTCTAGATTCTCAGAAACTTCACATCTGTAGTTTTTGTGTCTTCTTAAGTTAAGCTTTTTCCTAGCTGGTGTCTAATGCATCCTTAATTTTTTCCCTTTTTTTGTAAACTTTAGGCATTCAGAAAATACGAAAAGAAGTAGCTTCTCCTCTGGACATCTTGAAGCACGGGCGGGTGGGACTATAGTTGGGCAAAAGAGAGCTTCACTAGGACCGATTATGACACCACACCCGACGGGCGCATCTTCAAGCACGGATGGAAGAAGTTTCTTATTAAAAATAGGACTCGAGGTTGACACCAATGTAGTAATTAATTTCAGGACCATCATCGACAAGGAGGTGGAGTTGATAGTTGTCGTCCACAACTTCCGAGAGATCCATAGTCTGACGAGATGATGCTAGGTGACAAGTTGGAGGTCCTAATTCCTGTTGCCGATGGTTGCCTTCCTTTATATGCCAGTCTATCAGTTAACATTAACATTATCAGTGTTCAGTTGTATGTTTTATTTTATTATTTAAAAGACGAAGCAACTTTTTATTCCCTTCTTTTGTTTTTAGTCTTTGGTTTATTATTATTTTCCCCAATACCTTCAGTGTTCTTCTCTTGTTTATCAATTAGAGGGAGGTTTGTTGTTTGTTCTTCAGTGTTAATTGTTTAGGAAAGCCGGGGCAGGTTGTTTCTCTCTTCTTGAGTGTTTAGTTATAAATTAATAATTGATCATTTCTCCACAAAACCTTTTTCAGAATGGATTCTTGTAAATTATCTCATCGAATATATCTGTTTCTCACTACTTCAAAGTAGAACAAGGTACGTAATTCTCATTCTAACGCCATGTTCTTGTTTTCACTTGTCATCACTTTTTTTTGGCAGTAGGTGAGAACGACATTACATCTTTTCTTGGAAGGAAGATGACGTCGGCAAAAATAATCAACTCAAGAGTATGTTTGCATGCTATACTCAGATCCTAAAGTAGGTTAGTTCTGAAAATAATAACCAAGTTATCCTCATTCCTTTTCTTTTTATCTCTACCCCTTGTCACCTGTGTCTCTACACTGCAGCTGCAGATACTGGAGGCAGGGAGCTGGGTGGGGTGTTGGGGCTGTGGTTTTTGCTGTGATTTGGTGGGTTACGGGTTGCAGTCCGGCCCGTTAGGACGGTCTGAGAGGGTGGAAAAACCAGCAGGCGGAGGTTGAGAACTGAGGGTCCATGAGGGAATACGACCTGAACCCCGAACGAAATCAGTTGAATTTTCAGAGCTGTGGACTGAACTAAAAAACAACAAAGACACGTGTCAAACCTGTACTGGACAAAAATCCGACCTAAACTGAAATAAAAAACAGACGGCTGGTGATTAGACACTCCCAAAAAAAAGGTATAAAACCACTTTCTGTGTGCACAAGATATATCACGTGCTGGAGATGCTCTGATCACGCAGGGACGCGATAACGTTTGATCAAAGGACACATCAATAAAAATCGCAAGCAAAATTGTGGGTGCTGATAAAACGGTGAGGGAAAGAAAATCGTGGTGCTCGTCAAAGCTATGTGTTCCAAAGTCGGCCGTGCGCCCGTTGTCACGTTCAGCCGGTCGTGGCCACTCGAGTCCCCATTCTCCAGAGCCTTTTAACACAGCACGCACACTCAACTGTTCCAGCTCACAAACGGGCCGTGCACACGCCATGGGCCCACATGTCAGCCGGGCCACACTTCCGCTCTCCCGTCGATTACATTCACGCCCTCCCTTTCTTCTCCCGCAAGAAGAACCCGCTGTTACAGAGGAAAAGAGCGCAGAGGCCCCTCACAATCATACCATTCGCACCTGTCCTCCTGCTCCTCTCCATTCCCATACAGGCCCAGTGCAGTACCGTAATTTCAGTACACCTCAAGGACCAAAGGCGTACAAAGTTTCTTCAATTGGGGATTAAATTATAATTTTAAACCCAGGGTTTTAGGCATCTTCCAGCTCCATCCAGGCCGAGACGCGAAGCCCACCCCACCCCCCACCCCCCCACCCCTCCCGCGACGCCGACGAGGCGGCCGCCCCTCCGGCGAAACCCCAGGGCCACGATGAGGTCCCTCCGCGCGGTGCGGACCCTGCTCGCCTCCCGCTCGTCCCTCCTCTCCTCGCGCGCGCTCCACGCCGCCGCGGCCGGCCGCTGGGGCAACGCGCCGCCGCCGCCCCCTGCGCCGACGCCCTGCCCGGGGCCGTCGTCCCGGGCCGGGATCGCCGGCGCGGTCTCCTTCTCCCTGACGTTCGCCACGGTGGCGGTGGCCGAGGTGCAGGCCAAGGAGCGGCTGCCCACGGATCTGCTGCCCCGGAACGTCGTGCTCTACCAGTACCAGGCGTGCCCCTTCTGCAACAAGGTCCGAGGTGAGATTGCCCTCCCGTCCAGCATTTCTCGATTCGCGCCTCGGCTCTCTAGAAAATGGTGAGATCCCGTTGCGCTGACAGATTCAGTCAGAGTTGGCATGGCCTTCAAATCTAGAGTACGACTTTGTAGTGTGTTAGGTTAGATTTGTTCTCGTTGGATCAAATTAGACTGTAATCAGAGCTTGTCAACACATCATTTCTGATCCTGCTAGAGATTAAAGGGCTGTTGGGGAAATCTATGGTTAGCACCTGTAGACTTTTTAATCTCTGCTTGTATGGCTTTATAATTGGTAAATGTAGAACGCTTTCTGACCTTGTGGTACCATCAGGTGCCATTCCTGTGTCTATGGCATGGTTCAAGATCAATAAGTATTGTTTTATTCTTGTTTGAAATCATCGATTGTGCTTGTTTGAGACCATTAGTTGTGCTTGTCTGAAATCATATTGTATTCGTCCAAGCAATGCAAACATTATGCTGTGAAATAACTTTATACTACTCAAGAGCTGCAAAAAGATATGAATCTATGTTGATTCATCATAACTAGTACAGAGTTCTTTTGAGGGAAAGCAGTAGACCTTCCTATCTTTTGGGATGTTTGTATATGTACAAGAAGAGGTTACATAAACTAATTTATACAGAGATATCTGCATTATTTATGCATTACTAAGGATTATTATAATTGTAAATCCTCAGTTTTTTTGTTTGTATGTTAGGGATAAGGTCTTATCCCTGTATTTATTAGCTGGAGACTAGATTGGAATGTCAGGTGGCCAACCTTTTATAAGCACATGCATTTTTAACCTTTTCTCGTTATACACAGACCATCTTTTCTCCTTCCCCTGTGGTGGGCCTGCCAACCTCGGCTACAGCACTCCCATATGGTATTTTCATGTGTTAGGCCAAGGCCCAGGCTGCAGCCCTATTTATGTGGCAGCTTGGTGCAGATGTTGTCCGTTAGGGTTTGGCTTTCTGTTGTAAAGAGTATCAGTTGAGTTAGGTAAAGAGTCTTTCAGTTAAGAAATTGAGTCTGGTATTTTTGTTGATGGGGAAATTACTACTATAAAGGTCTGATGCGAAAGCTACTGATGCAAGAAAATGTCCCCTGCTATTCAGATAGCATTTTTAAAATGGTTTCACGAATGGGCTGAGGCAGATTGTTTTATACTTTTGAGATTTTTATGCTGGTATGGGTTGGTTATACAAACTTGCAAACCATCTAAAGTTTAGTTAAATATAGTTGGATAGCTAAGTTGCGAGCTTTGTGTAAGGACATGTGTACACATGCAAACTGGATGCACTAATTTCGTTATTGCATTTTTATAATGGTCATGATTTTTATTTTAATATTTCAAAGGAGTGGTGGTGATTCAGAATTCAGAATATTCAAAGTTGATTGCTAGAGACCTGTAGGTTGTTCTGACATGTTTGTGCCTGCGTTCTGCACAATCTCCTTGAGTCTTAACTGTTTTTTATTGGCTTTGTTTAGCTTTCCTAGACTATCATGATATACCCTACAAAGTTGTGGAAGTTAATCCACTGAGCAAAAAGGAAATCAAGTGGTCTGAGTACAAGAAGGTCCCGATATTGACGGTAGATGGTGAACATCTGGTTGATTCTACAGGTTACGCTTGTTACCCACAACTTCCTTTTGCAATTCACGCCCTTCACTTTGTTACAGCTTCAAGTAACATGTTATGCTGTTCATATGCGCTAAACTCTTGTGTTTAACATTTTTCTATCTCTTGTTGGCAGACATAATCAATATATTACAGCACAGGATCAGCCCTGATGATGAAGTTACTAACGAAGAGGAAACAAAATGGCGCAAGTATGTGGTTTTTTTAATTGATTGGTGTGCAACCATGCGTTAGATGTTAATGTTGTCTCTGGTGCTCCCTTTCTTTAGCCTTATATATGTTTTAGAGTCGCAGTTGCCATATCTCTTTCCATTTGAAATACTTTGTACACACCCATTTTACTTATTTGCAGTGTTTTACTTAGCAAGTTAGTTGACGAAACCAAGAGCTTTACCATGGCATGTTGTCCTAAAGACCATAATTAAGAGATCGAAATTCTTTGTTTTCAGTTTGCAGTATTACGTCCTTACAAACAAGAAAAACGCTATGCACATCATGTCGCAGGCTGCTGTCATAAAGCCCAATCCCATTCGTGAATAATACAATGTTGGCCCCAAACTCTCATATCCCGAACCGCTGGCTTAAGGCCCAATCCAACCCATGACTCATCATAGCATTCACATCCCCAAACCAACCTTAACTCCCAGGAATCTAGCCCTAGTTGCTATGTTGTCTCTGCCCTTACGGAGGCGCTCGTCTACCTTCTTAGCTCTGGCACATCTATGCCCCAGCATAGTGGCGTCCATTCATCTCCTTGACCCTGTTGCTCCTCCACTTCCTCCGCCCTGGTGCGTCTGCACTAGGCCTTTGTGTTTGTGCTGCTGATATACTGTCTGAGCTGATGTTCTGCTGCTGTTCCGCTGATTACGGGAGCAGCTGAACTGCTATTTTGGTGCTGTGAATTAGTTGCTTAACCGAAAACTGATGACTGCTACTATATAAATTGCTTATTAGGTTTGTTGTCTCCTCTTTTATTTTGGTTTGTTGCTATTTCTATGGGCACTTCGTAGAAACCAGAGTAAGCTTTACTAAATAAACCAGATGCTCATCTCTACTGCATTGTTGTCCATGGCCTGAAAACTACACTTGATAAACTTTAGTGATCACTACTTTTAGGCTTTTAGCAGATGTAGTTTTGGCCAACTTTGTGCTTTTTCCCTTGGGAGTTCACGAGTACTCAATCCTTTTGTGCAGATCATTTAGGCTTATATATCTGAAATGGCAGGTGTAAGTTTTATTCATCGAGTTAAACAATAATAAATTTACACTTCTGAAATTTTCAGATACCTTTTTATGTTCTTTGAAAATATATGCAAGTAACACTGTTCACACGGTCACACCCATGTTCCAAAGCCAGTTAGGACTAGTATGGCCAGTTCAACTGGCATTAGGGCGTAGTTTAGTACTCCCTCCGTCCCATAATATAAGAACGTTTTTTACACTAGTGTAGTGTTAAAAACGTTCTTATTTTTTGGGACAGAGGGAGTACTTCTGGAAGGAGTTAGGATTGTAATGACTATTGACTTACTTACAACATACTCTTATTTACTAGAGCATGACAGTTTTCTACATATTTCTTTGATCTAGGTGGGTTGATGAGCACCTTGTGCATGTATTGTCACCCAATATATACCGGACGACTTCAGAGGCTCTAGAATCTTTTGACTACATTGCAAAGCATGGTAAAATTCTAGAACTTTCATCTTTCTTCTTGTGCCTTGCTATAATGTTGTTTCTTTTTCATATATGAAATTTTTTTGTACCGCCAATAAATTTCCTATCCTTCAGAATTCTAATATTTTGTGAACTTGTGCTCATTGTTTACTGAGGTTTACATAGAGAACGTTGTAAATTATGAAGCAATTGTATAAATAGGCGATTATATGCTTATAGTCGTATTATAGTTCTGTTTCCTGTTTCTTATTCTTAGCAGATCTATGAAACAATGCCAGTATTGCATGAGTTCTTTTGGTTCCTTTTTGTTACGTATCATTCAACTACCATAAGTGGATTTTGTTGTCTGTTTTGCAATGCTTGTAAAATGTGATTTTGTGAACCAGACTTGTGGAAGGTAACTTACGCAATACATGAGACAAATTCACAAATACTATGATTCTGTGAACCCTACACACGTAACTATACAGGCTAGTCAGTTTCCATACACCCATTTCTACTGTGATGAATCCTAAATGCAGGACAGGTTAGTGACATGCTGAAGTGCTGTCCCTTTACCCATACCTAATGGGGCTTCCTTTTTACGATGTGGGAGAAACATTTCCGTAATAGACTAATTTACTATATTTCATAGTTAGAAACAAACAGGAAATGGGTAAATATGTGGTGTTCTGTATCCATCTGTTTGATGTGCAGACCATGATTTGTTGAAAACTTAAATTTACTCTTGTTCCTGATTTGCTCACCGATGTTTCTTTCTCCACCCAAACTCTGATGCAGGTAACTTCAGTTACACCGAGCGGTTTGCTGTGAAGTATGCTGGTGCTGCAGCAATGTACTTCGTGGCCAAGAAGCTTAAGAAGAAATACAACATTACTGATGAGCGCGCCTCGTTGTATGATGCTGCCAACACGTGGACGGAAGCCCTGAATGGAAGAAATTTTCTTGGTATCTTGTTTATCCTTGAACTAAACAAAAGAAGCATGTTGGAACCTATAGGGAAATTAGAATACAACGAGTTTATTGTAGTCCTTTGCATTAACTTGGTTTTCAATGTCTTTGTGATCCAGGTGGCTCCAAGCCTAACTTGGCCGATCTGGCAGCATTCGGTGTTCTGAGACCTATTAGGTACCTGCAATCTGGAAAAGACATGGTTGAGCATACCCAAATTGGCGAGTGGTACCAGCGGATGGAAGATGCAGTCGGAGAACCATCGAGAATCCCAGAGGGCCAGTACCAGGAGTAGAAGAAAACCACCACTAATAGAATTTTTTGCTCGTTGAAGCCCTCATTTCAAATGGATGAAATCGAATGGAATGCGTGTCTTTCATTAGGCAATCAGGTTATTCAAATTTTGCCAAGGTTTTAGTAGTATGCAATAATGATGCCGCACATATGAAGTTAAATACACGGTTTGACATGAGAACATGCTTCACACTGCTGCTTGAGTGTACGCAGTGGTTGGTTTTGGAGTAGGAGAAATGAGAATTCCTGCTTCTCTCCATCTTTTGCCCAGTGCCTGGTTTTAAATGTTCTGTGAGCTATTGGAATTCCTCGTTTTATCTATATCTATATCTATATCTATATCTATACTACTCTATAGTGTATCAGTTTTGAAATGGATCCAGAGCATCAATCATAACCGTTGGTCTCCAAAATCCAAGGGCTAAGATCAGCCGGATTCGCCATGAACAGTAGACTGATGTTGGAATAACTGATGGAAGGTGGAAGATCCACGTTCCTTTTTGAGATATGGAATAACTGAATATGCATCACTTACAAAAGACTTTGAAGAATACAAAAGTTAATTCCATGTAGGAACAAGGTTTAAATCGTTCGTTTCGTTAGGATGCCTCAGCTCCATACATCACTAAGTATGTTGCATCTTTTGGGGTCAATTTTACAGCGAGTGTTGTTAGGATTTGTAGTGGTTAGGGTGGACGTGGACTACTGAATTTGTGAAAGCGCTTACAAAATCAGACTCGTTTTTATTTTCAAATGCAAAGAAGATTGTAGTATGGGCAGTCCAATATTTTATCATTTGGGCCATTGATGAGGAAAGGTGGAAGATCCACGTTCCTTTTTGAGATACGGAATAACTGAGAATATGCACCAACTTCTCTGAATTTCGATAGCGAGTTGGCGGGGAGCCTTGGACAGTAAGGTATGTGGTTTGGTGACCGCCCAACGAGCCAATAATCTCTCTGTCATACCTAATGTATGAAAGGGGACTGCAACCACCGAAACAATAATGCACGTGAGCACGATGCAGCACGTTGCGCCAAATCTCAGTTTGCCGTCGGTCTCGTTTGCTTGGGCAAGACGTGGATATTTATCCACTTCAAGTCAAGATATTTATAAGCTTTGACACGTTGGCTCTCTTACTTTAGATAGTACTACTTGTCAAATGTCAAAATTAATACAGTACAACTTGTATTTTTTAACTTTATTGGCCAAGCCGACATATATATCTGGTAGGATCAACACCTACTGAGGCAAGTCCCTTAAATTGTTAATCAAGGTGGCTCCCTCCACGCCTAACTTTGGCAGAGAGCGGGCGAGGGCAACTGATGGGAGGCGTTCGGCACGGCGAGGGTGTGTACGTAGGCCGATAATGGAGCAGCTAAGCTAGGTAGTGGATCTGGTCGGCAGGCTAGCCTCTTGTTTTCTTGCGCTTCGTGTCTGTACAAGGATGTGGACTGATCATCTAGCTAGCTGCCGTCATGCTCTCCCTCTGCTGGCTGCGAGCGTCGTACGATGATACCCGCCGACGAGCCAATGAGGTTTGGCACCTTCCTTCCTTCCTTCCCGCCGAAAGCATGCATGACAACCACCCAAGAGCAGAGCAGTGCTACCATGACATGCCACACGTTGCCCAATCTCAGTCTGCCATCCATCTCACTTTGCAGATATTTATACTATGAGTTATCCGCTTTAGGATGATTACAGGTTTGGAAATTGGAGCGGTTAATTTTCTTGATGACATAACCAACTTTATTAGTTGTAAAAAAACGTCAGGAGCGAGGACCGAAGTGATCCGTGTCACACATGAGGCATTTATCATCTCGTTATCTTATCTGCTCATCACCCGCAGCTCTGCAAAGGTCGCCGTTACTCTGGCTGAAAGTTACTGGGTGAGTTGGGTCTTGATCAGTGCGTCCCAAGAGGCGTGGCATTGCGTAGAGAAACATTTAGTGTGCGCGTGCCCACTATGAGATAGTATTTGATTAGAAGTTTGCCGCTGCCCATTATGACTACTCTCTCCGTCTAAGTGAGTAAGTCATCTTAGATTGTGCACCGTGACCAAGGAGGAGGGGAAAACAAGAAACATTAATGCTTATTTGTTAATTAATAGTATTGCATGCAATGAACTTATCACTGTATGTCGTGTTTGATAGTCTCAAGTCAGTAAAAGCATGCACACCCCTTATTTTTTATTGGTTGATATGTTAAGAAACAAGAAACGAGGTAGAAGTTAATGCACCGCGCCTAAATATTTTGGGATTATTTGGTTTTCGTAAGATGACTTATACACCTAGGCGGAGGGAGTAGTTAATTTCCTTAATGGCATGGTTACCGTTTGGCTGAGATGACATTGACTTTCGTCAACGCAGGACTCGTCTAGTTAGTTATCTTATATCTTACTTAGATTTGACGGCCCAGCATAGTCTTTTTAATTTTCTAAAACTCGGTACAGTGAGCCGAGTTTTAATCAGTGGCAAGAGACGAGAGCAACCGAGGATAGGAACGGAACGGCGACCTTTGCAGAATTGCATTTTTTTTTTGTGGAGGGGTCGCAGAATTGCAAATGATGACCACCGACCGTTGCTGGCATTGCTAATCAGAAACGGATACTTTTTACGGATGAGGTTGCGCGTTGGGACATCTCGTTTGTCCGTTTTGCCTTAAACGAAAAGGGGCCAGACGTTTTGGAATCGTGCTGGAGTTGGCCTTAGAAGTCGACACTTTGTCTGTCTAGCCAAGTTTTTAAGATAACAATATCAGTGTGAGCGCTGCGGCTTCGTAGCAGTGTGGGGCGCAGACGGAGTGGCGCACAAGAAAACTGCAGGTCGAACTCGGCCCGGTGTGCGTCGGTACGTAGCTTCGGTTGTTTTACCATCTCGCATCGTATTGAGAAGTTTGACACTTTGTCTAGCCAGTCTTTCAGATAGTGACAATATTGTTAACACTAACCTCGTCTAAAATTAACTCACGCCTCTGCAGATGCTGGGCTGGCCACGGGTGTTTATGCGTGTCTGTCAGTGGTGTAGGTGTAGGTGTGTAGGTGTAGGTAGGGGGGTAGATCTGGGCGGCAGGTGTTGTCTGCATCTTTCCTTGGGCCTCTTTGTTCTTTTGCGCTCTGTTTCTGTACAAGGATATCGATAGACCCGGCCGGTTGTCGTCGTGCCCTCTGCTGCTGCTGCTGTGTGATGGGGAAGCAAAGTAAAACCGTAAAGCCACTGCCCTATTGTACAGCAGATTGAGGCTCAACACTTTGCTTATGATTAATTCAGTGCTCTGTAGCAAGGTTGTGTGCATCGCTCATGCAGAGACCATGATATTATCCTCTCGTTTCTTAATTTTATTAATAGTATTATTAGGGCATCTAAAAACGCTGACAATCGAACCATCCGGACCGTCATCCAGTTGGGGGGGGGGGGCTTTTTGCGGGAGTCCAGACAGCAGCCACATAGGACCCACTAAATACCCCCTCCTGGTCACATTTTCTTCCAATCCTCCCTCCCCCCCCCCCCCCCCCCCCCCCCCCCCTTGATTTGCATCTGTACCCTACTCCTCTGACGGCGCCGTTGTATCTCTTTGGCCGGCACACGGGCATTGCCGGACCTCCGCAACCAGCACTGTCGCGCTCGCTCGCCTTTTACGACGGCGTCGTCCACCCAGGACCAGTCTATAGTCAGGTACCCTCTCACTACTAGGGATAACCCTAGTAGTAGCGCTTGTTTTATACCTAGTTAGCAGTAGCGCTTGGTAGGGAAAAGCGCTACTGATAATAGTAAGTAGCAGTAGCGTTTATTTTGAAAAGCCTACTGCTAAATTTTCCTGTATTTTTAAAAATGCAGCTTATTGTCGCTGTATTTGTATATGTTTTATATACAGTACTTTCATCATATGATTTTATGACCATGATTAGTTATTATATAAACAGTGGGTGAATAGAACGTGGATTAGATTCAAGTGGAGGCAACATGTGGTGCACGTCGAAAGTACTACTAATCCAATGTGCATGTCGAAACTACTACTAATCCAAACTTGATCTAGTTTGGATTAGTAGTACTTTCGATGTGCACCACATGTTGCCTCCACTTGAAGATTAGTAGTACTTTCGATGTGCACCACATGTTGCCTCCACTTGAAGATTAGTAGTACTTTCGATGTGCACCATATGTTGCCTCCACTTGAATCTAATCCATGTTCATTTCACCCGCTGATATATATAATAGCTTATCATGCTCATATAATAACTTAGCATCATGCATCATCATAATAACCTGGTCATCATTTTCGTCCATGAGACATCGTATAACAACTTGGTCACTAGTCATAATCACACATCCTCCTCCTCATCATCAACTCTAACACATTGTAGCACACATGATAACACATTGTACCTACGACCTACTCCTCTCTCATATGACCTACTACCCTATCTAAGGTAAAATAGCATAAAACAAGATAGGCCCTGACTCTCCATTATGGAGAATAGAGATTATCCTGTCTCCAATTCTTGCGCTTCGCACAATGTTGCTTCCAAATAGCCCCCTACAATTGTCCATACATTTTTTCTAATATTTGATTGTCATGTCTTCATCGGTTTTAAAAATCCGGTATGAACAACAGTGAAGCCTAGGATGACCTGGTCGTAAGCTCATAACATCAAGGCGACCTTTCGAAAACATTAGATCAGGCACACAATCCTTCAGGATTTTCTGTTGAAAAACATAATAATAACATCGTAGTTAGCAACATAGTTTAGCTTTAGAAGAATATATGCAAAAGATGCACGGATGTCGTAATAGTGAAAAATCTTACCATGCCATCTCCATGGATGTTACCGTAGGTTAGCACTTGCACTAGTGGCACGTATTGACCATAATGTGCAGGAGTTTGATAATTGATATTGTAATTCTCAACATCAATAATAAATGAGATAAGATGATCTTTCTCCTGATAAGTTAATTCTGCGCCATCCGTGTAGTAGGTTCTGTCTACCATCTTCCGTACATTTTTTGAATAATGAAAATATGATGTCAATGGAAATAAATTGTCAACTATTTTGAAATAAACAATATAAATTACTTAATAACTATGTTTGAGAAACTCATATAGTGGTAGAATTGGAAGCGTATCAACAAGGACCCAAATGTCCATATTCTGTTCGTCGAGGTCAGGATCACCAAGATCCAAGGTGACAAGCATACCCTCATGAAAATCATACGTCTTGCAAAGTGCTTCCTAATTCGGGCAACCAAAATAGGATACGCTCTCAGAGTTGTACAGATTTACAGCAAAATCATACCCCTCATGGGTCCTTAGGTGAACTATCTTTGTTTCCATACTTTCATGATCTTCAAAATCCATCCTCTCCAAGACAAAGCGTCTTGCATGGCATGGGATTAGCTAGTCGAATTATAAAAGAAAAAAATTACACGTTGAAGAAGCGGAAGTCATGCTTAATTACGAAAAAACACTTGTCGTCATTCCGTACCATTTCAACATCAAAGGTCTCCTGGAGCTTAATGCTGAAGCGCTGACCTTCTACCAGGTGAGGCCTGTCGCACAGACCCCGGTCGTCGCTGCACCAGTCGCACTCCGGGAGACTATCATCATCGGACGGCATTTCCTATGTTCATAATTCAAAGATTAAAATTCTAAAATTAAATATATCTACTACAAAAACTAAATTAGATCATTATTATTCATCAAGGGTTGACTATCGGTTTGTCGGGATTCTCCTTCCTCTCATATATGGTGGACACTCCCTGACTGATTTTTCGCCTGTCGATGACGGTGCCGAAAAAGGGTTTCCCCCCGTTTTGTATTACAAAGCAACCATCCGATACATCCAAAGATAGGTGCTGGGGCGGACGCAGCACAATCACACCCAAAAGAAACGAAAGAGATACAACAAGAGAACAAAATGCCGACAACGGCGGATCGATGGAAACGAAGAAGCTTCACGACCATTGCGCCCGCCGAAGATCTTCCACCACGCTCCAAGACTCCGAAGCACCGGTACCAATCAACACCTCCAAGAAGGACCGCAACGAAGATGACGCTGCTGCCAAGGGTTTCCCCCGGTACGCGACAAGGCGAGAGGAAGGGTCGCCCCCGACGCCCTCCAGGAAGGTCCGGCGGCACCCACCGATGGCACCGCGTCGGTGTCGGACAGGCCGACAGGGGTTTCCCCCGATCCCAACCTTCACCTCGGATGCTCCAGAGCCTGCCACCAAACCGACCACCATCTTGCGCCACAATGGTCATGAAGTCTCCACGCCATCTCACCACGGCACCACGAAGTGGGGCCTGCACAACGGGGAATAGGACCCGGGACTAGGGGCCGCAACACCGTCGGCACGTGCGAGGGCACAACCTCCACCGTCAATGACGGTAGCTGACCGGATACAATAGCAGGAGCATACCAGGCCCGTGGGCCCAGCCGTTATCTCCGTGCCCGTAAAGCTCCCGCCATCGCGCTGCAGCAGGCATGTCGTCGACGTTGCCGCCCCCCGTCCGAGCTGCCCAGATCTGGGCCCGGGGCACGCCGCCGGCCAACCTGCGCCACCTCGCCGTCTCGCCGCCAAGGAGCCGCACTACCACCTCGCGTGCCGCCGGCCACTGCAGCTGGGTCGCCGAGCCGTCGTCGAGCCGAGGAGAACCGCCGCCGCCCCCATGATCCGGGCAGGGAGCCGCACGCACAGGGACAGGTAGGCCCTGCTGAGGGAGTCTTGGATTAAGGGGTCCTCAGACGGCTGGACTATGTACTTGTGCCGGACTGTTGGACTATGAAGATACAAGATTGAAGACTTCATCCCGTGTCCGTTTGGGACTCTCCTTTGCGTGGAAAGCAAGCTTGGCAATTCGGATATGTAGATCTCCTTCTCTGTAACCGACTCTGTGTAACCCTAGCCCCCTCCGGTGTCTATATAAAACGGAGGGTTTAGTCCATAGGACATCAACAATCATAATCATAGGCTAGCTTCTAGGGTTTAGCCTCTACGATCTCGTGGTAGATCCACTCTTGTAATACTCATATCATCAAGATCAATCAAGCAGGAAGTAGGGTATTACCTCCATCGAGAGGGCCCAAACCTGGGTAAACATTGTGTCCCCCGCCTCCTGTTACCATTAGCCTTAGACGCCCAGTTCGGGACCCCCTACCCGAGATCTGCCGGTTTTGACACCGACATTGGTGCTTTCATTAAGAGTTCCACTGTGTCATCACGGTAAGGCTTGATGGCTCCTTCAATCATCCACAAGGATGCAATCCAGGGTGAGGATTTCCTCCCCGGACAGATCTTCGTATTCGGCGGCTTCGCACTGCGGGCCAACTCGCTTGGCCGTCTGGAGAAGATCGATAGCTACGCCCCTGGCCATCAGGTCAGGTTTGGAAGCCTGAACTACACCGCCGGATGTTGATCTTCGACGGATTCGAACCAACGACAGGTGCGCCGTATAGTCGCGATGAGCATGGCTTAGACCTGCCATCGGACGGTGTTCAGGAGAGCACACCTGCAGCTGCCCTGGCCTTAGATCTTGAGCAGATCGTGCCATCCGAGGACGGGTGGATAGACCTCGCCGCGGAGGCCGCACACTCTTCGGCAATAGAGCCGAAAACGGACTTCGCCTCCAATGAGGTCTCTGTCATCGGACCCTCGGACTCCTCTCCGGCCATAGGCTCCGAACCACGTACATCCGTGCCTATCGAATTTGATCGGGCACTGATCATGGAGTTTACCTCCGCGGATATCTTTCAGCACTCGCCCTTGGGCGACGTACTAAATTCGTTAAAATCCCTCTCCCTATGAGGAGACTCTTGGCCGAACTATGTCCGTCTTGAGTGGGAAGCGGACGATGAAGAAATTCGTTACACACCCACCACCCACTTGATAGCCACCGTCAACGACTTAACCGACATGCTTGATTTCGACTCCGAAGACATCGACGGTATGGACGATGACGCCAGAGAAGAACAGGAACCACCGCCCACAGGGCGCTGGAAAGCCACCTCATCATATGATATATATATATGGTGGACACACCCAAAGAAAGCAATGGCGATGAGGCAACAGAGGATAACCCCCTTGAGAAACAATCTAAGCACCGACATCAGCGGCGCCGCTCTAAGCCCCGCCATAGCAAAAATAGTGATACCGGCACAGGAGACAATAGCACTCCGGATAATGCCAAAGACGAAAACAATCCCGCCCAGCCAAGCGTCGAGCAAGTCGGACGGGAGGATGAGCAAGTTAGCCCTGATAAACAGGCAATGGATGGAGACTCGAAGGATGACAATTGCATGCCCTCTTCGAAGACGAGGTGAGCCTCGGCGATGAAGAATTCATCGTGCCTGAGGACCCCGTCGAGCCGAAGTGCTTCAAGCGCCAGTTATAGCCACAGCAAAAAGCCTGGAGAAAAAGCAGCAGCAACTTCAAGCTGATCAAGATCTGCTAACTGATAGATGGACTGAGGTCCTGGCAGCCGAGGAATACAGACTCGAGCGCCCAACCAAAAGTTACCTAAAGCACAGGTTGTTACCTCAACTCGAGGAGGAGGCATTAAAACCTACACTACCAGCGCAGGATGCGGCTGACCGGCCACCTCGTGGCTGAGACAAATCGGCGTATCAGCCGAAGTCTAGCCCGTACCCCGTCGCCAAACAAGCAAAAACACTAAGGCCCGGGGCTACACGCATGACCTGCAAGACAAACTGAACAAAGCATGACAGTCAAGATCGATCTACGGATCATGGGGGCGCGCCCCAACACGTGACGATGACCGTCAGGCCGGATATACTAAAAGCAAATCCGGCCGGGCCGAATACAACATACCAGACTCATTCAAACTGCATCGTGATGTAGCCCGGCATAGAGGTGACGCACACCCCCTATGCTTCACTGACAAAGTAATGGATCATGAATTCCCAGAAGGGTTTAAAACCGTAAATATCGAGCCCTATGATGGGACTACAGACCCCGCGGTATTGATAGAAGATTTCTTTCTCCACATTCACATGGCCCGCGGGGATGATCTACACGCCATCAAGTACCGCCCACTAAAACTCAAGGGACAGGCTCGACATTGGCTAAATAGTTTGCCGGCAAACTCAATTGGAAGTTGGGAGAACCTGGTAGACGCATTCCTGGATAAATTCCAGGGCACTTATGTGCGACCTCCGGATGCTGATGATTTAAGTCACATAACCCGACAGCCCGGAGAGTCAGCCAGGAAATTCTGGACTCAGTTTCTAACTAAAAAGAATCAAATTGTCGAATGTCCGGATGCCGAAGCCCTAGCGGCCTTTAAGCATAACATCCGTGACGAGTGGCTTGCCCGACATCTCGGCCAAGAAAAGCCGAAGTCCATGGCAGCCCTCACAACACTCATGACCCGCTTTTATGCGGGCAAGGATAGCTGGTTGGCTCGTAGCAACAACACAGCAAGCAATCCTGGCACATCAGAGGCCAGAGATAGCAACGGCAAGCCCCGACGCAATTATACGTCTCTAACGTATCTACTTTTCCAAAGAATTTTGCCCTTGTTTTGGACTCTAACTTGCATGATTTGAATGAAACTAACCCGGACTAACGCTGTTTTCAGCAGAACTGCCATGATGTTGTTTTATGTGTAGAAGACAAAAGTTCTCGGAATGTCCTGAAAATCTACGGAGGCACTTTTTAGAAAATATAAAAAATACTAGCGAAAGAATCAATACCAGGGGGCCACACCCTGTCCACGAGGGTGGGGGGCGCGCCCACCCCCCTGAGTGCGCCCCCCCCCCGTCTCGTGGCCCCCCTGAGGCTCCACCGACCTCAACTCCAACTCCATATATTCTGTTTCATGGAGAAAAAAATCAAAGCGAAAGTTTCATCGCGTTTTACGATACGGAGCCGCCACCAAGCCCTAATCTCTCTCGGGAGGGCTGATCTGGAGTCCGTTCGGGGCTCCGGAGAGGGGGATTCGTCGCCGTCGTCATCATCAACCATCCTCCATCACCAATTTCATGATGCTCACCGCCGTGCATGAGTAATTCCATCATAGGCTTGCTGGACGGTGATGGATTGGATGAGATTTCCCATGTAATCAAGTTAGTTTTGTTAGGGTTTGATCCCTAGTATCCACTATGTTCTGAGATTGATGTTGCTTGACTTGGCTATGTTTAATGCTTGTCACTAGGGCAGAGTGCCATGATTTCAGATCTAAACCTATTATGTTTTCATGAATATATGTGTGTTCTTGATCCTATCTTGCAAGTCTATAGTCACCTATTATGTGTTATGATCCGACAACCCCGAAGTGACAATAATCAGGATACTTCTCGGTGACCATAGTTTGAGGAGTTCATGTATTGACTATGTGCTAATGCTTTGTTCCAGTTCTCTATTAAAAGGAGGCCTTAATATCTGTTAGTTTCCGCTAGGACCCCGCTGCCACGGGAGGGTAGGACAAAAGATGTCATGCAAGTTCTTTACCATAAGCACGTATGACTATATTCGGAATACATGCCTACATTACATTGATGAACAGGAGCTAGTTCTGTGTCACCCTATGTTATAGCTATTACATGAAGAATCGCATCCGACAAAATTATCCATCACTGATCCAATGCCTACGAGCTTTTCATATCTTGTGCTTCGCTTATTTAGTTTTCCGCTGCTATTGTTACAATCACTACAAAACCCAAAAATATTACTTTCGCTACCGTTACCTTTTTTATCATACTACTTTGCTACTAAATACTTTGCTGCAGATACTAAGTTATCCAGGTGTGGTTGAATTGACAACTCAGCTGCTAATACTCAATAATATTTTTTGGCTCCCCTTGTGTCGAATCAATAAATTTGGGTTGAATACTTTACCCTCGAAAGTTGTTGCGATCCCCTACACTTTTGGGTTATCAAGACTAATTTCTGGCACCGCTGCCGTGGAGCATAGCTCTATTCTCTGAGTCACTTGGGATTTATATCTGTTGATAACTATGAGTAACTTGAAAGACGAAAGAACCAAGATTTTGCCCTCAACTATGAGGGGAGGTAAGGAACTGCCATCTAGCTCTGCACTAGATTCTCCTTCTGTTATTAGTAAGCTTGCGACACCTAAACCTGCTACTGCTATGAATTCTGATATGTCGCATGTTATTGATGATGCCACTTCTGCTATGCATGATACTTATGATGAAACTACTTCTGTTCGTGATACTACTTTGTAATTAGGTGAATTTCTTGGTGAACAACTTGCTAGGGTTAGAGAGAATGAAATTATTGAAGATGCTATTATTTATGATAGTGATGATGAAAGTTCTCCCAATGATTATGAATTACCTGTTGTTCCTGAGGGTTATGTTATGGAAGAGGAAGCTGCTAGAGCTATCTTTGCTTGTAAAGATAGATATGATCTTAAAAAGGTATTAGCTAAATAGAAGCAGCAATCTCTTAATGCTAGAATGAAACCTGACCCTGCTTTTGCTACTTCACCTATCTATGTTACTGATAAGGATTATGAATTCTCTGTTGATCCTGAGATTATTACTTTAGTTGAATCTGATCTTTTTTATGGCCTTGAATCTGAAACTGTTGTGGCACATCTTACCAAGTTAAATGATATAGCCACCCTGTTTACTAATTATGAGAAGTCTCGCTACTATTATATCCTTAAGATATTTCCGTTCTCATTAAAAAGTTATGCTAAGACTTGGTTTAATTCTCTTGCTCCTGGTTGTGTGCGTAGTCCCTAGGATATGATTTATTACTTCTCTGCTAAATATTTCCCTGCTCATAAGAAACAAGCTGCCTTGCGGGAAGTATATAATTTTATGCAAATCAAAGAAGAGAGTCTCCCACAAGCTTGGGGGAGGCTTCTCGGATTACTTAATGCTTTGCCTGACCATCCTCTTAAGAAAAATCAAATACTTGATATCTTTTATAATGGACTAACCGATGCTTCCAAGGACTACTTGGATAGTTGTGCTGGTTGTGTTTTCAGGAAAAGAACAGTCGCCGAAGCTGAATTACTATTGAATAATATGTTGACTAATGAAAATAATTGGACTCTTCCGGAGCCAACTCCTGAGCCTATTCCTGAACCCACTCCGAAGAAGAGAGGTGTTCTATTTCTCAGTCCTGAAAATATGCAAGAGGTAAAGAAATCAATGAAAGAAAAAAGGTATAAAAGCTGAAGATGTTAAGAATTTACCACCTATTGAAGAAATACATGGTCTTAATATACCGCCTGTTGAAGAACCACATTGTCTTGATAACCCGACACAGGTAGTAAAGGTAAATTCTCTCTATAGATATGATAAAGTTGAAATCCCCTTCATTAAATTTCATAGCCCATGCTTAGATGAATTTGATGACTTTATGGCTAGACAAGAAAGTTTTAATGCTTATGTTGGTAGAGAATTAAAGAACAATGCTTTCGAGATAGGACGCATGAGTGATTATGTGGCTAGAGTTAAAGGTGAACTTAAACACGTTAGCAAATATGCTTCTATGGTTGCTACTCAAGCTGAGCAAGTACTTAAAGCTCAAAATGATTTGCTTGATGAATTTAATAATAAAAATGACTTTGCTGTTAGAGTGGCTATTAGAACTGGTAGAATGACTCAGGAACCTTTGTATCCTGAAGGCCACCCTAAGAGAATCGAGCAAGATTCTTAGAGAAACAATTTAGAGGCACCTATTTCTTCTAAAAAGAAGAAAAAGAAAAACGATAGGACTTTGCATGCTTCTAGTGAACCTTTTGGAGACACACCAGAGAATCCCAATGATATTTCTGTTTCTGATGCTGAAACACAATCAGGTGATGAACATGAACCTAGTGATAATGATAATGATAATGTTCATGTTGATGCTCAACCTAGCAAAAATAATGAAGTAGAGATTGAACCTGTTGTTGATCTTGATAACCCACAATCAAAGAATCAACGTTATGATAAGAGAGATTTTGTTGCTAGGAAGCACGATAGAGAAAGAGAACCATGGGTTCAGAAACCCATGCCCTTTCCTCCTAAACCATCCAAGACAAAGGATGATGAGGATTTTCAGCGCTTTGTTGAAATGATTAGACCTATCTTCTTACGTATGCGCTTAATTGATATGCTTAAAGTAAATCCTTATGATAAATATATGAAGGATATCATTACAAAAAAAAGAAAGATACCGGAAGCTGAAATTTCCACCATGCTTGCTAATTACACTTTTAAGGGTGGAATACCCAAGAAACTTGGAGACCCCGGGGTACCAACTATACCATGCTCCATTAAAAGAAATTATGTTAGAACTGCTTTATGTGATCTTGGAGCCGGTGTCAGTGTTATGCCTCTCTCTTTATATCGTAGACTTGAATTGAATAAGTTGACACCTACTGAAATATCTTTGCAAATAGCTGATAAATCAACTGCTATACCTGTCGGTATTTGTGGGGATGTGTCTGTTGTGGTTGCAAATGTCACTATCTTAACGGACTTTGTTATTCTTGATATTCCCGAGGACGATAGTATGTGATTATCCTTGGTAGACCCTTTTTGAATACTACAGTGGCTGTTATTGATTGCAACAAAGGCAATGTCACTTTTCATGTTAATGGTAATGAGCATACGGTACACTTTCCGAGGAAACAATCTCAAGTTCATAGCATTAATTCTATTGGAAAAGTTCCAACTATTATTATTGGAGGTTTTGAATTTCCTCTTCCTACTGTCAAGAAAAAGTATGATATTATTATTGTTGGGGATTTTCATATCCCCGTTGAGGTAACTTAGTGTTATTCGAAATTTCTCCGGTTCCGTGTTATTCGGAATGAGTTTGTTAACAAGACTTGATCAACCTTGTTAGTGGATTCATTTTGATGATCACGAGATGGATGAAACTAGAAGGCACAACCTTCTGTACCCTCTTTTTACTTTCTGTTATTTAGAATAAATAAAGCAAAAATAGTATTATCCGTCTGTTTTCTGAATTATCCGTGCAATAAAAAAATATCCAGAAAATAAAAGTGCTCCAAATGCCCTGCAAATTTAGTATGATTTTTTTGGAATATTTGAGGATTTTAGGAACTAAAATCACTGCAGGAGGGGCAAGCACCAGGCCACAAGAGTGGAGGGCGCACCCACCTTCCCTGGGCGCGCCCCCTGTCTTGTGGGCCCCTGGTGGCCCCCCCTCCACTTATGCCAGCACCCACACACACTCCATCTTCTTTCCAAAAAAAATCCCCATCCAGCTCAAGCACGAGTTCTAGCTCATTTTGCTGCGATTTTCCATCTCCTTGCTCAAAGCTCCATTCACAAAACTGCTCTGGGAGATTGTTGCTTGGTATGTGACTCCTCCATTGATCCAATTAGTTTTTGTTCTAGTGCTTTATTCATTGCAAATTTTTGCTGCATAGGTGACCATGTTCTTGAGCTTGCATGTTAAATTTATGAGGTCCCAAGTAATTCTAATTTGCTGCATAGGCTCTAGGCACTTGTAGGAGTAGTTGCTACCAATCTTGTTTAGTTTTATTCACTTTTATTATTTTGAAGTTACTAAAATTTCAGATTTTTTTCAGAAAAAGAATTATGTCTAGGAGAATGTACCAAGGTGGTTCCTCGGTAAAGAAAGGACCCAGGATTGCTATACGTGAACAAGACGAGGAACTACCGAGGGACGCAGAAGTACGAGCTTGTGAGTGGCCATCCGGCGATTTTATGGTCGAAGCGGGCTTTAAGGAGGAATTTGACGCGTATGTGCGTAATGCCGATCTAGAGGACTTCTTACATGATAAGTGTCCTCAGTACTATCAATTGACTGATTCATTTGTGCGGAGGTTTAAATATAAATGTACATGTAATTCTTTGAGTGTCCTATTTGATATCTATGATACATCTTGTACCATGGACTTAGAGGATTTTACAACTTCTTGCAAACTTCCACAGTGGGGCAATATTAATGATCCTCACAAATCTGAATTTAGAGACTTTCTTGCTAGTATTATTGTGGGAGAATCTAGGGACATTGCACAAGCTACCATAGGGAGCATTCATTTTCCTGCTATACATTATTTTGCTCTCTTCATTGGTAGATGCATTAACGGTAAAGACGAAGTATGTCATATGGGTGTCCCTGATCTTAGTGTCCTCAAGAGTGTCGTGTTAGGTAATAAAGATTACAACTTGGGGGCAATAGTCGCACGTAGGTTGCATAATAATGGTAGGGCTGGAGATTTATTTGGAGGAATTTATGCGACCCATGTGGCTAATTATCTTGGTATAGCCCCACGAGAGGGGGATATGATGTTACCTCCTGTTTATTTAGATTACGACGCTATGGTCCAACATCATTTTCTTAAGAGGAATGAACAATTCCTCCAGTATCGACTAATCTTTGACAGACGTAGCACTGTCCATGTCACTCTTCCTGCTCCTTTCCTTTTTGATTACCAGGCAAAAGGAAGATATGTTGTTACCAGGGAGGAAGCAGCTGAACACGAGGGGAGAGCAGAGGCGGCTCGCCAACATGCCGCAACTCAGGAGGCAATTGCTGCTGCATCCCAGTACGACCCCAGTTACAACTACGAATATCAGCCAGGCTACCCTTGGCATTAGACCAACTTAGGCCAAAAGCCTAAGCTTGGGGGTGTACGTATTTCTCACCGACTCTACATTCATGTTCACACACTATTCTAGTCGTCGGTGCTCATACTCTTTCATTGTATTATCCATGCTAGTTTAATTTTCTTTTTCTAGCCTTTTTCTTGTGTGTTTGTTAAACCTTGAGAAAAACCAAAAAAATTAGTTAGTTTAATTTCCATGCTTGTAGTAGAAATTAAAATGAAAACCCAAAAAGATTTCTCTTTCTTCTTCTTGTTTGTTGGGAGCTTTCCCGTGTAAATAGTTTTATTTTCTTTTCTTTCCTTTGGGGGTCGAGAGTAGAAGACCATATTGAAAATGTTTAGTGGCTCTCATATGCATGATTGTTTATTTAACATAGAGCCCATATTACTTTGTCTTCTCTCTTGAGTTGAATGCTTGCAGATTCCAGCTTAGTCCAATGCACGTGCACTATTATTATTATTATACACATTGTTCATTCGTGGAAGTGAAAGGCAATAATGACGATATATGATGGACTTATTGAGATGAGAAAAGCTGGTATGAACTCGACCTCTCTTGTTTTTGTAAATATGATGAGTTCATCGTTCCTGATCCAGCTTATTATAAAGTAAACATATTTGCAATGACATTTAGAGATTATAGTTGCTTGTGCCATGCTTGATTAGCTATGAGTTATAATGGTTTACCTTGCGTGCCAACATGCTATTCAAATGATTATGATGTGGTATGATGGGATGGTATCCTCCTTTGAATGAATTGAGTGACTCGACTTGGCACATGTTCACGCATGTAGTTGAAACAAATCAACATAGCCTTCATGACATTTATGTTCATGGTAGATTATATCCTACTCATGCTTGTATTCGGTGTGAATTAACTTTAATGCATGTTTATGACTGTTGTCGCTCTCTCAGTTGGTCGCTTCCCAGTCTTTTGCTAGCCTTCACTTGTACTAAGCGGGAATACTGGTTGTGCATCCAAACTCCTTAAACCCCAAAGTTATTCCAATGAGTCCACCATACCTTCCTATATGCGGTATTTACCTGCCGTTCCAAGTAAATTTGTATGTGCCAAACTCCAAACCTTCAAATGAAATTCTGTTTTGTATGCTCGAGCAGCTCATGTTTCAACTAGGGCTGCCTATATCTTCCATGCTAGGTGGGTTATTCTCAAGAGGAGTGGACTCCGCTCCTCATTCATAAGAAAGGGCCGGTAACCGGGATGCCCAGTCCCATGATCCAAAAAGATCAAAGCAAATCAATATAATTAAAGAAAACTTCCCCATGGCTGTTGTTAGTTGGAGGCACTCGTTGTTTCGAGCAAGCCATGGATTGATGCTTCTTGGTGGTTGGGGGGGGGTATAAACTTTTACCATTCTGTTTGGGAACTGCCTATAATGCATGTAGTATGGAGGATATAGCCATCTCATAGTTGTTGCGTTGGCAGCAAAAGTATGCCGCTCAAAATGTTATTCAATCTCTATTTTAAAATCGAGCTCTGGCACCTCTACAAATCCCTTCTTCCCTCTGTGAAGGGCCTTTCTATTTACTTTTATGTTGAGTCATCACCCTCTTATTAAAAAGCACCCGCTGGAGAGCACACTGTCATTTGCGTTCATTATTATTGGTTTATATTGGGTATGACTTGACTGGATCTCTTTTACCATGAATTACAATGTTTAGTCAGTCCTTGATCTTTAAAGGTGCTCTGCATTTATGTTTTGCGGTCTCAGAAAGGGCTAGGGAGATACCATTTTGTTATATCATGTTATGATTGTTTTGAGAAAGTGTTGTCATCTGAGTTTTATTATTATGGCTCGCTAGCTGATTATGCTATTGATATGAGTAATTACGAGACCGAGGTGTTATTGTGAGTATGGTTAGTTCATAATATTTGCTAAAACCTGAATACTAGCTTTGCATGTTTACAACAACAAGAGCAAACAGAGTTTGTAAAAGTTTTTCTTTATCACTTTCAGTTTATCAACTGAATTGCTTGAGGACAAGCAAAGGTTTAAGCTTGGGGGAGTTGATACGTCTCTAACGTATCTACTTTTCCAAACACTTTTGCCCTTGTTTTGGACTCTAACTTGCATGATTTTAATGAAACTAACCCGGACTAACGTTGTTTTCAGTAGAACTGCCATCATGTTGTTTTATGTGTAGAAAAGAAAAGCTCTCGGAATGTCCAGAAAATCCACGGAGGCACTTTTTGGAAAATATAAAAAATACTGGTGAAAGAATCAAGACCAGGGGGCCCACACCATGTCCACGAGGGTGGGGGCGTGCCTCCCTGTCTCGTGGGCCCCCTCAGGCTCCACCGACCTCGGGTAGGGGGTCCCGATCTGTGCGTCTAAGGCTAATGGTAACAGGAGGCAAGGGACACAATGTTTTACCCAGGTTCGGGCCCTCTCGATGGAGGTAAAACCCTACTTCTTGCTTGATTGATCTTGATGATATGAGTATTACAAGAGTTGATCTACCACGAGATCGTAGAGGCTAAACCCTAGGAGCTAGCCTATGATGATTATGATTGTCTTGGTCGTCCCTATACGGACCAAACCCTCCGGTTTATATAGACACCGGAGGGGGCTAGGGTTTACACAGAGTCGGTTAGAAAGAAGGAAATCTACTATCCGGATCGCCAAGCTTGTCTTCCACGCAAAGGAGAGTCCCATCCGAACACGGGACGAAGTCTTGAGTCTTGTACCTTCACGTCCCAACATTCCGGCCAAAGTATATAGTCCGGCTGTCCGGATACCCCCTAATCCAGGACTCCCTCGGTAGCCCCTGAACCAGGCTTCAATGACGATGAGTCCGGCGTGTAGATCGTCTTCGACATTGCAAGGCGGGTTCCATCTCCGAACATTCCAAAGTAGATTAATGATTGTGTCTGGCTTTGTGAGATAATTTCCGCACATCACCGTAGAGAGCATAGCACTTCATAAATCTTGATCTGCAGACGATTTTTGTATGGCGTGCTCCTGCATCATGGCCCGGCCCAATACAAACCGGTTTTTCTTGGCCTACCTCGATACGCGTCGCGAGGCAGTCTTATTGGTGCACCTCGCCAGAGCAAAGATCGTGTTCCCCTTATTGCAGGATCTTCCATCAATACGGGCGCGTGCAACCCCATGACGCCTGTTAGTATGACTCCGTGTTTTTAGGAAAGTCCCAAGCGGTTACGCCGCGGACGCTTGATATTCACCCCCCTTATAAAGGGGTCGAGGCCTATCCCTCTTTTACACCACTCTTGTGCCTTCTCACATCTTGAGTTCTAACACCCGAAGCCCACGCTCAAGCACCTCGGATCCTCAATCATGTCCGGATCCAACCTTCAAGGCCGGTGGGTGGCCTCCTCGGTCACAGAAGAGGACATTGCGAAGCTTAGGAAGGTCGGATATCTGACCGCCGACATCAAGCACAGGCTTCCTTCTCCAGGGCAGGTCATCCCTACTCCCGAGCCCAACGAGAGCATCGTATTTGTTTCTCACTTCCTCCGCGGCTTAGGCTTCACCCTTGATCCCTTTGTGAGAGGGCTCATGTTCTATTACGGGCTAGATTTTCATGATCTAGCTCCAGACGCCATCCTTCACATCTCGTCGTTCATCGTCATGTGTGAAGCTTTTCTCCACGTCACTCCGCACTTCGGCTTATGGCACAAGATCTTCAATGTGAAGCAGAAGATGATTGAGGGGCGACACGCGGAGTGCGGAGGTGCTGTAATAAGCAGGAACGTCGACGCCCCTGGCCAGAGGGCTCCTTCCCAGAGGTGTCCGATCTATGGCAGCGGAGGTGGTTTTACATCACGGCTCCCAGAGGCACAAAGTGGGTGGCTGCCCCCGACTTCCGTTCGGGCCCTCCTCCTCAGCTAGCGTCATGGACCAATGTAGGACGGGATTGGGGGTCTGCTAATGATGTACCAACACTGCATAGCCGTATCCAGTAGCTTCTTGAGAGGGACATTAGCCTAGTCAGCATAATTCAGGTAATGCTAGTCCGACGGATGTTGCCGTGTAAACGCCGACCTCTTTGGAAGTGGGAGTTCAATCCGGAAGGTCTGCGGACTATTCTGCACTCCTTCGGCCTGACGCTCGAAGGGATGTGTAAGTTATACTTGGGACCACAAGTAAAGTGTCCAGACACCATCGAGGATGCGGGCCTGAGCTGCAATCGCTCAGATACCCAAGTAAGTAACCCAGAAACCAAACACTTCGTTTATATTTCTCATAACATTATTCTGAAAATCCTCCGTGGCCAGGAATGGCTCAGAAAGGCGGAGAGAATCAGGTGTTCGGCACCACTTCCCGAAGGCTCGCCAAGTCCCGCCATAGCCAAGATGCTTGGTCGTGTGCTAAGTAAAGTGCCCTCGGGGAAAGGCTAAGGGAAGAATAGAGAAGCAGAACTTCACACATTGCACATCCAAACCGGGGGAATTGGTACCTCCCAGAGGAGGATAGTCGGCGAGGGGAATCTAAGGTCTCCTCCCCTCGCGGGAAGAAGAGGGCCGCCTCCGTAGACTTGGAGACGGAGGCGCCCAGACAGGGGAAGAAAACTTCACCAGGGGGCCCTGCCCCGAAGGGCGTCTTCACCGCGCCATTCCCGCAAATGGGCCAGCCCTCAGCCGAGCTATAAGTTAACCGTAAATACAAAGCTTAGTGCCTCCTCCTCCAAGAACAGTAACCAGGATCCATTCTTTGCAGTCCGTCTAGCAGCTCTTCTCGACAGAGTTCGTGTTCGGGGGATCTCCTTCCGGAGATGATGGAGAGTGAAACCCCACCAACCTCTCCGCCTCATGGGGCGGGCGACCCCGAGGTGTCGTCATAGAGGAGTCCAGATTTGCCGAGGCCAGAAGTTAGTACTTCGGCCGCCCTGAGTCCAGAGAGTTTGGCTTCCACGGGGGGCGATAAGGAAGGTCCGGCACAGTTTGGAGACCGGACAGATACGTTGTTGGGCCTTCTGGAGCAAGCTGCTCTCTCGGAGGATCACCGTTCATTAATGAGCATGGTGCTTAAGAAGATTTCATCCGCCACAAGCGGGTTGAATGAAGCTTTTATGAGCCTGCTCAGAGGCTTTGAGGTATGAAACGAAATACGTAATTCTTGATTTATGGCGCATGCGCTAGGTGTGCTCCATATGGATAGTAGCCCCTGAGACTCTGGTTGCCAGCCCAAGGCAGCAAACGGAGGATCACATCATTGAATAATGAGCATACTGTGTTTTATGCACAGGTGGCTAAGGGTCCGGCAGCTGACCGGTCTGTTGAAGTCACCCAACTGAGGCGACAGATTGGAGTTATTGATGCCGATATCACACTTGTGAACGAGCGGCTGAACGAGTCACAAGGTATGTTCTCTGCTTTCCTTATTTGTTATAGGAAAAATTGAGAGGAGCATAATGTTAATGTTATATGCTTGGACTATAGACGGAGCTGCTGCCGTGGAAGCCCTGAGGGCGGAGCTTGCCCTGGTCAAGGAACAAGCCTGGGCTAGCAATGCGGCTGCACTAAAGGCGGCCGAAGAGTTGAGAGCCGAACAGGCTGCTCATCGCCGAAGCGAAGACAAAATAGCCGAGATGGCTGTGGAGCTAAAAAACGCCGCCGACCGGTATGAGCTCCTTGAAAAAGATAATAAGGCTAATTCGGCTGACCTGAAAAAGGCCCTTGATGCGGCCAAGGAGACGCGTTCCGAGATTAGGGATGCGTGGGAGGAGCTTCGACAGGCCGGAGAAATCGCGGCTGGAAACCCTTATTTGTTGTGGATGAAGTTTTTAGATCCGAAGTACGCTCCTCTGGATCGACGCTGGAGTCCTGCAGACGCCTATGCGGATTTGGCGAAGAGTACGGCTGATGCGGCCAAGTTTTTCGAGGATCAAAAAGATAATGAAGTGGAAAAGTTGTTCTGGTTGCAATTCAGTGCTCCAACGTGTACATTGTGGTTGAGTGAGAGGATGGTTGTTGTGGCCGAGCTCCATAGGCTATCCGGACTTGCAATGCAGTCTGTAATAGACCATCTATGGCCGAAGGGGCCTAAGCCAGACAGTTATTTTGGTTTAGTGCAACAATTCCTTGGTGCCGTATCGCGGATCGATGCCATGAAGAGGTCGGCGTGCATAGAGCGTGCACGGATGGCTCTTGCCCGCGTTAAAGCATATTGGACAAATATGGAGGCCACCATCATTGCGACCCAGAATCCGGCGGGAGGCCAGGATCCGACCAAGCACTATTTGGAGCAGGTAGTAGAGGGTGCTCGCTTAATAGAGGCTCAGTGCTCGAAGAATGTCATGTTCGAGTGACAAATCGTGTCATTGTAAAAACAATGTTATTTTAATTATGGAGGCTATGTTTATACTTTTCTCCCGAAGTGTTATTGTGCCTCCTGTGCGGCCGTTTTATGTATATATGCAATTTTGAAAGTTAGCAGTAGTTGGCTTCAGCCCCCACGCATATAATGCGGGGGTGTTCTCGAAAATATGTGTAATCACACTTGATCCAACGTCTTGGTCCATTAAGGAGGCGATCGCATGTCGAACTAGGCAACCGGACTATATAGCTTAAACACTTTCACTTAGCCATAGGAGTTTGACGGTGGGGCTACTATGTAGCCCCTTGTACCTTTGCGTGCATCTGAATCTGGGCACGTGTGTACATGACCGGTAAACGGTCCTTCGTTAATGCGGAGGAACCCTAAAGGTTCCGATAAGTCTTTGAGTGGTTGAACAGTCTCTTGCTATATCATGACAGTCAATTTTCGGCTTTCTCTACTGAGGTGCTCATCCGGAATAACCAGGGCACAATCACAGTAGTTCTCCTTTGGCCGCCTTAGCCGATAAGGACGGAACGTAAGGCGGCAAACCCAGGAGCCAGGCAAACCCAACATTTGACCAAAGACATGATTCGGAGCTGATGCATATAAGGCCAAACTCACGACGCCGAACACTCCCGAAGGTAATCGGACTTTATAACATATATTGGGCTGAGTAACGCCCTTTATTATAAACAGTGTATTCCCAGGTACGTGCATTAGTCTGTCGTGGCGAAATGCCAATAACGGCAGTATCCTCTGTGTGTGTAGTACCCATGGGATGTGTAAGCAACAAGAGACAATAAAGAAGGTTTACACAGGGGCTTAATCTAAAGAGAAACCTTTGAGCGGGGCCTTGCTGCACGTTTGCACCTTTGTCCCTGTTGTGCCGTGTCCTAGGAGGGTGCCGCACGATTGGTGTCTGTAAAAAGAAAAACTCATGTAGAAGAGTATGACGTATGCGTGCGAAAAGTTGGCTATCACTAATGGATAGTAAAAGTGCAAGACATTGGCCTGTTAATAAGGTCAGGCCGAGAATTGGGCTTTATTAACTATCTACAACCCCTGGTGTCCTCTATGGGATTACATGTGTGGCGCCTAGATCAGGTTTATCTGGGCTGCCGGAGCCGTGGTCTTAACGACCAATCATGCTTTCTGGTATTAGAGGCCGCTTAGAGTCCGGCTGCTGGAGCCGTCGCGTATTCTTCCGCGCGTAAGGAACGCTCTGTGTTTCCGTTAACGGTGATGACGCCACGTGGACCGGGCATCTTGAGTTTAATGTAGGCGTAGTGCGGTACTGCGTTGAAGCGGGCGAAGGCCGTTCTCCCAAGGAATGCATGATAGCCGCTTTGGAGGGGGCGATGGTGAAGAGTAGTTCTTCGCTTCTGGAGTTGCCCTGGGGAACCGAATATTACCTCCAGTACGAGGGAGCCCCTGCAGTGGGCTTCAACACCTGGTATCACCCCTTCAAAGGTGGTGTTACTTTGGCTGATTCTGGATGGGTCTATCCCCATCCTGCGGACACTGTCCTGGTATATTAGATTAAGACTACTGCCGCCGTCCATGAGGACGTGAGTGAGATGGTATCCATCGATTATTGGGTCGAGCACCAAGGCAGCTGATCCTCCGTGCCGAATACTAGTCGGGGAGTCCCTGTGATCAAAAGTGATCGGGCAGGCCGACCAGTGGTTAAGTTTGGGTGCGACGGGCTCTATAGCATATGCGTCTCAGAGCGCACGTTCGCGCCTTCTCGTGGGTATGTGAGTCGCGTGGGTCATGTTTACTGTTTTTACCTCTGGTGGGAATTTTTTTTCTGTCCCCCAGTGTTCGGCTGGCGAGGCTCATCCTCGTATTCACTTGGTGTTTCCCTTCCCTTGTGTTTGGCATTTAATTTGCCGGCCTGCTTAAAGTCCCAGCATTCTCCGTGAGTGTGGTTCGCAAGTTTTTCGGGGGTGCCATGGACTTGGCATAGTCTATCCAGGACTTTGTTCAGTCCGGACGGTCCTTCTTTGCTGCCTTTAAGTGGCTTCTTTTGTTGACCGGGTCGAGAGCCCCTGAATCCGGCATTGACCGTTGTGTTGTCCGGACTTTCTTCCTTGTTTCGACGTTTGTTTTTATTGCGCCATGGCTTCCCATTGCCATCCCTGATTTCGGATGTACTTGGGTAGCTGGTGCCTCTACGGGCCAACCAGTTGTCTTCACCCGCGCAAAAAGCGGGTCATAAGGCTTGTTAGGGCTGCCATTGTCCTTGGCTTTTCTTGGCCGAGGTGTCTGGCGAGCCACTCATCCCAGATACTGTGCTTGAAGGCCGCTAGGGCTTCGACATCCGGGCAGTCGACAATTTGATTCTTCTTAATGAGGAATCTATTCCAAAGCTTGTGGGCGGACTCTCCGGGCTGTTGAATTATGTGACTTAAATCGTCCGCGTCCAGAGGTCGGACATAGGTCCCTTGAAAATTGGCCCTGAAAGCATCCTCGAGTTCCTCCCAACTTCCGAATGAATTTTCGGGGAGGCTTTTCAACCAGTGTCGAGCTGGTACCTTCAATTTGAGGGGAAGATATTTGATGGCGTAGAGGTCGTCCCCACGAGCCATGAGGATATGCAGGATAAAATCCTCAATCCAGACCCCCGAGGTCTGTCGTTCCGTCATATGCCTCTATGTTCACAGGTTTAAAACCCTGTGGAAATTCGTGGTCTAGCACCTCTTCGGTGAAGCACAGAGGGTGAGCATCCCCTCTATATTTGGACGTGTTGTGGCATGCCGCCGGCTGTTGTTGTGTCCGGTGCTGATTCCGAACTGGTATCCGATCATTCTGATCGTTTTGGTGACCATAGTCCTGCGCCGGGGCGTGTCTTCTAGATCCATAGATGGACCTGGTCGCGCTAGCCTTTTTATCCAGGAGCTCACGTAAATCGTGTGCGACGTCAGTAGCTGCTCTATTGTGGTTACGAAGTGGTTGGTTCGGCCTATTGGCCGTATTGTTCTTCGGTGGAACGGCCTCATCGTCGAATTCTGGTAGCAGCTTGCGCTTTGGATAGCTCTTTGTTTGGCAATCATCGCCGTACTTTTCTTCAGTGTCTAGTACTTTATTCCATCTGCAATTGAGCGTTTCCTGTGCGTCTTTAAGCTTTTGCTTTTGCTTCTTTAGACTTCTCGCAGTGGCCAGCAGCCTTCTGTGGAGGTTATCTCGTTCCAAGCGTGTTTCCGGGATGATGAATGCGTCGTCGTCCGGACTGTGCTCCATTTCCGGGGTCGTTTGATGAGTTCGTCCCTCGGGATCACTGTGATTGGGCGTCTGCTCCGGGCTGTGTTCGGCGTGACCTGGCTCATCCTGCTCCATCGCTGGGTCCATATGGTCGTTGTTGCCTTCGGAGTTGACTGGGGTGTCGATCTTTCTAGCGCTATTATCGCTATTTTTACTGTGGCTAGACTTAGAGCGGCGTCTACGCCATCGTTTTGGCTTTTGTCTGAGGGTTTTATCCTCCGTTCCATCGCCATCGTCCTCCTTAGGCGTATCCACCATGTATATATCATATGATGAGGTGGCAGTCCAGCGCCCCGTGGGTGGTGGTTCTGAATCGTCTCCTGCGCCAACGTCCATATCGTCGGTGTCATCAGAGTCGAAGTCAAGCATGTCTGTTACGTTGTCGACAGTGGCTATGAAGTGGGTGGTGGGTGGGCAACAAATTTCTTCATCGCATTCTTCCCCTTTGAGCCGGACATAGTTCGGCCAAGAGTCTCCTGACGAGGAGAGAGACTTTAATGAGTTCAGCATGTCGCCAAAGGGCGAGTGCTGGAAGATATCCGCGGCGGCAAATTCCATTACTGGAGCCCAGCCAGAATCGGCAGGCTCGGGGGCGCGCGGTCTGGAACCTACGGCCGGACACAAGTCCAGGGGTCCGTAGACACAGGCTTCCCTGGGTATGAAGTCTGTGTTCGGCTCTACTACCGATGAGTGTGCGGTCTCCAGGGGGGTCCATCCACCCTTCTTCAGACGACGCAATCTGCCCCGGATTTAGATCCGGAGTATTGTCTGACAGCAGGTCTAAGCCGTGCTCATCGTAACTATTCGGCGCTCCTGGCATAGGCCCGGATCCGTCAAAGATCAAGTCTCCGCGGATATCGGACGTGTAGTTCAAGTTTCCGAACCTGACCTGACGGCCAGGGGCGTAGCTATCGATCTAGTCCAGATGGCCGAGCGAATTCGCCCGCAGTGCGAAGCCGCCGAACACAAAAATCTGCCGGGGAGAAAGGTCTCACCCTGGACCGCGTTGTTGATGATTGAAGGAGCCATCGAGCCTTGCAGCGATGACACAGAGGAACTCTCAATCAAAGCACCAATGTCGGTGTCAAAACCGGCGGATCTCGGGTAGGGGGTCCCGATCTGTGCGTCTAAGGCTAATGGTAACAGGAGGCAAGGGACACAATGTTTTACCCAGGTTCGGGCCCTCTCGATGTAGGTAAAACCCTACTTCCTGCTTGATTGATCTTGATGATATGAGTATTACAAGAGTTGATCTACCACGAGATCGTAGAGGCTAAACCCTAGGAGCTAGCCTATGATGATTATGATTGTCTTCATCATCCCTATACAGACCAAACCCTCCGGTTTATATAGACACCGGAGGGGGCTAGGGTTTACACAGAGTCGGTTACAAAGAAAGAAATCTACTATCCGGATCGCCAAGCTTGTCTTCCATGCAAAGGAGAGTCCCATTCGGACACGGGACGAAGTCTTGAGTCTTGTACCTTCACGTCCCAACAGTCCGGCCAAAGTATATAGTCTGGCTGTCCGGATACCCCCCTAATCCAGGACTCCCTCACCCACCCCCTATCCACGAGGGTGGGGAGCGCCCCCTGTCTCGTGGGCCCCCTAAGGCTCCACCGACCTCAACTCCAACTCCATATATTCTGTTTCATGGAGAAAAAAATCAAAGAGAAAGTTTCATCGCGTTTTACGATACGGAGCCGCCGCCAAGCCCTAATCTCTCTCGGGAGGGCTGATCTGGAGTCCGTTCGGGGCTCTAGAGAGGGGGATTCGTCGTCGTCATCATCATCAACCATCCTCCATCACCAATTTCATGATGCTCACCGCCGTGCGTGAGTAATTCCATCGTAGGCTTGCTGGACGGTGATGGTTTGGATGAGATTTACCATGTAATCAAGTTAGTTTTATTAGGGTTTGATCCCTAGTATCCACTATGTTCTGAGATTGATGTTGCTATGACTTTGCTATGCTTAATGCTTGTCACTAGGGCCCGAGTGCCATGATTTCAGATCTGAACCTATTATGTTTTCATGAATATATGTGTGTTCTTGATCCTATCTTGCAAGTCTATAGTCACCTATTATGTGTTATGATCCGACAACCCCGAAGTGACAATAATCGGGATACTTCTTGGTGATGACCATAGTTTGAGGAGTTCATGTATTCACTATGTGCTAATGCTTTGTTCCGGTTCTCTATTAAAAGGAGGTCTTAGTATCCCTTAGTTTCCGCTAGGACCCCGCTGCCACGGGAGGGTAGGACAAAAGATGTCATGCAAGTTCTTTTCCATAAGCACGTATGACTATATTCGGAATACATGCCTACATTACATTGATGAACTGGAGCTAGTTCTATATCACCCTATGTTGTAGCTATTACATGAGGAATCACATCCGACATAATTATCCATCACTGATCCAATGCCTACGAGCTTTTCACATCTTGTGCTTCGCTTACTTACTTTTCCGTTGCTATTGTTACAATCACTACAAAACCCAAAAATATTACTTTCGCTACCTTTACCTTTATTATCATACTACTTTGCTACTAAATACTTTGCTGCAGATACTAAGTTATCCAGGTGTGGTTGAATTGACAACTCAACTGCTAATACTCAATAATATTCTTTGGCTCCCCTTGTGTCGAATCAATAAATTTGGGTTGAATACTTTACCCTCGAAAGTTGTTGCGATCCCCTACACTTGTGGGTTATCACGCAACAAACACAAGCATCACAAAAATGGTGATAACGCTGAAGACACGACAGTTAATGCCGGATTCAGTGGCTCCAAGTCCGATCAGCGAAAAAAACCATTCAAAAATAACAATTCGGGCCCGTCCAGTCTGGACCGCATACTCGACCATCCATGCCAAATTCATGGCACCCCAGGAACACCAGCAAATCATACCAACAGAGAATGTTGGGTCTTCAAACAAGCCGGCAGGTCAGGTGCCGAAAACAAGGAGAAGGGGTCTCAAAGCGATGACGACAACGAGGAGCCCCGATCACCGAACACAGGAGGGCAAAAGAAATTTCCCCCGCAAATCAAAACGGTGAACAGGATAAACGCCACCCACATTCCCTAGCTGGAACGGATGTGCACTCTTAGGGATTCGACTTAACGGAGCCAGTCGCCCCACAACATAAACTATGGCCGATCACCTTCGATCGTACGGATCGTCCGGCCAATACCAATCAGGGCAATTCAGCCGCACTAGTCCTTGACCCAATAATTGACGGGTTCCACCTCACACGAGTCCTTATGGACGGAGGCAGCAGTCTAAACCTGCTATATCAGGACACAGTGCGCAAGATGGGTATTGATCTTTCGATAATCAAACCCACTAAAACCACCTTTAAAGGTGTTATACCAGGTGTGGAGGCCCATTTTACAGGCTCCATCACTGTGGAGGTAGTCTTCGGTTCACCGGACAATTACCGTACCGAAGAGTTAATCTTCGACATCGTCCCTTTTCGCAGTAATTACCATGCACCGCGTTTGCTTGATTCAGTGCGGTGCCACATTACGCCTACCGAAAGCTCAAGATGCCCGGTTCACGCAGCGTCATAACACTTAATGGCAAGGCCGAACTCACCCTCTGTGCCGAAGAGTATACCGCCGCCTTAACAGCAGAAGCAACGAGTGGCATCTTTCAATCGAACCTCGAATCGACGGCCAAGCTCCCGGACACCATCAAGGGAGTCCGAACTATTTCGCGGCAAGATAGCCCGGCTCGTCCGGAGCTCAATTAAAACACTCCGTCAGTAAACGGAGGCAGCGCTAGGATAGGACACACAATGCAGCTTAACCGCTCCGTGGCACACAAATATATTTTTGCACTTTCTTTGCAGGTCCAGTTTTGCGTAGGCCAGGACTAGCGACATGGAAACAGCTTGAATGCGTAAGGGTATCCTCAGATATGCCCCTTGATGACCATCCGATTACACTCCGGATCCGCACACAGCCTCCTCCCGCTTGATCTCAGCTGGTTCCAAAGTCATATTTCTTTTTATCACATTACTTGTATTCGTACACATCGACATGTTATTCAATTACAACATGTGGCTTTATATGACGCTTATCTGCTGTTGTTTCTTATTGACACTCTTTGTCAAATGGCATCCGTACACCGCGATATGCCTTAACATGCCAGGGGCTTCATTGTACCCATAATAACGGCAGAAAAGTCCGAACACCTTCGCGGTCGTTCGGCACCCCGAACTTATAGCATTATATGCATCAGCTCTGAATCATGTCTTGGGTCAATAGTTGGGTTTGCCCGGCTCCCATGTTTTGTTGCCTTACGTTCCGCTATATCGGCTAAGGCGGCACAGGGAGAACTACTGCGATTGTGTCCCGGTTCTTCCGGACGAGCGCCTCAGTAGAGAAAGCCGAAAACTGACTGTCATGATACGGCGAGAGCTGGTCAGCTGTTCGAGAGGTTGTAAAATCTTTAAGGATTTCTTCCGCATTATGCGATAACTAATGCAGCGTGCGATGGATCGGCTTTTCTTCCAATCAGGTGCTTATAGAGCCCCTCGTGCGGTCTTCCGAACACCAGGGGTTGCGCCTACCTTCCTTTTGTCAAACTCCTATGGCTAAGTGAGAGTGATAAAGCCCTGTAGACCGATTGCCGGATTCGTTGTGCAGAACACCTCCTTCAAGGACCCAAAAGTGGGATAAAGAGTGCTCAGGTTCATCCTGAACACCCCCGTACTTCCTACGTGGGGGCAGAAGCCGACGACTGGCAAACTCTTAGGATTAATATATAAAACGACCGTGCAGGAGGAAAAACTTTCAAATAACAGGAAATAAATAATAGAAATGACCTTGTTCAACATTACAAAGGACAACATGACTGTATTCATGGAAATATAATGTCATTGGTGCATTGCTCCGCCGCAAGGCGGGATCCTTTGAGGACACTATCATAATATAATTCGGGCTTGCGGTGCTCCTTCCCCTCCGGCGGTCCCTCGATCATCAGCTTTTCAGCATCCATATTTCCCTAGTGCACCTTTCCGCGAGCGAAGGCCATTCGCGTACCCTCCATACAGACCAACCGCTTGATGACTTCGAGTCGAGGGCAGGCACTCACAAGCCGCTTCACGAGCCCGAAGTAGCTGCTTGGAATCGGCTCGGTGGGCCATAGCCGGATAATTAAATCCTTCATGGCTAGTTCAACATCCCTGGCCTCGTGCTGCTCATGAAGAGACTGCTCTGCGGCTGCCTTCTTCTCAGCTTCGGCCATAGCCTTCTTAAGAGCCTCAATTTCGGCCGTCGCCCCCAGAGCATATCATAAAAATATTTTCATCATATTAACTTATTCATTCGCGCTAATGCGAACAAGGTTTTGCATACCTTGGTTATCCTCCAAATGTTTCTTCATTTGGCTGAGTTCTTCTTCGGCCCGCTCTAGACTCTGCTTCAGTCCGGAGACTTCCACAGTATGAGAGGCATCAGTCGCTACAGACGCCTGCTTACAAAATAAAAAGAGGAAGAGATGCCATAAAGTGAGTCTCTTGCAAACATATATTTTTTATCCTCTGTCCGGCTCCTTCTTTCACCGAACAGTGTATCAGGGGCTACTACCTATACTATGACACTCTTCGAAACCTCACAAAACATACCACCAAGCCCGTTATAAGGCTGACGCAGGCTTCATTTAGTCCACTCTCAGCGGACTGAATCTTCTCAATCACCGCACCCATAAGGGCACAGTGTTCGTCGATGATGGAGGCGCTCTTCAACGCTGCTGATAAAGTATCCGACACCTCTGGTTGGACAGAGGTCTCCGGTGGAATAGGCGCACCCCCTCCAGCCGAGGGGGGCTGCCTTCCTGATTTTGGAGCCTATCGGTCTCAGGAATTGCGTCCGGCTGGGGGCCGAATTCAAGATAGCCCCCGCCTTCAACATCCATGGGAGCCCTTTCTCCCGTGTGTCCGGCCCTTGAAGTTTGACTTTCTGGCGCCGCCTTGACAATCTTTTCCCCCCTCCTTTGCCTGGGTCCCTCTGGGACGATACCTCAGTGTCGTTCATGTGTTTTGAGGAGGGGGCCTTTGGGGGTGTCCCGCTGTCCATAGCATTCGAGCCCAGTAAATCCTCCGATGAGGATGGTTTGGTGCGGGACCTCGCCGGACTGCAAAACAGTATGGCTCAATGATTAAAACGTCATGCCGTAGTGAGTCCGGATGTGTAAACATGTTCGGATTTTATATACTCATGAGTTCACCAGGGGCTAGGCCCTGGGATCCCACTCCGGGCTGCTGTCGGTAGCGGTGGTGGACTCCTCCAGAAGGGGAGTTTTTTCCTTCTTAGGCGACTCGGCCTCCAAAGATGTGGAGGCCATCCTTTTGTTTCTTCCACTCACTAGGGATTGGTCTTCCTCCTCTTCCTCGTCCTCTCCGGAGGAAGAGCGGACATCAGAGTATTCGGATATTGTGTCCGGAGTGCCACGACGACGAAGGCCGCCCCAGGTCTTTTTGGCCTCCTTCTCGGCCTTCTTCTTCGGCGCCTTGTAAGTCGCCGGGACCAACATCTTCGTCAGAAGTGGGCCAGGTGGTTCTTTCGGCGGTTGGACCGGACAGTAGATCCGCCCCGCCTTCTTCGTCCAGCCCTTGGAGAGTTGTGGAAAACACATTAAGCATTTCCCATGGGTTATGCGAATAAACGTATGACTTGCCAACATATAATGACTTACCGAACTTGCAGGGCTGGACAGTTGGTACCTGTGGTCCTCGGCTGAGTCCGGTCATGATTTGCCGGACTTGAAAAGCACCTTGCAGATGTCCTTGTGCGAGGATCCAAAGAGCTCTAGCAGGGTCTGGTGCTTGGCCAGGTCGAATTCCCATAAATTGCAAACCCGGTGTTGACAAGGAAGGATCCGGTGAACTAACATCACCTGGACTACATTGACAAGTTTGATATTCTTGTCTTCCATATCCTTGACGCGTGTCTGGAGCACTGACAATTCGTCAGGTGAAGACCAGTGCGGGCCCTTCTTGGGCCAGGACGTAAGCCACAAAGGAGCTCGGGATCGGAATTCAGGAGCTGCCGCCCATTTTGGGTCGCGCGGCTCGGTAACGTAGAAGAACTGCTGCTTCCACCCTTTGACGGAATCATTGAAAGTACCTGATGGCCATGTGACGTTGGGCATCTTGCTCACCATGGCACCTCCGCACTCGATGTGCTCGCCGCTCACTACGTTGGGCTTCACATTAAAGATCTTCACCCATAAGCCGAAGTGCGGCGAGATGCGGAGAAAGGCCTCGCACACGACGATGAATGTCGAGATGTTGAGAAAGGAATTTGGGGATAGATCGTGAAAATCGATCCCGTAGTAATACATGATGTCGCGAAAGAATGGGTGGAGGGGAAACCATAGCCCGCGGACAAAGTGAGGGAGGAATACAACCCTCTAGTGGGGTTCCGGGGTTGGAACGATCTGTCCCACCATCGGGAGACGATGGCTGATGTTCTTGGCCAGATACCCGGCCTCCCGAAGCTTTTTAATATCCTTCTCCCGGACGGTAGAGGCCATCCACATGCCTGCTGCTCCGGATTCGGACATTCTCGGAGGGCCTTTGTGGGCGGAGAAGACGAACGCTTGGGCGTTGGAGCTCGAGTGAGAGAGAATGGATGAGTAGAGGAAGGAGAAGGCATGGGTGAAAAGGGGGAGTCCTTATCTCCTTATAAAGGCAGCAGGGATCCTGCGCCTCCCCACTTGCCCGATAAACTCGCTTATTCCCCAAGCGTCGTGTTCATGGCGCGGTTCGGTTACCCACACCCGTATTGATGAGAATCCCATGATAAGGGGACACGATCTCTGCTTCGACAAGACGTGCCAAGTAAACCAACTCGCAATATGTGTAGCAGCTGGTTGAGAAGAACGGTTCGAATGATGACCGTGCCGTGGCGTGATGTCACGCTGTGAAAAGTTGTCAATAGACTAGATTTGTGGAATATTGTACTCTCTACGGTGGTATGTGGAATTTGTTTTGTAGAGCCGGACACGATCCTTGTGTTCAAAATCTTCTATGGAGTATTCGGAGAACGAACCCGCCTTGCAATGCCGAAGACAATCTGCGCACCGGACTCATCGTCATTGAAGCCTGGTTCAGGGGCTACTGAGGGAGTCCTGGATTAAGGGGTCCTCGGACGGCCGGACTATGTACTTGTGCCGGACTATTGGACTATGAAGATACAAGATTGAAGACTTCGTCCCGTGTCCGGGTGGCACTCTCCTTTGCGTGGAAGGCAAGCTAGGCAATTTGGATATGTAGATCTCCTTCTCTGTAACCGACTCTGTGTAACCCTAGCCCCCTCCGGTGTCTATATAAACCGGAGGGTTTAGTCCGTAGGACAACAACAATCATAATCATAGGCTAGCTTCTAGGGTTTAGCCTCTACGATCTCGTGGTAGATCAACTCTTGTAATACTCATATCATCAAGATCAATCAAGCAGGAAGTAGGGTATTACCTCCATCGAGAGGGCCCAAACCTGGGTAAACATTGTGTCCCCCGCCTCCTGTTACCATTAGCCTTAGACGCACAGTTCGGGACCCCCTACCCGAGATCCGCCGGTTCTGACACCGACACCCGCCACCGCCAACACCACCCGGCCAAGCGCCGGGGGCGCCCGTCAGCGGCGGCGGGGAGGAAAGGCGAAAGGGGGGGCGAAGGTGGAGGGGCTTGCGCCGCCCCGACCACCTCCCGGGGAGGCGACACGGGGCGGATCCGGGAGGAGGGAGAGGGGGGAAGGGGCGGAGGTAGCCGGCGGCGGTGGGGGGCCTAGGAAGGCCGGCGGCGGAGGGGGGGAGGGAGGAAACCTAGCTCACGGGGCGGAGGAGGGAGAGGAGAACACAAACCTAGCTCCACCGTCGACGATGGTCGCTACTCCTCCTTCCCCTAGTGCATAACAAAGGTCTAGCACAAGGAGAAGAAGAAGCTACCCCCACCGACAACAATCGACTTTCTTCTTCTCTCATATATGGTGGAGACTCTCCCTCATTGATTTTTTGACTGTCATGTATGGAGCCCCGACAGACTTAAAGTCAACTCGAAATGTTGTTTAATTCTCTTTCTAGCAAATCCGAGGCACTCGTTATTTCCTACATATTCTAGCACAAGTCATGCTAAAATTCACGGAAGAATCCGGCATGACCTTTGCTAAAATAGGATATATCGAGCGTCTGAAATTTGCCGGAACGGAAATGAATCAACACTCCGGCAAAACATAGGCCACTTGGGCAAGCACTAGTACTACAGAACAGTACATATCACATTTCTAAATCTCCATCATATTTGAAAGACCTACATTGAAAATTTACTATTCCATGAACATTGTCACAGCTACTCATGTAGCTACTACTCTACTACAACTATGAAAACATCTACATCATCATCGACATGGGGATTTGGCTGGTCTCACCTCGAGGTCGGAGGTGATCGGTGATGGGGACGACGGCGGGGATGATGCAGGGGCTCCTTGATTTCTGCAAAAAAAAATTAAATAGAAACATTATTATCCTCATATTAGGACTTAGTGAAACCCTATGTCTAAAACATCCTAGTTCTAGCCCTAACATTTACTAAAATACCTTGTTCTAACCCTAAAAATTGAAAAGACCTATACATTTACTAAAAATACCCTAGTTCTAGCCCTAACATCCGCCCATCCATCCATCTATCTATATGTCCTCATAAACCCTAGTTCTAATCATCGACATGGGCATTTTCATATTTTATTTGATAACGACATCGAATAAATAAAAAAATCTATTGTATTCAAAAGACTTACATTTACTGAAATTTTTCTAATTTTCTGTTCTATTCTACATTACTAATTTTCTATTCTATTCAAAAGAAGAAATTTTACTAAAATTTCCTCTTCTATTCAAAAGACCTACATTTACTTATTTTTTTCAATTCTATTAAAAACCTACTTTTACTAAAAAATATCTCATATAGCATAATACATTTCTGTACCTAAAAATTTCTATCACTAATTTATTTTACTAAAAAATTCTATACCTAAATTTTAATACAAAGAGAGGTGGGAGGAGGAGGAGGGAGTGAGGGCCTCAGGAGGTTGGGGGAGGGAGGAGAGAGGAGGGCAGTGGGAGGAGGGAGGAGGGAGCAGGGCGGTCGGAGAAGGGAGGAGGAGCCCCGGCGGGAGGAAAGAG
Organism: Triticum timopheevii; assembly: GCA_963921465.1. NCBI lineage: Eukaryota > Viridiplantae > Streptophyta > Magnoliopsida > Poales > Poaceae > Triticum > Triticum timopheevii. The sequence goes on along the minus strand of OY997264.1, from coordinate 43,113,939 downwards.
GAGAGAGAGGGTCGTCGAAGGGAGGAGAGAGGAGGGTGGCGAGAGGAGGAGGGAGGAGGGAGGAGGCAGATTCCTTGGGGGCGCTGGTGGGTGACAGCGGCGACGGTGGGCGACGGCGGGAGACGGCGGCAACAGCGCGCGGCGGAGTGAGCGAGTGAGAGTGTGAGGGAGAGAGTGAGGACGAGCGCGGGCGGGGTGGGGATAAGGTGCCCATAGTAGTAGCACTGGTTCGTAACCAGCGCTACTGCTAAGCACAATAGCAGTAGCGCTTTTTACGTATGAGCGCTACTAGTATACCTAGTCTGCCAGCAACTATCTGGCAATTATAGTAGTAGCGTGTTTTATAAGTACAACGCTACTGCTATGTGCATAGTAGCAGCGCTCTTTCTTCCCAAGCGCTACTGATAATTAGTAGCAGCGCCGCCTTTAAAAGCGCTACTGGTAACCTCCTGTGTATAAGGTTTTTCCTAGTAGTGTCTACCTCCTTTGTTGTTGTCGTCCATGGTGGACACCGCGCTTGGTAGGTGTTCGGTCAAATGTCATTGAGCTTATTTTCAAACGACATGCCTTTTTTTAGAGTACGAAGGACAGCCGGGTACTCGACCATGAAGGATGGGTTGTTGTGCGATGCGTGGTTGCCCATATCAGTGGATTTAATAGGCGGGAGCAGAGGTGGGCTCTTCTGGCAGCGCGTGCATGATTCGTTTCACGAGCGAAAGCACATTGCACCCTACAGCATGCACATCATCAATGATCGCAATGTGAGGTCGTTATCATAGCAATGGTACACCATCTAGACCACCGTCATCAAGTTCTGTGTCACGGTTGATATGTTGGAGGCAAGGTGGTCGTTGCGCCCGGCAGACGAGGAGATCGTAAGTTTTGCTTCTTTTTACTCAACTTGTTGATTGATTGATTGGTTCATTCAACATTGCTCTATACATTGTATAGCCCGTACACGTACATGTTGTCGTAATGTATCACAGGACATAGGGGTGGCCATTTACGCATATACATTGTTGGATGAAACTGAAGGGGTGGTATGTGTGGGACGACATGATCCGTTCATGAAAAATATGTTGAACACCCGGTTAATCTTGTTGAATTTGAACTATTGTGGTACTAGACTTATTTGCATTCTATGTATGGATGATTTGTGATATTTTTTATTTAAATTTTGATGAAATCCGTCGTTTTTGCATAAATTTCGTCTGGTTAGTTAAAATCCGTGGTGATTTTGTGCTATTTTTAAATGTTCTGTGAGCTATTGGAATTCCTGGTTTTATCTCTGTTTGTTCCTTGAAATGAGACCTAAGAGGATGTGATAGTGATGAGCAAGTATGTGCATCTTTTGGGGTGGATTTTACAATGAGTGGTGTTTAGGATAGGTAAGTGCTTAGGGTGGAGTAGAGAATTTGTGAAAGCACTTACAAAATCACACCCTGTTTTTTTAAATGCAAATACGATTGTAGTATGGGCAGCCCCATATATTTTGTCATTTGGCCCATTGATGAGCAAAGGTGGAAATCCACGTTCTTTTTTGAGATCACCACGATTATGTGGGCAATTTGGCACTCCAGGAACCGAATCAAACATGGTGAAAAGGGGAGAGATCCTGTAACATCTATCAAATATATTAAGGAGGCTATCTCCCTCCTCCAACTACCACGAAAGGAAACCCGGGTCCTACCGGGTTATGGTTGGCGGCCTCCTGAGGAGGGTTCGGTCAAGATTACGATGGACGGCGCTCTGGAGCTGGCTGAAGGCCGGGGCGGTGCCGGAGGAGTAGCTAGATCATCATCGGCTCTCCTGGGTTCATGGTGTAAACCATACATGGGAGTTTCGGACCCTCTGATGATGGAGTGTTTGTCATTGCGCGATGGAGTCCGCTTTGCATGTCTCCGTGGATTTCAGCATGTGATCATGGAGGTCGACTGTTTGGAGCTGGTGAAGTTCTGGCAAACTCGCCACAATTCTCGTTCAATTGTGGCTCCTTTACTTTTAGAAATAGGAGAGCTATGTACCTCTTTTGCTTCTTTTGATATTTTTCATGTAAATCGAGCGGCAAATGTTCCGGCGCATCTGTGTGCGAAGCGTGCTTGCACACTGAATGTGACCGAAAGCTGGCTCGAAGAAACCCCTAGCTTCTTGGTCACCAGCCTTCTGGCTGATTGCACCGAGTCTATTTTCATGAAATAAAGCTCTCTAATTTTCCCGCAAAAAAAACGTTCTTTTTTGAGATCTGGAAATAGCTGAATATGCACTGCACCAACTCTTTAGAGGTTCTGAATTTCGATAGCGAGTTCGTGGCGAGCCTTGGACAGTAAGGTACCTAAAGTATGACTGCAACCACCGAAATAATAAAGCACGTGAGTACTCCCTCCGTTCGGAAATACTTGTCATCAAAATGAATAAAAAGAGATGTATCTAGATGTATTTTAGTTCTAGATACACCCCTTTTTGTCCATTTTGATGACAAGTTTTTTCGGACGGAGGGAGTACGATGCAGCACGTTGCGGCAAATCTCATTTCGCCGTCGGTCTCGTTTGCTTCGGCAAGACGTGGATATTTATCCACTTCAAGTCAAGATATTTATAACCTTTGACACGCTGCCTCTCCTTAGATATTAGTACTGGCTCAGTTTTCAAAATTCAAAATTAATACAGTACGACTTATATATTTTCGAAGAAAGGGAGTACCAAATTTTAATTTTTAGAGAAAAATGAACTTTATTGACCAAGCCGGCACATATATCTTGTAGGATCACCACCTACTGAGGCAAGTCTTAAATTCTTAATCATAGTGGCTCCCTGCACGCCTAACTTGCCAGAGAGCAGCGGATCGGAGGTGTTCCGCACGTCGTGGGTGTATACGTAGCCGACAAGACCCCCCCCCTCCCCCCCCCCCCCCCAGCCGCTCCCGCAAGCGTCCTCGGGGGCAAAACCTAGCCGCCGCAGCTCGGGCCTCCCCTTTCAGCCTTCCTCCCCCGCCGCCGCCGGGCGAAACCCGACCAGCATAGGTGACGGCGGGGTGCTCTTCTCTCTTGGCACGTGTGGCGCAGGACGTGTGGGGGCGTCAGGCTGCCGCGGAGCCTGGAGGCGCAGTGGCGGGGCGGCCATCCCTCTGCTTGGCAGCGGTTGGCGGCGTTGTGGCTCCTTGTCGACGCGCGGTGGCTACGGGGCGGCGTCCTTCGGGTGGTGGCGCGGGGGTCGTTCACGTCCAGATCTGGCGCCAACGGCCGTTGGCTGGCCGGGGCTGCGGGCAGCAAGGCCCACGGCCGTCTCCTCCCTGCTGCTTGTTGTGGTACGGGAGGCGTGGTGGCAGCGGGCGTGGTGCGGACTGGGGGCGGCGACCGGCTGCATGTGGCGGTGGCTTTTGTTGCTCCTTGGTGACGGGGGCTTCTGTTGGCTTGGGCTGCGGTTGGTTGGGACCTCCGTGTGATTCGACAGAGGTAACAGCGGCATTGGTTGGTGGCGGTGGTGGCGATGTGTGCTGGTCGGATTTAGCGTTGGGGGTCGGCCGGCGGCGCGTGCCTGGCGGCTCCGGCGCTTGGAGCTCGCCGGGCGATGCGGGTAGGGCAACGGTCGAGCGTGGCCTCTGCTCCGGGGCGGCGGCATGGGGAGGTCCGGCGGTCGTGGCCTCCCAGTGTCGTGGCGGCTTCAGGGTGGCTCAATCGATCTGCCCGCGGCAGCGGCCGGCTTCTCCGGCGTCAGCTCGTCTACGTTCGGACCGTCTCGGCCTTCGCCCCATCTCCTCGTCGCCCGGGCGCTACTCCCATCAAAGGGCTAGTCCTCTCCCAGCTGCGGTCCACCGCTCGTCTCGCGTCCGATGCTGCAGGATCGAGCTCGTCTTGCGCACGATGCAGCAGGACTGACCTCGCCCCCCCCCCCGGTGCTGCAGGGTTGAGCTCGTCTCGCGCTCGGGACAGCGGGATGGGTCAGTGGATGCCAGTTCTGGGCGGCCTATTGGGTCTCGGCGCTGGGGCCGCCTGTTGGGGAACGTTGCAGAAAATTAAAAATTTTCCTACGGTTTCACCAAGATCCATCTATGAGTTCATCTAAGCAACGAGTCAAGGGAGAGAGATTGCATCTACATACCACTTGTAGATCGCGTGCGGAAGCTTTCAAGGGAAGGGTGATGATGGAGTCGTACTCGCCGTGATTCAGATCACCAATGACCAAGTGTCGAACGGACAGCACCTCCGCGTTCAACACACGTACGGAACGGACGACGTCTCCTCCTTCTTGATCCAGCAAGGGGGAAGGAGAGGTTGAGGAAGATGGCTCCAACAGCAGCACGACGGCGTGGTGGTGGTGGAGCAGCAGTACTCCGACAGGGCTTCGCCAAGCTCGTGACGGAGGAGGAGAGGTGTTGGGGAGGGGAGGGGCTGCGCCTTGATTGTCTCTAGCAGCCCTCCCCTCACCCCTCTATTTATAGGGGAAGGAGCAAGGGGGGCGGCCCCTCTAGATGAGATCTAGAGGGGGGGGCGGCGGCCAGGGAGGGGGGCGCCCCCACTAGGGTCCCCCCCCCCCAACCCTAGGCGCATGGGCCCAAGGGGGGAGGCACGCCCATCCCTCCAGGGGCTGGTTCCCTGCCCCTTGCGGCCCATGAGGCCCTCCGAGAGGGGTGGCCCCTCCCGGTGGACCCCCGGAGCCTCTCCGGTGGCCCCGGTACAATACCGATATGCCCCCGAAACTTTCCGGTGTCCGCATGACAACTTTCCATATATAAATCTTCACCTCCGGGCCATTCCGGAACTCCTCATGACATCCGGGATCTCATCCGGGACTCCGAACAACATTCGGTAATCACATACAAGTCTTCCTAATAACCCTAGCGTCACCGAACCTTAAGTGTGTAGACCCTACGGGTTCGGGAGACATGCAGACATGACCGAGACGACTCTCCGGTCAATAACCAACAGCGGGAACTGGATACCCATGTTGGCTCCCACATGCTCCTCGATGATTTCATCGGATGAACCATGATGTCAAGGATTCAAACAACCCCGTATTCAATTCCCTTTGTCAATCGGTACGTTACTTGCCCGAGACTCGATCGTCGGTATCCCAATACCTCGTTTAGTCTCATTACCGGCAAGTCACTTTACTCGTACCGTAATGCATGATCCCGTGACCAAACACTTGGTCACTTTGAGCTCATTATGATGATGCATTACCGAGTGGGCCCAGAGATACCTCTCCGTCATACGGAGTGACAAATCCCATTCTCGATCCGTGTCAACCCAACAGACACTTTCGGAGATACCTGTAGTGCACCTTTATAGTCACCCAGTTACGTTGTGACGTTTGGTACACCCAAAGCACTCCTACGGTATCCGGGAGTTACACGATCTCATGGTCTAAGGAAAAGATACTTGACATTGGAAAAGCTCTAGCAAACGAACTACACGATCTTGTGCTATGCTTAGGATTGGGTCTTGTCCATCACATCATTCTCCTAATGATGTGATCCCGTTATCAACGACATCCAATGTCCATAGCCATCAAACCATGACTATCTGTTGATCAATGAGCTAGTCAACTAGAGGCTCACTAGGGACATATTATGGTCTATGTATTCACACGTGTATTACGATTTCCGGATAATACAGTTATAGCATGAATAAAGACAATTATCATGAATAAGGAAATATAATAATAACCTTTTATTATTGCCTTTAGGGCTTATTTCCAACACCGCCTAGGGGTGCGAAAGGTGGGACCTTTCCGCTCATCTCTTTCATTGGGGTTGCGACGGGTCTCGGGTGAGGTGGTGTCAAGGTCTTGGATGCCGGGGCGGCGGCCCTGGTGGTGGTAGCGCGGTGCTCTTGGGCAGAGCCCGTGCCTTGGTGCAGCCCGGTCACCATGGCCGTGTGGGCGGCATGGTTGCCGGGGTGTGGCGTTCGGTGGCGCTGAGTGTTTGCCGAGGTGAAAACATGTTCTATCTTCGGACGGACCGACGGCGGCGAAGATCGTTCCCTTCTTAAAGGCATCGTCGCGGCTCTCATTGCCCGTCGTGCGGCTCCAGGGGAAACTCTGATTGGATCGGCAGTGGGGGCGCTCCGGTGTCGTACCCTTTCTGAAGGCGCCGCCTTGGAGCAGATGGTTCGTCATATGTAGCTTCATCTCTTCGTGGTGGTAGTGTTAGGGGTGGTGTTGTTGTGATCAGCGCCATGTATCTTGTCCTGGATGTGTGCATGTGTTGCGGTGGCGTGCGTTTGTACTCGGTGCTTGTCGATCGGTGCTTTTTACATAAAACGGGGGAAAGCCTTTTTCGATAGGATGTGTACTAGGCCGATAATGGAGCAGCTAAGCTAGGGTAGTGGATGCGGTCGGCAGGATGTATAGTAGGCTCGTTGTTTTCTTGCGCTTCGTTTCTATCTGTACTACAAGGATGATGTGGACCGATCGATCATCTAGCTAGCTGCGGCAAAATTTCGTGTTTTAACCCTTTTAAAAGTTAGTTCGGATTTGATCCTAGTTTGTAAAAATTTCGGGATCTGACCATTTTGCTACCGCCAGGATCTATAACGACAGGGTATATAGCCTACCACCAAGGTCCCTGGCGGTAGAAAACACCCCTACCATTAAACGGGCTGGCGGTAGCATGTACAACCCTACCGCCAAGGTACCCTGCGGTAGGCACGAGCACGCACTGTATTTCATACTTATGAAAAATTTGCCGTAACGCGTGCAACCCTACTGCCAGACACCTTAGAAAAAATTTATAAACTAGAGACAAATCTAAACTAACTTTTAGAAAAGGGTCAAAGCACGAAATTTAGCCGCTAGCTGCCGTCGTGCTCTCTGCTGGCCGCGAGCGTGGTACGATGATACTCCTACCTGGCTGGCCTGGCCGATCCCCCGACGAGCAGTACCAATGAGGTTTGGCATCTTCCTCCTTCTCGCCGAAAGCATGACAAGCACGCAAGAGCAGTGCTACCAGGACATGTCACACGTTGCCCAATCTCAGTCTGCCATCCATCTCGCTTTGTACTAGATATTTATATGAGTTATCCTCTGTACTAGGATGATTACAGGTTTGGAAATTTATTGGAGGGGTTGATTTTCTTGATGGCATGATTAACTTTTGGCTAAGATAACTCTTGGCCAAGGGGGGCTCATCTCGTTATCTTACCTGCTCATCATCTGCAGATGTGCAGGTCGCCGTTACTCTGGTTGAAACAATGAAACTTAGAGCAACTCTAGCAGACCCTGTAAAAGTCACGAACCCGCAAAATTCCGGCGAGTATACGAGCTCGGCCCAATTTTCTGATCAGAATAGAGCATGTATACTTGTGAACAATCTCATGAGCTTGGCGCTGACCTTGTTTGCTTCACCAACTACACATATTTTAATATTTAGACTCAGAAGTTGACGCTTTGTCTAAGCCTAGTTCAAGATAACAATAATATCAGTGCGACTAGCTGATGGGCGCTGCGGCTTCGTAGTGTCGTGGTACGGAGACAGAGTGGCGCACAAGAAAACTGCAGGCCGAACTCTGTCTGGCGTGCGTCGGTAGCTTTGTACGTATATTTTGCCATCTCACATCATATTGGGAGGCTTGGCACTTCGTCTGGCCAGTCTTCAAATAATGACAGTCTGATTAACCTCGTCTAAAGTTAACTCGGAGGCGTGCCTGGCCACGGGTGTTTGTTTGTGCATGCGTATCTGTCCGTGGTGTACGTAGGGGTAGATCTGGCCGGCAGGTGTGGTTTGCATCTTTCGTTCGGCCTCTTTGTTCTTTTGCGCTTTGTTTGTGTTGAAGGATGTCGATCGATCCGGCCGATTGTCGTCGTGCCCTCTGCTGCTGCTGCGTGATGGGGGAGCAAGGTAAAGTAAAACCACTGCCATATTGTACAGCAGACTGAGGCTCAAACACTTTGCTTGTGATTAATTCAGTGCTCTATAGCAAAGTTGTGTGCATCACTCACTTTTTTTTAAAAAAAAATAGTAGTATTAGGGCATCTTCAACCACGACCCTCAAACGGCCCGCATACTTTCAGACTGGGCGGTCAAGACGTGTTGTGTCATCCAAAATGAGCTTGTATCGGTTCGTCGCACGGTCGGATACACTTTCTCCCGCAAAGTGGAAGCAAAGTTGGGGGCTTTGCGGGAGTCTAGATAACAATCACGTAGAACTCCGACACCCCCGACCCACTAAATCACCCCTCATGGTCTCATTTTCTTCCAATCCACCCCTTCCTCCTCCAACGCCCGGTGAGGCCGTTATCGTATTGATGGTACGCCATCCAGACCACCGTCATCAAGTTTTGTGGCGCAGTTGATATGTTGGAAGCAAGGTGGCCGTTGCGCGTGGCAGACGAGGAGATCATAATTTTTGCTTCTTCTTTCCCAACTTGATGATTAATGCATTCATTCATTCAATGTTACTCTGCACATTATGTAGCCTGTACGCACTGCCATAATGTACCACAGGATAGAGGGATGGCCATTTACGCACATACACTGTTGGACGAAACTGAAGGGGCGGTATGCGTTGGACGACTTGATCCGTTCATGAAAAACTTCTTAAACATCCGGTTAATCTCATTGAATTTAAACCACTGTTGTACTAGACTTATTTGCATGCTATGTATAGACGATTTGTGTTATTTTTCATCCGAACTTTGATAGAATACGACGTATTTGCATGAATTTTGTGCAATTGATTGAAATCCGACTTGATATATGCGGGCAACGTTAGATGACTGCTTTCCGCATTCCTATCCGCGGACTAGTCCCCTATCCACAGATGGATATGGTAGAGCAAATTTGTGTGTCGGCTGGAAATGCTCTTACTACTAGCATCCCGTGGGTTTTGATTTTGAGTTGGCCGCGGGCCAGATAAAGTTTGGCATCTCCCTACCTAAAGCTGACATGAGACATCATCGCAAAAAAAGAAAAAAGAGCTGACGGGTAGGCTGCAGCAAAGCAACCACCGAAACAATGCACACGAGTACGATGCCGCATAACATATTGATATTGTGCCCAAACTCAGTTCGCCGTCCATCTCACCTGTAGATATATATATATGTGTGTCCAATTTAAGATACTTCTCAGTTTGGCAATTTGACAGTAGTTAAATTTCCTGATGTCCCGGAATTAACTTTTGGCTAAGATAACACCGACTCATCAGTTACCTTATCTGGTAACATCTTCAACTCAATTGCGTCCTTTTCTTCCTTTGAAAGTTCTTTTTTGTGCGGGTAATTCCTTTGGAAGTTACGGACTGAGCTGAGTTCTAATCAGTGCCCGGAGACGAGAGCTACGGAACCCTTTGAATAAGAAAAATAACTACGACGAGTTCTGTTTTATCTGATTTAGTCGTCTTATATTTTTGCTTCACTAACTACAAATATTTTACCATCTCATACATTTAGAAGTTTGACACTTGTCTAGCCCAGCCAAGTTCTAACATAAGAATAGTAGTATGATTAACTTTGTCTAAAATAAACTCCTGCTCAAGGAGACTTGTCACCGCGGCTTGTGTTGTGGCACGGAAACAGAAACTGCAGATCGAATGGGGTATGCTCGAAGTACATTGAGTTGCCAATCTCAGTTTGGTGTCGATCTGGCCTAATGTGTTTGGGCGACTTCAGATATTTGTCCCAAGTTTCAGAACAGTAAGATTGTGATTATCTTTGGGGACTTTGGCTACGAATAGATGTTGGTCAAGGGGACTTATCAGCGCCGTTTGCCAACAGGAACAGCACGCTCCCGACTGATTGATTGACTAGTGCAGAGTCTCTTTCATTCACCAAATCAATCATTCATCTTCTTCAGAAGGTCACCAAATCAATCATGCAACGCTCATCGATCTGATTGGGAACATTTTGCGCATAAACAACAAGATTGATGGAGCTTCCTCCTCACCGAACCCAACATATCTTACACCAAACCGAAGCAAGAATACAAGACCCATCTTCTAGTCTAGTACTCCCTCTGTAAACTAATATAAGAGCGTTTAGATCACTACTTTAGTATTCTAAACGCTCTTATATTAGTTTAAGGAGGGAGTAGTTAAAAACACAAGAGAAGGCCAGCGAACTGTCTGGCTAGAGATCCCAGCGCCGGCATGGAGGCGCAGAGCAGCTAGAAAAGGTCGCCGGCCGGAGACTCTCTTAGAAACATTACTACTACATGACGGAGCAGGCGTTGGGGTTCTCGTCGCTGAATGCGGCGGTGTACCTGGCCTCGGTGGAGGAGGCCCTGGCGAGCGGCGCAGCGGAGGGGTCGCTCATGACGTTGCGGACGTAGCCGGCGGGGGCGCGCTTGTCGTAGGCGCCGGGGGCGTAGGGGTGCGCCACCACGTCGTACGGCACGTAGGGCCACGGCTCCACCCGCTTGCCGGTCTTGTACGCCACCCGCCGCATCACCTTGGCCGGGTCCACGTACCCCGTCACCGTCACCTTGTTCTGCTTTGGCGTCACCTCCACCGAGCTCACGCCTGCACACAACCACAAGCACAAGGAAATAAGCACACACACTTTGAGCAAAGCTGCCGTCCCAGATCTGGCCAAAGAAAAGAAGCCGGGGCAAGATTTCCTTTTCTTTCCGTCAATGGAGAAACATGTGCGAGATACGGGAGGAATCAGATTCGGCCGGAAGGAGAAAGCTTGGATGGTACCTTTCATGTCGTCGAGGGCCTTCTTGACCTTGCGCTCGCAGCCCTCGCAGTCGATCCGCACCTTCATCTCCACCGTCTGGAACTGCCTCCGCCTCTTCATGTGCCGCCGACTCCGCGGCAGCGAGCAGTACTCCGACACCACGTCCACGATGCCCATCCCTTTCTCCTTCTTCCTTCTTCAACCTCTCTCCCTCCCTCAAAGCCCCAAGAAATTGTTCAGCTGGATTCGAGTTCAAGTCTTGTAGGACTGCTGGATGAGAATGAGATGCTGTGTGAGACGAGGAAACCTTGGGCTGGGGGGCCTGCGTTTATAGGCGCCCGGGGGAGCGTGCTCGCCCACTGGCGGCGCGACACGTGTGGACGGAGCCGGGCAGGCTGGGCATGGAGGCGTGGTGCGGCCGTGTGGGGGAGGAAGCAGGTGGGAAAACGGTGGTTATTATGGGCGTGGGTGTGGCTGGCGATTGGGCCCCGCGTGGTCGGCAGCGCCAGGTGGTGGTATGGTGCCATGTGAGCGATGGTGACACTCACCGCCGCGGCCAAGGGAGTGGTAGCACGAGTGGCGTGGGAGCGGCGGTCACTGACTTTTGGTGCCGTGGCGAGGAAACGGCCGGCCGACCACCACGGCGACCCGGAGTAGTAACCGTCGCTTTGGACCCGTCTGTCGATACACTGGTCGTACTCCGGCCACCGGCCACCGACCACCGGCAAGTCACGCAGAAACTCCGGGAGTGATCTGTCCGTGGTGCTCGGACTGTTCATGTGATTTGCGCGTCGCGATGACACGTCGGAACGAGCGGCCGGCAGCCATGTGGCAGCCCGTCACCGGAGCGCCAAGCCCGCACGGCGGACGGCGACGGATGTTTCTCCTCGTTGCTGTTACTCCTTATCCATCCTTGGCGGCGACGTGTCGCTTCACAGGTGGCACAGAGTTTGGCGTCGTGGATTAGAAGCGGATGTGGCGTTAACAATGTGTGGTGGTGAATTTTCATCGTTTAGTGGGCTGGTGTGGGTTTGAACGCGCCAAACCGAACGTTGGAACACGAAAGCTCCACCTTGAATCGTCGACTTTGTTCGCAAATGTCGTAGATTTCCTTTCGATTTTCGACGACCGTAATTGCGATGCCCTGAGAAAAGTATTGTGAGACCTAGTTAAAATTTCGGTCTATAGCTGCTTTTGTCTGAATTTTTTCAAAACAAATCAGCGTCGTACATTCTCCCTCAGAGCTTCTACAGCGGGGCACCCCAAAACTTTCTCAAATGCCCGGCGCCGGTAACTGATCGGTCACGAAATTTCAACCCAGTCGGGCTCCTCGAACGGGCTTCAAATGCCCGGACTAGCCAGCACGCCACATATCCAGCCCAAATATAGAGCGGATATGGAGCACTCGGGCGTGCTAGCCACGTCAGATCCGGCCCACGCTGACTCATCTGAACCCACATATATTCCTTTCCACCGCTCACCGGACCGAACCCTATCCACTTCACTCCACTCCCCTCCGTTACCCAAGCTCGTCTCCGACGGCGTCCGGCCGTCTCCAGCAATGGCGGGCAGCGGATTCGAGTCCTTCACCTTCAGATCCGTCAATCCCGAGCTCATCCCACGTGACCCCGAGGAGGAGATGGCTGCTTGGCTTGCGCTCCGCCCTCCCGGGAGGAGGCCCGGCACGACAGTGCTCAGACTCTTTCCATCGGGAATCCATTGCGTCCGCACAAATGGCGCATGGACCCGACGCTAGGGCAGTCGTTGCTGCTTCACCGGAGGCGGTGCGGTCCGTCTGGTGTCCGAACGCGGTGGCAGACGCGCAACCCTCCGTTGGCGCGCTAAGGCCATGGATGCACCGTGGACGTCGTCTGACGCAAACATAGCGCGACATGTCCGCCATGCGAGGCAGCGGGCGCAAGAGGCGGCAGCCTCGCGGCGGTGGACGTTAGCAAGGCGGAGTCGCATTCTCCAGCGCCCGTATGATGCACCAATCCGGGTGTGGCAACCGCGTCGTGTCCGATGCCCTACTCTACCTTGCCGGCGACCGGACCAATACTTTGGGGAACACAGCCGGCCATCGGACATGGCCACGGCGAATTTTTTTTAAAAAAGGGGAATATATTAATATCGCGCAGATACCAATTACACCCCTCTGCACCAACAAAATGTCGTAATGACATCCAAGATCCACACAGCCAAAGAAAAAATAGAAGAGAAAGGAAAAAACAAATGTCCCACCACAGCGATCGACTTATCTCAATAGCCGCACACAAACCACCACCGAATGCAACACCCGAAAAACATAAAAGGTTTTCAAAAGCAACCCCTCCAAGAAGGAAATAGTGCACAAGCACCATTGTTGCCCGATCCAAGATCTTAGGTTTTCACCCTGAAGAAGTCCAAGCTCTAAAAATAATTCCTTCAGCAAGGCAATTGCCAGGCACAACCAACGAAGGCCAGACCTTAGGTTTTCACCTTAAAAGTGACGCTCGGTACTCGAGGAGCACCACCAAAAATGAATTCCTCCAATGCTGCCACCCCCACTTGACACTGCTGCCCCTGAGAGTTACCAAACAACGGGCTGACTCCATCGCCTCGAAGACTCCGTCCGTCTAACTGACCCTTCGATCTCAGCCACCATGACCTTCTCCACAGCTGTCTACGCCATAGAAATCGAGAAGCTGACATGCCCTATGGTGTCAACAAACAATAGAGCTTCACGCCACGCCATCATGGAACCTCATAGGCTGATATGGCGTGCACGACCGAATACTATCCGATCTAAGATATCTTGGGCAGGACCTCCGACAGCAGTTGCGGAACACGTCGATGAACAAATCAAGGAGGACAGATCATGTAGGACGTCGTAATGATGCGAAAAGAGCACGAGGACATCCACCATTATTTTCACGACATCAGGCCCCCACGCCGCCCCGATCTAGCCCGCCGTCGCGTGCCTGCCAGCATCCATGGCATGAAGCCTGCCGACCAGAACCCCATGCCGCATCAGCCGACGAGGCGCACGGCCAACCGCAACTTGGCCGAGTTCGACCAACCCACCCAGATCAGAGCGGAGGGATCGACAACCCAAGCCATCGCTGCAAGCCAGGGCACACCACCGAGCGGAGCACCTCACCACACTCGTCAGTGAGCAGCACCGCCGCCGTCAGATTGAAGGTTCGCCGCCACCAGATTGGAGCCACACCGCCGCCGGCACTGGCTGGGCTTCTCCCGGCAGAGACCCTCAACGGCGGCGAGGGAGAGGTGTTAGACAGGCCGGTGGCCGGCAGGACTAGGTTCCCCCGAGCCGCTAGTACGAGCGACGCGGGGGTCTTCTCTTCGCCAGATCACGTGGATGCCCACGGCGATTGGACGAGCTTTGCTTAAACATCACTACATTGCATATATAATAATATGGACTTTAGATTTCTAATTTGAGGTATCTTGATGTGGGTTGCATTATTTAAGGTGACCAGTCAGTGTCCGCGGGCATTGGAGGTGGCTGGATTTGCGCATCGCGGCTGGCTGTAGATGCTCTAACATGGCTAGATTGCTACTGCAAGAATAAAGAAACAAGAAACAGCAGCCATAATGTGGCGGGCCAGCCATGTGGGCGCATGGGCGGGTGGTGAGCCTTGAGAGTCTATACCCGAGGGTGACCTCACCGCCGCTATCAAGGCGGTAGCTGCCACACAGTTTCTTGTTGTACGACCACGAGAGGCAGCCGACCACTGACGTTTCTGGGATTCTTTTCTTGGACGCCACCTTGGGACACGAGCCATCGCCTTGGATCTCCTGATTGGGAGTACTGCGCCATGTTCACCGATGAAGTAGAATACTCCGGATCTGGAGAGTTCAGCTGTACTATTATACGTGATTGTTCACGAGCTTTCACGTGCTATGGGGTAGTGTGATTGTTAAACATAACTCACTAGATTGTGTCAGCCAAGACTATTCATTAACGAGCCAGGAAAGCTGCTAGGGTAGTAGAGTATTTTTTTTGTTTGGAGCAGCCGCAGTGTAATGTAATCTGCTCCCGCTGCATTTGGCACCATCCACGGAACAGCCCAACACCATGCAGTGCAACGCGCCGAGCCAGCTACTGTCCAGCCGCCGTTTCTACCGCTGCTGCAGTTGGTAGTACAATACACACGGAACAGTCCAACACTGTGCAACGCAACACCACTATGGTACGCGCATGCACGCGCCCACCCAGCTAGCGTCGAGGGGGCTCCAGCAGCGTGCGTGCCACACTGTTTATAACTGTGCTCGTAGTACGTGCGGGTGCGCGGCACCAATGGAGTCGTCGTTTTCCCTAGTTTAATCACCGGCTGGCCGACCTTGGGAGGGACAGACAGACGGACACACGGAGGACTTGAGCTGGTGGGTGGGGTGGGGGGTGGGGGAGAGTCGTGCTCCGCATCGGTTCAGATGCGACGCACCTTCCTTCCTTCCTTCTCCGCTCCGTCCTCCGCCCATGTCGGACGAAATCACTGATGCGACCTTATACGTCCTACACGAATTAACCTCGATTGCACTGCACACGCCACGATCAACGGCGTTTAGCCCTGGCAAAGGCGAAACGTCATGAACCTTGCGTTTCGGAAAACACCATACTCCTTGGCGTTTGGCAATAGACACACAAATGATAAATGTGTCCTTGTCTGGCCTAGCTAAAACTACCGAGAGCTGGCTGCTGGCTAAATCGTTTTGGCAAGCTTGCATGTTAGTATCAAACTTGCGTCGGGGGTAAACGCCATATTCCTTGAGCAAGCTTGCATGTTAGTATTATTTCTTCTTTCCATGCAAACGATGTGCTCCATGCAAGCGTCCATGACACTTCGCACGTATTGTGAGCGGAACAGGAACTACGATTGCCTTCGTTGAATTATTACTCCTAGTCAAGCACGCACTGCACAGTTTCGGGCCATCAGTGCATGTCGAACTCGGTGCTACCAATCGCCGGTAAAGATTCCAACCCGACTTTTTTTTCGTCATTCAACATGATGTTGTAAATCAAGTCGTCTGAATTTTCACAAATCTACATAAAATTTAGGGAAGGTTTGCAGGCGTTCAAACTCGTGCCACGTACGGGTCCGACCACACGATCTGACCCCAACCACTACTGAAATTCTTGTATACGTCGGGTGTCAGGTTCTTCGCCGAGAGCCAAAACACGGATGCCCGGCAAAGTAAACAATGCCCAGAGCCACACTAACCTGGCTTCACGGCAACTAGTTGACGTTGCCGTCACAGGCTCACGGCAAACAAGCACCGCATGGCAAATGGCACAGATACTGAGAGCCACACACGGCAAAGAGAAGCCACGTGGCATGCTCGTTCGCAACTAATGGCTCTGTCAGTTTCTTTCCACATTACCGAGAGCGGACATGATTGGACGCAGCCGTTGTAGAGCAATGTGAACGGACGGGTGGGCGTCCACACTGCACATAACCGGTGCCTTTCCTCTCCGCTCTAACCCTATCTGTTCCTCTTCACCCCCTCGTCGTCCAGACCAAGATCTCCAGCATGCCCAAGTCTTGGTTTTCTGAGGTGGCGGCTTTGGATCTCCCGTTAGATCTTGGCGCTGCCGTCGTCGTTCTCCGAGCTCCTTTACCTCCACGGCCACCAACTCCTCCGAGATGAAGGAGATCGTCATCTCCTCTGACGACAGGAGGATTAGCCGACAGAGCACTCACGCTTCCTCTCGGGGGCGGCGAGAACGAACCAGGAGTAACAACGATAGATTGTCCACTACCTCGGTGGCTGCGGCAGCTCGTCGTCCTCGTGGAGCATCGCCACGATGGCAAGGCATAAGTGGATAAACACGGCGTGCCGCTCGGCCTTTGCAAAGTCCGACGAGGCGCCGACTAGGTCCGCGCTGACCACGGCGGAGACGGTCGCGTGTCATCGTGACTGCTTTGACGGGGAGCTCACAAAGATAGTTAGGAGTGATCGCTCAGCGACACCCCCACCACTATCGACAGGGGCTAGGCAGCCAGGGCACACCCACCAGGGTTGGCATTAGCCGAGGCGACCCTCGACAAGACGCAAGAGAAAGCGAAGTGGCTCCTTCGCGAGCGCCACGTGGCGATCGGGTGGGGCTGCCGCACCCCGTGCCCTTCCGCCGCTGGAAGGACTACTCTGATGATGACGTCAACGGCCACGGTGACATGAACAAATGGTTCCACTGTAAATTACTATCTCCGACCTGCTTTATTGGCCCCCTTATTTTGTGACAAATTTTGATCTAAAATTTAAATAACAAAATATTAATGCATGTCACCAAAAATAATATTGTTGGAAACTATGTTCAAGTACGAATCCAAGGATATACTTTTAATGACATGCATTTTCTTAGTTAAATCTATGGTTAAAGTTTAGCACAAAATACGAAGAGGACCAATAAACAAGGACGAAGGTATTATGCGTGAACTTAAGTGAATTTGGTTGTTTTTGCAAATTTGTTCGGTTTGTTAAATTATGTTTCTAAAGTATGCCAACACGATTGGATGGCCGGCTCCCATATTCTTCCCCGCGGATTGGTTCGGACCAGTCCGCTGACAAATACAATATTGCTTCAGGAGCCAGCATTGGAGATGTCTTACTACATATTTCCAGTTTCCTATGACTAGTTTTGCGCATAGCATGTGTCGCACTCTGCAATGCAAACCATCCGATCGACTGTACTTAATATGTTGCAGCACTCTCGCATCTGATTGACTCTGCTGAATGTAGTAAGAAGCACGAACCAACACTTTAGTTACCACTACCTACATCTCTAGGCAAAACAGATGACGTGGCGAGTAATTAATGAGTAAAGTGAGGCATAGCTAGTTACTGTTGGAAATATGCCCTAGAGGCAATAATAAAATGGTTGTTATTATATTTCCTTATTCATGATAATTGTCTATTGTTCATGCTATAATTGTATTAATTGGAAACCGTAATACATGTGTGAATATATAGACCACAACATGTCCCTAGTGAGCCTCTAGTTGACTAGCTCATTGATCAATAGATGGTTATGGTTTCCTGACCATGGACATTGGATGTCATTGATAACATGATCACATCATTAGGAGAATGATGTGATGGACAAGACCCAATCCTAAGCATAGCACAAGATCATGTAGTTCGTTTGCTAAAAGCTTTTCAAATGTCAAGTATCATTTCCTTAGACCATGAGATTGTGCAACTCCCGGATACCGTAGGAATGCTTTGGGTGTGCCAAACGTCACAGCGTAACTGGCTGGCTATAAAGGTGCACTACGGGTATCTTCGAAAGTGTCTGTTGGGTTGGCACGAATTGAGACTGGGATTTGTCACTCCGTGTGACGGAGAGGTATCTCTGGGCCCACTCGGTAATGCATCATCATAATGAGCTCAATGTGACTAAGTAGTTAGTCACGGGATCATGCATTACGGAATGAGTAAAGTGACTTGCCGGTAACGAGATTGAACGAGGTATTGGGATACCGACGATCGAATCTCGGGCAAGTAACGTACCGATTGACAAAGGGAATTGTATACGGGATTGCTTGAATCCCCGACATCGTGGTTCATCCGATGAGATCATCATGGAACATGTGGGAGCCAACATGGGTATCCAGATCCCGCTGTTGGTTATTGACCGGAGAGATGTCTCGGTCATGTCTGCATGATTCCGCCCGTAGGGTCTACACACTTAAGGTTCGATGACGCTAGGGTTATAGGGAAGGTATGTACGCGGTTACCGAATGTTGTTCGGAGTCCTAGATGAGATCCCGGACGTCACGAGGAGTTCCGGAATGATCCGGAGGTGAAGATTGATATATTGGACGAAGGATTTTGGAGTCCGGAAGTGTTCCAGAGGTACCAGGTGATGACCAGCATGACCGAAAGGTATTTTGGGAGCCCCGGCAAGTGTTGGGGGGCTTCATGGGTCAAGGGAAGGGGCCAAACCAGCCCACTAAGGGGCTGTGCACCCCCCTCACCTATTCCCACGTGACCAGGGGGTTTGGGGCGCCCCATCTAGGGTTCCCACCTCCTGGCTTGGGGGCCAAGTCACCCAAAGGGGAGATCCCATCTGCCCTGGCCGCCGCCCCCCCTAGGGTGTCTCCCCCTCCCCCTTGCCCCTATATATAGTGGAGGTTTTGGGGCTGCCCAACACATGAGTCTCTCTCTCCCAAGGCGCAGCCCTACCTCTCTCCCTCCTCGTCTCTCGTAGTGCTTGGCGAAGCCCTGCTGGAGTACCGCGCTCCTCCACCACTACCACGCCGTCGTGCTGCTGCTGGATGGAGTCTTCCTCAACCTCTCCCTCTCTCCTTGCTGGATCAAGGTATGGGAGACGTCACCGGGCCGTACGTGCGTTGAACGCGGAGGCACCGTTCTTCGGTGCTTAGATCGGATTCCGCCGCGATCTGAATCGCTTCGTGAACGACTCCACCGATCGCGTTCTTGTAACGCTTCCGCATCGCGATCTTCAAGGGTATGAAGATGCACTCCCGTCTCCCTCATTGCTAGTATCTCCATAGATTGATCTTGGTGATGCGTGAAAATTTTGAATTTCTGCTACGTTCCCAACAGTAGCATCATGAGCTAGGTCTATTGCGTAGATTCTATGCACGAGTAGAACACAAGTTGTTGTGGGCGTTGATTTTGTTCAATATGCTTACCGTTACTAGTCCTATCTTGTTTCGATGGTATTGTGGGATGAAGCGGCCCGGACCGGCCTTACACGTACACTTACGTGAGACAGGTTCCACCGACTGACATGCACTTGTTGCATAAGGTGGCTAGCGGGTGCCAGTCTCTCCCACTTTAGTCGGATCGGATTCGATGAAAAGGGTCCTTATGAAGGGTAAATAGCAATTGGCATATCACGTTGTGGTTTTGGCGTAGGTAAGAAACGTTCTTGCTAGAAACCTATAGCAGCCACGTAAAAACTTGCAACAACAATTGGAGGACGTCTAACTTGTTTTTGCAGCATATGCCGTGTGATGTGATATGGCCAAGAAGGATGTGATGAATGAAATATATGTGATGTATGAGATTGATCATATTCTTGTAATAGGAATCACGACTTGCATGTCGATGAGTATGACAACCGACAGGAGCCATAGGAGTTATCTTTATTTATTGTATGACCTGCGTGTCACTGAATAACGCCATGTAATTACTTTACTTCATTGCTAAACCGTTAGTCATAGTAGTAGAAGTAATAGTTGGCGAGACAACTTCATGGAGACACGATGATGGAGATCATGGTGTCTTGTCGGTGACGATGATGATCATGGAGACCCGAAGATGGAGATCAAAAGGAGCAAAATGATATTGGCCATATCATGTCACTATTTGATTGCATGTGATGTTTATCATGTTTATGCATCTTATTTGCTTAGAACGGCATTAGTAAATAAGATGATCCCTCATAATAATTTCAAGAAAGTGTTCCCCCTAACTGTGCACCATTGTGAAAGTTCGTTGTTTCGAAGCACCACGTGATGATCGGGTGTGATAGATTCTAACGTTCACATACAACGGGTGTAAGCCAGATTTACACACGCGAAACACTTAGGTTGACTTGATGAGCCTAGCATGTACAGACATGGCCTCGGAACATAAGAGACCGAAAGGTCGAACATGAGTCGTATAGTGGATACGATCAACATGAAGATGTTCACCGATGATGACTAGTATGTCTCACGTGATGATCGGACACGGCCTAGTTGACTCGGATCATGTATCACTTAGATGACTAGAGGGATGTCTATCTGAGTGGGAATTCATAAGATGAACTTAATTATCCTGAACATAGTCAAAAGGTTTTTGCAAATTATGTCGTAGCTCGCGCTTTAGTTCTACTGTTTTAGATATGTTCCTAGAGAAAATTTAGTTGAAAGTTGATAGTAGCAATTATCCGGACTGGGTCCGTAAACTGAGGATTGTCCTCATTGCTGCGTAGAAGGCTTATGTCCTTAATGCACCGCTCGGTGTGCTGAACCTTGAGCATCGTTTGTGGATGTTGCGAACATCTGACATACATGTTTTGATGACTACGTGATAGTTCAATGTGTAACGTTAAACGGTTTAGAATTGAGGCACAGAAGACAATTTTGAAACTTTGTGGAACATATGAGATGTTTCGAGGGCTGAAATTGGGATTTCAGGCTCGTGCCCACGTCAAGAGGTATAAGACATCCGACGAGTTTCTTAGCCTGCAAACTAAGGGAGAAAAGCTCAATCGTTGAGCTTGTCCTCGGATTGTCTGAGTACAACAATCACTTGAATCGAGTGGGAGTTAATCTTCCAGATGAGATAGTGATGTTTCTCCAAAGTCATTGCCACCAAGCTGCTAGAGCTTCGTGATGAACTATAACATATCAGGGATAGATATGACGATCCTTGAAATATTCGTGATGTTTGACACCGCGAAAGTAGAAGTCAAGTAGGAGCATCAATTGTTGATAGTTAGTAAAACCATTAGTTTCAAGAAGGGCAAGTGCAAGAAGGGGTACTTCATGAAACGGCAAATCAGTTGCTGCTCTAGTGAAGAAACCCAGGGTTGAACCCAAACCCGAGACTAAGTGCTTCTGTAATGAGGGAACGGTCACTGAAGCAGAACTACCCTAGATACTTGGTAGATAAGAAGGCTGGCAAGGTTGATAGAAGTATATTGGATATACATTCTATTAAATGTGTACTTTACTAGTACTCATAGTAGCACCAGGGTATTAAGATACCATTTTGGTTGCTAAGTGTTAGTAACTCGAAATAAAAGAGCTGCGCAATAAACGGAGACTACCTAAAGATGAGATGATGATGTGTGTTGGAAGTGTTTCCAAGGTTGATGTGATCAAGCATCGCCTGCTCTCTCTACCATCGAGATTGGTGTTAAACCTAAATAATTGTTATTTGGTGTTTGCGTTGAGCATAGACATGATTGGATTATGTTTATTGCAATACGGTTATTCATTTAAGGAGAATAATGGTTACTCCATTTATTTGAATAATACCTTCAACGGTCTTGCACCTAAAATGAATGATTTATTGAATCTCGATCGTAGTAATACACATGTTCATGCCAAAAGATATAAGATAGTAATGATAGTACCACATACTTGTGGCACTGCCATTTGAGTCATATTGGTATAAAACGCATGAAGAAGCTCCATATTGATGGATCTTTGGACTCACTCGTTTTTTAAAAGATTGAGACATGCGAACCAGGTCTATTGGTATATACGCATGAAGAAACTCCATGCAGATGGATCGTTTGGACTCACTTGATTTTAAATCGCTCGAGTCATGCAAATCATACCATATGGGCAAGATGACTGAAAGGCCTCGTTTTTCAGTGAGATGGAACAAGAGAGCAACTTGTTGGAAGTAATACATTTGATGTGTGAAATCCAATGAGTGCTGAGGCACGCAGTGAATATCGTTATACTCTTGCTTCACATATGAGTTGAGCAGATTCTAAGTATATTTACTTAATGAAACATATGTCTGAATTATTGAAAGGTTCAAGTAATTTTAGAGTGAAGTTGAAGATCGTCGTGACAAGAGGATAAAATTTCTATGATATGATCATAGAGATAAATATCTGAGTTACGAGTTTGGCACACAATTAAGACATTATGGAAATTGTTTCACGACTAATACCGCCTGGAACACCATAGTGTGATGGTGTGTCCGAACATCATAACTTCACCCTATTGGATATGGTGCATACCATGATGTCTCTTGTCGAATTGACACTATCGTTTATGGGTTAGGCATTAGAGACAACTGCATTCACTTCAAATAGGGAACCACGTAATTCCGTTGAGATGACAACGTATGAACTATGGTTTAGAGAAACCTAAGCTGTCATTTCTTAAAAGTTTGGGGCTACGAAGCTTATGTGGAAAAGTTTTAGCCTGATAAGCTCAAACCCAAAGAGGATAAATGCATCTTCATAGGACACCCAAAACAGTTGGGTATACCTCCTATTTCAGATCCGGAAGCAAAAGTGATTGTTTCTAGAAATGGGTCCTTTCTCAAGGAAAAGTTTCTCTTGAAAGAATTGAGTGGTAGGATGGTGGAGACTTGATGAGGTTATTGAACCATCACTTCAACTAGTGTGTAGCAGGGCACAGGAAGTTGTTCCTGTGGCGCCTACACCAATTGAAGTGGAAGCTTATGATAGTGATCATGAAACTTCGGATCAAGTCACTACCAAACCTTGTAGGTCGACTAGGATGCGTACTACTTCGGAGTGGTACGTACTCCTGTCTTGGAGGTCATGTTTCGAGACAACGATGAACCTACGAGCTATGGAGAAGCGATGGTGGGCCTGGATTCCGACGAATGGCTCGAGGCCATGAAATCCGAGAGGATCCATGTATGAAAACAAAGTATAGACTTTGGAAGAACTACTCGATGGTCGTAAGGCTGTTGTGTACAGATGGATTTTAAAAGGAAGACAGACAATGATGGTAAGTATCACCATTAAGAAAGCTCGACTTGTCGCTAAGATGTTTTCCGACAAGTTCAAGGACTTGACTACGATGAGACTTTTTCACTCGTAGCGATGCTAAGAGTCTGTTGAAATTATATTAGCAGTTCCTGCATTATTTATGAAATCTTGCAGATAGGATGTCAAAACGTTGTTTCCTTAATGATTTTCTTAAGGAAATGTTGTATGTGATACAACAAGAAGGTTTTGTCAAACCTAAAAGATGCTAACAAGTATGCAAAGCTCCAGCAATCCTTCTAAGGACTGGAGTAAGCATCTCGGAGTTGGAATATACGCTTTGATGAGATGATCAAAGATTTTGGGTTTATACAAAGTTTATGAGAAACTTGTATTTCCAAAGAAGTGAGTGGGAGCACTATAGAATTTCTGATGAGTATATATTGTTGACATATTGTTGATCAGAAATGATGCAGAGTTTCTGAAAAGCATAAAGGGTTATTTGAAAAGTGTTTTTCAATGGAAAACCTGAATTAAGCTACTTGAACATTGAGCATCAAGATCTATAAGGATAGATCAAAACGCTTAATTGTACTTCAAATAAACACATACCGTGATAAGATTTTGAAAGAGTTCAAAATAGATCGGCAAAGAAGGAGTTCTTGGCTGTGTTGTAAGGTGTGAGTATTGAGTAAGACTCAAGACCTGACCACGGCAGAAGAGAGAGGACGAAGGTCGTCCCCTATGCTTTAGACGTAGGCTCTACAATATGCTATGCTGTGTACCGCACCTGAAGTGTGCCTTGCCATGAGTCAGTCAAGGGGTACAAGTGTGATCCAGGAATGGATCACAGGACAGCGGTCAAGGTTATCCTTAGTAACTAGTGGACTAAGGATTTTTCTCGATTATGGAGGTGGTAAAGAGTTCGTCGTAAAGGGTTACGCCAATGCAAACTTTAACACTAATCTGGATGACTCTGAATAGTAGACCGGATTCGTATAGTAGAACAGTTACTTGGAATAGTTCCAAATAGCGCATGGTAGCTGCATCTAGGAGATGACATAGAGATTTGTAAAGCACACACAGATCTGAAAGATTCAGACCCGTTGACTAATAACCTCTCTCACAAGCGAGATATGATCAAACCCAATGGGTGTTGGATTCATTGCAATCACATAGTGATGTGAACTAGATTATTGACTCTGCAAGTGGGAGACTGTTGGAAATATGCCCTAGAGGCAATAATAAAATGGTTATTATTATATTTCCTTGATCATGATAATTGTCTATTGTTCATGCTATAATTGTATTAACTGGAAACCGTAATACATATGTGAATACATAGACCACAACATGTCCCTAGTGAGCCTGTAGTTGACTAATTCGTTGATCAATAGATGGTTATGGTTTCCTGACCATGGACATTGGATGTCATTGATAACGGGATCACATCATTAGGAGAATGATGTGATGGACAAGACCCAATCCTAAGCATAGCACAAGATCGTGTAGTTCGTTTGCTAAAAGCTTTTCAAATGTCAAGTATCATTTCCTTAGACCATGAGATTGTGAAACTCCCGGATACCGTAGGAATGCTTTGCGTGTGCTAAACGTCACAGCGTAACTAGGTGGCTATAAAGGTGCACTACGGGTATCTCCGAAAGTGTCTGTTGGGTTGGCACGAATCGAGACTGGGATTTGTCACTCCGTGTGACGGAGAGATATCTCTGGGCCCACTCGGTAATGCATCATCATAATGAGATCAATGTGACTAAGTAGTTAGTCACGGGATCATGCATTACGGAACGAGTAAAGTGACTTGCCAGTAACGAGATTGAACGAGGTATTGGGATACCGACGATCGAATCTCGGGCAAGTAACGTACCGATTGACAAAGGGAATTGTATATGGGATTGCTTGAATCCCCGACATCGTGGTTCATCCGTTGAGATCATCGTGGAACATGTGGGAGCCAACATGGGTATCCGATCCCGCTGTTGGTTATTGACCGGAGAGATGTCTTGGTCAGGTCCGCATGATTCCTGAGCCGTAGGGTCTACACACTTAAGGTTCGATGACGCTAGGTTTATAGGGAAGGTATGTATGCGGTTACGGAATGTGGTTCGGAGTCTCGGATGAGATCCCGGACGTCATGAGGAGTTCCGGAATGGTCCGGAGGTGAAGATTGATATATTGGACGAAGGGTTTTGGAGTCCGGAAGTGTTCCGGAGGTACCGGGTGATGACCAGCATGACCGAAAGGTATTTCGGGAGCCCCGGCAAGTGTTGGGGGGCTTCACGGGCCAAGGGAAGGGGGCAAACCAGCCCACTAAGGGGCTGTGCGCCCCCCTCACCTATTCCCACGTGGCCAGGGGGTTTGGGGCGCCCCATCTAGGGTTCCCACCTCCTAGCTTGGGGGCCAAGTCACCCAAAGGGGAGATCCCATCTGCCCTGGCCGCCGCCCCCCCTAGGGCGCCTCCCCCTCCCCCTTGCCCCTATATATAGTGGAGGTTTTGGGGCTGCCCAACACATGAGTCTCTCTCTCCCAAGGCGCAGCCCTACCTCTCTCCCTCCTCGTCTCTCGTAGTGCTTGGTGAAGCCCTGCTGGAGTACCGCGCTCCTCCACCACCACCACGCCGTCGTGCTGCTGCTGGACGGAGTCTTCCTCAACCTCTCCCTCTCTCCTTGCTGGATCAAGGTATGGGAGACGTCATCGGGCTGCACGTGTGTTGAACGCGGATGCACCATTCTTTGGTGCTTAGATCGGATTCAGCTGCGATCTGAATCGCTTCCTGAACGACTCCACCGACCACGTTCTTGTAACGCTTCCGCTTCGCGATCTTCAAGGGTATGAAGATTGCTACCTCTTGAGCACTGCGTTGGATTTCCCCGAAGCGGAGAGGATGATGCAGCAAAGTAGCGTAAGTATTTCCCTCAATTTTTGAGAACCAAGGTATCAATCCAGTAGGAGACCACGCACAAGTCCCTTGTGCCTACACAAAACGATAGCTACTCGCAACCAACGCGATTAGGGGTTGTCAATCCCTTCACCGTCACTTACGATGGTGAGATCTGATAGAGATGATAAATAATATTTTTGGTATTTTTGATAGATAGATGCAAAGTAAAAACTAAAAGGCAAAGTAAAAACAAAGCAAGTAAATAAAGCGATAGAGATTGATATGATGAGAATAGACCCGGGGCCATAGGTTTCACTAGTGGCTTCTCTCAAGAGCATAGATTTTCTACGGTGGGTGAACAAATTACTGTTGAGCAATTGACAGAATTGAGCATAGTTATGAGCATATCTAGGCAATGATCATGTATATAGGCATCATGTCCAAGACAAGTAGATCGAAACGATTCTGCATCTATTACTATTACTCCACTCATCGACCGCTATCCATCATGCATCTAGAGTATTAAGTTAAAAACAGAGTAACGCCTTAAGCAAGATGACATGATGTAGAGGGATAAATTCATGCAATATTATAAAAACCCCATCTTGTTATCCTCGATGGCAACAATACAATACGTGCCTTGCAACCCTTTCTGTCACTGGGTAAGGACACCGCAAGATTGAACCCAAAGCTAAGCACTTCTCCCATTACAAGAACTACCAATCTAGTTGGCCAAACCAAAAAGGATAATTCGAAGAGACTTGCAAAGATAACTCAATCATACATAAAAGAATTCAGAGAAGAATCAAATATTTTTCATAGATAATACTGGATCATAAACCCACAATTCATCGGTCTCAACAAACACACCGCAAAAAGAAGATTACATCGAATAGATCTCCACAAGAGAGGGGGAGAACTTTGTATTGAGATCCAAAAAGAGAGAAGAACTATCTAGCTACTAGCTATGGACCCGAAGGTCTGAAGTAAACTACTCACATTTCATCGGAGGGGCTATGGTGTTGATGTAGAAGCCCTCCGTGGTGGATGCCCCCTCCGCGGAGCTCCGGAA
Source organism: Triticum timopheevii (assembly GCA_963921465.1). Taxonomy (NCBI): domain Eukaryota; kingdom Viridiplantae; phylum Streptophyta; class Magnoliopsida; order Poales; family Poaceae; genus Triticum; species Triticum timopheevii. The sequence goes on along the minus strand of OY997264.1, from coordinate 43,086,913 downwards.
CAGGCCCCAAGATGGGATCTCGTGGATACAGAAGGTTGCGGCGGTGGAATTAGGTTTTTGGCTCCTGTTCTGATCGTGCGGGGATACGTAGGTATATAGGAGGAAGGAGTACGTCGGTGGAGCAACAGGGGGCCAATGAGGTAGGGGGGCGCGCCCAGGGGGGGCGCCCTCCACCCTCGTGACCGCCTCTGGCACTTCTTGGAGTAGGGTCCAAGTCTCCTGGATCACGTTCGGTGAGAAAATCACGTTCCCGAAGGTTTCATTCCGTTTGGACTCCGTTTGATATTCTGTTTCTTCGAAACACTGAAATAGGCAAAAAACAGCAATTCTGGGCTGGGCCTCCGGTTAATAGGTTAGTCCCAAAAATAATATAAAAGTGGAAAATAAAGCCCAATGTAGTACAAAACAGTAGATAAAGTAGCATGGAGCAATCAAAAATTATAGATACGTTGGAGACGTATCAAAGATGCACTCCCCTCTCTCTCGTTGCTAGTATCTCCATAGATTGATCTTGGTGATGCGTAGAAAATTTTGAATTTCTGCTACGTTCCCCAACAGTTACTGTAACATCACACATATCAAGACAAGATTAGTCTACAACCTAATATGAAATGTTGCATGATGCCACACATATGTTACTTTCCACTATAGAGGTAGTAACTTAGACTAGTAACATGCATATGTTACTCCCCGCAAAAAAAAACATGCATATGTTACTAGTGTATGTGTGATGTTACCCATTGTGACTAGTCTACTACATACTCCGTGGCAAATTACGCACTATCCACAGAAATGAGGCTTTGTTTTGAGCGCCCCATAACTCTGAACACCTGATCTGCAGGTACATAGGAACTTTACACTAAGATGAACCCAACAACCCGAATCCTTCCCGTTGGCTTCGAAATGTTTGTCAGCAACCACCACAAATTCACCAATATGGGCCCGAATAGTCTACCGCCGCCAACTACGACCAGAATTACCCTGTCGCCGCAAAAAGGGTGGCGAGGGTGGGAAAAATTCTGGACCCCCCTCTACCCAACTGGTACTGCTGCCGAGGAATCAACGGCTAGTGATACCAATTTGTCAGGTCCTCAAAAGGATCGACATGGCAAATCGCATCAGATCAAACAGAGGAACACGATCAAGCGATCAAATCACTCATGGATACTTCCATTGATCTAAAATGTAAACTATATGAGAGTATGTGAAATATAGCTAGGTTTTAGCTACAAATTTTGGAATTAATCTGACGCAGTGGCAGAGATAGGGGATGTGGAGATGAATACATATGCATATGTTGACAGGCGTCTTCCTCACTCAACCTCACTGCACCCAAGTGTGGCCGCGCCGACAATGTCGGACTGCAACTGGGCGACGACGACGCGCAGCAGACGAGGACTCAAGTCCAAGGATGAGCAACTTGCAACCATGGTCGATACCTTATCACTCCACTTTGCTTCAAGTTTTGTGTTTGCTCTTCCTCTCGCTTCCCACAAAGACATGACGATATAATCCTTGTATTCCCAAAGTGTGGAGAGTAACAAAACAAAAAAGGCATGGTGACGCGCCTTTTTGAATATGTGAATACATGCATTTTCTCTCTCCCATGTTACCCAAACTTGGATTCACCAATCAAGTGTTCATCCACCAACCGCTAAAGGCCCCAGAAATTTGTTTTCTATTTAAAACATTCAAAAATCACGTTTCAAAGTTTCTTTTCATTTTCATTTTCTATTTTAGCTTTTTTCTTCTTTAAAAAAATCAGGATTTACAAAAAAATTCAAAGTTTCAAAAAAATTATGAATTTGGAAAAGTATTCAAGAAATTATTAAATGATCATGGATTCATTAAAAAATTGTTCGCACATTCAAAAACATGGCCACGATTTTGAAAAAAAAAATGGTTTGGGAAATGAAAAATGTTCATGAATTTGCACAAATTCTCACGTATTTAAAATATGTTCAGAAAACGGCCGGCCGACCTTACCGGCGACACGGCGTGGCTGCGAGCAGCTAGCACGAGTGGCGTGGGAGCGGTGGTCACTGACTTTTTCGTGCGGTGACGAGGAAACGGCCGGCCGACCACACCGGCGACCCGGAGTAGTAACCGTCGCTTTGGACCCGTCTGTCTATGCACTGGTCGTACTCCGGCCACCGGCCACCGCCACCGACCACCGGCAAGTCGTGCAGAAACTCCGGGAGTGATCGGTCCGTGGGGCTCGGACTGTTCATGGGATTTGCACGTCGCGATGACACGTCGGAACGAGCGGCCGGCAGCCATGTGGCAGCCCGTCACCGGAGCGCCAAGCCCACACGGCGGACGGCGACCGATGTCTCTCCTCACTTTCTACAACTCCTTATCCATCCTTCTCTTTTCTGGGGACGACGTGTCGCTTCATAGGTGGCACAGAGTTTGGCATTGTGGATTAGCAGCGGATGTGGCGTTAATAATGTGTGGTGGTGAGTCTTCATCGTCCGATTGGGCTCGTGTGGGTTTGAACGCGCCAAACCGAACGTTGGAACACGAAAGCTCCCCCGCGGATTGTCGACTTGTTCCCAAAATTCGTACATTTCCTTTCGGCGACTATGGATGTGATCCTCATATAACCGCGTTCATCCTCCAAAAGACAACCCCAATAAAAGTACGAGATTTGGTTAAATTTTCGGTCTATAGTTGTTTTTCGCTGAATGTTTAAAATAAAGGGTTTTTTATCAGTTTTGCCATTGGCTGTATAACGCTACTCAGTTTTGCCACTAAATACTTTCACTACTCAAAAATGCCACAGTTCTGTTAGATCAAGCTCAAAATGACCATTTCTCACTGTTACCGTTTGGTCAATACACGTTGACTGAAGTTACAAATGGTCCCACAAGTCAACGCAGAGAGGGGGGTCGGGATAGGGGTATTTTTGTCATCTACCTCCAGTCAACGTGCATTGACCAGACGATAACGGTGAAAAATGGCATTTCTAAGTTTGTGTCTAACGGAACAGTGATATTTTTGAGTAGTGAAAACATTTAATGGCAAAACTGAGTAGCGTTATACAACCGATGGCAAAACTGATAAAAACCCTAAAATAAATAAATCAGTGTCGTGCATTCTTTAGGCATATCATAGCTTTATAGAAGAAAGAATAATAGTTACAAGAAAGCTATCACTCGATGCGAACAACGAGTGCAGCGCAAACACCACACCCGACACGACCAAGGACAAACACCACACCAAGCGAGCTACAACGCAAAAGAGCCTATCCTGGAGAGATACACAAAACCGCGTCTCGACCGATGCCGGAAACCTTCGAGACCACCAACTGCCGCATAACTTTCACTTGCCGATGCACCATCCACCCGGAGCGCCTAAGAGAAAGTGGCATATGGATAGCACAAACCAATTGGGGCAGGCTGGATGATAGGATCACGGCAGATCCATTGTGTTTTCTTTTAGGAGAAGAAGGAGAGAGAAACTAGAGGCCACTGCTCGACTCCGCTTCCCCTCCTGATCTCCTAGGGTTCCTCCGCCGCCGCCAGCGGCTCCCCCCCGCTGCCGCCGTCGTCGGAGCCCGCCGCCGCCAGCCCTCTCTCCGGCTCCCCCTTCCCTCCCCCCTCTCCATCCCCTGTAGCGCTCCCGTCGCCTCCAGAGGCGGCGGAGCGCCTCCCCCTGCCGCCTCTTCTCGTCTCGCTCTCCTTGTCACTCCCCTTTGCCGCCGCCGGCAGAGGCGACCGGCATAGCCCGGGTGGCGCCGGCGGCGGCGGACGTCCCTTTCCCGCTCGCTAGGAGGTGGAGTCGGGGCTCCCTCCTGCCCGACGGCGGTGCAGCTCGGCGGGTGTCGGTGTGGCTTGGCGGCGGGTTCGCGGGCCTCGAGCGCCCTTGATGCGGCGGCGTGTCATTGGCTGCGGGGCGGCATGGAGTGCTGCTGGTAGGCGGCGCCCGCTCGGCCTAGATCTGGGCCCTTTCGGGCCCATCAAGGCTGGGGCGGGCCAGCGGTTCGGGGCACGTTGGCGCGGCTCCCTGTTGGTGGCGGCGAGACGGCGGTGGTTGCAGGTGGTGATGGCTCCGGCGGCCGGCGGCGCCCGCTCGGCCTAGATCTGGGCCCTTTCGGGCCCATCAAGGCTGGGGTGGGCCAGCGGTTCGGGGCACGTTTGGCGCGGCTCCCTGTTGGTGGCGGCGAGACGGCGGTGGCTGCAGGTGGTGATGGCTCCGGCGGCCGGCGTGCTGCAGCGTGGCGACAAGGATTCTCCGGATCCGTTGGGGTCCGGCCGGGCAAGTGGAGGCCTGGTAAGTCCCTGTCGCTACGTCCGGTCGGCTCTGCGGCGCGGTAGAGGTTGTCCCCTCCTGTCAGCTGCGGTGTGATTGCCCCTGAGCCCAGCGTCCCCTCGTCCTCCCTCCAGGTCTCGTGTTGGTGGCCTCGGTGAGACGGTGAAGTTGGTGCGGTATCCGTGGTGGCACATGCTAGTGGGCGGCATGTTGGGCGGTGCACTCTCGAGTGTATGTGATGGTGTTGGTTTCAGGGCGGGAGAAATCCCAGGCGGCTCGTCCGCCACCGGCGTGGCTACGCCCGTGGGCGTTGCCGGACCTTCTTGAGGGGCGTCGGTGATACCCCTTCCCATCTACCATCTGCGTGCCGGGGGAAACCCTAGGACTTGTTCGGGCAGCGGCGGCGTCGCATTTTTCTGAAGGTGTTGCTTGGTACGCGAGGCTTCGGAGTGCTAGGTGTGCGGTGGTATTTCTCCGGAGGGTGCGGCGGATATCGGCCATCTTCGCTTAGTTGAGTTGTCGGCATCGGCATTTGTTTCTCTTTCTTTCCCTTTTTTTTCTTTTAAGCTTGTTTGTGCTGCGGCCCAGCGAGCTGGTTGTATCGGTTGGTTGTTGTTTTATAATATAAAGCGAGGAAAATCTCTTTTTGGTAGAGTGGCATATGGATGGCAGGAATCGATCTGCTCCGGGAAGCCACCGTCTTGGACATAGCGACGACGGGCGTGCATTCTCACTAACACTAGATCATTGATGGCGCGCGTTGCTGCGCCCGTCCTTTTTTCCAAGAGATTGGTAGTAATTCCCACAAATATATGGAGGTAATAAAGGGACTTCATATTTCTATTATTTCAAAAATAACAACGCAACCATTCAATTTATTTTGAAGCAACAATACACATATTTGGGAGACATATATGGTCATATGAAATTGATAAACATGACACAAATTTCTCAATCCAATACTTGCTGGAACAAACTGAATCTTCGAAAATAACAAAATCTGAAGGAAATCATTTAATAAACAAACTACTTGGGGTGACATTTGGTTCAAGCTATAATAAAAGAAAAAAGAAAATATAAAGCAATTTGATAATAAATATGCATGAAAGGTAGCTTCCAAACAACCAATTTATTGAAGGGTAAGTCTTGTTTATGTGTTACAAACATTCTAGTTATAAATCTGTAGGGGTGACATTTTGGCCGGATACGTGTTTACCTAGAAAAAGGATAAAAATGAAATCTAGTAGATCCATGGCCATGCTAAAAACTAAATATGCATTGGTAATGGGAGTGAGATCCTCTCGTGGAAATCGGAAATATAACGCAGGAAGTAAAACCAAATTCCAACTTGATCATGGCCTCAACACCCTTCCAGTATCGGTGAAGCAAACACGTAAACAATATTTCTATCGAAGTACCAAGGAGCACTGCTATATAAAATAGGAGGGGCAATTGAAAGAGTTGTATACACACAAGTTAAATTGTGTAAAGTTTTTTAAACATCTCTTCAATCTATGGAAATAAGATTGCTAGTTTGTTGAGCTTTCTTCATGATGGACTTGTTTCGAATTACCATATATTTACTTTTTTATGTCAAGGAAATATATCTTTGTAAATCTTGGAATGGACATCAACTATTGTGAAAAGGCATAATGGTTGCTTTGTGATGTCTATGATTCTAAGAAGCCAAGTGGTTGTGTTGTGTTATAACTGCAGACAAAAAAATACTTACCATTCATACCCACGTCTAGTGGACACCTCAAGAACGATTACACTGTAAATCAACTCCAGTACTTCTCAAATGAACAAATCAGCTCAGGTGTTCACATTTAAAAAAATGTTCTTGAATTTTACCTTTGCTTTTTCGAAAGGATATATACTAACAAGACAACTCAATGTGTATGCTCCCAAGATAGAACCAACAAAGAGTATCAGAACATGAAAGTCAACGTTGGATAGTGATATATAGCTCCCCCTGATAAACATTAAAAAACAACACTTTTCATATATGTTGCTGCTGCAGAAATTATGTGCTTCAGCCAGTAGTTCTCTAAGTAAAAAGCGGTTTATGTTCTTTATGTGCTAGTTGCAAAATAATAAACACAACCTGGTACCTGATTCATAACAAGGTTGACTAAATTCAGTGTTGTTAGCTAGCTAACTGTCGTAGAATCAAATGTAATTGTTGTTTTATGGCGTTTATTAGTAAAAAATAATACTATTTGCATATTAGTAAAGATATTTCATTCAAAATTTTGTGCTAAACTGAACGGCAATATAACCCCCAATCAAGTAACATACCTAATGTATAGCATTTTGTGAGATACATCCAAGAAGGGTGTGCTAACTGTCCCCATTATTCTGCACTGATGCACAAGCGTAAAGAGATGTTCCTCCCAATAAACATCCTCGCAATGGTACCCTAGCAGTGTTAATGGTGTGCTTAAACCAGATTAACTTAGAGAATCTGCATAGACCAATTTACTTGACATCAATGTTGGAAGATCAATTCAACAAACAGTAAAATTTTACAAGAGAAGTAGCAGTGGCTATATATATAGAGCAAATACTTACCTCCAGGTCGCCAGAATCACTATGGGATGCTACAAATGAACTGGACGTGATAGAGATGCCACTGACCATTGGGGAATTCTGTGCTCACCGACTTTGTTCAGTAGTCCATTAGCTGCCTCTGCTTGGATTTGAGCTCCTCTGATGGCTTGAGGGATTCAGAAAGAGAGAAAATGAGAGAGCAACATCAATGTCAATATGTCGATGCCATGGTGGCCTTTGATCCATCCTTTTGCACATTTTGACTCGCAAGTGCAGTAACAATTTGATCACTAAAAGATTCTGCAGAGAAAAAAAATTAACATGGTCGGTTAAGCAAAATTTCTTGTGTAAATCAAACATGATAATAGTATTGCACTCAATTTCATGATCAATTGAAAAGATAAATAGTTAGTGTGATATCCAGTACCTCACTTTGGCTGCTTGCAAATTACATATGGAGTTGCAACAACTCAGTCGTAAACGACGGCATGGCCTAATATATTCATATGTACTGCTATGCTTAATGCAAACTAAAATGTTCAAGGATTCTAGACTTACCTGGAAGCCAAATCCATGCTAAATCAATTCACGAGATCAATCAAGAACTGCCTCTGCACAAGAAAAATTCAAAAGTAATAGCACCTTGAGCTTGCAATTGGTGGAAGATTAAAATGCTGCAAAGCATCTAAATATTCAATGATCGTGGAATTGGAACTGCAGCGCTTCATTGCATACTTATATCTATATTGTATCCACATAATTAGCTGCTTTTAAAACCAAGATCTGACCGTTGAGCAGTTTTATGCACTGGATCTTCCTTGAAATAATGCAACAAAGAATGTACGACAAAGCTAGCTAGCCTTCAACGTACCATCAAAGATGTATGAGCCTGCTAACTTGTATGTAATATTCGTGGACTATTTAACAAGTTCAGTACAGTCACTCGCGGGTCCCAAAGCACAACAATTTGATTACACAATATCAGTTCTGGACCTCTTGGTATAATCTCAGATTGGAAACTACAGGCATTCTTCCCCACCGGCGGGAGCAATTGCCCTTCATGCCACGGCCGGTGTTTGGGATGGGCTCTGTTCTGCAGATCGCGATTGCGTACCTAGAGGAGGAGGGGTCTGATCGCCGGCAGAGGTCGGAGACGGGGAGTGGAGCGCCGTACTCATCGCCATAGCCGATGGGAACAATCGGCGGCGTCATCACCATCGCCGTGGTGGAGCAGAGAGGGGAGGTAGAGGAGTGGTCGGAGATTAAGGCATGGGAGGACGTCGAGCCTTGATGTTTGGATCGATCCGTCGCCCGCCATGTTTGTCACCGGTCATGGGGATCGGATGGGAGAGGCGGACGAACAGAGAATAGGAAGGGGCAACCTGCGTGGGTGAGAAAAAGGATATTGGTGTGGGAAGGAAACGCTTGATGACCGTCCGTCCAAGATCGGACGTTCCTTCATGCAAGCGAACGAGAGGGCCTCGATTTGGTTTCGGGAGTAGCTGGCCGTCGGACAGTCGGCCCAGGAGCAGCCCACGTGCGACAGGAGCAGTATCGGACGACCAGCAATGATCAAGCAATGAAATCCGACGGCCACAAACACGAATCGCTGAGAGAGCTCGCTTTAGGTGCGGTTATACTGTCCTTAATGGCTGCACTAGTATCGCCCGGATATAAAGAAACAAAAAAGATAGCATCCATAATGTGGCGGGCCAGCCATGTGGGCGCGTGGGCGCGTGGTGAGCCTTGAGAGCCCATCAAGGCGGTAGCTGCCAGTCAGTTTCTTGTTGTACGACGACCACGAGAGGAGAGGCAGCCGACCACTGACGTTTCTGGGATTCTTTTCTTGGACCATCGCCTCCTTGGATCTCCAGATTTAGAGTGGTACTACGCCATGTTCGCCGATGCCCGATCTGCAGAGTTGGGCTGTATTGTAGTCGATCGTTCACGGGCTTTCACGTATGGAGTGCCGTGATTATTATACTTATTAAAACTCACTAGATTGTGTCAGGCAAGACTATACTGTACTACTACTACTCCTGTACACGTTAATTAGTGTAGTATTCGTTGGTTGGAGCAACCGCAATGTAATCCACTGGAGTACTACTCGCACGGTAACAACACTATGCAATGCAGCGCGCACAGAGGCATCTTCAGGTGTAGTAGACTCTCCAGCAGTGTGCCAGTCAGTGCGTGACACACAGTATTTTTACTGTAGGAGTCGGGTAGTACGTGCGGGTGCGCGGCACCGATGGAGTCGTCGTTTTCCCTAGTTTAATCACCGGCTGGCCGACCTCGGGACGGACAGAGGAGGACTTGATTGGATTGGTTGGTGGTGGGGGAGTCGTGCTCTGCATCGGTACAGACGCGACGCACCTTCCTTCCTTCCTTCTCCCTCCGTCCTCCGCCCACATCAGCTGCCCGCAGATATTTTCCAGAGGGACGAGGGTGGGTCACTCATTTTCCTCCCGTCGCGCGCGTACATGGACGAGCGTGGCCCGTGCACTGCACAAGCTCCCGACCGTCAGCGTCCAGTGCAAGGCAAAATTTCGTGTTTTGATCATTTTCGCGTCTAAAATCAGGATCTGACCCCGATTTGAAACTTTTTCGACATTTGACCCTTTTGGCTACCGTCGTCCTCCCTGACGATAGATGTGTACATGCTACCGCCGTCCTCCCTGGCGGTAGGGTGCTTTGACGGCCGTCTGGCTGTTAACGGGGTCTGACGTGGCAAAGGGACCTACCGCCGCACCCCTCGGTGGTAGGCTCCAACACCCTACTGCCGGGATCTCTGACGGTAGGGTCCTGGAGATAAGGTTCGGCGGGGTCCACTCACCACCCACTCACTCCACTCATCTTCTTCCTCCCCGAGCTCACACTCTCTCCCCCTTTTCTCCCCCACCCAAGCACCCACTAGATCCACCTCCATTGCTTGAGATTTACCCCGTGGATCGAGGCCATTTGCATCACCCAAGGTACCTCCCCCATCCCCCCTTCATTTGGTTGGTTCAAATCATCTACTCCCTCCGTCTAGGTGTGTAAGTCATCTTACGAAAACCAAATAATCCCAAAACACTTAGGCGCGGTACATTAACTCTCATCTCGTTTCTTGTTTCGTGACATATCAACCAATAAGAGATGTGGGTCATGCATGCTTTAAATGATTACACTCTCTCCCCCTTTTCTCCCCCACCCAAGCACCCACTAGATCCACCTCCATTGCTTGAGATTTATCCCGTGGATCGAGGCCATTTGCATCACCCAAGGTACCTCCCCCATCCCCCCTTCATTTGGTTGGTTCAAATCATCTACTCCCTCCGTCTAGGTGTGTAAGTCATCTTACGAAAACCAAATAATCCCAAAACACTTAGGCGCGGTACATTAACTCTCATCTCGTTTCTTGTTTCGTGACATATCAACCAATAAGAGATGTGGGTCATGCATGCTTTAAATGATTACACTCTCTCCCCCTTTTCTCCCCCACCCAAGCACCCACTAGATCCACCTCCATTGCTTGAGATTTATCCCGTGGATCGAGGCCATTTGCATCACCCAAGGTACCTCCCCCATCCCCCCTTCATTTGGTTGGTTCAAATCATCTACTCCCTCCGTCTAGGTGTGTAAGTCATCTTACGAAAACCAAATAATCCCAAAACACTTAGGCGCGGTACATTAACTCTCATCTCGTTTCTTGTTTCGTGACATATCAACCAATAAGAGATGTGGGTCATGCATGCTTTAAATGATTTGAGACTACCAAACACGACATGCATTGGTCAGTTCATTGCATGCATTGTTATTAATTAGCAAAAACACATTAAGTTCTCTCGTTTTCCCCTCCACCTTGGTAACGGTGCGCAACGTAAGATGACTTACACACCTAGACGGAGGGAGTAGTTTTGTTGGAATCAACTAGTTTTGCAACCCCTCAGTTCTTCCTCTAGTTTAGCATTTATTGTGCATTTATGACACATTTATGGGGCATTTATGGTGTATTTATGGTTGATCTAAGTAATATGTGTCATTCTTTGTTGTGGCAAGCTAGCTTAAGAGTTAGGGTTAGGGGTTTAGTTAGGTTAGGGTTAGGGTTAAGGTTAGTGCTATGATTAAGGTATACTAGTTGTTAGATTCAAAATCTTATATTTTAGATAGTTCATCCATATGAAATGACCGGTCCATGGATGACTCAATTTTGTTCCATTGTTTTTAGATGGATAAACTAGTGAATGTGCATTATTTGGACAAGGCGGCTTTCATGGATGGAAATGTCGACGAAGGGGAGGAGGCCATGGTTTTTGACACAAGCCCGAGCTATGATGATATTGTCGTGAAAGTGAGAAACGTCCTCAATTGGATTAACCCAAGTGATGGTGTGAAGCTTATTGGACGGTATGATGTGGGAGTGGGAGTAAGATCCCGATTAAAGAGTATGCAAATCACCTCTCAATTGCATTGGGATGTGTATAAGGAGAAAGTTGAGGGATCACAAGACAAGTCACCTGAGTTATTTGCCACAAGACAAGTAAAGGTTGAAGTTCATCGGCCACTACTTGACTTGAACCGGAATGTGTCCTCCCCAATACATGATGTTGTCGTGGTGTATGACCACAATGCGACTAGCCAACCACCAAGTAGCCAACCAAATGAAGAGGACATCAATGCTAGAGCAATAGTTCTTGTATGTGATGATCATGTTGAAGATGAGGCCGTTGCTCATGTTGATGAACATGCAAATGTTCATGTTGATGAAGATGCCATTGCTCATGTTGATGGAGATGCTATTGCTCAAGATGATGTGTATGAGGAAGAAGAAGAGATTCATTACAATCCCATTGGTGACTTGGATATCATTGTGCATCAATAAGACATGGACCGGAACCTACCTTATAGCCGTATGTGTAGGTATGAGTCGGATGATGAGGGTCCACCGGAAGAATTGGATGAGGATGGATTCACGCCGCAAGAAAATCAAATTTACAAGAAGGTCAATGGCAAGGAAATAGGACCCTCTTTGTTTCGTGATCTTAGCCTTGCCAACAAGGCCGTTGTTGATGGTGGCATGAGGTTGGGCTTGATCGAACCATCGCCTTGCCCGAGGATTGGTGATCCAAGGCCACCGGGTGAGGATGAGAATGCTCATTTGAAGAAAGAGATCAAGTTTGGTTGTGTGCAAGAGTTCAAGATATGGTTGAGTGACTATGCCATTCGGAACCATAGGCCGTTCGTTGTTGGTCATTCCAACAAAAAATTGCGCTACACAATCAAATGTGACAAAGAAGGTTGCCCATGGAAGGTCCGTGGAAAAAAGATCAAGGAAACCGGGCAATGGGAGTTGAAGAGTTGTGTGGCCACCCACAAGTGCATACCGCCAGATAAAGCGGACCGAAGCAAGGGACACCGCCAACTCACGTCCGAGTATCTAGGCTATAAATTGTTGAATGAGATATCCCATGATCCAACCGTGAAGGTGAAGTTCCTCATGAGTTCGGTCTTCGAAAGATTCGGGTACCCGGTCAAGTATGGAAAGGCGTGGATGGCGAAGGCAAACGCTATAAGGATGTCGCATGGTGATTATGTTGCCGCGTACAACATTCTTCTGAGAATGTTGGGAGCCATTGCTCATCGGAGCCCGGGCATGTGCCATAGGGTCGAGTCAATCGAGGGAGTGTTTCATCGAGCTTTTTGGAGCTTTGGGCAATGCATCGATGCATTTAGGCATTGCCGCCCCGTGTTGTCAATTGATGGCACGTTCTTAACCGGAAAGTACAAGGGCACGTTGATGGTAGCAATGGCCCACTCGTCCAATGACAATGTGTTACCGGTGGCATTTGCGTTGGTGCCTTCCGAGCACGATGATAATTGGCAATGGTTCATGGATCATGTGAGGACGAAGGTGATTGGCCCCAAAAGAGAGGTGTGCATCATATCGGATCGCCATCATGGGATTCTCAAAGCAATAGAAGTTGACATTCCAGGCTATCCAAAGCTCCAACACCGTTGGTGCATGAGGCATTTCGTGGCAAACTTTTACCATGCATGCAAGAGTAAGGAGTTTTGCAAAGATCTTACCCATGTTTGTGTGGCATTCAACACGGACACATTCCAAAGCCGCTATGATAAGCTATTCAAGGCGTCGGAGAAGAACAAAGGAGGGAGAGAATTCTTGACAAGAAATTTTCCAGAGAAGCATAAGTGGTCACGTGCTTACGACGAAGGAGGTTTCCGATACGGAGACATGACAAGTAACATGGTGGAATGCTTCAACAATGTGCTCAAGGGTGTCCGCTCTTTGCCGGTCACTACAATAGTGAAATATACCTTCTTCAAGCTCAACGAGTATTTTCTGAGGCATTCCGAAGAGACGGCCAAATGGATAGGTGAGAAAATGGAATTTCCCTTCAAAGTTGAGGATTGGTTGAAGCATCAAGCGCGCAAGTCTTGGCGTCAACAAATCATTTAGTTTCAATGAAAAAGAACAAATCTAGCAAGTCGATGAGCCGGGTGGCACAACAAGGGACAACATGACATACGGTGGAGTAGCATATGAGGTGCGCCTCAAGACCTGGTGGTGTCAGTGCGAGAGACCTCACAAGTATCATTGGCCTTGCTCGCATGTGATGACCGCCGCAAGGTTCAGAAACTTGAAAGTATCCGATGGTACCACCTTGTGGTTGCATGAGTTCACATTGGAACGAACGAGGTTGACATGGGCTCCTAGGCTTCATCCCTTCCTAGATCAGTCACAGTGGCCTGAGTATCATGGGCCACACATCGTCCCCGACCCCGAACTCATGGTGCCTACAAAGGGAAGAAGAAGAAAGAAGAGGTTTAGGGGTGACATGGATGACCTAGCTGGATACACTGGAATGAAACAATTTGGTAGCGGCCATTTCATGGAGGCACCGGACATCAACAGTTGTGGTAAATGTGACGAGCCGGGACACAATGTTAGTAAATGCACCAAAAAGCCACGGACCGATGCCAACACTCCGGATCCTAGTCAAAGTGGTGCCCGAAGAGGAGGCACCAGTGGCACACGAGGAGGTAGGGGTGGTAGTGGACGAGGAGGCAGGAGTGGTGCGCGTGGAGGACGGACGAATCTTGGCGGTAGTGGACGAGGAGACAGTATTAGAGGGCGTGGGGAACGGTCGGGTACCGGTGACCGTGCTCGTAGGACGAGAAGGGTTGATAGAGGAAGGCCTATTGACATCTTGCTTAACCCAGATGGTTGAAATAAGGTGAATGGTACTTGTTTTTTGGTCTTGTTTATTTGTTTTTTCTTTTGCATACATACATGTTATTTTACTTTACTAACTACCAAATTTCTCTTTATAGGCATGGCTTCTTCCGGTTCTGTGACGAGGCCACCGTGTGCTAACCGCGAGGATATGCCGGACAAGTGGACAGACGCCGAGTTGGATAAGGTGAAGGACAAAGATATGAGAACTCCATCATGTTGGTGTGGAGATGTTCGCAAAGTTAAGGTATCCACCGACCGCAAGAAATCATGGACGGAAGGAAGAAGATATTTTGTTTGTCCCAACTATGCCTACGATCATCCTCCTCCATCTCACGCCTATGATGTACCGCCGGTTAAGAAATCATGGACGGAAGGAAGAAGATATTTTGTTTGTCCCAACTATGCCTACGATCGTCCTCCTCCAGCTCACGCCTATGATGTACCGCCGGTAAGTTGTTCAAGTTCAAACATGTCGTCAACCATTGAATCTATCTTACTAATGACACCACATTTCTTCTTTATTCGTACCTAGTCGCCGCCTCCACTTTGTAAGTACTTCACATGGATAGATCAAGATGTGCCAGAAGATGTTAAGAAAGATCAATATCGAGATTATCTAAGGAGGTAGCGGTTGTTTGAAGAAGCATTTCAGAGAGGCTTGGATGAAGAGCGTCGTGAAAAGGAGAGGATGGAGCGCAAGAAGCGTGAAGAGGAGAGGGCACGCAAGGAGAAGATTGCTCGTCAAGAGGAGAGAGCAAGAAAGCTTGCAACGGCTCGTGAAGCCCAAGAGGAGGATGAGGCACACGACAAAAAAATAAAATGGCCTCGTGTGACCCAATAAGGCCTTCGTTTCGAAAACTAGTCATGAACTATGCCTTCGATTCGAGAAACATGTGATGAACTATGTCTTTGATTTGTGATACCTATCATGAACTATGTACTTTATTTGCGAAACCTATCATGAACTACATCGTTAATTTGATGAAACTATGTCATGAACTATGTTTGTTTTGCTGTTGTTGTGACTTGATTTGTCTTGAAGTGATGAAGAAGAAAAACAGAGCAAACAGAGAAAAATAGAGCACCCTACCGCCAGTCCTCATGGCGGTAGGATATGAAACCTTATCGCCCGAGCATATGGCGGTAGGATGGTGGAATGTTCTGTGACCGAAACGGTCCCCTGTCCTGCGGTAGGGTTGGCCATCCTACCGCCAGCAGGCTAGGCGGTAGGCTCCTACCGCTAGGGATCATGGCGGTAGAGTTGCCATCCTAGCAACCATTTTTCTGTGACCAAGCCGGCCACTAATTTTCCGGTAGGGTTGGTCAATCTACCGCCGGCGCCTATGGCGGTAGGGTTGGCCATTTCTCTGTGACCAATTCGGCCACTAATTTTGCGGTAGGGTTGATCAACCTACCACCGGTGCCTATGGCGGTAGGGTTAGCCATTTTTCTGTGACCAAGTCGGCCACTGATTTTACGGTAGGGTTGGGCACCCTACCGCCGGAGACTATGGCGGTAGGTTCTGATCTATGTTATTTTTTACCCCTTTGCCTTTCCATTTCTTACAACTTTCTATGAACTAAGCATCCACAAATGATCGAGTAGCAAAGACATCAATAACTGAGCATCGTTCATTACATCCACAAATGACACTTTTTTAACGATTCATGTCCCCCTTCTAACGATTTGAATGACGTAAGTTCAAACTCGAAATGATCAAGTAGCAAAGATATACATAATTGATCCATGTCCATGTCCCCCTTCTAGCGATTCGAATGACATAACTTAAAACTACAAAGCTCAAGCTCGGAGCATACATTTTCTGCTTCGGAAAGAAAGATCTAAAACGCATAAGACATTCGATTTGTGCGTCACGATCAGGATTAGGCTTCAGTTGAAAATCCGACGATCCCGCCCAATTCTCCAACACACCTTTCGTTTCGCGGAACCATGCCCATCGAGCACGCCATTCCGGAATCTCTGACTTGCCTTGACTTATTGCCCATCCAATGACCTGTCTGGGTTTTCTCAGGTCCAGCTCGCGGAATTCTTCTTTGTTCGCGGAGAAAAAAATCTCCGTTGCCACAGCATGTCTGCAAGCATATTCCTTCTCGTGCATCTCATCAAGTATCTCTTCTTTTTCTTTCACAAGCCTACGGAAAACTTTTCTCTCCTTATGATCAGAAGGTTCCTCAATGAATGAATACTTGTTCATATCCTTCATGGCAGCCCACTCCTCATCATTGATCTTGAACCATGCTTCAAGCTCCCTCTTGATACCAAGTTCTCGCTCCGATACAATCTTCTTAGACGCTGCCGCCAAACTCTTAGATGCAATGCCACAACACTTCTCATATACTTTCTTCAACTGCTCCGGGGTCATGTTTTCCATGCTACATGAAATGGAACAAACCATAACTCAAATCAAATGATACAATACAAACACAAATCATAACTTATTTATAATGTTCTCACTGGTTCGAATGACATAGGTTGCATAAATGATAAGGGTACATGCCATTACAGTCCAAATGATACTACAACATCATTTGTTTCAACCCCCTCTACTACTCCATCAACAAGACATCTTTGTCGTACGGCCCGGGGTTGCAACAAATGACATCATTTCTTTCACGGACCCAAGCCCAACGAGTTGCCCGACTAAGTATCGTCGACGATGGTTGCCTAACTAGCCAATCAATGATCTGGCCAGGGTTGTTAAAGTCCATCTCATTCACTTCATCCCTTGTTCCACACAATGCAATTTGCCTTGCAAGAGCGCGTCTATGATTTTTCTCTTCATTCTTGAGGTTGCTTATATTTTTCTCTTTAGCTTGGTATAACTTAACTCTGGCATCGTCGCACTTCGACACATAATACTTTGAAAAATCTCTACAAGCCGCATTCAATGCATTAACGGCTTTGACCCACAAGTCCATCTTTTCCTCAATGACTGCACGTTCACGCTTCGCCGCCGCCTCCGCGGAAGTCTCAACAAAGATGATCGATCCCATCCTACAAGTCGAGGGATTACTATAACGGTCATCCAAGGCAAAAATCCTAACCGTCTCTTGACAAAAACTAGAATCCTAGGAGTAGATCGAGCTATAATTCAAGAGGTACCTACTCTAACAAAACCCTAATTAAACTATAACCATAACGTTCGTCATATAGGCATTTACTTAAGCATAACCATAAACAACCTTAACCCTAACCATATCATTAACCCTAACAAAACCCTAAATGATATTTCTTACTACCCAAACAATGCTAGTGACACAATACATTGTCAAAGCACAAATATTACCCTAAATGCATCATATACATTGATTTCACCACAACAAAACCATGAACTAGTGATTCCAACAAAATGAGCAAAATGCATGATTTGAACCAACCAAATGAAGGGGGGATGGGGGAGGTACCTTGGGTGATGCAAATAGCCTCGATCCACCGGTCAAATCTCAAGCAATGGAGGGGAGTCTAGTGGGTGATTTGGTGGGGGAGAAGAGGGGGAGAGAGTGAGAGCTCGAAAGAAAAGTGGGGTGAATGAGTGGGTGGGGGAGCAGCACAGCCCCCTCCTTCAAAACCTTATCCAGAAACCTACCACCAAAGAGCCCGGCGGTAGGTTGCGACAGCCTACCGCCATAGACGGCGGCGGTAGGTCCTTTGCCACATGTACACGTCCGTTAACAGCCAGACGGCGTTAGGAAACCTACCGCCACGAGGGGCGGCGGTAGACTGCACAAATCTACCGATGGGGTCTCCGGCGGTAGCAAAAGGATCAAATCTCGAACAAAATTCATAACGCGGTTAGATCTCGATTTTAGACGTGAAAAAGGTCAAAACACGAAATTTTGCCCCAGTGCGAGGCCCCTGCAGTGCAGCCGTGCAGGGGAGGGCAAAGGAACGCAACGCCGCTGGCTGGCTAGCCCATGCTGTCTCGCTGCGTTTCGCATGATGTGCTTCTTCTTTTTTTTTTTTTTTTTGACAAACGGAACCAGTGTTGTGCTTCTCATATTGAGCTTGCTGACCTGGTGTGGAGTCCATGCCGGCCACAGAACAAAGAGGAAAATCCAGGAGGTGCACACCTATTTCCAGTGTTAATACGTGGCGGTCTTTACTGATTTCCCTTTCCATTCCCAATTTTCTGGGCCTCTCTCATTCGCAGGATTCTGAAAACACGGGATTATGAAAGTATACTAGATCATTGATGGCGCGCGTTGCTGCGCCCGTCCATTTTGACGGTAGAATGATTGAAATTGTCGTAAATATATGGAGGCAAAAGCTACAAAAACCAAATTGCGAATCACATGAAACTAAAATATGTTGAAATAAGTTGTTCCAGGCATGTTTCCCTTTTGTTTTGATATGTGAGGTATTCCAATCAGTAGTAAAGTAGAAATTGAAAAGAGAAAATACGTTTTGTTCGCAATAATAAGAAGAATTGAAATTGCCCAACATCTGAACTCTTTTGTGTCAGCTTATATACATGATGATATGCTTACTAAGTATCTCCACAATCCTACCTCTAGAGCACACGCGTTCCTGCTCCCATAAAGTTTTTCAATAATATTTTTTTTGCCAAAATATGGAAGGTCATGACAAGTAAGGTGATAAAAATCATTATAATCTAAAAATTTTATCGTGTAGTTAACCAAACCAAACCATTTTATGCCAAAATATGATAGGATTTTTTTTTGAAAAATAAAACCACACCGAACTCAAATGTAAGCTTACTACTTGATCTATCCTATAAACTATCGATATCTTTGTGTGTGAATTGCACCTTAATGATATACCCATTATCAAACATGAGCCGCATTGTAGTTGTAATACGATGACATCTTGGTTTCCAACTTTGATAGAGCAGAATAGAAACACATGAAAGATAACAAACAAGCCTACACAAATAGAAATGCAATAGTGCATAATACTATATTAGTCATAGTAGTCAATTTGTCCCCGCCAAAAAAAAGGTCATAGTCAATTTGTACCACGGCTACCTTATTAAACTGAAAATTAAATATGAACAACCAGCCATGCAACACCACAGCATCAACGTTCCATCAAGAAATTAAAAATATAAAGTTGCATGGTTCATACCTCGTACATATAGTGCGTACTAATTAGGAGGATCCAATGGCCAGAAACACCCACTACTTGAGATCTGACGGATAAAAACGGTAATGGCCTGAGAGGGCTAGAAGAGTGCACGGTTATAATGTATCTAAATGATTGTAGTGGAAATACCCATTTGAATCCTATAAAATTAGCAAGGAGTGTTTGATGTCACGGAAAAAAGCAAAGGAATTGTAAAAGAAGGTTAGAGTGGATGTTAGATTTTCTATGAATTGTAATACAAAATTCCGAGGAGATTCAATCCTACTCCCTCCGTTCCAAAATAGATGACCCAACTTTGTATTAACTTCAAAGTTAGCACAAAATTGGGTCATTTATTTTAGAACGGAGGGACCATGAATCAAAGGACGAAAGCAGGAATTTTTTTAGAGGATTTCAATCCTTCAAAAATCCTACAGAATTCCTTTGAATCAAAGGAGCCCTCTGTTTCGACTTTTCTACATGTTCAGACCGTGCAATGTCTTTTTTTGACAGACCGGGCCAATGGGAGATTTAGTGGGGATGAGGTTGAGCAGTAGGAGATTTCTGAGAACTCCCGCCGTCATGCTAGTAATTGCTTGCTCAAAACTCCGACGACTTTGACCATCTCCCACGGCTCTGCTCATGTCTGCCTGTTCCATGGTAACATTGCTCATACCCTTCTCAAGGGTGGCCACATCAGCATGTGTAGCAACCGCATCTTCCTTTGCTTGCTGGAATAGAATTCCTCCTTCATATAGAGGCTTTCAGACGACTCATCGGCTTTGTTCTGAGAGCCCCATAACTCTGAACACTTGATCTGTAGGTACACGGAGTAATCTTACACTGAGATGAACCCAACAACCCGAAATGTACTACAAATCCTTTCGTGTCGACTCGCTCCTCACCGCCGAAAGAAGCACAAATCGGTTTTGAGGCTGGAATTTTACCACCAACAAAAAAATACACGTACTTAACTACTACAATAAAGACATCATAGTGACGTGCGCCGCTGTGTGTGTGTGTGTGGTGGGGTGGGGGGGAGGCTATTGCCCCCTGTTATGCTTACTCCGCTGACGGTTGTTGGGGTTGGATCCCCCCTGCTGAAACTTGTAAGATCTGTCATTCGTACGGACCGGCTTCTTTCCGTTTCCATGGGAAAGGTTACTAGCATCGGGAGAGCACTGCAGTTTCAAGTCCTCTGTATCACCAGGCTCCTCACCCAGATCAAATATTGTTTTCCCTCCTTTTCGATGACAGGCATCCGCGAGCGCCCTCAAGGTTGGTGGCATGATGTCTAAGATACTGAAAAAGATGAAAAATGCACCATCACTAAATGATTCCTTTTCTTTTTGATGGTAAAGTGCAGAAAGGTCTTTCGTTCTCTAACCTGTCTAAAGCTCGAAGGGCAACACTGATTTTGCTCCTCATGCCTTCGACACTTGACGCTGGATCATGCAATAACTCGCGTAGCTGCACATCGAAGTCTTCGAAGGCTCTAGGGAAGAGCAGAAATTATGGTGAGGTATAGATAGCTAAGCATCAGAGAAATGCTTCCTCATATACTATATACCGTGTTTCGCAAACAAAATTACTATATACCGTGAGCATAAAGCCACAGCTTTGGGAGCGGCTTCACCTTCACTGGTAGAGAAAACATATTTTACCACCTGCATAAAAAAGGATTCAGATAATCTGAATTGGAATAAAGCTAGGAATATGGATTTATAAATAAGCTACCAACAGCTTTGTGCATGATGTAAAGAGACAATTAAGCACTTCAAGCTTGTGGAAGCAAAGCTGCGTGCATAGTTAGAAGAAACAAATAAAAAGGGCTTATGACAAATGGTTAGGAAAATAAACATAATACAATCCTAAAACAGTCTTATTCTCATAACGTGAAACGATGCACTAACACGGCAAGACACGAGGACAAAACTTAAGAACACACTTACATCTTGGATATCTGAAAGCACAGATGATACCGGGCAACACTGAAGTAGTGATAGGCACTCAACGAGGGCTGGCCTCCCAAATTCCAAGCGTTCATCTACGAAGGATCATACATTTGTGAATCCTCTTGTCATGACAGTAAACTCACCATTACTTGTATCTAGCAAATAATGATTTGATAATACTCCAGGCGCAGTCTATACTTGGTTAAGATTTACAATGAGAAAGTAGAACACACAAATGAAGGGTGAAATCACGCAACAAGCATTCAGAGTTTCAGACTTTCAGAATTCAGAGTAACGCTGCAGAATAAATTGATAAGATATTTGCAGTTAGTGTAAGAAAATTGATTCTAAATCAAGACTCTACAAATATTTCACTTGCTAAATGTTGGTGGCCCATCTGCGCTTGCGCATATATAGTACAATCAAAACCAATAAAAATTAGTGCATGTGTATCAAGGGTGAACTAATCAATTACCAATTTCTCTGAACCAGTCTTGAGTTAGCAGCACTTGCAGTACACAGTCTGCCGCACTAATCCTGGCAAGAGGCATCCAACAGAAGTAGCATCAACAACGGCAGACGGAATCAACATGATGATGTCACACAAAGCAAACCTCAAATACTTACAAAAAATTGGATGCAGGAATATATGAATTACCTCTTAGCAGAATGTGTGGCCACGTGATCCCCTGCAAAAATTGGCCAAAGAAACAATTATATACAAAAGCATAAGGAAAGAAATGCATATAGATTCACAAGGGAGCTATTTTTATGTGTAAGAACCTCAACCTGAGTCCTCTCACAACTACTGGATCCCAAGATCATTTACCGAAATTTGTCGGAAAGAACCTAGTGGCTACTACAAAAGTCGGTCTCCGCTATTCTCTGAAATTTCACCTGATGAGGAGAATGACTTCACCTGTACGGGTCGTCGGGTCGATGTACTTGGGAAAGGTGCAAGGACTATGCCATGAAGTGAGTTTGCGCCCTCTGGTAGAATACGGGGCGATTGCCTCCACGGCCTTGCGTTTCATGTCGACGGTGATGACCCAGGCCTTGCCGTCTTCACCGTTCACCTCAGCCATCACGTAAAGAAGATCGTCGTCGTGCTTGCTTAGCGTGGGGGTACACAAAATTAGTCTCTTCAGTTCTAGTTCTCCAGTCTCGTCGTTCCACAGCTGAGGCAGTAAATCAAAATAACTTTTGTCCACCGAAATGTTATCGACATCAACTTTGAAGCGCTGGCTCCAACCATCCGAAGCTATCTTCCTGTCCCACATGATGGCTCTCCAGCCTTGCCCGCCTCTGCTCCTGCGGTCCGGCTCATCGAATTCTAACTCGGCGAACCTGATGAGACCGCCGTCGTCACGGCAGGAGGAGACATCGCAGCAGTATTGCTTGGCAGTGTAAGGGAGGCCATGCTCGTTCATGTGGCAAACCCTTGACGCGGGCAGCTGGATGTATTTGACCACAGGACAGTCGCCGAGTACGTCGGAGAGAAGGAGGATGCCTCTGAAGAGATCGATCCAGCCCAGCGAGGTTGCGCCGATCATGATCGGCGGCTTGCAGGTGCCATGCTTAAGCAGCAATGCCCGATCATCTTCAGATAGGCAAGACATGGGCACCTTGCTGCTCCACGACCTCGTCTTTGACGAGAAGACGTGAGCATTGAAACACCAAGGCTTATCACAGGCGATAAAATTCCTGTCGAGGAAGACCACTGCGTAGTGCTCGGTATCGTCGTCACCACCAGGCAAGAGACCATATCGATCGCCTCTTCTGACCTTGTTCGGGTTCGGGTTCGGGTCCGGGATCAGGTCCAGCGACGGCGCCCCCCGGCCGGCTGTGTAGACGAAGTGCTGGATGGATCTCCGGCCAGGGACGGGGACAAAGGTCACGGTGAAGAGTACGAGGGCCGCCTCCGCGCAGTGAACGTAGGGCTCGCCCTGGAAGTCCTTGCTGAGGCCGGGGCAGTGGACGGAGAAGTAGGAGACTCCCGGCGGGTCGACGAGCCAGAAGGACGCCTCGATGGGGTGGCCCTCCGTCGTGTGGCAGCCGGCGGCGGTCGAGTTCCGGTGTCCCGAGATGCGCGCCGAGTTATGGAGCAAGACCCAGTCGGGGTGGCCGGAGCGTCTGGTGGTGCTGCCGGCGACGTATGGATCCATCGGGGTGGGGACATGGAAGGAGATCGGGGAGAGCACCATGCATCTGGCGGACGGCGGCGAAGGCATGGTTTGGACGACCTCGGGTACGAAGGGAAGAGAGGCTCGGGCAGTGGGGAGGTGTTTCGGCTGGTGGTTGCCGGCCGGGAGCGACCGCGAGCGCCGGCGTTGGGTGAAGCAATCTCGATGCCGGACGGGGTGCGGGATGAGGGTTTGTTCCCGTTTGGACTAGCGAGAGGTTCTACTGTTGGCGACGCTCTGCGTCAGTGCACCGATCCAAATCAACAAGATCGGTCACGGTGTGAGCCGTCCGATTAGCCCATCCGGTCCCATCCAATTCAGGAAACCGTCTCCTTGCATCCCGCTCTATCAGTGCCTGTGAGGGGAAAAAAAAACACCCCTGCACCACGTGACATGTGTGTCTTGTCCGCCATCACCGCACGCATGCGCTCCGGTGAGGTGTGACATCACCCCTTGTCGACGCTCATCACAGCATCCCGCGCTCACCGGAGTCTATCGGCGCCCTTGGTGATAGTCGTCAAAACATCGTAGCAGCATCCATCGAGCACGACGTAGCGCCGCCAGCCTACTGCTTGCAACATTGATTCGCCACTCGCCGGATGCACGGCTGTCACCGTCCTAACGTCTCTCATTCAAAACCAAACATGAAATTTTGAGCACGGGTGCTCGTCATTGCAGCATCCCACCTCGGTGTCGTCATGAATGGTTGTAGCAATCTTCAATGCCGGTCAGAGCAAAAAAAAAAAAAACCACTAACCGTTGCAGTAAAACTTCGTCGCCGCATCGCGTCCCCCCATGAATGGTTGTAGCAATCGTCCCCATGTCGCAACATCCTGTAGGGCTGATGCAGCTTTGTTTCATCTGTTTTATTTTATTTTCTTTGTTTCTTTTTCAGTTACATTTATTTGGTTTTCTTTGTTTCTTGTGGTTTTCATTCTACATTTTTTTATATGTTTAGAACTTTTTAAAAATAATATTTTAATATTTTTCCAATTCAAATGTAATACTTATAAAATCCATGGTCAGACGAAACCTACCACAAGACATACGCGGAACGAGAGCTCGGCCTGATTTCTCCACAGAAGCTATATCTTGCTAATAGCAACATGCTAGCTCCCCTCGCCCGTAGCGCACACACATAAGGGTCAGCCTGGTACGTTCGTTCAGTCGCTGATATTTTCTCGGTCGTGCCATTCATACTTATTGTTTTCTCGGTCCTTTGTTTCGTTCAGTCACTGTTGTTTTGTTTCGGTTTCTTCCTTTTTTTTCGATTTCCAAAGTTTTTTCCCGGTTTTTCTATTTTCTAATTTACCATTTTTTCTCTGCTTTTATTTTGGCTATTTTACATTGTTTTTGTGATGGTTTTCAACTTTTTTCATTTGTTTGTCTTGAATATTATTTGTTTTTTCCTCTATTTTCCTTTGTTTTTTGTATGGTTTTATTTTTTTCTAGGCTTTCACTTTTCTTGCCTTTGGTTTTTCTGTTTCTTCTCTATTTTCTTGTTTTCTTCATTACTTTGGTTTTGATTTTATTTTCTTATGTTATTTTTCTTTCCCTATTTGTTTTCTTCATTTCTTTATTTGGTTCTTAGTTTTCTTATTCTTCCTTTTTTCAACACACGTTTACATTTTTCTTACTCGTTGTACATTTTCTTATCACACCAAGAACATTTTTAATACACATTACCTATTTTAAAACCATTATTATTTTTTTGTCTAATATATTTTTAGATGTCTATTGCTTTCATACACATTGTACATTTTTAGTTTATCGAAGACATGTTTTATATTGGTTTATCAAAATTTTCATATACATGATTAATATATTTTTGAAATATATATTTTGAAGTGTACTCTTTTTCATACCATTTTCTTGTACAGTTGAAATATTGTTTATACACGTTTAACATTATTTTATACTCATTCATTTTTTTTGAAATACAGGTTTAACTAATTTCATATATATGGTTAACAAATTTTGAAGAATATGCTTTCATGTCTACTTTTTTCCGTACACATCATATGATTTTGTGGTCATGCTTTTGGAAACCCGGTCCGGCCCGGAAACGCCCAGGCTTGGGCTGCACCAGCTTTTAGAACAGAGTGGTATTCGAATTCGGACGACACACCTCGTACATAGATTAACCCGGCCCGACCCAAACGAAAAACAAACCGTCAAATTTCAAAAAAAAAAAAAAACCGTCATCCCGCAAAAGAAAAAGAAAAAACCTCATCCCGCATCGAGCGCCCCACCCTCGCCGCCGGCAACCACCAGTGGAGACTCTTCTCCGCCGCCGAGCCGCCCCCCCCACCTTTTACCCGAAGTCGCACCACCACCAGTCTTGATCGGCTTCGACTCGCCACTCCGGGCAGCCTAATTCCCAAATCATGCCTCTGCCGCCGTCCAGATCCATGGTGCTCTCCCCTATCTCCTTCCACCTCCCCGCCCCGATGGATCCATACGTCGCCGGCGGCGCCACCCGGCACTCCGTCCGCCCCGACTGGGTCCTGCTCCACAAGTCGGCGCGCATCTCGGGACACCGGAACTCGACCGCCGCCGGCTGCCGCACGCTGGAGGGCCACCCCATCGAGGTTTCCTTCTGGCTCGTCGACCCGCCGGGGGTCTCCTACTTCTCCGTCCACTGCCCCGGCCTCAACAAGGACTTCCACGACGAGCCCTACGTCCTCTGCGCCGAGGCCGCCCTTGTCGTCTTCAGCGTCACCTTTGTCCCCGTCCCTGGCCGGAGATCCACCCAGCACTTCCTCTACAGAGCCGGCCCGGGGGCGCCGTCGCTGGAGCTGATTCCGGACCCGGACAAGATCACAATAGGCGATCGATTTGGCCTCTTGCCCTGTGGTGGTGATTCCGAGCACTATGCCTTGGTCTTCCTCAACAGGAAATTTGCCTACAATAAGCCTTGCCGATTCGACCTTCACATCTTCTCATCCGCGACGCGGGCGTGGAGCAGCAAGGTGCCATTATCTTGCTTATCGGATGATGATCAGGCATTGCTGCTTAACCATGGCACCTGCAAGTCGGTCATGGTCGGAGATAGCTCGCTGGGCTGGGTTGATCTCTTCAGCGGCATCCTCCTTCTGACCGATGTGTTTGGTGAGTGTCCTGTTGTCAAGTATGTCACCTTGCCCGCATCAAGGGTTCGCCAGACGGACGAGCGTGGCCTCCCTTACTTTGCCTCGGAGTACTGCTGCGACGTCTCCTGCCGCGACGACGGTCTGATCAAGTTTGTCGAGATAGACTTCGATGAACCGGACCGCAGGAACAGAGGCAACCAAGGCTGGAGAGCCATCATATGGGACAGGATGGTAACTTCGGATACTTGGCACCAGCGCTTCAGAGTTGATGCTGCTAACATTTCAGTAGACCCAAGTTATTCTGTTTTACTGCCTGAGCTGTGGAATGATAAGACTGGAGAACAAGAACTGAAGAGACTGATTTTCTATACCCCCACGCTGAGCAAGCACGACGACAGTCTTCTGTACATGATGTCTAAGGTGAACAAGGAAGACGACAAGGCCTGGGTCATCACTCTTGACATGAAACACAAGGCTGTGGAGGCAATCGCCCCGTATTCTACCAAAGGGCGCAAACTCACTTCATGGCACTGTCCATGCACCTTTCCCAAGTACATCGACCCGACGACCTCAGGTGAAGTCATTCTCCCTTCTTTCTCTTCGTTATCTGTTGGTTAATTACATGTGCTCGTTTCATTATGGACAATATTTTGACAGTGAACACTTCGTGTTCATCAGTTTTAGCTTTTCATCAAATTTGAATGTCAACCGGGGCATATCCATGAATGTTGATGCCTTCAACACAGGCATGAGACCGCTATCCATGCTCAAAATGTGAACTACCACTAGTAGGGATCCTGCTTGTAGAGACCTCTCCCATACTGGTGGATAGCTTGTGCGCTCACAAGCAGGCACACAACAGCTTGTTCCACAACCTCTGTTAGTTTGCACTGTAGTGTAAGCATCTTTTATTAGGTACAAAAATGCAAGGTTAAGCAGCCCCTGTAGTGTAAGCATATAGTTAAGATGAATCATTAGTTCATCCCTTTCATGATTTTGTGGAATTAACAGCTTGTTCCACAACCTCTGTTAGTTTGCACTGTAGTGTAAGCATCTTTTATTAGGTACAACCCTTGTGAAGCTATATGCATTTCTTTCCTGATGCTTTTGTATATAACTGTTTCTTTCACCAATTTTTGCAGGGGATCATGTGGGCATGCACTCTAAGAGGTAATTCATATATTCCTGCATCCAGTTTTTTGTATGTATTTGATGTTTTTCTTTGTGTGACATCTTGTTGATTCCGTCTGCTGCTGTTGATGCCACTTATATATGTTGGATGCTTCTTGCCAGGATTACTGCGGCGGACTGTGTTCTGCAGGTGCTGTTGAGTCGAGACTGGTTCAGAGAAATAGGTAATTGATTAGTTCACCATTGATGCACTACTTTTTACTGGCTTTAATTGTAATGCACCCCCTCCGTTCCAAAATATTTGAAGTCCTGGGTTTGTCATAAGTCAAACTTCCTTAAGTTTGACCAAATTTATAGAGAAAACTACTAATATTTGGGGCATCAAATATATATAGTATGAAAATATATTTTATGATGAATCTGATGAAACTAATTTGTTATTGTAGATGTTGTTATAATTTTCTAGTCAAACCTAAAGAAGTTTGACTTAAGATAAACCTAAAACTTTAAATATTTTGGAACGGATGGAGTAGATGTGCAAGCGGAGATGTGTAATCAACATTTAGCAAGTGAATTTTTAGTGTCTTGATTTAGAATTAATTTTCTTACACCAGCTGTAAATGTTTTCTCAATTTATTCTGCGGCATTACCCTGAAATGTTTGTTCTGTGATTTCACCCTTCATTTGTGTGTTCTACTTTCTCACTGTAAATGTTAATCAAGTACAGCTCTTGAAGTATTATCAAAGCATTACCCTGAATGTTTGTTCTGTGATTTCACCCTTCATTTGTAAATGTTAATCAAGTCAGCTCTTGAAGTCCAAAGTTACTGTGAATTGACTATCATGCCGAGAAGATTCACAAATGTATGATCCTTTTGTAGGTGAGCGCTTGGAAATTGAGATGCCAACTTACCATGAGTGTGTATCACTACTTGACTGTTGCCCAGCATCATCTGTGCTTTTAGATATCCAAGAAGTAAGTTATGTTCTTGTGTCTTTCAGAATTAGTCAACAGTTTCACGTTATCAGTGCATCATATTCTTTTTGCTAACCATTTGTCATAAAATCTTTTTATTCATTTCTGCAAACAATGCGGGCATCTTAGCTTCTACAAGCTTGAAATGCTCTATTGTCTCTTAAACCATGCACATAGCCATTGGAAGTGTATTTTTATTCCCATGCATAGTGCCATAGTTTGATTCCAAATCTGGATCCTAATTTACTTATTTTTCATGCAGGTGGTAAAATATGCTTTCCCTACTGGTCAAGGCAAAGCCGCTCCCCAAGCTGTGGAATCTTGCTCACGGTAATACAGTACACAATGTACACATTTTGAAATGCACTTTGTTTGTGGAATTAACTTAGCAATGCATGCCTGACCATAATGCGTGTTGTTTCCCAGAGCCTTGGAAGAATTCGAGGCGCTGGTACGCGAGTCAGTGCGTGATCCATCGTCGTCATCCACCGAAGGCATGAGGAGCAGAATCAATGTCGCCCTTCTAGCCTTAGACAAGTTAGAAAATGAAACACCTTTCTGTAGTAGTTTCTTATATCAAAAGAACGGAATCATATTTGCTGATCGTGCATCTTGCTTCTTTTCAGCGTCTTGGATATCGTGCCGCCAACCTTGAGGGCGCTCGCGGATGCCTGCCACCAAAAAGGAGGCAAGACGATATTTGATCTTGGCGAGGAGGCAGGTGATACAGAGGACTTCAAACTGCAGGATTCCCCTGATGCTAGCAACCTTTCTCGCCGCGAGAAGCCAGTCGTCCACACGAAGGACAGATGTGACGAGTTGCAGCAGAGGGGATCCAGGCCCAGCAAGCGTTCCCAATTTGGAGGGAAGGCGGTATTTGACCTTGCTGAGCAGGCAGGTGTTAGAGAGGACTGCAAAGTGGAGGGCTCTCGTGATGCTGACAAGCTTTCCCAAGGCAAGGACGAGAAGACGGGCAGATCTTACGAGGTGCAGCAGGGGAGATCCCGTCGGCGAAGGAGGCAGAACCAGGCACGGGGCCGGGAAGAGCAAGCGGCAGTTCCAGATCGCCGCCATCTGGAGCAGTATGTGGTGATGATTTTCATGTGCCTGCTCTTCTTTGCCTGCTACCTATGGGCACCGGCCGATATGAGGTTGTTAGGCCATCGCCCTTTAGCATCCTACTAGTAGTACAACTTATATGTTTATATGTGCACAATTATATCGTCCTATCCTCATCATTGTGTAAAAGCATTAGGCCTGTAGAGTGAGTTTCGGACGATACTGCTGTGCGATGAGGTCCGGACAAGTTACAAGCACATTCCAAAATAGATGACTCAACTTTGTACTAACTTTTTTATATGTTTTGTTCTTCAGCTGGCACCATTGAAGCAAAAAAATCTTAGTAAATCATGGTCTGGTTCACAAGCAAATTCCACAACAATCAATGAACCTCTTTTTTGTCAAAACAAAAACAAAAAAAAAAATCTAGTTCCATGATTTGAAGTCAAGACCGACTTCTAGGTAGGCGGCACATGCTAGCAGATACTGTACATCTCAAGCTACCTTATGTTTAGTATGGCTCCACACTACACTTGTTTCTACACCAAACGCCAACCTAAATGAACCTAAATGACATTTCCGCTTGGGTGGAAACGGTTTAGAATAGGATCATTCTGTGCTAAACTTTCAAAAAAAGGATCAAATTTCTGATTTTGGCCCAACCAAACAAGCAAGTTCAAGTAGTCAGTCCATTGGAGCGATCAAAATTTGCAGGGATGTTATAGGATGGCTAGAGGAGAGTTACAGAATGACCAGGGCTAAAGTCTAGTCCTGCGAGGTCGGATACAGGATGGCTAGAGGAGAGTTACAGAATGACCAGGGCTAAAGTCTAGTCCTGCGAGGTCGGATACAGGATGGCTAGAGGAGAGTTAAAGAATGACTAGGGCTAAAGTCTAGTCTTGCGAGGTCGGATACAGGATAGCTAGAGGAGAGTTACAGAATGACCAGGGCTAAAGTCTAGTCCTGCGAGGTCGGATAATGGTTCCGCACACATTCATCAGTTGCAACTAGTCGAATGTGGCCACCGTGTTTCCATTCCAGGGACATTACAGAGTGACCAAGAGGTGAAAACTCATGATGAGAATCGGCGGAAAAAGAAGAGCGTATGCAGACAAGTTCCATTGGCTGTAGCAGCACCTTCAAGCAAATCAAACCGCCACCAGGGCTAAGAGGAGGACGCAGAGAAGCTCAACGGCTGGCTGTTGCCACTTGAAGCGATTGAAAAAGGCCGAACAGGGAAGCGCCTGAGATGAAAACCTGAACAACGGGCATTATTAGCGAGATATGCCAAGTATATATATATAATAAAAACATTATGAACAGAATGAACACGTAGAGACACATATACGCTAAAAATGGAACATCATCCCCTCGTTGACAAACCAGAGGAGAAACCAAAGTCTAAACAAGAGATACTATTCGTCATCGCATACCTTGCTCTGTTTAGTCATTCTCTCCTCATTGACAGTAATCCTTCCACGCGTGCTCAGCCCTGCATAAACAGTTGAAATTGTTAAGTGATATCTGGAAAAACCAGAACTCCGGACATCTTGCATAACCTTGTATTGTTTTGAAGAACCTGAAAACAGTATCCAAGATACTACTCCGGAGTAGGTAGCTATTCTGCATAAACAACTCCGGTAAAAAAGACAGCAGGAAGACCCCCACTTACAGTCCAGTCATGTCACAGTCCATCACTATATGCCAGACAAGATGGGTAATGAAACCAGGAAACACCTCCGCGATGATGTAATCCACATCTTCCATGTCATCTACCATCTGCTGCCCGGTGCCCTGACAAAATCATAACAAGGCACCGTAAATGCATATTCTAAAGTTGAGTTTCAACAACAGACTTTCAAAGAAAAAATTTGAGTTTCAACAAAGCTGAGAATGAGTGCAATCTGTGACTCACATGATCAGCATCTGAACCATGCTCTAGAAGATTTCTTATGAATCTGAACACCTGCGCAGGACCATTTCTGTACACAAAGAGAATATTGTTCGGATCGCCAATTTTAAATAGCAATGTTCGATTCAGCAGTACGTATCCCAATGCTAGAACCCCCTGAAACCAGTCCAGTGGCACTTGAACATTTGCTACAGCGGCCATGAAAGTACCTCTTTCAACAGGCCCCATGGCTCTAGAGGCCTGAAACACTTTGTTCACGAACGTATTGGTCCTTCTTGCTGGTTTTAGGGCGGGATGGTTTCTCATAAATTTCAGAAAGTTCTGTATCTCCTCAGGTGAAGGCACGGGGACTGCTTGTAGGAGCGGTTCGGTCAACGATCTGTAAAGTGCCTGTATATACCTAGGGGGTAACTGATTTGCTGTGGCAAAATGTCTGATGAGCAGGTTAGCAAGCCGTGCAAGGTCTAGAAGTAGGTTTGCATAGGAAGCAAGTTCATTTGGCTCTGTGTCGATGATAAACTCGCCCCCACTGACTTGCAGGTGCTCATCATCAAAGTTCCCAGCCCAGCTCTTTCCGTTCTCATAGGCATTCAGCAAGATGTCAATAAAGCCCTGCCATTATCTCTGGCCTTCCATGGTGCAGACACGGAAATGGTATGTGTTGTGGAACCTTGTAGTTGGATGTCCATCGTCTAAAAAATCATCTATGGAGATACGACGGACAATTGGAGGTTCAAGCCTGCTGTTCCCTGGACAGAACACCCATGAAATCCAGGCCGTCACTGACTGCACTATTGACATGAGGATGAGCAAACTACATTCACAAAGTTGAACCAGAAGAGTAGGCCACATCAGCTTCACCAACTGAGCTGTATTGTTCACACCTTCGCAAAAGACAAATGGAGCAGTCAACAGGGAAATTCTGATGTAACTGCATCCGAAGTCAGCCCTCCCAAGAAGCAAATAAGCCCAAATTATCCAAAGCAATATGGCCGGTGCTTTCTTCACTGCTACCTGCTGCCTCTCGAGTACCCAGTGGAAAGAAGAACCAGCATTTCTCACTGCCCTTTTCGCTGTCTTGACAATTCCCTCATGCATTAGAAGCGGTGACGCTAGTACAGCGATCCGGACGTAGCTGCAGCCGAGATCAGTTGTACCAGTGAGCACACAAAGCCAAATGATCGAAACCACAAGTCGGAGCAACAATTTCACTGCCATCCATGTTCTCTTCACATCTTGATCCGGCATGAAAAAAGGCCAAATTAACACAGCCAGCCTCAAGTAACTGCAATCGTAGCTACCAGCAATCATATACAACCACATAATCCATCTCATAAGAGTGATCAATGACTTCATGGACTGGGTAACTGCCATATCCTCGGCTTTTCGTTCTACTTCCGCTCAACTCAAGACATTCTGCGAGCATGCATAAACAAACGTAGAGTCAGCATATACTATTGATCAGCAAACTCTCAGTTCTGAACAAAGCTTAATTTCAAGATTGACGAGCAAGATTCGAGCTCAATCCTAGTCCGGTCGGACTAAACATAATGACGCTTCATTTAGGATACAAATTATGCACAGATAGAGAGGACCAGATTGGAACAAGCGATGTATATAAGGTAACATTTTCTCTGGTGAACCTGTGACTTTTTCGTGCAGAACTGAATAAGCCCGGGGGCGTATGACATAACATTTTTTTGGCCAATCTGTGACTACTCCACGCCAGAGTAAACAAGAGAAGAGACTACATCAAAGCCAACGACAGTGAATCCTCACCCATCGCAAACTAAAGAAGAAGCGGCATGTTACACACATAGCAATGCCTAACAACTACTATTCCTAAGACAAAAAAAACAGACACATAGAAGCCAATCTTCGCCATTGGTAGTCTTGTACTGATCGATCACTGCACTCAGGCATGTGGTAATCCAGGCTTAGGTTCTGTACTGATCAATCATACTTCTACAAAGACCAAAAGTCCTCGGGGCCAATCTCAGATCCAGAACATATATCCTATCGGATCGAAAATAAACACAGCATATATCGGAACAAGCCAGACATCAAATTTGCTGCGTGTCTTTTGTGCCAAAACAATGTTCATGAACCATGATCATGCGCATCAAATTCACACAAATAAATCAACCACGTCTCGCAGTCGCAGGGAACTAGGAAGTACCTTTGTAGCGGGAGGCTACCTCCACCGTGACAGGGAAGCAGAACCCGGACGGGGCCTGCGGACAACGCCTCCTTCCTCGCGGTCGCGGTGGTCTTGGAGGCCGAGGAAGCAGCCGCAGCGGTGGCCCTGGACGGAGGGGGGGAGGCGGCGGAGGGGAGGGAGCGCCTCCTTCCTCGCGGTCGCGGTGGGCCTGGACGGCGGGGGAAGAGGCGGCAGCGGCAGAGGGGAGCGCCTCCTTGCTCTCGGTCGCGGGGCGCTCGACGGCGGGGAAGCCGAGGTAGCGGGTACAGTACAGCGCCCCCTCCCTCGCGGCCGCGGCGGCCGTCGACGGCGAGGAAGCAGCGGAGGAGGGGATGGGAGGGGAGCGCTTCCTTCCTCGCGGCGGCGGGTTCGACGGCGGGGAATCGGCGGGGAGAAGCGGCCCGCGGCGGAGGGGAAGCGGGGGCGACGGTGGGGCAGGGGAGGTCGTCACAGTCGCGTCCCCGCCGCTGACCAGGTCCACGGTGGTGAGGGCCCGCCTGTCAGTGGCCGGGTGCGGCTGCGTGCCGTTGTGCGCGTGCCGTTTGAACTAAAGCCATGTGACGTGCGAGCCAAGAAAGAAACTGAAGGCGTGATTCCATCTCTCCCTCTCTTCTCTCTCTCTCGTCCCCTGCATTCTCTTCCCCAAATTCCCCATTCCTCATGCCTACCTCAATCCGATCCTGTGATCCCACATTGGAGCTTTCGAAATGGGTATCAAAGTCTAAGCTCATGTTTCAATTGCGCTCAAACTCTCTTGACCAGGCTGTAAAATTCCACTGGACAAAATATGGAAACCGTTCTCACGAATCCGAGCAAGCAAATTGAGTCGCCTCGGGAGAACATCGACGTGATTCGACACCGTCAAGCCGGAATCCAGGGTGTGGCAGCGTTGGCGCCGGGCACATCCGCAGCAACGAGGGTGAATATGGATACTATGGCGTCCTCGGCCACACCGCTGGAGACACCACAATGTCACGGTCGAGGAGCAAAACTCTAATCTTAAGAGACCTAACTACAACGCCGCAACACATATCCGGAATCCACACCCCCTCTCGTTGCCAGAGAGGCGAGCGAAGGAGGAGGGACCCGCAGACATGTCATTGGGAAGCGTGGCGACTAACATGTCTTGAGAGGGAGAGTGCTTTGGAGTCCTCTTTCAAAGGCATTGAGTAGACTCCATCTCTCACGCGTATGGTGGATCATGTAATAACTCTTCAGGCTTTTTGGGCGACATTTCGTTATTGAAGATGATCCTTACAGCTACCTGGACGACGGCAACCACGTCGAAGAAGTCTTGGGGAGTGCTTGTCGCCAGCGGCTTTGTTGACAATGTAGTTGCTTGGGTCGTCGGGACAGGTCGATCGGTCAGCAAATAGCAGGGAGAGAAAACCTTGGAGTGCTTGGCCTATTACTAGACGAGGTGAGCCTCATACGTACTTACTATTTTCATGGCGACTTGGCAACATGACATTCGGAGTCTGGCGCACTACACACGGGAAAGGCTGCATTTAGTAGAGAATCAAGGAAGCTTTGAGGATCTACTACTTCGAACAAATGTTGGAGCAACTCTAACAAAGTCGTCAAACAGGCCCGGTCGACAACAAAACAGATAATATGGAGTTTGGGGCCAAATGCGGGTCTAGCAGACTTCACAAATAGGATTTCAAAAAAATTGATATGTGATGAGCGTCGCACGGACCATTGTCAGCCAAGACCGATGTTATAGATCATAATTGACATATCATGTAATTGTAATTTGTAAATATATCTTGACATATGATGTTTCATAGTTTTAACCAAAACATCAATTGACCATTTATCCAGTGGACTTTGTTATGAACTGAACTGACAGATAATTCACCACGGTACCTAAGCATCACCGGTCATCAAAATCTGGCCGACTTGGTTATTAATAATGGTCAACCACCAATGGGAATTGCTTCTCGTGCAAAAGCTACCCGAATTATAGACATAAAGATTTTATTTTATTTTGAGAAAAGACCATCATGGCTAGCTTTATTAAATTAAGAAACACTTACATCGTTTGCAAGAAATACAATTAAGCAACTAGGGGGTTCATCACCCCAAACACAAGAAATATAGGGCATACAGAATTGATATCATATAATGTGTCAAGTGTGTTTTTCAAGCAACCAAATAAAGGGATTTGAGCTTCTCTTCATTCTACAGAGTAATAACACACAGACAGTGTAGAGACTTTAATCTCAAAGATTCTTTTTTAGAGAGCTTTCACCTTAAGGCCTCATTTGGTTACGGGACATCCCGGGGGAATCCCTGTCAAAATCCAGGGCTCATGGCCTACGAGGCAAACCAGCCCGTGGAAAACAAGCACGTCGTTTGGTCGCTCGTTGCTGGGGGCTTTCTGGCTCTATCCGCGGCGTTTCCCCGGGAGAACGATTCATGAGTCAAGTGGTCGGGGAAGAAATCCACGCATCTACTTCTGTCCAGCCACCAAATGGTGTAATACTGATTAGGCCTTGTTCGGTTTGGGAGGGTTTGAAGAGGTTTGAAAGGGATTGAAGGGGATTAAATCCCTTGCAAGTCAAAATCCTTCTCAAACCTCCCCAATCCCCTTCAATCCCTGTGGCAAGGGGATTAACCGAACATGGCCTTAGGGAAATATCCCCTATGGTGGAAGGGGATCTCATCTGCCCAGAAATTCCCCCGGCTGGGGTTTGCTGCCCTGGTTTTGGTTACCTTGCTACCAAACTAGCCCTAAAGAAAGAGATTGTCCCTCCCACCAAAAGAAGGGTTTTGTTGTCAGTATCGATTTTAGGTGTCGTGCTTCTATGACAACGGAGGTATATCCACATTCATTGTTCATGGTGTGACCGTGTCCAAAATGTAACTCGTGAATTTGATGCACATGTCAAACACCAACAACTAATAGTCAGAAACATCTTTAGGCTTATAGGCATTTAGTTATTCAGCACACCAAAATCAGGGCATCGTTTTCATTAGAGCGGGTAAACCGTAATCACAAGCAAGTCACTCAAAATAGACAGTAGATGATTTAGTATAACCGACGACCAAAAGAGAAATGTCTTCTTAGTCACTATAGAGATCAGTTGGAGAATATATACAACGAGTGCCCAGGAAAATAGAAAGAGAATGTTATAAGCACAGGCACCACAAGATCCGGGCTCTAGACCTTTCACAAAAGAAACGACTTAAAGCCTATGTTATACAATGGCAATGAACAAACTAACTTTGAATAAAAACTGGTGCGCATTTACATGTGCACCAACATCTGTATGTTAGTTTTGAACCCACTATGAAAGATCAAACGACCCCTGGCCTTCGTTGATAGCATAAAGCAGCTTCTTGTGCATAACCTCCTGCAACAACATTCCGACGACCATAGCACAAGTCAGTTTCCAGGCAAGACGATATGGAAAGGTGGAACAAAAATTCATCAAGCAAAAGAACCAAACCTTTGTCGAGTATGGCGGAAGTTTAAGATAGTTGGCACAAGTCATGACACTAGGCAGATCGTCATCTGCAGATTCTGCTGCTCCAGCTGCATTTGAAGTATTCGCCGCAGTCGAAGAGTGCTGGCCACGATACAAAATGGAAGAGCTTAAATAACATGAACGCAGAAATGATGTCATTCTGCATTGCTACAACAGGCTTACCTTCCTAACGATAGTCAGCTTAGGATTTAGGGAGGCTAAGCCACCAGGTGGAAGCCGAGGAGCACCAGTCACAAACTGGCAGAATGCATGTTGTTGCTCCGGAGTAAATTCCGTCATGATCTCAAGTAGCTGCAAACCAACAGCACAAACATTAAGCTGAAGTTCCAAAAATCTGAAATAAAGCTGTGTGAAGAGATGTGCCCTTCTTTAAAGATGATGTACTCACATTGACAATTGCTGGACTCTTCGAGGTATAACCATGATCGAACTTTATATGTTCGACCAGTGTCTCCGGCTGCATTACATGCATTTGCTCAGAACAAGTTAAAATAATGATTATAGAAGGGAGAAATAAAGTTAACAGGGCATTACCTCCCAAAGTTCCCGTCGACCACAAATGAGATAGTCAAGCTCTTGAGGAGAAAATATTTGGAGTGATGATATATCAAATACCTGAAATAGAAAAATAAATATATTTTAAGAGAAATGCAATAGCTAATTAACAAAAATTGCCAGCAAATAAGATATCTTAGAAAAATGAGAAAACCTGATTAAATCCAGCTTTGAATGCTTCTACTTGACGCATTATTCCAGTCTTAAGTGTAGCATCCACTACCAGCGAAATGTACTCTTCTAAGTTGTAAATGCAGACCTACAGGGAGTTAAAAATAACAATGAATAGTCAACAACAAAATTAGAAGCAAAAGCTGAAGTAATGACAACATAAGAACCTAATCTACTCCATCACATACCACTGTATTTTCTTCACCTTCCTTCAGAACAAATTCCGGATAGCCAGGAAGAGTAAAATCTAAGCATAGGTCTTCAATAGGAGCACCACGAAAGCCCAATTCTTCTATTTGTTGACTATGATTAGAGCAGGACTCCAGAAATCGCTTGTGTTCAACAAGAACTTGCAACTCTTGAAGTATTTTACCAAACTCAGCATCAAAAGATAGTATGTCGTACAAATCAAGTTCCTAGTAAAGCAAAATATTTTAGCGTCAATACAGAAGACAGTGGAGAAAATAAAAAAAATACCAAGACTTGACAAGAAGGTGAAAGGGAATATTGGAATGGATCTACTGCAAGCGGGTTCTCATGCTTACTTGTCCAAGTAGAAGCTTATAAAATGCTGTTGACAAAGGCAAATCAAGAAGCCTTCCATCTTGCAATGCTTTTGCCATGATTCGACCAACTAAGCGGAAATACTCAACAACTTTGAAGAATTTACTACCCTCTGAAGAAGCAGTACTAGGTGGCCAAGGCCGAGGGAACAAGCCAAGAGGTGCTTGTATCAAGTTCCTGCTATCGGCAGGTGAATGCGAATCAAGTTTTTTAGCTTCTAAAGAATCAGAATCAGATCTCCATAATCCCAAGCCAATCCTTTGCAGGTCATGACTTAAGAGGGTGTAGAACTCCAAAGTTGGACCAAGTCCAGTTCCCACTTCACCAAAGTATTCAACTTCAAGAACAGCCTTCTGATTGGAGAACATCTCCATTACTTTGGCAGCAGAATCCAGGATCCGGTTACGAGAAACACGAACTTTCTGGCGTTGCAATCTACCAATCCGGACTTCTCTTTCAGTCGCTGAGCTATTATTATCACCCTGTTGTTGCTGAAGACGATTCAATGCCCTAGATAACCCAAAAGCTGTGGAGTAGAAGTGTTGTCTTCTTGTTTCAAAAGGAAACAGAAATGGACAAGCTTTGGTCATCTGATAACACCAAGAAGGTAAACTACCACTGCAGAGTGCAAGAACATCCTGAATTTGCCGAGCAAGCTTTGGTGTCAACTTACTGCTGATAAACTCCTCTGAGGGTACCTTAGCTCCAGTGCCATATAAACCATCCAGGGTACCAACTTTTCCCTCTATAAAATCATCACAGGTTGCCTGTAGTCTCAGACGAGGAGATAGCTGATTCAATCCCTCCAATACTCGCAATAGTGCTAAAATATTATAAGTTTGGGTCGATTTCTCAATATCACAAGGAAGTTCTCCTTGCAAAATGCTATCAAGAAGAGAAGTACATTGTTCTTGAGATGTAGCTCTGCAAAGTTCTGATTTGGACGATTTCAGCACTAAAGATGAACCTCTGGTTGATTCCCTATCCACTTCGTTATCAGCCTTTTGATATGTTATAGTGAACATATCACCCCAGAGACGGCTTCCATCATTGGGTAAATCAGAACCACCTAGCCTTTCCTCATCATCCTCATCATGAACTACTTGCTGTTGCATAGCTTGATATACGGTCAAATGCTTGCTAAGCTGCTTGCCGCCAGCTGTAAAAATCAATTTGTTCGAATGCTCATGTGCACTAGTTCCAAGTGGAAGGCCACGCCTATCCTGGCTACCTCTGATACCACGACTACCAACAGAAGCAAGCCCAGCCATGGCAGCTGCAGCAAACGACATCGCGCTCCGCGAACCAAGTGTGCTTGGATTTCTAAGTTCAACAGAACCTGCTCCCCTGCTACTAAAAGTATGTTTTATGCTGGAGCCAGATGAGGGTTGTGTCTGGTTATCACTTGCTATTGAGGCAATACTAGATCCATCAGCATCTGCCAGTTTTACATCATGCACACTCTCTGGAACACAGTCAGGAAGTGACCCGCGTAGAACCTGGGGATTTTCAACAAAAATATGCAGTTTTCAGTCATGCCCACTAAAGCCACATTAACTTGCAGAAAAACAAAGAGATCAATCGAAGTAATTTTGAAATACTACCTCATGATCATCATCTTCATCATCTGAAACATCATCATCGTCATCACCAAGCATCAAAGCATCATCAGCCTCAAAGGGAGATGCGCCCAGTTCTTCGTCCTGCATGTAGGAAACAGAATGTATCATGCACAACGAGCATAAATACAATAATAAAGTTTAACATTCACATGACATAGATATAATTAAATTGATCTATTTTGTTATACAGGTGAGTACTGGTAAGGGGTACTTGCAGCTAATTACATAGATATAATTAAATTGACAACTTAATTTATATATTTATCACTCAGTTAGGCAAGAAAAGCAGTATAGCATTCGGGCAAACTTTCAACAGTGAAATGAATCACATTGGTGAATATGCTCCCACTATCACAAGTTCTCAACTATGGAATGTGCCATTGCTGCTTGAGGTCCGTGCCACAATCAACATATAATTATTGCATAGGATGAGGAACTGCAACAACCTTTAGGCACATTCAGTGATCGAGATAGTGGTGGGAGCACCAACCTTTCCCTACATCATTGGTTTTAGTTGGACAATGTCTTCATCAACTGAAGCATTGTAGGTGAGACAATATGTACTCCCTAGATGCCATATCAAACTGCAGGTCAAAAGGCATTGCACTCTGTAGATCTAATTTTATGAAATTCACACATTGGTTCCACAATGAAATTCGTGTTAAATAATAATTTCATAACGGTATTAATCATGTCAATTCCCCTTAACAGTTGCACATCAAATTATTAAATGAAAGGAGAGCAGATATAATCATGAAACGACGACGAAAAACAGTAGGACAGTTGTTATAACGAAAATCAGCTTGGCAGCTGAGTAACTGCAGGGAGGCACTACCAAACAAAGAATATGTAGTCAAGCATCTGCATCAAATTTTGGGGAACTAGCAAAAATTCAAGACGTACTGGAGGAAATATATATTCTGTAGATTATTAAGGAAATGAGTCCATAATGAACAACAAACCTCGGAGCTACTGTGACCGTGTGGTGGCTTCACTTCTGCATCTTTCTGTGAAGCAACTTTTCTGCGCGCTGCAGTCCTAGTATGTGGTCCTTTTGGTTCATCGGACGTCGACTTAACAACAGCTTTGCCTTTTCCCTTGGATGTGTTTCCGCTCCCCTCCTGAATATCCTTCTTAGTTGCAGAATCAGCATCAGCCAATGATTTCGACCTAGTTGAGGGCCGCCGGACAGATTGAGTTGACGAAGCCACTGGTGCTGTTGCACTAGGTGCCACAGATTCAGAATTCTTTCCAGATGATACTGCAGGATAAGATATTGACTCGCTACGCTGGATTCTAGGCCAAAGGAAATCTTCAACAGCTGCTAAACTTGCCAAGGGATCAATAAGAACTATATTGGATGAATAATCCTTAAGCGTTTTTTCACCCGCTGCTCGACACAGGCGCAACTTCAGGGGCTGGGATAGAGCACTTAATCCAGAGGATGGACGAGATCCTCCCAAACTGGACGTCCTTCCAGAATGGCTAATCACAACTGGGAACCGTTCCAACGAAGACAACGCGCTTTGCAGTTTTTGAACTAAGAATGCCATTGGACTTTGATTCCCTACCGCATCATTTGGAAGGGCAACATATATAAATGCTTTATATCGCCTGAGTGCCAGGTGACGCAACTTGGGTAGGTTTGCTTCGGACACCTTGTCCTTTCCAAAGGTTCCACAAGACAAATAATTAAGCAATGCTGAGATAACTCCACTCCCAATAAACTCAAACGTGGAAACCCCATCCCCATTGCTAAGCTCAGACAATATTTTGTGTATGATGTCGTCTAACTGTTCCTCGACATTGCATAAGATATCAAAATCATCACCTCCCAGTAACTTTGATTTCCCTTTGGCTTTTGTTTTGACAGTGTCCGCAGTGGCATTTAATTTTGCACAGAGTGCCCGTAGCTTCAAAAGGTCATCAGTAACTGCAATATCACTTGAGCCGGGTTCAGAGGGGAAGTACTTATCTTTGAATGACTTCGCACGATCACTAACTGAAGCACGAATACTAGTATTTG
Organism: Triticum timopheevii; assembly: GCA_963921465.1. Taxonomy (NCBI): domain Eukaryota; kingdom Viridiplantae; phylum Streptophyta; class Magnoliopsida; order Poales; family Poaceae; genus Triticum; species Triticum timopheevii. Next base: position 43,044,823 of record OY997264.1, on the reverse strand, counting down.
GACCTTCTAGCGTGCTTGGTGGTGAATTGGCAATAGTAGTATGGGAACCCTTTGGTTCATCCAAGGAATTATTATCAGTATTCCCAGCACTGCTGCGCCGGCGGCTGCGTCTTGAACGTGAAGATGTACATGTACCAGAATCAATATCCTTGTCCTGCTGTGGTACTTGAAAAAGCATTGGACTTGAGATTTCCTGGCATATAAGCGATTCTACAGCATGAACAACACCTTCCCTCACAAACATCTTCGAAAATGTCCCAGGGAGCTTTTCCATCAGAATTTCAGCTATCTGGAGAGCGGGAACCAACACATGTGGATCTTTCCAAGCTAAGATGCCAGCTAAGAAGCTGCAAAGGTCAATATCAGGTTAGATGGAACCAGAGGTACACGAGTACATGTATAATAGTAAGCAAGAATGGCATCTGAAGTTTCGTATTAGCACCTGGATATGTTTGTTGTGCCATGGAGAATTTCGATCATTTCCGCTGAGCTGTAATACATTAATTTAGCAATGACAGATAAGCATTTATGACGTATTGGTCCATTTACACTGGAGCCATACACCTGCAAGGGATAGAGTGTATCCAAATAATGTCTCAGATAACAGGATTTCAATAATGTCATCGTCAGCAACCAACATCAACTGATACGCCAGCAAACCAAGGGACTGACCTGTGTCATGGTAGGTAATATGTCCATGCCAAATTGCTGGAGAAGTTCAGGCTGATCACGCAATAACTTCTCCCGACCCGAGACTTTAACATCTGTTGAACCAGACTCGCCTTGCTTGCTAGAACCAGGTTTCTTTACAGAAGATCCTTTCATAAAAACATGGGAATGTGCTGGTAAAGAAATGGTTCCAGCAGGTAGAGGAGGAAGCAATTCGTCGGCAAGGTTCACAATTTCATACATCTGTGACACAACAAAGAATATTAGCATATGCAAACAAGCTGCAAACTACCATAGAACTACTACAGGAAACTCTAAGCTTTTGATAAATTAAAAAGAAAAATGGAGCAAGTAATATGGTATGATGTCGAGATTATTAAGGTTAACAAACAGTGGCTGGGCGTCATCTAGGCGATCTCCTACCGCCAGTCTAGCGCATCTCTAAACCTTGATCAAGATCAATACTATCATTGTGAATTTCATATTATAACTGGAGAAAGATTATCGGGTAGAAAACAGAGAGGTCTATGAACCAAGAGTTCCAAGACTGTTATAGCTTGGAGGACTGTTATAGCTTGCAGGACTGCACAAACAGCACAAGCACGGGAAACATTTGGCAAATTATTATACACAGAATAAGTATCCAGCATGCAACTTTCTTCCAAATTTTGAATATTCTGTTTGTGTGATATTAATTTCAGTTTACCAAACAAACCTGAACTGAATGCACACTTGAGTGAATATAAAATTGGAAAAAAAAAAGTATCACTCAACAAGCTTCATCGGCTAAGTCGGATAAAACAACAACCGAACAGAGTCATCAACCGATGGCATTCAAATAAAACAGTAAGTAGCTATAATATAGATATAGCCCTCATAAAGCAATAATCACCTGATCAGCTGGCCTAGTGGGGGATACAGTTGTACCAGCAACCAAACCAGAACCTGAAAGGATATCTTTAAGTGTGCCGCTAATTCCATGGAGGAGGAGTGTTTTAGCTGCCAATGGAGACCCACTTGCACATATTGACAGAACACGAATTACTCCCTTCAAGGATATATAAGCCAGAGTCAGCAAAGTTGCGTAAATACTAAATAATACAGTAGATAAGTGAAATAGAAGCATACTGTATATGTTAATGTACTCAGTGATGCTTGTCCCGCTGAGTTGCTAACAGCTATTAAGCTAGCAGCTTGTGCAACCAATCCATAATTGCACAATTGATCCAATTTCTCTGGAGATGAAGCAAACGATTCTGCTATACGAGTCAGGCAAACAGAAGCATGTTCCAGCACCTGGAATACATTGATACAGATCATCAGCATCTAAGAATAGATGGTATCATGGCATAATCAGGGTATCCAAATACAGACAACAAGCATACTTTTGCATCATGGTAGTTCAGAAGATTTGTTAGCAGTGGAACCGCTTCCATTACAAAATCTGAGGCGTCTGAAGGAAGCTTCCTACACATATTGGCAGCTGTAGATAACGCAACTCTCTGTATACATTCCACCAAAAAAACAACTGTGAGTATAATAAAAATGCAGTACAGTATGTGTACAACAAAAAGATAGAGTGATATGACAAATTAGTATGTCCCAATTTCTAAGTGGTGCAAAAAAAATAACGAAAGTATTGAGAATGTTATGTCTAAATGCTGGAAAACATAAAAGTATTTAGAAAAATTACTTGAACACCAGTGGAGAAGAAGTCAAGATATGATAGCACTGCCATTAGCGCGCCAGCCCTCAAGCAGGCAGTTGGATGCTCCTGGGATATCTTCTTGAGTGCTTGTAAGGACTAAAATACCGAGAAAAGGCATAAGAAAATATTAGTACCACATCAAGATCTGGCAATGATAGATTCTTCCTGCAGCATATTTTAAACGACAAAACAAAACAAGGAAAGTGGCTAATTTAAAGTGCCACAGAAGCAATACAATATCAAAATCTAAGAAAGTAATTCACATGTCCTAGGTGATAAAGCTAATAGTGGTAGATACTACTCAATAACACATTGTGGAGCAGCAAACTAGATTCAATTGCACAAAGGGTTACAAAGGAATTCAAATAGATGATATCAAGTTAATTCACATTGTTTTGAATTAGACCCAAGAAAAGTAGAAGTATAATATCCATATAAGATGGGAAGGCAGAGAAGGAACACAGCCAGAAACAGGTTACATGAATCTTAGCATCTGATTTCCAACCCACTTCTTAGTATTTCAGATGGATCATTACAGTAGCACATACACAGGCGTGAAATCAGAACCTGAGCTAGAAATAGTTCAGATGAAAAACATGTTCAAATAGCTAGCTTAGTCATGCACAGATACGTGATTTGGCACAGCAAAACCGTGTTAAATGGCACCCAGGTGCTCGGCAGGATCACCACCATGATCAGGCCTAGAAAGTCTTCTAAGGGGGCGATGAGGTCCTTAGATGGATTTGAGTTCGCTGGTGAGTATTTGGAGCCCGAGTCCTCCTGCGGCAGCAGAGGAAGGGAAGACATCTCCATGCCCACAAGCTCCCTAAGGCTTTAAGGCATCACGTGCATTGGGCCAACATCCCTGAGTTGACTATCAGGCCTTCTTTCATCTAACGATTTTTTTTTCATGTGTCTCCTATCCTCAGCTTCTTCCTCCCAGAGCGACCTGTGACTAGACCCTAGACAGGCCCCTAGGCTACTAAGGAATCACCTTCTGCCTAACCCTCTAGATATTTCTTGTAACATCATTAAATGGTGAGCTACTGAACTAGGCAGTATTTGGTACTTGCCAAGTGAACAACCAAACAAGCTATTTCAAATATATAGTTCCTTGAAAATTGATTATACACAATATTTCAAACTTAATATTAACTGAGGCTAACTTACAACTACCACATCTGTACAGGTCATCGAAACTTGAGTCAGAAACATAACATAGAAAGCATACAGTGGAACTTCTCGAGTATGGGCACAACGCCAACAAAAATCATGTTCGTAACCTTCTCACCCATATTTGTTTTAGCACTAAAATGGGAAAAAAACCACAGCTACACAAAAGGCAAACTACTCATGAGCAAGTCCAAATATTATAAATGACCTGCAACACTAAAAGGAAACTCATGTAATGTAGGTTAAGGCTCTATGGACAGCATAATCATGCATAATACAGTACACAAGAATGGTTCACTAAGCATTGATCTGGATCAGACAACATGATAAAGAAGCAGCAGGTACTATATATAAACCAAACAAGCGATGCAACAGAGCAGTGCTCACCTGCTCCGCAAGGTCCATATATTCAATGGTGAGAAGCCGGGCGCAGAAGCATGCCACGGCGCCATAGTGCACGACGGCAGAGCAGGACGACGGCAGCACGTCGCAGAGGTGGGTCAGGGCCCGCGCGGCGAGCAGCATGATGTCGGGGTTGCTCTCATGGTTGAGCAGCCCGACCAGAACAGGCACGAACGAGTCCACTGAGAAGCCTGCGAGGGTGTCCTCGGTGCCGATGGACAGCATCTCACAGAGCTGCGTCAGCGCCTCAACCTGGCGCCCCTCCTCCCCGTCGGCGCGGAGACCCGCGAGCATGCTCTTCATCCGCGCGCCGTTCGGCCCAGACATGGATGACGAGGAGGCAGCCGCGGCGGCGGCGGAGAGGGCAGACGACGGCAGCATGTCGTCGAGGCCGGCGCCGAGCTTCCTGAGCAGCCCCTGCAGGGCGCTGCTGGCGGAGGTGAGGCCGTGGGGGAAGGCCCCGTGGCCCTCGTCGTCGTCGTCCATGCCGTCGAAGCTGAGGCCCAGCATCCGCTCGGCCTCGCGCACGCGGGAGCTCTCCGAGGGCTCCTGCTGCTCCTTGCCCTTGTCGGCGTTGGAGGCGCGGCCGCCGCGGCGGCGGGGCGGGGGGTTGTTGTTCCCGTCGGCCGGGAAGTCCATCGGGGGCTGCGGGGCGGGCGGGGAGAGGACGACGGAGCGGCGGGCGCGGGTGGGGGCGGGCGCGGGGGCGGGGCTAGGGTTAGGGTTGGGGCGGGCGCGCTTGGAGGAGCGGGCCGAGGAGGAGGAGGTCGGGGTGGTGGAGGAAGACGACGAGGCTTCCGCCCGCTTGCGGCTGCGCGTTTCCATACAAGGGGGAGGAGGGGGAGGGGGGCGGCGGCCGCCTCGTCGGAGGCGGTGGGTGCGGCGCGGCGGCTAGGAGGCGGTGGGCGGCGGGGGAGGGGGCATCGATGGGCGATCGGCGGAGATCTGGGTGGGAATTTTGTTGATTGATTTGGGGAGCAGGGGAGGCGGTGGGGACTGCGGCTGCGGGGGCGGCGACGCGAGATAAGAGAGAGAGAGAGACCGGATGGGACGCGTGAGCGTGAGGAGGGCCGCTTGGGCTTTTGCGGGGTTGTTCGGCTCTGCCCACGAGCACCGCGCCGCACCGCCCTCCCTCGACCTAAGAAAAAGAGGAAGAAAACAAAATCTTCTCAAGAAAAGTCTCTCAAGATAAAATACTCCCTCCCAGTAATTCCGGACCAAGAGTACGAATGTCCCATATCTAGACATATTTTAGTGTTAGATACATCTGTATCTGGACAAATTTAAGATGTAGTTTGGGACGGAGGTAATAACATAAAAGTGAAAATTCAATATACTGAGTTAACCGAAATTTGTGGCTTCATCCGTGTGTATCTCTGACAATGTATATCCGGAGATTTATGGCTAGGCTTCATCTGTGTGTATCCAGTAGATGAACCCATTCATGATTCTGCCAATGGAAAGCGGTGCTCGCCCGTGGTCTCCGGCCTGAGATGTCGTCGGAGCTTCGGGCCAAGGGAGAACATATAAGGGCGTGTTTGGTTACATTGCCAATCGAGCCTAGCGCGGCGAGCCTGACTCTAGTGAGCCGGTTTGAGGGGATGCGGGCAAAAAGACCCCCGATGTACATAGTTTGGCTGTCTGCATGTATCTTAGTTGCATTTTTTTCGAGGGTACGTTAAAGGCGTACCTTAGCTTTATAGAAGGGAGAAAAATATGTACAAGAGATTACAATTTTGCCGGTTAGGCCACAACCAGCCTTACCAAGCCTCCACTCCACTCACACGCTACTCTACTACTCTAACATACGTTGATCTCCAAAAGCTCCTGCCGTGGCCCAAATCCTTAGATCGTCGAAGATCATGTTCACCGTGTCGTGCTCATTCTTGATCTGACCCGATCCGAACACCCTCGCGTTCCTTTGTTTCCATAACGTCCAGCAGATAAGCATAACGAAAGTATCAAAACCTTTCCGAGATTGCTTGTGAATTCGCTTTCTAGCGTCCGACCACCATTGCACCAAACGTGAGTCATTGGTTGGGCAAATCTCCATCGTCAACCCCATCCTAGTGATGCAACTGAACCACACTTGCCTCGAGAACACACATTGCTGCAGAATGTGATCCACCGTGTCCTCCTCTTGATCACATAGAAAGCATTTTGATGTTTGATCTTGCAAGCCGTGTCTAGCTCTTCTGTCCGAAGTCCATAGCCAATATTGGACAGCCAGCCACATGAAAATTTTGCATGCCAGAGGAGCCCAGCACTTCCAAATAGCTCCAAAAGAGTGGAATCTAACTCCTCCCTCACATAGCATCTTGTAAGCAGAAGATGCAGTGTACGTTCCTGACGCATTCCATGCCCAAATGGGGCTGTCCTCGGACCGAGCATCCAGTTGCACTTCCTCAAGGATCTCCCAAAGGCCTATAAACTGGGTTAAGCCTTCCGTGCACAGGTCTCCCACCACATCGTTCATCCAAGAATGCATACACAAAGCCTCTCGGACAAGTCTCCTGTTAGCAACTTGCGTACGAACTGGCATCGCCACCAGAGGAGCGACCTCCGCGATGGTAGCACCATGGAGCCACCTATCCTTCCAGAACAAAGTTTTGTCACCAGCTCCAACCCTCCATTTTACCAAGCTTCCAAACGCTTGCACAACCGGTTTGTCCGCGGTCAGGCTGAGTCCTTGCCACGGCCTGGAAGCATCCGTACGTCTAAGCCATTCCCATCTCAATCTTAGAGAAATACCATGCTTGTGTAAATCAATGACGCCTAGCCCTCCCATGTGCTTAGGCCTACACACTCTCGCCCAAGATACTACACATTTGCCTCCCTTGACTTCCTCAGTCCCGGCCCAGAAGAAGGCCCTGCAGCCTTTGTCCACTCTATCAAGAGCCCATTTTGGCGCCTCCGCAACCATAAGGTGGTGAGTAGCCCGCGCTCTCATGACCTGGTTGACAAGAACCAACCTGCAGGGTGTAGTCACCAAACCCCTTTGCCATCCCGGCAGTATGTGGAGGGCAGCGTCAACCATCGGCTGTCACTCCGATCTTTCAGCTGCCAAATGCTTAACTGCAATCCAAGATACTTGCATGGAAAGGTGACAATCTTCCAGGGCAACGCCGACTTCACAATTTCCTCGTCCTCAGGCTCTGCCCGAATCATGATGGCCGCCGATTTTGCAAAATTCACTTTCAGTCCAGAAGCTACTCCGAAGATGGTAAGTGTTTCTTTAACAAACAGGAGATCCGGCCGTGTGGGTTTGATGAAGAGAACCACATCATCAGCATACAAAGGCAGTCGTTGCACGGGGCTACATCCATTAATGGTACTCATCACTCCAGCCTCATGTGCCTTGATGATGATATGCGTGAGGACATCCATGGCGATAACAAAGAGTAAAGGGGAGATCGAGTCCCCTTGCTCAAGCCTTTAGCATGCATAAACTTATCGCATGCACAACCATTCACGATCACTCTAGAACTAGCAATAGTAAGCAGAGTTGCGATCAAAGAAATCCACCGCTCCGAAAAACCTTTGGCTCTTAACACTTCAAACAAGAACGGCCACGCCAATGAGTCAAAGGCTTTAGTGATGTCGAGCTTGAGCAACACTCCTTTAGCTTTCCTTCTATGCATCATCCGCGCCATTTGTCTCACTAGAAGGAAATTATCATGCAAGCATCTCCCCTTTCTGAATGTGGACTGGTTCACCTGGACAAGTCCCCCCATGCGCGGTCTAAGTCTCGAAGTAAGAAGCTTAGAAGCAATCTTGGGCATGTTGTGCACAAGGCTAATCGGCCGGAAATCAAAAACCGAAGACGCATTTGAGGACTTCGGCAAGAGAGTGATCAAAGCTTGGTTTAGCCTCCCAAAACCCCTACCATATCCAAGAAAAAGCTTATGAATAGCCGCCATGAGATCTGCCTTGATCACCTCCCAAGCTTTTTGAAAGAACAAGCCAATGAACCCGTCCAGACCCGGAGCCTTGTCGGAGGGTAGATCCTTGATGACTGCCCAAACCTCCTCCTCTGTAAACACACGGTCTTGCTCCGAGAGATCAACGTGAGCGACTCCAAGACCCTCCAAATCAAGCGTAAACTCTCGAGCAACGTCCTTGCCCAACAAATTCTTGTAAGCATTGTAAAAGGCTTCCTCCTTGCCTTTCTGATCAGTGATAGTGCGCCCCTCCATGCTCAAAGAAGGTATGTAGTTCTTCATTCGCCTCCCATTGGCCACCAAATGAAACAATTGCGTGTTAGCATCCAATTCTTGAAGCCATGTTATTCTCGACCTTTGCCTAGCAATGGTTCTCTCTAGGGATACCAGCCCTAGCTGAAAGTGCGTTATATCGACTAGAGGGGGGGTGAATAGGCGATTTTTATGAAATTCTTCACTGAGGAATTTGCCGGTGAGGAAATTCCTTAGCGAAGAACTATTTGTAGCGGAATATGTACTCAGAAGTAAACATAACAGGATACACACATAGTCAGCATGATGAAATGAAGACTAAGACAGAGTACGGAAAGCGTAAACACAGGATAACAAGATGAAGACAAACAGACTGAAGAAATTGAACTGAGGAATTCGTGAAAGTCTTCAGTCAAAGTCTTCAAGCACAGATATGAACAACATTCAACACAGTAATGAGGGAATGAATGAGTTGAGGAAATAGAACCAGTCAGTTGGTGAAGACAATGATTTGGTAAACCAGTTCCAACTGCTGTCTCAGTTGTACGTCTGGTTGGAGCGGCTGAGTATTTAAACTCGAGGACACACAGTCCCGGACACCCAGTCACTGAGCCGCAACTCAGGACACCCAGTCCTCACCGTATTCTCCTTGAACAAAGACCACGTAGGCCTCGTCCAATCACTCGTGGTAAGTCTTCAGGTGACTTCCAAACCTTCACAGACTTGGTCACTCGGCGATCCACAATTCCTCTTGGATGCTCTAGACCTTGACGCCTAACCGTCTGGAAGAAGCACAGTCTTCAAAGGTAACAAGCGTCGGATCCACGCAGGATCAATTTCTTCAGTTATGCTCAATCACTTGGGGTTTGTGTGGGTTTGGTTTTGGGATTTTCCTCACTTGATGATTTTCGCTCAAAGTCCTCGGAGGATGGGTTGCTCTCAAATGACAAGTGTCAAGTTCTCTCAGAGCAGCCAACCAACTAGTGGTTGTAGGGGGCGGCTATTTATAGCCTAGGGAGCAGCCCGACATGATAAGACATAAATGCCCTTCAATGATATGACCGTTAGGTGGATAAGATATTTTGGTCCGCCGGCGCGCAGCACAGCAACGGTCGGAATTTTGACTCTCAAATTCCTCATGGGCTATCATGTTCCTCACTGTGTAGGCAATTCGCACTGGCGAATTCCTAACTCCTCAGTCAGAGCAAGGTCATCAGTGACCAGAAGAACTGCGTCTCTGTCATTGAAGAATTTGACTGAACTGTATGAGATTTCCAATGGCTTCACTCGAAGGGATTGGTAGGTGTAGGATTTTGAGTTGAGCATCACATGGAAATTTTTCCTTAGTATTTCCTCGACCCCCTTTAACAGTACGGTGTTTCCTATGACTCAAGAAAGAGAAAATGAAACTATAAAAACAAAAGTCTTCACGCTTCATATTCCTCGAATGAATATCAAGTCTTCAAGGTCACACCAATTTCTTCACTTTCAAAGTCTTTAGAAAGTCTTCAGAATATCAAAGTCTTCAGACGAAGAACTTCATTTTTAGGGGTCGACTTTCTCTGTAAATATCAAACTCCTCATAGACTTATAGACCTGTGTACACTCACAAACACATTAGTTACTTAACCTATAAGTCTTCAATACACCAAAATCACTAAGGGGCACTAGATGCACTTACAATCTCCCCCTTTTTGGTGATTGATGACAACATAGGTTAAGTTTTCAACGGGGATAAACATATGAAGTGTAAATACTGATATTGAGGAATTTGATTGCAAGATATAGAAGAACTCCCCCTGAATATGTGCATAATGAGGAATTTGCTTTTGAGGCAATGCACATTTGAAGAATTGAATCATGGAGATCTCCCCCTATATCTTGTAATTCATACACGCGTTTGATATATAATATGAAGAATTTGAAATGCATGATGAAATATGGTGCCTGATGAGATTCAGCATGCGTGCAATAATATTGACTAGGAATAAGCATGCAGAATATCACATCAAAAGTTTCAGAGTTCAAATATCACATTCAGAGCTTAGTGCTTCAAAAACATCAGAGCTTAACACATATCAAAATCAGAGCATCAAACGTATCGAAGCACGATCAAAATTATCAAGGCACCATCGGTTTTAAGATTACAACTCGATCCAATAAGAAGTTTCGGAAGAACGAGAGTTGTAACTTAATAAAAACGCCCATAATATAAACCCGCTTGAAGACTAACTCAGATTTCTCCCCCTTTGTCATCAAATGACCAAAAGGATCGAAACTGAGGACTAACGCCCCTGAAGATTTTCAAGTTGATGGAGGAGCGCCGGCGTTGTCGGGGTTGGATGTTGAAGTAGGGCCTGTCGCAGTATCGTCCAAATCTTCATATTCATCAGTTTCACGCGATGAAGAATAAGAGCTGGCCACCAGATCAGGAACTTTGACTCTCTTGAATTTCTTCGGAGGTGGTGCAGACCAGTCAAATGCTTCCTGAAGACCCATAGTCTTCAATTCTTCCGCGGAATATACATGATTGAGAACAACCCAGGTGCAGTTGAGGGTTTTATGAAGGTAGTACTGATTTTTCTTCACTGCATTATGTGTTGAGGTCATGTTGTGAAGAATTGCAGCAAATTGGTGCTTCACCCATTTCTGATTGCGTTCAACCTTCTGATGAAGACTGAGGAGTAACTCACGATCAGTCATCACCCTGGGTGCTGTTGCTTGAGGCTTTTGCTTGGCTGAGGTATTTGCGGCAGTGTCATGCGTTGCAGAATCGTCATTGGTGGAGTAAGATGCAGCCTTGCGAAATTGACCATCCAATGGACGAGTGCCTTCATCAATCACAGCTGCTGCCTTGCCCTTGTCATCAGATGATGAAACTGGTCGCTTGAGGACTTCAATGGGCGGTAAGTAGCTGCCATGATTCAGAGTGTCAGCCTTGTAATTCAGTGAAGATCTTGCCCTTATGAATCTCATGATCCAAGGCGCATATGGCTTCAGCTCAAAAGGTGACATTGCAACATTAGCCAGAGTCCTCATGAAGAAATCATGGAAATTGACAGGAATGCCATGAATGATATTGAAAAGCATGTTCTTCATGATGCCAACGACATCTTCTTCATTTGAGTCGTGGCCTTTGATGGGACTCATTGTCTTCGTCAAGATTCTATAGACAGTCCGAGGCACATACAACAATTCCTTGACGAGGAATTTGGTTCGAGGGGCTTGTCCTGGCTTCAACGGCTTCATAAGCACTTGCATAAAGTGATCAGACAATTCGCGGTCATTGTAGATGCAACGTGCAGATTCATGGGGAGGATCAAGAGGAAGGACATGAAGCAATTCAGTTGCTGGTGCCTTGTAGTGAGTATTCTCTGTCATCCAATCCAGAACCCATGAGTTGATATCTTCAGCATCTCCGGTGATGTGCAGGGTGGCATAGAACTGAAGAATGAGTTCTTCATTCCAGTCGCAGATATCAGTGCAGAAATTCAGCAGCCCTGCATCATGAAGAACACGGAGTACTGGCTCGAAGCACGGCAGTGATTCCATATCCACATGAGGAATATGCTCATGATCGAAGATCCTGTCCTTGTCAAATAGCACTGAGGAATAGAAGTTTGCTTGAGTAGGAGTCCAGAAGCGTCTTTTCCTCATTCGAGCAGAGTCATATGGATTGTAGGCAGTGAAGAACACATGCTCAGAGAAGAAGTCTTCAGCCTTGAATTTTTGTTTGCTCGAGAATGGATTCTTCGGTTTGGGCAGAGGAAAGTCAGTGATTTGCAGCACAACCTCAGGAATCGCGATCTCAGGTTCTTCAGGCTGAGGAATTTCTGGTTCCTCTCCTTGTGCAGTTTGAGGATCAGCAGTGGGTTCTTCGGCGCTAGTGGCTGGAATTTCTTCATTGACAGACGATGTGGGATGAGTTTCTTCAGAGCCCAATTGAACAGTTGTAGCCGGGGACTGTGGAACTTGTAGAATCGGAGTGAAGAGAGGAGTATTGGGATGCTGACTTTCCAAAAGTCATCGTTCATCACTGGTGTAGTGCACCCAATATCCACGTCTTCATCTTCTTTTTCAATTTCCTCAACACCAGCCTCTTCAGCTGTGAACTGAGGCATGGGTGAGGAAACAACTGGCGATGAAGGGAATGCTTCCACTTCAATTTCTTCATCAAGCTGTTCTGAGGTAGCAACAGATTGATTTTCTTCATCAGATCCGCTTGGGATCTTGTAATCTTCTCCATAAGGAACAATTTCCTTGGACGACATGGAGGAAATGGGAATGGCATCAATAGGATTTTCAATCGAGCTGGTCATTGGCTTCATTTTCTTCGCAGCCGAAGAATTTGACGCAACTGATGCCTTCCTTTTCTTCACTGCAGCTCGTTCTGCAGCCTTGGTCTTCTTCACTTCATAGGCAGAAGGAAGAATTGGAGTTGGTGTTAGCGCAGGAGGAGCTGAGGATTGTGGTACAGTTTCTTCAGGCGCAACTGGTGCAGTTGCCCTGTTTCCTTCAGATTCTTCAGGCGCACCACTAGTGGATGCCCTGGGAATTTCTTCAGCGGCTGGAATGGAGTCATCAGCCCTAGAACTTGTGTTCTCATCAGCACGCTGAAAGTCATCAGCAGTGCTGGCATGTTCTTCAGCAGGCTGAGCAGAGTCTTCAGCCTGAGGATTTTCTTGTTGCGATGGAGCTGCAACAGTTGTCATTTTCTTCGTCAAATTGACGAATCTCACCTTGGCTCCTTGCCAATCAGCATTGTAAGCATCGAAATCCTTGCTGAGTGCTTGAATTTCAGATTGAGCTTTGAGAAGTTCTTCAGGAGTCAAGTTGACGATGTTCTTCCTCAGAAGCTTCTCCTTTCTGGCTTGTGTTCTCTTTAATTCACGAGCCTTTTCAAATTTCCATTTTTCTTCAGCAATGAAATGGTTCAGCATATGACTTTGACCAGGAGTCAGTGGCAGATCCGGTATGGGAGTGTTTGGATCCTGATGCCACAGGTCGATGAAGTCAAGGATCTTCTTCGGATCCAAAAGCAGAGGCACATTTGTTCTTTTGGCTCTAGCGGCCTTGGTCAGTCTGTCTCTGATGATTTCTGCAAGTTCTTCATCAGAAGCTTCATCATCAGAGGGTACGTTGAATGCAACCTGTTTCTTCTTTGGACTTGGCCGAGGACCGCGTCCAGCAGTTGCTTTTGTCTTCAGCAGAGTGGGCCTGTTGAGGACATTGGTGCAGCTGAGGAACTTGCTGAGACACCAGAAGCAATTGAGAAACCCTGAGTCCTTTGACATGTAGCCAAATGCACAGGAGTTGAGGACTTGGAGGGAGCTGCTGAGGATTTGGAGTGAGCAGCAGCAGTCTGAGGAATTTGCCGTGAGGGCGCTAACGGTGAAGCACTTGGCTTGCGAGCAGGCTTCTTCGGCATTGATTTCCTTGGCTTGATCGAGGGCTCAGCAGTAGCAGCAGCAGCAGAATCCTCATTGAATTTCCTCACTGCCTCCTTGGCCTGTCTTGCCAGTTTGGCTTGGCGCCTGGACCATTCTACAGGAAAGTCTTCACCACTCTTGATGCTAGAGGGATCAGCGACTTGGCCAGGTGCCAGTGGAGCTCTAGGGCATGGAGGGTTTAAGGCGAATTTCCTCATGTACTTGGGAGTAACATAGCGATATTCCCTCCATTCTCATGCCCATCTTCTTTCTATCCTTTGTATGCGCACTTTGCGCTGATTTTTGGTCTCCTTGCAAAACTTAGATTCATCAAGTGTGCAGTAATCTTTGTATATTTCCTCAGGAATCTCAAAGGCAGTCATGACCTCCGGTTTCTTTCCTCCCTTCTGTGGTCTCTTGCCTTCTGCCATTTTCTTCAGATGAGGAATTTGAACAATAGAGCACTCTGAAGAAGTATGCAGTTTTTCTTCGAGGAACGCTGCAAATGAGTTAAGTTGATGAGAACCTAGTGATTCAGCAGCGGACATGAGTACCTGTGAATAGAGTGTAGGTGCGAGGAATTTGGAGAGGTCATATGCATTCTCAGATGGTTTTTCAAAAGAACAAGTTTTGAGGAATTTGACCAGTTGAGCCTTGAGGAATTTCACTAAGCGTTTTGTCTCAGGTTCCAGAGTTGTACAGATTGAAAATCCGCACAATTGAGGAATCTTGAAAATTGAATGCTTAGAAAGATAAATCAAGAGCATACAGTGTGTGAGGTGTTCATATGTGAAGATTTGAAGAACAAAAACACCTCTGAAGATTTTCAGAAAGATTTGAGAATCAACGCGAGTAATAAAAGTGACTTTTAATTACCCGAACTGAAGAACACGACGAACAGAGATGAACCATAGTGAAGTTCGTCACGTTAGATCTCCCACGCCCTAACTTGGCAGAGGAAGACAGCTACGGCGGCGGTGGAGTGAAGATTTCCGCGGCCGGCGCGAGTACGACGGTGACGAGGTCGAGGCAGTGAAGCTCTTCCTCACCGACGACGATGAAATAGCGGCGGCGCTAGGGTTTGAGGAGAGCTCGAGCGAGAGACAGCGACCGAGCGGAGTAAATGAAGTAAGGAAGGGAGAGGGGGTATTTATAGACACTGTGAAAAACTGTTCGCCTGAAGATTTTGGGACGAACATGCCCCTGCCCCTTCTTCTTCACGCGACATGTGTCACCCACGTACTGTGCAGATGAGATCGTGTAAGATCGTGGGTGATTAAACTAATACATCGTGGGATGCGGAACGGTTTGAGCGGTAAAACCGAAAACTTGGATAAGATTTGTTTAAAAATTTCGTTCGCAATTTCTTCAGCTGTCAAGGACACAGTGAAGAACTTGAACGAGTTTCAATCAGAACGCACATGAAGAATTTGTGAATAGATTGGATTGAGTATAGCATAGAGGGGGAAGGGTCCGATCACATTCACTTAGCAGAAATCACAACTTGAAGAATTAGCAATAAGTGAATGCTGTAGAGGACATAAACTTATATATATATATATAGCCAATGAAGAAAAACGTCGGAAACATTGAAGATTTTGCAAAGTTGAAGAATTTGAAAAACTGAGGAATTTCAAAAATGAGGAAAAACTCAAATTGAAAATTTTCAACTTTTGTGGTGGCGTAGCCCACCGTATAAGAATGATGATTTCAGACACCGCGTACAATTGTCGTAGGGTTCTGAGAATCAAATTCTTCATTGATTTCTTCACACTTAGAGTGTTATTCTCCATTGATTGAAGAAAAACGTTTCTTCATGTGTTGCACATCTAAGTCATCAATTATGCATAAGGGTTAGGATGTGTGTCCTTTTCAAAGAACATTCGAAGATTCTAAGATATTTAGCTCACACCGCAACTTGCTAAATCTCTTCTCATCCAAGGGCTTAGTGAAGATATCAGCTAGCTGTTCTTCAGTCTTCACATGCTCGATGGAGATATCGCCCTTCAACACATGATCACGAAGAAAATGATGACGAATCTGGATGTGCTTAGTCTTCGAGTGCTGAACTGGGTTGTGAGCAATCTTGATGGCACTCTCATTGTCGCATAGGAGAGGCACATTCTTCACGTTGATGCCATAGTCCTTGAGGGTTTGCTTCATCCAAAGCAGTTGAGCACAGCATGAGCCAACAGCAATGTATTCAGCTTCAGCAGTAGACAGTGATACACAGTTCTGTTTCTTCGAGGACCAACAGACCAAAGATCGTCCGAGGAAATGACAAGTGCCAGATGTTGACTTGCGGTCCACACGATCACCAGCATAGTCAGAGTCAGAATATCCAATGAGATCAAAAGCAGAGCCCTTGGGGTACCATAATCCTAGTGTTGGTGTGTGAGCTAGATATCGAAGAATATGCTTCACAGCCTTATGGTGTGATTCCTTTGGTGCAGCTTGAAATCGGGCACACATGCAAACACTAAGCATTATATCTGGCCTAGATGCACATAAGTACAATAAAGAACCAATCATGGAGCGGTATACCTTGTGATCGAAGTCAATACCATTTTCATCAGTGCATAGATGGCCATTTGTGGGCATAGGAATTTTGACGCCTTTGCAATCTTGCATGCCGAATTTCCTCAGTACATCTTTGAGGTATTTCTCCTGAGATATGAATATGCCATTGCGCTGTTGACGAATTTGAAGACCTAAGAAGAATTTCAACTCTCCCATCATAGACATTTGATATTCTTCACTCATCATATAGGCAAATTCATCACTATATCGTTGGTTAGTACAGCCAAAGATAATATCATCAACATATATTTGGCACACAAACAGTTCACCATCATATGATTTAGTAAATAGAGTAGGGTCGAGTGAACCGGGTGTGAAGCCATTCTTCACGAAGAATTCCTTCAATGTGTCATACCACGCCCGAGGGGCTTGCTTGAGGCCATAGAGAGCCTTACTGAGTCTGAAGACTTTGTCAGGATTCTTGGGATCTTCAAAACCTGGGGGTTGAGCAACATATACTTCTTCCTCAAGCTTACCATTGAGGAATGCACTTTTCACATCCATTTGATATAAGATGATATCATGATGGTTAGCATAGGCAAGTAAAATGCGAATAGCTTCAAGTCTAGCAACATGTGCAAAAGTTTCATCGAAATCAATTCCTTCAACCTGTGTGTAGCCTTGAGCTACTAGTCGTGCCTTATTCCTCACCACAAGGCCATTTTCATCTTGCTTGTTGCGGTAGATCCACTTTGTGCCAATGATATTATGCTTGCGAGGATCTGGGCGATTTACCAATTCCCAGACATTGTTCAACTCGAACTGATGTAATTCTTCTTGCATAGCCTGAATCCACTCCGGCTCCAGAAATGCTTCATCTACCTTAGTGGGTTCTGAGATAGAGACAAAAGCATAGTGCCCACAAAAGTTAGATAAGTGTGAGGCTTTTGAGCGGGTGAGAGGACCTGGTGCGCTAATGTCATCGATGATCTTCTCCACTTGCACTTCTTTTGCAACGCGTGGATGAGTTGGCTGTCGTTGAGGATTTTGATCAGCATTTTCTTCAGCACCATTTTCCTCATCATGTTCTTTAGGTGCATCAGCTCGACGTTCTTCATGAACAGGAATGAATTCTTCAGCAGATTCTTCAGTAGGAATGACATCCTCAGTTGCCTTGAGCTTGATAGCATCCTCAGGTGCTGGTTCATCTAACACAGAAGGTAGGTGCTCTCTTTGCGAGCCATTAGTTTCATCGAACCGCACATCTAAAGTGTCAACAATCTTGTGAAGAACAATGTTGAAGACTCTGTAGGTGTGCGAGTCCTTTCCGTAACCAAGCATAAAACCTTCATGTGCTTTCGGTGCAAATTTAGAGTTGTGGTGAGGATCTCTAATCCAACATTTAGCACCGAAGACTTTGAAATAACTCACATTGGGTTTCTTGTCAGTGAGGAGTTCATAGGCAGTCTTCTTGAAGAATTTGTGAAGATATACTCTGTTGATGATGTGGCAGGCAGTATCGATTGCATCAATCCAGAAACGCTGAGGCGTTTTGTATTCATCAAGCATAGTGCGAGCCATCTCAACAAGAGTTCTGTTCTTGCGCTCCACGACGCCATTCTGCTGAGGAGTATAGGGAGCAGATAATTCATGAGTAATACCAAGTTCATCAAGATAGGCATCAAGACTAGAATTCTTGAACTCAGTTCCATTATCACTTCTGATATGCTTGATCTTCACACCAAAGTTGGTTCAAGCCCTCGAGGAAAATCGTTTGAAGACTTCCTGCACTTCATGTTTGTAAGTAACAATGTGTACCCATGTATATCGAGAATAATCATCAACAATGACAAAACCATATAGAGATGCATCATTAGTGACAGCTGAATAATGGTTAGGTCCGAAGAGGTCCATGTGAAGCAATTCGAATGGACGGGTAGTGGTCATGATAGTCTTCGCTGGATGCTTGGCCTTGGTCATTTTTCCGGCTTCACATGCTCCGCATAAGTGATCCTTGAGGAATTTGACATTTTCAATGCCAATGCATGCTTCTTCTTCGCAAGCGTGTTCAAATTCCTCATGCCTGCATGACCAAGTCGTCGATGCCATAGCCAGCCTTCTGAAGCTTTTGCAAGTAGACACACGGCTGGTTGTGGTCCTGTAGAGAAATCAACAATATACAGATCTCCTCTCCTAAAGCCTTCGAAGACTTTGGAATTGTCAGCTTCCATAATCACAACACAGCGATATTTGCCAAAGATAACAACCATATCAAGATCACAAAGCATTGAGACTGACATAAGATTGTATCCTAAGGACTCAACAAGCATGACTTTGTCCATGTGCTTATCCTTAGAGATAGCAACCTTACCAAGACCCAATACCTGACTTTTGCCTTTGTCAGCAAAGATGATATGCTTCAGAGGTGACGGTGATAAGGGCGCATCCATCAATAGATTCTTGTCACCAGTCATGTGATTTGTACATCCACTATCGAGGACCCATTCAGTGGTTTTGGGTTGATCATCCTGCAGATGAATTAGTGTAACTTACAATCTCATATGCTTCATCAGTGAAGAATATGACATCAAGTTCATCAGATGAATTTCATCAAGCAGTAAACAGATATAGCAGTGTGAGGACGTGTGAAATGAAAGTTCATTTCATCATGATTCGCCTGCGTCCTTTCAGGCGTTTTGTCAGGTCCCCAGCAAATTCTTCAGACGTTAGAGCACGTCTGGAGACCTGACCCTGCAGAAGAGATTAGTTCTTTTTCTTCACCACCCACATCTGGAGGGGTGGCAAAGAATTCATCATCCTGCGAGCACCATGTGAGAAAGGTGGCAAAGATGCCAAACCATTTCGCTTAGCATAGGAGGGGTTAGGGTAAGCATATGAATAAGCAGAGTAATTCTTCGAGGACTTATGAACATAATGGTTTGAAGAATAATGCACATATTCATAGCCCTTAGCTTTGCCCTGCGAGACATATTTGTTAGCACGATGATAATCATATGAGGACTTTGATCCAGTTGAGGAATTTGATCCTCGTGAAGAATTTGGTCCATATGAGGACTTGGATCCATATGAAGAGTTTGGTCCATATGAAGAATTTGATTTGGGGTTCCTGTTCTTCGCAGGTGGTGTCATGAGGACATTCACCTGAAGACTTTCAACACAACTTTTGGGAACCCAGATTTTCTTCATAGGGGAACCGTTCCTGCAGTTAGTGCCAACATATATAGCAAATACTTCACCATTCTGATTTTTGAACAGTTTATAGTTGGAGTCAAATGACTCATCAGAAGAATGAGGAGATTCACATGTAAAGCCAGATAAGTTAGATGGATCAACTGGAGGTCCCTTTGCAGCAACCCATGAGGTTTTGGGATACTGCTCAGGCTTCCAATATGTTCCATCGGCATTGAGTTTCCTCTCAAAGGCAATACCCTCTTTCCTAGGGTTTCTGTTGAGGATCTGCTTTTTGAGCACATCATAAAGTGTCTGATGCCCTTTGAGGCTTTTGTACATGCCTGTCATGTACAATTCCTTCAGCCCTGCATTGTCAGTGATACTAGCAATGTCCTCAGATGAGGAATTAGTGATAGCAGAGGCAGATGAAGAATTTGTAACAGTTGAAGCATTTGAACATTCAGGTGAAGAATTAGCAGATTCACGTTCAATGCACTTTAAGCATGGAGGAACAAATTCTTCCTGAGAAGCGCTGATTTGTTGATCTAGTAATGAATCGCGCTCCTTCTGAAGATCTTCATAACATACTCTTAGCTTTTCAAGATCTTCCTTTCTTTGAATAGCTTCAAGAGAAAGCTTCTCATTGTCTTGCTTTTCTTGAAGAAATTCATAAGAAAGTTTCTCATGATCAGACAAGAGAGAGTTATGATGACCTTGAAGGTTATCATACTTAGACTGAAGTCTCTGAAGATTTTCAGTCAGGGCTTTAGTGCGATCCATTTCTTCACCCAACATATCATCACTTTTATCTAGCATGTTTTGAACCTTTTCAAGAGCCCGTTGTTGTTTCACAGCAATTTTAGCAAGTTTAGAGTAGCTGGGCTTTAGTTCCTCATCAGATTCATTTTCACTAGAGTCAGAGGAGTTGTATTTGAGTACCTTAGCTCCTTTTGCCATGAAGCAATAGGTGGGAGCGTAGCCATCATTATCTTCAGTATGCTTGTCGGTGGAGTCAGTTTCTTCGGTGTTGAAGATGGACTTGCTGACGAAAGCAGTAGCAACGGCCAGACTCGCCACACCAGACTCAGATTCTTCAGACTCCTCCTCTTCATCATTTTCCTCAGATTCAGCTTCAGAGTCCATTTCCTTGCCAATGAATGCCCGAGCTTTCTTGGAGCTGCCCTTCTTGTGAGATGAATACTTTGATGGTTTTGAAGACGAAGATTTTGATGATTTCTTCTTCTTCTTCATATCATCAGAACTGTAGTCCTTGTATTTCTTCTTCTTCATTTCCTTTTCCCACTGAGGACAATCTTGAATATAGTGACCAGGCTTCTTGCATTTGTGACAAAATCTTCTCTTGTAGTCACTGGATGAAGAATCATTTCCTCTTGAGGGTTTTCCAAAGCGACCACGTCTTGTGAACTTCTGGAATTTCTTCACAAGCAGAGCTAGATCCTGGCTCAGTTCTTCAGGATCACCAAGGCTACTACTAGAATCTTCACATTCAGAGTCAGACACAACCTTAGCCTTCAGGGCACGTGGTTTGCCATAGTTTGAGCCATAGAGATCTCTCTTTTCAGCAAGCTGGAACTCGTGAGTGTTAAGCCTTTCGAGGATATCAGCAGGATTAAGCGACTTGTAGTCAGCACGTTCTTGTATCATCAGTCCCAGAGTATCAAATGAGGAATCAAGCGATCTTAGCAGTTTCTTCACAACTTCATGATCAGTGATGTCAGTGGCACCGAGGGCTTGAAGCTCATTTGAGATGTCAGTGAGGCGATCAAAGGTTTGTTGGACATTTTCGTTGTCGAGTCTTTTGAAGCGGTTGAAGAGATTCCGAAGAACATCAACTCGAGAGTCACGCTGAGTTGAGACTCCTTCATTTACTTTGGACAGCCTATCCCAGATAAGCTTAGCAGTTTCCAAAGCGCCCACTCTTCCATACTGTCCTTTGCTCAGATGGCCACAGATGATATTCTTCGCTTGAGAGTCGAGTTGTTTGAATCTCTTCACATCGGTAGCGGTCAGTGTTTCAGTGACAACGGGGACACCATTTTCCACAACATACCAGAGATCATTATCAATTGCCTCAAGATGCATTCGCATCTTGTTCTTCCAGTAGGGGTAGTCCGTTCCATCAAAGGTAGGACACCCAGCCGAGACCTTGATCATACCTGCGGTCGACATAACTAAAACTCCAGGCGGTTAAACCAAAATCACACAGAACAAGGGAGTACCTTGCTCTGATACCAATTGAAAGTGCGTTATATCGACTAGAGGGGGGGTGAATAGGCGATTTTTATGAAATTCTTCACTGAGGAATTTGCCGGTGAGGAAATTCCTTAGCGAAGAACTATTTGCAGCGGAATATGTACTCAGAAGTAAACATAACAGGATACACACATAGTCAGCATGATGAAATGAAGACTAAGACAGAGTACGGAAAGCGTAAACACAGGATAACAAGATGAAGACAAACAGACTGAAGAAATTGAACTGAGGAATTCGTGAAAGTCTTCAGTCAAAGTCTTCAAGCACAGATATGAACAACATTCAACACAGTAATGAGGGAATGAATGAGTTGAGGAAATAGAACCAGTCAGTTGGTGAAGACAATGATTTGGTAAACCAGTTCCAACTGCTGTCTCAGTTGTACGTCTGGTTGGAGCGGCTGAGTATTTAAACTCGAGGACACACAGTCCCGGACACCCAGTCACTGAGCCGCAACTCAGGACACCCAGTCCTCACCGTATTCTCCTTGAACAAAGACCACGCAGGCCTCGTCCAATCACTCGTGGTAAGTCTTCAGGTGACTTCCAAACCTTCACAGACTTGGTCACTCGGCGATCCACAATTCCTCTTGGATGCTCTAGACCTTGACGCCTAACCGTCTGGAAGAAGCACAGTCTTCAAAGGTAACAAGCATCTGATCCACGCAGGATCAATTTCTTCAGCGATGCTCAATCACTTGGGGTTTGTGTGGGTTTGGTTTTGGGATTTTCCTCACTTGATGATTTTCGCTCAAAGTCCTCGGAGGATGGGTTGCTCTCAAATGACAAGTGTCAAGTTCTCTCGGAGCAGCCAACCAACTAGTGGTTGTAGGGGGCGGCTATTTATAGCCTAGGGAGCAGCCCGACATGATAAGACATAAATGCCCTTCAATGATATGACCGTTAGGTGGATAAGATATTTTGGTCCGCCGGCGCGCAGCACAGCAACGGTCGGAATTTTGACTCTCAAATTCCTCATGGGCTATCATGTTCCTCACTGTGTAGGCAATTCGCACTGGCGAATTCCTAACTCCTCAGTCAGAGCAAGGTCATCAGTGACCAGAAGAACTGCGTCTCTGTCACTGAAGAATTTGACTGAACTGTATGAGATTTCCAATGGCTTCACTCGAAGGGATTGGTAGGTGTAGGATTTTGAGTTGAGCATCACATGGAAATTTTTCCTTAGTATTTCCTCGACCCCCTTTAACAGTACGGTGTTTCCTATGACTCAAGAAAGAGAAAATGAAACTATAAAAACAAAAGTCTTCACGCTTCATATTCCTCGAATGAATATCAAGTCTTCAAGGTCACACCAATTTCTTCACTTTCAAAGTCTTCAGAAAGTCTTCAGAATATCAAAGTCTTCAGACGAAGAACTTCATTTTTAGGGGTCGACTTTCTCTGTAAATATCAAACTCCTCATAGACTTATAGACCTGTGTACACTCACAAACACATTAGTTACTTAACCTATAAGTCTTCAATACACCAAAATCACTAAGGGGCACTAGATGCACTTACACTAGCACAAGTTGCTTCAGCGTTCTTCTAAGCCATCTTCCTCCTCCATGAGCCTACGGTTTTCCTGAGCGCAGTCGAACCGCATGATAACAATATTCACTATGGCAATCTGCAACTTGATATTTCCAATCTCCCTTTGCCCCCTGATGTCTACTACACAACCTTCTTCTTGTAGACGTTGTTGGGCCTGCAAGTGCACAGGTTTGTAGGACAGTAGCAAATTTCCCTCAAGTGGATGACCTAAGGTTTATCAATCCGTGGGAGGCATAGGATGAAGATGGTCTCTCTCAAACAACCCTGCAACCAAATAACAAAGAGTCTCTTGTGTCCCCAACACACCCAATACAATGGTAAATTGTATAGGTGCACTACTTCGGTGAAGAGATGGTGATACAAGTGCAATATGGATGGTAGATATAGGTAATTGTAATCTGAAATAATAAAAACAGCAAGGTAACTAATGATAAAAGTGAGCGTAAACGGTATTGCAATGATAGGAAACAAGGCCTAGGGTTCATACTTTCACTAGTGCAAGTTCTCTCAACAATAATAACATGGATAGATCCTATAACAATCCCTCAACATGCAACAAAGAGTCACTCCAAAGCCACTAATAGCGGAGAATGTGACAAATTATACAAAAATTATGCAACAAAAAATGCAAGATTCATCATACTTCCCTAACTACAAAAATTATGAAATAAAATTACCACTGTAGTAAATTTGTCAGAGCTCATCATGCAAAAGGTTTCAACATTATATCATGCTCTGACTTTTCTAGGGAATTTTTGCAACAGCGGTAAACTTTCTGTTTTCAAACAGCAACATGTATACTAGCAAAATAAGCATGGCAAAGGCTATCCTTGACATTTTTATTGAAACTAAAGATAAAAAACATTATTCTAAATAATAGCAAGCAAATACTAACAAAATAAAATGACGCTCCAAGCAAAACACATATCATGTGGTGAATAAAAATATAGCTCCAAATAAAGTTACCGATGAACGAAGACGAAAGAGAGGATGCCTTCCGGGGCATCCCCAAGCTCAGGCTCTTGGTTGTCCTTGGATATTACCTTGGGGTGCCTTGGGCATCCCCAAGCTTAGGATCTTGCCACTCCTTATTCCATAGTCCATCGAATCTTTACCCAAAACTTGATAACTCCACAATACAAAACTCAACAGAAAACTCGTAAGCTCCGTTAGTATAGAAAAATAAAACCACCACTTAGGTACTGTAATGAACTCATTCTAAATTCATATTGGTGTAATATCTACTGTATTCTAAATTTTTTATGGTTCATACCCTCCGATACTACTCATAGATTCATGAAAATAAGCAAACAACACATAGAAAATAGAATCTGTCGAAAACAGAACAGTCTGTAGTAATCTGTATCAAACGTATACTTCTGGAACTCCAAAAATCCTACCAAATTACGAAGTCCTAAGCAATTTGTGTACAAACCCATGGCAAAAAGAATCAGATCAATATCACGTTTACGTGAATTAACAAAACTAATTTACTGGGTGCAAAAGTTTCTGATTTTCAGCAGGATCAACACAACTATCACCGTAAGCTATCCTAAAGGTCTTACTTGGCACTTTATTGAAACAAAAGCTATAAAACATACAGTAGCATAATCATGTGAACACACAAAAACAGTAAGGATAAATATTGGGTTGTCTCCCAACAAGCGCTTTTCTTTAATGCCTTTCTAGCTAGGCATGATGATGACAATGATGCTCACATAAAAGATATGAATTGAAACATAACGGGAGCATCATGAAGCATATGACTAGCACATTTAAGTCTAACCCACTTCCTATGCATAGGGATTTTGTGAGCAACCAACTTATGGGAACGATAATCAACTAGCATAGGAAGGTAAAACAGGCATAGCTTCAAGATTTTCAACACATAGAGAGGAAACTTGATATTATTGCAATTCCTACAAGCATATATTCCTCCCTCATAATAATGTTCAGTAGCATCATGAATGAATTCAACAATATAACCAGCACCTAAAGCATTCTTTTCATGATCTACAAGCGTAGAAAATTTACTACTCTCCACATAAGCAAAATTCTTCTTATCAATAGTAGTGGGAGCAAACTCAACAAAATAATTATCATGTGAGGCATAATCCAATTGAAAACTAAAATCATGATGACAAGTTTCATGGTTATCATTATTCTTAATAGCATACAAGTCATCACAATAATCATCATAGATAGCAACTTTGTTCTCATAATCAATTGGAACCTCTTCCGAAATAGTGGAATCATCACTAAATAAAGTTGACACTCTTCCAAATCCACTTTCATATTCATCATAATAAGATTCAACATCCTCCAAAATAGTGGGATCACTACTTCCTAAATTTGACACTCTTCCAAACCCACTTTCATCAATATTATCATCATAAATAGGAGGCATGCTTTCATCATAATAAATTTGCTCATCAAAACTTGGGGGACAAAAAATATCATATTCATCAAACATAGCTTCCCCAAGCTTGTGGCTTTGCATATCATTAGCATCATGGATATTCAAGGAATTCATACAAACAACATTGCAATCATGCTCATCATTCAAAGATTTAGTATCAAGCATTCTAATGCATTCTTCTTCTAGCACTTGAGCACAATTTTCCTTTCCATCATACTCATGAAAGATATTAAAAAGATGAAGCGTATGAGACAAACTCAAATCCATTTTTGTAGTTTTCTTTTATAAACTAAACTAGTGATAAAACAAGAAACAAAAAGATTCGATTGCAAGATCTAAAGATATACCTTCAAGCACTCACCTCCGCGGCAACGGCGCCAGAAAAGAGCTTGATGTCTACTACACAACCTTCTTCTTGTAGACGTTGTTGGGCCTGCAAGTGCACAAGTTTGTAGGACAGTAGCAAATCTCCCTCAAGTGGATGACCTAAGGTTTATCAATCCGTGGGAGGCGTAGGATGAAGATGGTCTCTCTCAAACAACCCTGCAACCAAATAACAAAGAGTCTCTTGTGTCCCCAACACACCCAATACAATGGTAAATTGTATAGGTGCACTACTTCGGTGAAGAGATGGTGATACAAGTGCAATATGGATGGTAGATATAGGTAATTGTAATCTGAAATAATAAAAACAGCAAGGTAACTAATGATAAAAGTGAGCGTAAACGGTATTGCAATGATAGGAAACAAGGCCTAGGGTTCATACTTTCACTAGTGCAAGTTCTCTCAACAATAATAACATGGATAGATCCTATAACAATCCCTCAACATGCAACAAAGAGTCACTCCAAAGCCACTAATAGCGGAGAACAAACGTAGAGATTATGGTAGGGTACAGAACCACCTCAAAGTTATTCTTTCGGATCAATCTATTAAGAGTTCGTACTAGAATAACACCTTAAGACACAAATCAACCAAAACCCTAATGTCACCTAGATACTCATTGTCACCTCAAGTATCCGTGGGCATGATTATACGATATGCATCACACAATCTCAGATTCATCTATTCAACCAACACAAAGTACTTCAAAGAGTGCCCCAAAGTTTCTACCAAAGAGTCGAGAACGTGTGCCAACCCCTATGCATAGGTTCATGGGCGGAACCCGCAAGTTGGTCACCAAAACATACATCAAGTGGCACATGATATCCCATTGTCACCACAGATAAGAACGGCAAGACATACATCAAGTGCTCTCATAAAAGACTCAATCTGATAAGATAACTTCAAAGGGGAAACTCAATTCATCACAAGAGAGTAGAGGGGGAGAAACATCATAAGATCCAACTACAATAGCAAATCTCGGGATACATCAAGATCGTGCCATAGAGGGAACACGAGAGAGAGAGAGAGAGATCAAACACATAGCTACTGGTACATACCCTCAGCCCCGAGGGTGAACTACTCCCTCCTCGTCATGGAGAGCGCCGGGATGATGAAGATGGCCACCGGTGATGGGTTCCCCCTCCGGCAGGGTGCCGGAACGGACTACTGAGAGGTTTTTGGTGGCTACAGAGGCTTGCGGCGGCGGAACTCCCGATCTATCTTGATTTTCGATGATTTTAGGGTACGCAGGGTTATATAGGCGAAATAAGTCGGTCGGGGGGTGCTCGAGGGGTCCACGAGACAGGGGGCCGCGCCCTGTAGGGGGGGCGCCCTCCTATCTCCTGGGCTCCTCGAGGGTCTTCTGACTTGATCTCCAAGCCTCCAGGATGATATTCTTCCAAAAAATCACAATGCCGAAGGTTTCATTCCGTTTGGACTCCGTTTGATATTCCTTTTCTTCGAAATACTGAAACATGCAATAAAACAACAATATGGGCTGGGCCTCCGGTTAATAGGTTAGTCCCAAAAATGATATAAATGTGTAAAATAAAGCCCATAAACATCCAAAAGGGGTAATATAATAGCATGGAACAATAAAAAATTATAGATACATTGGAGACGTATCACCCCCATGCGGCAAGAGCTCTGGCTGTGTTGCGTAGCATGATATCAAGCCGCATGAAAGGATTTGTGATGCCTGGATCACATGTCCATGCCTCCTTCACGATATCCAACAATCCATCCATTTTGACCCAAAACTTCTCAAAACGGAACCTCCTTTTATAATGCATAGGCTCATGGAGAGTGAGATGCAAGGGGCAATGGTCCGAGTGCTCGGTGGACAAAGCTTGCAACAAACAATCCGGGTGATCAAGTTCCCAATCAACTGAAACAAACGCCCGATCAATCTTGGTAAGCGTGGGCGTCTCCCTTTCGTTACTCCACGTGAACTTGCGCCCATGCAAAAAGAGTTCCTTGAGCGCATTATTATCCACAAAACGCTTGAACTTCCCCATCATTCTCCGATCTAAATTCGAGTTGTTTTTATCTGCCGCGTATAGGATAAGATTGAAGTCACCAATCACTAGCCATGGGCCCGGGCATAGTGATCTTCTCTCCGAAAGATCATTCAGGAAATTAATCTTATACTCATCCTCCTGTGGCCCAAAAACTACAGTTAACCACCAAGGTGTCCCCTACTTAGAGAGACAAACCCCATGATGCAATGAGAATCATTGACAAAGTTCATCACCATCACCCTAGTGGTGTCCGAGGCCACAAAAATACCACCTCTCGTCTCCGACGCATGTAAGTAAGTAAAACCATCATAGTTTGGTCCCATGCATTGCAAGATTACATAAATGTTCACTTCCTCTAGCTTAGTTTCTAAAATACATACAATCGCCGCACGAACAGAGTCCACAAAGCCTCTTAGTGCCTTCCTCTTGGCCGGATTGTTAAGGCCTCTGACATTCCAACACACCAACTCCAAGGCATTGACAGACATCGAACGAGGATGACTCCAACACCACCGCAGCCCTCGC
Source organism: Triticum timopheevii (assembly GCA_963921465.1). Taxonomy (NCBI): domain Eukaryota; kingdom Viridiplantae; phylum Streptophyta; class Magnoliopsida; order Poales; family Poaceae; genus Triticum; species Triticum timopheevii. The sequence continues at coordinate 43,016,362 of OY997264.1, read as the reverse complement.
ACCTACTGCGCCATAACATGCCCATCCATCCCTGCCTCCCCTGCTAGGTTGAGCGGTATGGCCTTCCCAAATATGGCCGCGATGGCCCTCAACTGTGGCTCCTGAAGCGGTGAATCGAACATCATACAGAGCTGACCTAGCGCGTCCTCGGAGACGGCCAAATCATCACAATCAAAGCCTAACGTCTTGAGCAACACCGTTTCAGCAGCAGATGCCTTAGTCTTCCTAGATCCACCGGAACAAACAGACCGAGTCGTGCGTCATGGCGTGAATGGGTCTTGTCCAGTCCTTACTCCTCTAAGTCCTTCAAACTCCTTAAGGAGAGGTGGCGCAAGTTTCTTCAACAGCCCGGCGCAAAATGCTTTGATGTTACCCAGCGCGGCGATCTCCTTGGCCGAGAGATGCCTCTCATGGCGCTGTAGTGACACATCCACACAAACCACCGCATCAACAGTACCACTCGAAAACCCCTGCCCGCATGCATTGTACGTAGTCATGTCGGTGCATGCAGCAGCGGGCTGCAACTCCTGTAGCATGGGACCCACCCCAGGTAAATCAGCATGCATCCCCACCTTTCCTGTCTTCATCGAAGTCTGCAGCAAATCCTCGACCGGGGCCCATCCATCTGCAATTTTGTCGGGCACCACTGGAGACAACTGCGTGGCCACTTCCTCGGCCCTCGCGCCTTCCTGGATTGGCGCAGCCACAACCGGCCGGCCCACTTCATGTCCCTCAGTCGCGCCCAGATTGGCCGAAATCGAATTCTCAATCTCCCTCGAAATCGCTGCAACCTCGGGATCCCCTGGGACCTCGCTGCCAGCCCGTGGCGGGTTCGCCTCCTCCCCTACTTTATCCACTATACCTGCCACCTCGGGATCCGCCTCTGACTGGATCAGCCGATGCGGCTCAGGGTTGGCTGGCCCCTACTCCGTGGCCCCACCATGGTCAAAAGCCACATGCGCAGTCCTCGCCATCACCACAGCGGGCGGATCTTCTGTGGCCCCAACATCCCTGCCCGGATCATCTGCGGCAAGATGCGCCACAGGAACCACCAACACGGCCTCGGCAACCAACTGACTGCTCTCTCCAGCCCTGGTTGCCACCGCGGTGACCGCGATGACCACCGGCGCGTGACTCTTCGCCACCGTGCTCTGAGCCATGGGCGAAATGTAGGGAAACGCAGCAGAAAACAAAAAATTTCCGACCTACGCACCAGCCCAGGACCACTATGGAGACTGCATACATGGTTTGATCTTTTTCGTTACCGACTCGTAGCGCAGCGGGAAGTAGAGTCGATGAGGATCGGCGGTGCAGATCCCCGCAGCTAGGATTTACAACCTCCCAACCGCGAGGATGTATACCCTCATCTGCTCCTCAGACAGCCCTCCGGGAGGCGGTCGAACAGCCCTCCGGACGGTGTCGCGGACAGCCCTCCGGGAGGACCTTCGAAACTCGAACGGTCACTCGGACAGCCCTTTGGGAGGACCTTCAAAACTCGGACGGTCACAGGACAGCCCTTCGGGAGGCACTCACGAACTAAGACCGAAACTACGATCTCTCTACAGAGCTGCACACATACGGTGTCATCTATCCGGCAGGGCTTCACCGTCCAGAACTAGTTCCTGCCGGAACCCAGACAGCCTTACGGCTCTACAAAACTCTTTTCGTGGGAGGGAGAGAAGAAGCCAGATCATTGCATGGCACTTGTATGAGAGCAAAGGGATGAGTGTGGAGGGCTGCCCCTCCACCTCTATTTATAGGAAATCCCAAGGGGTAGGGTAGTTTAACACAAAAACCCAAAATGCACATGAATGAAGTCCTTCCTCAAGGGCATAAGAGTGAAACCAAGGAACAAGAGGGGCTCCAAGGTGGAGCCCCAAGTGTGGCCGGACACACCCCTTGGGGGGCCCCCATGAGGGCCTCCCAATCCATCCATGTCATCCCTAGATCTTTTGGGTAAAGCCCCAAAAGGTGGCTTTCCATAAAATATCCCAAAAAGCACTTTCACTATTCACGACGACATTTTTCAGCGTCCGTTCGAACTGAAAATATTTATGTGGGCTTAGAACATTTCCAATACCCACCATAATAATTTTCAACGCGTTCTGGAACAATTCCATTTTAGTGATTTTCATCTGCGAAACGCATCTGAAGTGGTTCCGGCAGCTCCGGAACATTTCCGGTTTTTATCTCAGAAAATTCCAAAAAGCTTCCAGAATGATTCTGGCATCCTCCAAGAATTATCAGGCATGTGCCGAAACCAATTTGACTTAATGGTGTATCCCGAAACAACTTTTCGGTATCATCGAAACTCATCCGATGACCTCTCTCTGCGGTACGATTCCGCTGTCCGAAACTTTTCCGGTGTTCGAAACTTTTTCGGTGATTTTCTCTCAGACTCCCTGTCTAGTATTCAACAGATAGATGACCCTTAAGTGTGTGACCCTATAGGTTCGGTGAAGTACAGACATGACCCGGAACCCCTTCCGATCAATGATCAACATCGGAGCCGTGGACACCCATATTGACCCCTATACCCACACGAATGAATATTCGAGTGAACCTCCAGTTGCCGTGTGATATTCCTGTTGCTTCGCGATATGTTACAAAGACCCGAGGTGAGATTTACTTGCATCCCCATGGAACAACAATTTGTCCACTATGCTAGTTACCTCGTTACTGGTTTTGTTCTCTTTTCTCGTTTCCGTGTTCCGGCATCCCTGTGATCAAATCACACTGTGTCTGGCCAGACGATGATGGATACTGTAACACCGAGAGGGCCCGAGAATATCTCTCCATAGTTGGAGGAGCAAATCCCAATCTTGAGCTATCAAGTTACTTGACACACTTTTCCATGAACCCGTAAGCCGCCGTAATAGCCACCCATTTACGGATGACGTTTAACAAACCCCAAAGTTCATGAAGCAAGCATGAAGAAACTCGATACTCTCATGGTCTAAGGAATCATGCAAACGTTAACCATCTCTGTGTTATTTACCATTAACTTGTGACGAATGAATCTCATTGCATAACATCAAACCGGGTCGATTCAACACAAATGTTCTCTTAACATTGTGCCCTCAAAGTTGCTGGCATAGACATGCCCATGATCAGGAAAACAGAACCATCATGCAACACTTGAGCTAGTCTTAGAGGCTAGACTAGGAATACTTCTTACCGTTTATTATTCCACACGTGCATATGAGTCTTCCTCCGAGCCTCGTGGATATTGCAGACTCGAGAATCATTGCAGTTATAGCATGGAACATAAACATAACTATGAACTCGGAGATAAATAATAGCATTTATTATTGCCTCTAGGGCATATCTCCTACAGACTCCCACTTGCACTAGAGTCAATAATCTAGTCAATGCTAATGCACTTTACACCTATGGCACATTGGTGTAAATATGCTTCGCATGTGGTATAGCCTGATGTCCATCAGATCTGACAACTTCAGCTCCGTGTCTATCTCTGCATATCCTCGCGTTTTCACGCTTTCACAAAATTCATATTTTGTGCGGACTTGGCTTTGTATAAATGTGAATCACAGGTTGAACCTGGATTCCTCAGACTGAGTTATGGAGAAACTACCTGCAGTAGTGTCCCATTGACAAAAGCCATCTTGGAACCATACTAAGTTCATGAATGAACTATATGATTCAACATCTTGTTTGTCGCTTCTAAAGCATCAACATACTTAGTCATTTGTTATAGAATTCGCCACAGTATCCTGTTGGGAACAATTTCCAACTACCGTGCCACCATATTGTGTATTACACAAAACCCTTAACTTAAATCGAAAATCGCATGGAGAAAAGATGAAGACTGTATCGATGTAACATTTTACAACGAACTCTTCACGATCTCTGCTTGCGAGAAAACATATCATCAGTACTTACTCTAGTACTCAATGATATCTTTCACTGTTGGCCCACGATCAGTACTTTGATCACTTTAGTATCCATACTCGCAACATCTTGGGAGTATTGGACATATCTGGTTGTTTTACATACCATGGAATACATGATTAATCCAAAGACAAAAGTGTGTGGAATCTGCATCATGTATTTTGCTCATCAGTGTTTTGGGACACTGATTCTTGCAAAAACTCTTTCCATGTGACTTCGGCAAGAATCACTCCTTGTTGTTCTTAGTGCTAAACTGTTTTAGCATCTTGTCAATATTTATTTATTGCTTAGCCCTATTAGGTAAATCTATCTCCATAGATCATCATGCCTAATATCAAGACTATTTAGCATAAGCACTTCATCAAAAAACTATTTTCAAATGAAGTCCTAATTTGTGTCAAGAAATTTATTTCCCATTAACAATGTGTCAAGCACACAAGGTTTTTAGAAATATTATTACGCTCCCACTTACTTTCTTGAATTACAAGCATCTTCGTTACCCATTGATGAAGTCAAAACCCCTTTTGAGTATTTCATCAAAACACGAAGATTCCAACTCCATTTTGCTCTCTTCTGTCCATCGCTAGAACTCTGAAGTTTGCATCCTTACTAGCATCCTCTGGATAGACAAAATGCCTTGGACTGTAACACATGCAAGTCCTTGGTTTCGTTTCCATCAGATGGAAATCCTATTGTCATCCATGTTTAATATCTCATGATTGAAATATGTATTAATTGCTAGTTCAACCCGAACCGACTTTAAGCATCGCTACGATGAAAACAACCTCACCGTAGTCAACTCTTGAACTTGTTATTTCAACAAGTCGAGCTTTATGGATAAAACATTTTTATCCATATAGGTTTTAAGTTCCATAAATATTCGTTAGACTCTAAGTCTTCTGAAAGGTGTAGCAAGGTTTTAATCTTGAATCACTTATATGGAAACTAACTCGGGTTGTATTGGCATTTAGCCAATTCCGGAGTCAGGGCCCATCAACGCTTCCTTGTGTATCGTAGGTATAATGTTGTCTAACAACAATATCTCGTTTGCACACCTGAGAGGTTTGCACGATCCTTGCCTACGTGGTTCAACTGCAAGTTCGACCGAAGTTCATACATTTTATTGTAGAGACTTCCGTATCAGTCGCAGTAGGAAACTCTGGAATTACTTCCAAGGTCTCTTTCCTTTGACCTGATGACGAAGATACTGTTTATCTCGTCAAGTTGCACTATTCTCCCACTCACCTTTTTGAAAGAACCATTCTCTTTAAAAGCATACCGTTTCGTGGCAAAACTATTTGCCTCGGTATAGTGAGGGAGGAGTACCCAATGACTTGGGATAACCTACAAAGTAGCACTTGTCTGATTTGGAATAGGTCTGTAACCTTTACACAAACCCCATATTCCAAATGTTTAAGAAAAGATATAACATGGTTGGGCGTACCATACCATGTTGTCATTTCAACAGACCCGACGGAGCTCTTTTCAGTGTAAAAGCCGCAGTCTCTAAAGCATCACTCTTTAAAAGGGATAATGGCAATTTTATTTATGTCATCTTTGATCTTACCATGTCATAAATGGTTCGATTACATCTCCACGGACTTTCCATTTGCAGTGGTGTTCCGGGAGGTGCAAGTTTATGAAACCCCTTTCACAACTCATCAAACATTCGCTAAACTTGTAACTCAAATATTCCTTTCTGCAATCAAATTGTAGAAACGTAATTTTCTTGTTACAATAACTTCTACTTCATTTTTGAAAACCTTTCGAATGATTTCAAAAGATCTAGACTTACGTCTCATCAAGTAAATATCCATATATCTACTTGAGTCATTTCTGAAGATAGATAAATCCACTACTAACAACACTTATCGGACTACACACATCAAATGTATGATCACCAATAAGTTTGTTGTTCGTTCCTTATGGCCTCTGAACGGTATTTTAGTCACTTCACTTTTCGGAGGAAAGTTGCAAGTGTCAGATGATTCAAAAATCAAACGACTTGAAAGTCCATCATAATGGAATTTTCCATGCGGGTTTCTCCAATGTGACCAAATGTAGTGCCACACTTGTGTGGTATTCTTTCAGTCTTGCGACATTAAGTGCCAGTGTTATGGATGTATCATATTACCATCAATATTCATAACATACATCCCATCTTGGATGGAAGCATGGCCCTTCATGTTATTCATAATACTTAACAACAATTGTTGTTTTTATGAACAATTATTTTGCAACAAACATTGTGCAGTGGGCTAGAGTGTATGAAACTCTAAAATGAATCATGAAAGTAAACCCAGAGGTATTTGTATTATTATCAATATTCATAAAATACATTTCATTCATAATGAAAATATGGCCCTTGTGTTATTCATAACATCGAACATAAAAAGTTCTCTTATGAACAACCTTCTTGCAAGATACCTTATGCAATGGGCTAGAGTTTGAAAAACTCTAAATGAATTATGAAAATAAATACAGACGATAATACACCAGTATAGTAACATTTACTATGTTCCCTGTGTATACCTTAACCTCATTTCTGGCTAGCCTTTTAGGCCACTGTAGCTCTTACATTGATTCATAACAGAATGCAATCGAGCGGGTATCTTTGTGATTAACTCACAATACCCAAGAATTAGTGATTAACATGTTTAACCATAATTCCCAAGAACTATATCTTTGACCAGCCTACTATACATCAAAAACTTGTATGACATTCATACATGAGCTGGATATTCCAGACTTCTTTTCTTTTTGCCATTTTACTTCTAACAGTTTAACTTTTAGTATTTCTCCTACTTCCAGAAAAAGCATCCAACTTCATCATATGAAAGGCTTTCTTCTGGATCCCTCTCCTATCAATCAAATGCCTAGTAAACACTTTTACTAACAGTTTGCAAAACAAACATTGCTTTGGATATCACATATCTGTTAGCCTTTGTTTGTGTCTGAAAATGATTTTCAGATTCCATGAATATCACATAACTATCCAAACCTTCGAAGTTCGGGTCTCATGGAAGCAAACATATTGCACTTGACTGAAAACGGAATTCTAGCTTTTGGATCGAAGGACGAGAGTCACATGATCCATAGCATTAGGGGGAGAATACCGAAAGTATGCGATAGGACAAAGTCCTTCTCGGCACTCTTGAGGACAATCCTCGCATTACGTTACCAACCGTAAAGTTTTAACCAGATATTTAACAGCTATTCAATTTTAATAGGGAAGGTGGAAACGCGAGCCATTATTCTATAACTATTAGCAAGAAACACTTAGACAGTGTTCATAATTAATTGCACTGAGAATTAAACGTGTTAATTCAATAGTGCGCTCCCACTCAAATCAATATCTCTCATAATTAATTTTGAGTGATACAAGATCCAGACTTCAACTCATCGCCATAGAATCATCATCTCATAACGGGAATTTTAATCGGTAGGCCAACTTGTCGATCACATCTCTATGTGACTCTTGCTCATCTTTCGATGCGTGTGTTCCGAGCTCAGGACGATCCTGCCATGAACGTCAAGACAACCAAGTGATCTTGTTGCGAGGTCTGACCTCACCCGCCTCACACTTCTCTAATCGTTCGTACCCATGCATCCATGGCGCACCCCGAAAAGATAGGTGCCGTGACGGTGCTACACTTGGGAGAACACTAACTACTTGATATTTTAGTGAGAGATCACCCTAATAAAAAGCGACTACCACGCAATCAAGAAGGGTGCATCACAAGGGATAAACATCTCAGGCAATTCATAATAGCATGATATGGTATAGCCCTTTCTGACGGAGAAGTCTTTCATTTCTTCATCTTCGGCATTCGCGTCAGTGTTCACCTTCGTGAAGATTGCCACCACCTTGTCGATGCACCAAATAATATTGCTATCTCTATAGCTAATAAAATAAGTGCATTACTTAAGGTTGACACGCAGGTCACTAAAGTGACAATCATATGGCTCCAGCCATCATGCCGAATCATGACACGCAGGTCATGTTAATCAATTTACATCATATAGTCATCTCATACATAATCAAATTGAATATGAGCATTGCTATACCACATCACATGCACATGCAAACCCTCCTGCAAAACCAAGTTAGACGTTTCTAATCGGTTCATGCAAACTGGTTTTTTTGTGGCTTCTAAGGTTTTGACTTAAACCGCAGCTACCAACGTTTATCATCAAGTATGATTATTCAAGTCGCTAGATTAACATCTCGGGATGTATGAAGCACGAGATAATAAAATCTCGAACACCATACTAAACTTCGTCATACGCATGACCCCCGTGCAGATCATATCTGCAATGCCCTTTCATCTGCGAATTTCATCTTTCTTTTGACTACGGCAGAACCCAAAGAACTGATAGCACTTCCATGATCAATCAGGATCACGGATTGCCAGAACTTTGTCAAATTCTACCATGCTGTCTCGAGATTGAGCAAACACAAATTCTAGGGAAGCAACAAGAACGTCAGGTAACAGATTTCAACTGTCACCCGCATAAATAATTTTAAGCAATAGATCTCATCTACTCCAAAATTATATTATGCAATACCCATACATCTCCATGTATTCTAGATCGCAACCTGCATCTACGCATAGCATGGCTCATGATGCCACTGTAGGGAAACGCAGCAGAAAACAAAAAATTTCCGACCTACGCACCAGCCCAGGACCACTATGGAGACTGCATACATGGTTTGATCTTTTTCGTTACCGACTCGTAGCGCAGCGGGAAGTAGAGTCGATGAGGATCGGCGGTGCAGATCCCCGCAGCTAGGATTTACAACCTCCCAACCGCGAGGATGTATACCCTCATCTGCTCCTCAGACAGCCCTCCGGGAGGCGGTCGAACAGCCCTCCGGACGGTGTCGCGGACAGCCCTCCGGGAGGACCTTCGAAACTCGAACGATCACTCGGACAGCCCTTCGGGAGGACCTTCAAAACTCGGACGGTCACAGGACAGCCCTTCGGGAGGCACTCACGAACTAAGACCGAAACTACGATCTCTCTACAGAGGTGCACACATACGGTGTCATCTATCCGGCAGGGCTTCGCCGTCCAGAACTAGTTCCTGCCGGAACCCAGACAGCCTTACGGCTCTACGAAACTCTTTTCGTGGGAGGGAGAGAAGAAGCCAGATCATTGCATGGCACTTGTATGAGAGCAAAGGGATGAGTGTGGAGGGCTGCCCCTCCACCTCTATTTATAGGAAATCCCAAGGGGTAGGGTAGTTTAACACAAAAACCCAAAATGCACATGAATGAAGTCCTTCCTCAAGGGCATAAGAGTGAAACCAAGGAACAAGAGGGGCTCCAAGGTGGAGCCCCAAGTGTGGCCGGCCACACCCCTTGGGGGGCCCCCATGAGGGCCTCCCAATCCATCCATGTCATCCCTAGATCTTTTGGGTAAAGCCCCAAAAGGTGGCTTTCCATAAAATATCCCAAAAAGCACTTTCACTATTCACGACGACATTTTTCAGCGTCCGTTCGAACTGAAAATATTTATGTGGGCTTAGAACATTTCCAATACCCACCATAATAATTTTCAATGCGTTCTGGAACAATTCCATTTTAGTGATTTTCATCTGCGAAACGCATCTGAAGTGGTTCCGGCAGCTCCGGAACATTTCCGGTTTTTATCTCAGAAAATTCCAAAAAGCTTCCAGAATGATTCTGGCATCCTCCAAGAATTATCAGGCATGTGCCGAAACCAATTTGACTTAATGGTGTATCCCGAAACAACTTTTCGGTATCATCGAAACTCATCCGATGACCTCTCTCTGCGGTACGATTCCGCTGTCCGAAACTTTTTCGGTGATTTTCTCTCAGACTCCCTGTCTAGTATTCAACAGATAGATGACCCTTAAGTGTGTGACCCTATAGGTTCGGTGAAGTATAGACATGACCCGGAACCCCTTCCGATCAATGATCAACATCGGAGCCGTGGACACCCATATTGACCCCTATACCCACACGAATGAATATTCGAGTGAACCTCCAGTTGCCGTGTGATATTCCTGTTGCTTCGCGATATGTTACAAAGACCCGAGGTGAGATTTACTTGCATCCCCATGGAACAACAATTTGTCCACTATGCTAGTTACCTCGTTACTGGTTTTGTTCTCTTTTCTCGTTTCCGTGTTCCGGCATCCCTGTGATCAAATCACACTGTGTCTGGCCAGACAATGATGGATACTGTAACACCGAGAGGGCCCGAGAATATCTCTCCATAGTTGGAGGAGCAAATCCCAATCTTGAGCTATCAAGTTACTTGACACACCTTTCCATGAACCCGTAAGCCGCCGTAATAGCCACCCATTTACGGATGACGTTTAACAAACCCCAAAGTTCATGAAGCAAGCATGAAGAAACTCGATACTCTCATGGTCTAAGGAATCATGCAAACGTTAACCATCTCTGTGTTATTTACCATTAACTTGTGACGAATGAATCTCATTGCATAACATCAAACCGGGTCGATTCAACACAAATGTTCTCTTAACATTGTGCCCTCAAAGTTGCTGGCATAGACATGCCCATGATCAGGAAAACAGAACCATCATGCAACACTTGAGCTAGTCTTAGAGGCTAGACTAGGAATACTTCTTACCGTTTATTATTCCACACGTGCATATGAGTCTTCCTCCGAGCCTCGTGGATATTGCAGACTCGAGAATCATTGCAGTTATAGCATGGAACATAAACATAACTATGAACTCGGAGATAAATAATAGCATTTATTATTGCCTCTAGGGCATATCTCCTACACGAAATTCTCCAGTCAGACGGCCCGATGAGCCCCATCAAGGCACGCATGTAGGAACCACCCGGCGCCCCACTGCCCGGCGCACCTCCGCGTCGATCACGAAGACCTCTCGTCCATGGCAGCACACGCCACTCTCCCCGACCAGAGAAGTCACCGGAGTCTTCACGCATCCCGCTCTGGCCGCTACCATCGGAACTTGGCGGCCTCAACCAGCGCTCCGGACCCTCGTGATCACGACTCCTGCCTATGTGAATCAGTGTCTTGTACTCCAGCAGCGCCCGAGACGTGGGCGTCCTCGCCGCCGGTCCTCCATTCATCACCGGCTTCGGAACCCAAAGCCGCCTGTCTGCTGGCACCTTGTCCGGATCCACGCACCAGGCACGCAGCTTGAAAAGGGACAAATCCTCCCTGTTCTCTGTCTCCGGCGCCAAGCTCTCCACCAGACACGACGAACCCAGAAGCTCCGCCGCATCTCGGACGTCCATGCATGAGAAGGGATTCCCTCGATCATGAGGTCAACTTGCGAACGCATCACCCTTGAAACAGCTTGCACTTGCTTGAGCCATGGCTTGACAAAGAGCTTGAAGAAGCCATGCTCTACGGTACCCGCTGCCAACGCCCAGTTGCGCAACTCCGGCGCTGCGAACACCACCAGAAAATCCTCGGGGTGGAACTTGTGGACCAAAAATCGGTGGCACGGGATGCGCAACTCTACCGACAAAGCCTCAGCAGCCTCCTGGCATGACACCGCTGGCCTGGTGCTTCCCACATAGGCCACCACCGCCAGCCTCAGGCGCTGCTCGAGATCCTCCATCTCCAGCGTACGGTGAAGAACGCAGATATTGCCAGCAGCTGCAGCCGACGCTTGCCCAGACCCCACAAGTGCGATGACAACCGGGACTGGCGAGGACCCCTCTAAAGGAGCGATCTGCCTAGTCGCCGGTGTCAGCCTGCTCGATGGTCTGGCCTGCGTCGAAGGCTGTGAAGCACGCGCTACCTTGGCCACCACCTCACGCCGGAGATCCTCCTCAGACCTGGGACTCCGAGGCCACTTGCACGCCGTCGAGATGTGACCCTCCAAGCCACATCTGATGCAAAGCGGAGGGAACCAGCAATCTTCCTAACGATGTCCTTCACGGAAGCAATTGAAGCAGAGACCGAAAAGGTCCGCCGGGATCTCCCTTCTCTCCGGCGACGACGCCGGTGAACGTGAAGAGCGCGACCGAGCACCGCCCACCGCTGCCTGCTGCCAAAGCGCTCTCCTTTCAAGCCACCAACCGGTACCAATGGTGGTAGGCCAGGAACGAGGCACATTGGTCCCGATTCGAGCCTCGAACCGGGACCAAAGGTGCCAGATGAAACGGGACCAATGCCCCACGTTGGCCCGGCCGGCCCCCTGGCCTCACGAACCGGGACTAATGCCCCCATGGGTCCCGGTTCTGTGCTGAACCGAGACTAACGGGTTGGCCCGGCCTGAACCAAATCCATGTTTTCTACTAGTGATAGTTCCTACCAGAGAACTCGTTGAGATGGTACCTGGTTTTCTTGAAGGGTGGAAGAATACCCGACCGACATGCATAACCAGCATCTCCAAGGTAGAACTTGTCGTCGGGGATGTTGATCCCATCAGGTCGACTCAAGCTGTCACTAAGAATGTTAGCATCATGCACAAATCCTCCTAGCCAGCCAACACATATGTGAACTTCAGATCAAAGTCAATAGCAGCAAGCACATTCTGGCTTGTGTAGTGCTTCCTCCCCCTTGTATGCTGCACACTGTGACCTAGGAAGTCTGGCAGTGACATGAGTACCATCTATTGCCCCAATGTAATCCTGAAAATGGCATCACAAGCCTGTGTTAGTGCTCAACTTGAACAATACAAGCATATCAAGCCATGAAAAATGTATATTGTTAATGCTCACCTTGAAGTATGGATACCATCTTGGGCTTTCGTGAATCTTGGGTGGAGTCTGGCCAGATGGTCTCCTGATTGTCTCTCCTCTAAGCTCTCCAACAGCAAAAAGCACTGATACGACTCCAACGTATCTATAATTTTTGGTTGTTCCATGCTATTATATTATCTGTTTTGGATGTTTAATGGGCTTTAGTATGCTCTTTTATATTATTTTTGGGACTAACCTATTAACCGGAGGCCCAGTGCCAGTTTGTGTTTTTTTGCCTATTTTAGAGTTTTGCAGAAAAGGAATACCAAACGGAATGAAACCTTCACAATGATCTTTCTTGGACCGAAAGCAAACCAGAAGACTTGAAGTTGAAGTCAGAAACTCCACGAGGCGTCCACGAGGCAGGAGGGCGCGCCCAGGGGGGTAGGCGCGCCTCCACCCTCGTGGGCCCTCATAGCTCCACCGACATACTTCTTCCGCCTATATATACTCTTATACCCTAGAAACATCAGGGAGAGCCACGAAACCACTTTTCCACCGCCGCAACCTTTTGTACCCGTGAGATCCCATCTTGGGGCCTTTTCCGGCGATCTGCCGGAGGGGGAATCGATCATGGAGGGCTTCTACATCAACACCATTGCCTCTCCGACGAAGCGTGAGTAGTTTACCATAGACCTTCGGGTCCATAGTTATTAGCTAGATGGCTTCTTCTCTCTATTCTCAATACAAAGTTCTCCTCGATGTTCTTGGAGATCTATTTGATGTAATACTTTTTTGCAGTGTGTTTGCCGAGATCTAATGAATTGTGGATTTATGAACAAGATTATCTATGGATATTATTTGGTTCTTCTCTAAATTCTTATATGCATGATTTGATATCTTTGCAAGTCTCTTCGAATTATCGGTTTAGTTTGGCCTACTAGATTGATCTTTCTTGCAATGGGAGAAGTGCTTAGCTTTGGGTTCAATCTTGCGGTGTCCTTTCCCAGTGACAGTAGGGGCAGCAAGGCACGTATTGGATTGTTGCCATCGAGGACAAAAAGATGTGGTTTATATCATATTGCTTGAGTTTATCCCTCTACATCATGTCATATTGCTTAATGCGTTACTCCGTTCTTATGAATTTAATACTCTAGATGCATGCTGGATAGCCGTCGATGTGTGGAGTAATAGTAGTAGATGCAGAATTGTTTCAGTCTACTTGACACGGACGTGATGCCTATATTCATGATCATTGCCTTAGATGACATCATAATTATGCGCTTTTCTCTCAATTGCTCGGCAGTAATTTGTTCACCCACCGTAATACATGCTATCTTGAGAGAAGCCACTAGTGAAACTTATGGCCCCCGGGTATCTTTTCTATTATATTACATCTCTTTTCCATTATATCGCATCTCATTTACTATTTTGCAATCTTTACTTTCCAATCTATGCAACAAAAAACCAAAAATATTTACTTTACTATCTTTATTAGATCTCACTTTTGCGAGTGATCGTGAAGGGATTGACAACCCCTTTATCGCATTGGTTGCAAGGTTCTTGATTGTTTGTGCGGGTACTAGGTGACTTGTGTGTCGTCTCCTACTGGATTGATACCTTGGTTCTCAAAAGTGAGGGAAATACTTACGCTACTTTGCTGCATCACCCTTTCCTCTTCAAGGGAAAAACCAATGCAAGCTCAATAGGTAGCAAGAAGGTTTTCTGGTGCCGTTGCCGGGGAGATCTACGCCAAGTCAAGCCATACCAAGTACCCATCATAAACTCTTCTCCCTTGCATTACATTATTTGCCATTCGCCTCTTGTTTTCCTCTCCCACACTTCTAAAATGATTTTTGAAAAGATTTGCCTTTTCTTTGCCCGTCTTCCATTCGGTCTTTTGTTACCATGTGCCTTCTTTTTGCTTGCATCTTTGCTTGCTAAAAGTTTATGGATCCTCATCCACTTGCTAATCTTTTTAAGAGATCCAATTATGATGAACCTATTGTTAGTGAGTTGAGTGCACTAGATTATCTTTATGAGGTTTTGCTTGAAATTCGTGAATCTAAAAAGTGTGATGAAGTACTTTATGAAGTGATTCACGATAGATCTTTGAATAAAAAGCATGATTGCAATGATTCGGTTGATGTCAATTGTGCTAATAATGTGCAAAACCCTAAGCTTGGGGATGCTAATTTTGCTTTGTCTACTACTTGTTGCAATGATCATGATTGGGGTGATTCTTCTTATGATCTTGAAACTTTATTTAAGTTTGAATGTGGGTTTGGAGAGGTCATGACTTTAGTTAATGTAAATCCCACTATTTTGGAAGAGTGTCAACTTTGCATGCATGTGGATCGTGTTGAGACTATGTTATGTGATAGCTATATTGTTGAATTTGCTTATGATCCTACATGTAATTATTACGAGAGAGGAAAATATGGTTGTAGAAATTTTCATGTTACTAAATTACCTCTCGTTATGTTGAGATTGCTATTGTTTCTTTCCGCTTCCTTGCATATGCTAGTTTTTGCTTGTTGTGATAATTTGTTTGCGTATAAGATGCCTATGCACCGGAAGTATGTTAGACTTAGATGTGTTTGTCACATGTTTCATGATGCTCTCTTTGCGCTTCAATTCTTGTCTTTCATGTGAGCATCATCGAAATCTCAATGCCTAGATAGGGGCGTTAAACGATAGTGCTTGTTGGGAGGCAACCCAATTTTATTTTTGTTCTTTGCTTTTTTCTCCTGTTTAGTAATAAATAATTCACCTAGCCTCTGGTTAGATGTGGTTTTGAGTTTTAATTAGTGTTTGTGTCAAGTAGAACCTTTGGGAAGACTTGGGTGAAGTCTTTGCAATCTTGCTGTAAAACCAGAAACTTTTGCGCTCAGGAGAATAGCTATCATTTTTTTATAGAAGAGTGCTTTTAGGTTGATTCTTTTTGCAGATGATTAATAGACAAATTCCTACGTCCACCAATCTATTTAAGAATTTTTGGAGTTACATAAGTATTCAAAAGTTACAGATTGCTACAGACTGTTCTGTTTGACAGATTCTGTTTTTCGTGTGTTGTTTGCTTATTTGATGAATCTATGAGTAGTATCGGGGGTATGAACCATAGAGAAGTTCGAATACATTAGGTTTAACACCAATATAAATAAAGAATGAGTTCATTACAGTACCTTAAAGTGGTGGTTTATTTTCTTATACTAACGGAGCTCATGAGATTTTCTGTTGAAGTTTTGTGTTGTGAAGTTTTCAAGTTTTTTGGGTAAAGATTTGATGGATTTTGGAATAAGGAGTGGCAAGAGCCTAAGCTTGGGGATGCCCAAGGCACCCCAAGGTAAAATTCAAGGACAACCAAAAGCCTAAGCTTGGGGATGCCCCGGAAGGCATCCCCTCTTTCGTCTTCATCTATCGGTATCTTTACTTGAGGCTATATTTTTTATTCACCACATGATATGTGTTTTGCTTGGAGCGTCTTGTATGATTTGAGTGTTTGCTTTTTAGTTTACCACAATCATCCTTGCTGTACACACCTTTTGGGAGAGACACACATGAATCGGAATTTATTAGAATACTCTATGTGCTTCACTTATATCTTTTGAGCTAGACAATTTTGCTCTGGTGCTTCACTTATATCTTTTTAGAGCATGGTGGTGGTTTTATTTTATAAAAATTATTGATCTCTCATGCTTCACTTATATTATTTTGAGAGTCTTTTAGAACAGAATGGTAATTTGCTTTGGCTATAAAACTAGTCCTAATATGATGGGCATCCAAGATGGGTATATAAAAACTTCCATATAAAGTTTGTTGAATACTATGAGAAGTTTGATTCTTGATGATTGTTTTGAGATATGAGGATGGTGATATTAGAGTCATGCTAGTAGAGTAATTGTGAATTTGAGAAATACTTGTGTTGAGGTTTGCAAGTCCCGTAGCATGCACGTATGGTAACCGTTGTGTAACAAATTTGAAGCATGAGGTGTTTCTTTGATTGTTTTCCTTATGTGTGGAGGTAAGGATCGCGCGATGGTTAACTCCTGCCAACCCTTCCCCTAGGAGCATGCGCATAGTGCTTGGTTTTGATGACTTGTAGATTTTTGCAATAAGTATGTGAGTTCTTTATGACTAATGTTGAGTCCATGGATTATACGCACTCTCACCCTTCCACCATTGCTAGCCTCTTTAGTACTGCGCAACTTTCGCCGGTACCATAAATCCACCATTTACTTTCCTCAAAAAGCCACCATACCTACCTATTATGGCATTTCCATAGCCATTCCGAGATATATTGCCATGCAACTTTCCACCGCTCCGTTTATTATGACACACTTCATCATTGTCATATTGCCTTGCATGATCATGTAGTTGACATCGTATTTGTGGCAAAGCCACCATTCATAATTCTTTCATACATGTCACTCTTGATTCATTGCACATCCCAGTACACCGCCGGAGGCATTCATATAGAGTCATATTTTGTTCTAAGTATTGAGTTGTAATCCTTGAGTTGTAAATAAATAGAAGTGTGATGATCATCATTATTAGAGCATTGCCCCGTGTGAGGAAAAAAAGAGGCCAAATATGCCAATGAAAAAAAAGAGGCCAAAGAAGCCAAACGAAAAATGAGAGAAAAAGAGAGAAGGGTGAATGCTACTATCCTTTTTCCACACTTGTGCTTCAAATTAGCACCATGATCTTCATGATAGAGAGTCTCTTATTTTGTCACTTTCATATACTAGTGGGAATTTTTGCTATAGAACTTGGCTTGTATATTCCAATGACGGGCTTCCTCAAAATGCCCTAGGTCTTCGTGAGCAAGCAAGTTGGATGCACACCCACTTAGTTTCTTTTGTTGAGCTTTCATACATTTATACTCTAGTGCATCCGTTGCATGGCAATCCCTACTCACTCATATTGATATCTATTGATGTGCATCTCCATAGCCCATTAATGCGCCTAGTTGATGTGAGACCATCTTCCTCTGTTTTGTCTTCTCCACAACCACCACTCTATTCCACCTATAGTGCTATGTCCATGCTCACGCTCATGTACTGCATGAAAATTGAAAAAGTTTGAGAATACTAAAGTATGAAACAATTGCTTGGCTGAAACCGGGGTTGTGCATGATTTGAACATTTCTGTGTGATGAAGATGGAGCATAGCAAAACTATATGGTTTTGTAGGGATGAACTTGCTTTGGCCATGTTATTTTGAGAAGACACGATTGCTTTGTTAGTATGCTTGAAGTATTATTATTTTTATGTCAACATTAAACTTTTGTCTTGAATCTTTCGGATTTGAACATTCATGCCACAATAAAGGAGATTACGTTGATAATTATGTTAGGTAGCATTCCACATCAAAAATTTTGTTTTTATCATTTACCTACTCGAGGACGAGGAGGAATTAAGCTCGGGGATGCTTGATACGTCTCCAACGTATCTATAATTTTTGATTGTTCCATGCTATTATATTATCTGTTTTGGATGTTTAATGGGCTTTAGTATGCTTTTTTATATTATTTTTGGGACTAACCTATTAACCGGAGGCCTAGTGCCAGTTTCTGTTTTTTTGCCTATTTTAGAGTTTTGCAGAAAAGGAATACAAAACGGAGTCCAAATGGAATGAAACCTTCGCGATGATATTTCTTGGACCGAAAGCAAACCAGAAGACTTGGAGTTGAAGTCAGAAACGCCACGAGGCGTCCACGAGGCAGGAGCGCGCGCCCAGGGGGTAGGCGCGCCCCCACCCTCGTGGGCCCCTCGTAGCTCCACCGACATACTTCTTCCGCCTATATATACTCTTATACCCTAGAAACATCAGGGAGAGCCACGAAACCACTTTTCCACGGCCGCAACCTTCTGTGCCCGTGAGATCCCATCTTGGGGCCTTTTCCAGCGACCTGCCGGAGGGGGAATCGATCACGGAGGGCTTCTACATCAACACCATTGCCTCTCCAATGAAGCATGAGTAGTTTACCACAGACCCCCGGGTCCATAGTTCTTAGCTAGATGGCTTCTTCTCTTTCTTTGATTCTCAATACAAAGTTCTCCTTGATGTTCTTGGAGATCTATTTGATGTAGTACTTTTTTGCGGTGTGTTTGCCGAGATCCGATGAATTATGGATTTATGAACAAGATTATTTATAAATATTATTTGGTTCTTCTCTGAATTCTTATATGCATGATTTGATATCTTTGAAAGTCTCTTCGAATTATCGGTTTAGTTTGGCCTACTAGATTGATCTTTCTTGCAATGGGAGAAGTGCTTAGCTTTGGGTTCAATCTTGCGGTGTCCTTTCCCAATGATAGTAGGGGCAGCAAGGCACTTATTGTATTGTTGCCATTGAGGATAAAAAGATGGGGGTTATGTTGGAAATATGCCCTAGAGGCAATAATAAAATGGTTATTATTATATTTCTTTGTTCATGATAATTGTCTATTATTCATGCTATAACCGTGTTATCCGGAAATCGTAATACACGTGTGAATACATAGACCACAACAAGTCCCTAGTGAGCCTCTAGTTGACTAGCTCGTTGATCAACAGATAGTCATGGTTTCCTGATTATGGGCATTGGATGTCATTGATAACGTGATCACATCATTAGGAGAATGATGTGATGGACAAGACCCAATCCTAAGCATAGCTCAAAGATCGTGTAGTTCGTTTAGCTAGAGCTTTTCCAATTGTCGAGTATCATTTCCTTAGACCATGAGATTGTGTAACTCCTGGATACCGTAGAAGTGCTTTGGGTGTGCCAAACGTCACAACGTAACTGGGTGACTATAAAGGTGCACTCCGGGTATCTCCGAAAGTGTCTGTTGGGTTGGCACGAATCGAGACTGGGATTTGTCACTCCGTATGACGGAGAGGTATCTCGGGGCCCACTCGGTAATACATCATCATAATGAGCTCAATGTGACCAAGTGTCTGGTCATGGGATCATGCATTATGGTACGAGTAAAGTGACTTGCCGGTAACGAGACTAAACGAGGTATTGGGATACCAACGATTGAGTCTTGGGCAAGTAACGTACCGATTGACAAAGGGAATTGTATACGGGATTGATTGAATCCTCGACATCGTGGTTCATCCGATGAGATCATCGAGGAGTATGTGGGATCCAACATGGGTATCCAGATCCCACTGTTGGTTATTGACCGGAGAGGCGTCTCGGTCATGTCTGCATGTCTCCCGAACCCGTAGGGTCTACACACTTAAGGTTCGGTGACGCTCGGGTTGTAGAGATATGAATATGCAGTAACCCGAAAGTTGTTCGGAGTCTCGGATGAGATCCTGGACGTCACGAGGAGTTCCGGAATGGTCCAGAGGTGAAGAATTATATATAGGAAGTGCTGTTTCGGCCATCGGGAAAGTTTCGGGGGTCACCGTTATTGTACCGGGACCACCGGAAGGGTCCCGGGGGTCCACCGGGTGGGGCCACCTATCCCGGAGGGCCCCGTGGGCTGAAGTGGCAGGGGATCCAGCCCCTAGTGGGCTGGTGCGCCCCCCCTTGGGCCCCCCTGCGCCTAGGGTTGGAAACCCTAGGGTGGGGGGGCGCCTCCACTTGCCTTGGGGGGCAAGCCTCCCCCCTGTCCGCCGCCCCCCTGGAGATCCCATCTCCAGGGCCGGCGCCTGATACGTCTCCAACGTATCTATAATTTTTGATTGCTCCATGCTACTTTATCTACTGTTTTGGACTATATTGGGCTTTATTTTCCACTTTTATATTATTTTTGGGACTAACCTATTAACCGGAGGCCCAGCCCAGAATTGTTGTTTTTTGCCTATTTCAGTGTTTCGAAGAAACGGAATATCAAACGGAGTCCAAACGGAATGAAACCTTCGGGAACGTGATTTTCTCACCGAACGTGATCCAGGAGACTTGGACCCTACTCCAAGAAGCTTCCGAGGAGGTCACGAGGGTGGAGGGCGCCCACCTGGGCGCGCCCCCTACCTCGTGGGCCCCCCAGAGCTCCACCGACGTACTCCTTCCTCCTATATATACCTACGTATCCCCAGTAGACCAGACACGGAGCCAAAAACCTAATTCCACCGCCGCAACCTTCTGTATCCACGAGATCCCATCTTGGGGCTTGTTCCGGAGCTCCGCAGGAGGGAGCATCCACCACGGAGGGCTTCTACATCATCACCATAGCCCCTCCGATGAAGTGTGAGTAGTTTACTTCAGACCTTCGGGTCCATAGCTAGTAGCTAGATGGCTTCTTCTCTCTTTTTGGATCTCAATACAATGTTCTCCCCCTCTCTCGTGGAGATCTATTCGATGTAATCTTCTTTTTGCGGTGTGTTTGTTGAGACCGATGAATTGTGGGTTTATGATCCAGTATTATCTATGGAAAATATTTGATTCTTCTTTGAATTTGTTTATGTATGATTGAGTTATCTTTGCAAGTCTCTTCGAATTATCCGTTTGGTTTGGCCAACTAGATTGGTAGTTCTTGCAATGGGAGAAGTGCATGGCTTTGGGTTCAATCTTGCAGTGTCCTTACTCAGTGACAGAAAGAGTTGCAAGGCACGTATTGTATTGTTGCCATCGAGGATAACAAGATGGAGTTTTTATCATATTGCATGAATTTATCCCTCTACATCATGTCATCTTGCTTCAGGCGTTACTCTGTTTTTAACTTAATACTCTAGATGCATGCTGGATAGCGGTCGATGAGTGGAGTAATAGTAGTAGATGCAGAATCATTTCGATCTACTTGTCACGGACGTGATGCCTATATACATGATCATTGCCTAGATATACTCATAACTATGCTCAATTCTGTCAATTGCTCAACAGTAATTTGTTCACCCACTGTAGAATACTTATGCTCTTGAGAGAAGCCACTAGTGAAACCTATGGCCCCCGGGTCTATTCTCATCATATCAATCTATATCACTTTATTTACTTGCTTTGCTTTTACTTTGCCTTTACTTTTTACTTTGCATCTATCTATCAAAAATACCAAAAATATTATCTCTATCAGATCTCACTCTCGTAAGTAACCGTGAAGGGATTGACAACCCCTAAGCGTTGGTTGTGAGTTGCTATCGTGTTGTGCAGGTACGAGGGACTTGCGCGTGCCTCCTACTGGATTGATACCTTGGTTCTCAAAAACCGAGGGAAATACTTACGCTACTGTGCTGCATCATCCTCTCCTCTTCGGGGAAAACCAACGCAAGCTCGAGACATAGCAAGAAGAATTTCTGGCGCCGTTGCCGGGGAGGCTTACGCAAAAGTCAACATACCAAGTACCCATCACAATCCCTATCTCTTGCATTACATTTTTGCCATTTGCCTCTCGTTTTCCTCTCACCCACTTCACCCTTGCCGTTTTATTCGCCCTCTCTTTCCCAATCTCCTCCCGTTGCCTTTTCCTTGCTCTTTTGTTTGCTCGTGTGTTAGTTTGCTTGTTTGTCGTGATGGCCCTGCCTAAACTTGGTGATCTTCACCTTAAGAGGCTAGAGGAGATCGAAAACAATGTCAGGAAATTTATGGTTTTGCAATTTGAGCATAATAATTTCTTTAGAAACGAGCTTAATGAACAAAAGAGTTTTATGAGTTATGTGAATAAAGAGATCGATGATATGTCCAAAGAATTTGATGGCGTAAGAACCCAAATTGCTCGTCTTGAAAAGATGACCGCTGAAATTTCGGATATGCAAGCCACCTTAGTCAATAAGATGGCCGCTAAACCGAATTCCTATGAAAATCAAGATGAAGATCTAAAAGTTATTGATGCGTCCCCCATTAAATCTTTGTTTTGAAATATGAATCTTGATGAATCTGAATATGATCTTCCCTTACCTAGAAGGGGTTCTAAGAATTCAGAGTTTCTAGATCTTGATGCTGAAATTGATGAAAGTAGGATTGAAATAAATAAAAACCGTGATGTTGCTAAAACCACTATTTTGGATCTCAAGGAATTTAATTATGAAAATTGCTCTTTGATTGGTTGTATTTCCTTGTTGCAATCCGTGCTAGAATCTCCTCATGCTTATAGTCAAAATAAGGCCTTAACCGAACACATTGTTGATGCTTTGATGCAATCTTATGAAGAAAAACTTGAGATGAAAGTTTCTATCCCTAGAAAACTCTATGATGAGTGGGAACCTACTATTAAAATTAAAATTAAAGACTTCGAGTTTCATGCTTTATGTGATTTGGGTGCTAGTGTCTCTACTATTCCCAAAACCCTATGTGATTTGCTCGATTTCCGTGACTTTGATGATTGCTCTCTAAACTTGCATCTTGCGGATTCCACTATTAAAAAGCCTATGGGAAGAATTAATGATGTTCTTATTGTTGCAAATAGGAATTATGTGCCCGTAGATTTTATTGTTCTTGATATAGATTGCAATCCTTCATGTCCTATTATTCTTGGTAGACCCTTCCTTAGAACGATTGGTGCAATTATTGATACGAAGGAAGGGAATATTAGATTCCAATTTCCCTTAAAGAAGGGTATGGAACACTTCCCTAGAAAGAAAATAAAATTACCATATGAATCTATCGTGAGAGCCACTTATGGATTGCCTACCAAAGATGGCAATACCTAGATCTATCCTTGCTTTTATGCCTAGCTAGGGGCGTTAAACGATAGCGCTTGTTGGGAGGCAACCCAATTTTATTTTGTGTTTTTTGTTTTTGGTTCTGTTTAGGAATAAATAATCCATCTACCTTCTGTTTGAATGTGTTTTTATGTTTTAATTAGTGTTTGTGCCAAGTAGGACCTATAGGATAACCTACGATAATAGTTGATTTGATTCTGCTGAAAAACAGAAACTTTAGCGCTCACGAGATTAGCTGTCATTTTTTACTGGAGAGTGCTTTTGCGTTGATTCTTTTTGCTGCTGATCAATAAACAAATTGTACAGGACTTCCTATTTTGGTAGAATTTTTAGAGTTCCAGAAGTTTGCGTTAGTTACAGATTACTACAGGCTGTTCTGTTTTTGACAGATTCTGTTTTTCGTGTGTTGTTTGCTTATTTTGATGAATCTATGGCTAGTAAATTAGTTTATAAACCATAGAGAAGTTGGAATACAGTAGGTTTAATACCAATATAAATAAATAATGAGTTCATTACAGTACCTTGAAGTAGTCTTTTGTTTTCTTTCTCTAACGGAGCTCACGAGATTTTTGTTGAGTTTTGTGTTGTGAAGTTTTCAAGTTTTGGGTGAATTCTTTTGATGGATTATGGAACAAGGAGTGGCAAGAGCCTAAGCTTGGGGATGCCCATGGCACCCCCAAGATAATCCAAGGACACCAAAAAGTCAAAGCTTGGGGATGCCCCGGAAGGCATCCCCTCTTTCGTCCACTTCCATCGGTAATTTACTTGGAGCTATATTTTTATTCACCAACATGATATGTGTTTTGCTTGGAGCGTCTTGTATTATTTGTGTCTTTGCTTGTTAGTCTACCACAATCATCCTTGCTCTACACACCTTTTGAGAGAGCCATACATGATTTGGAATTTGTTAGAATACTCTATGTGCTTCACTTATATCTTTTGAGCTTGATAGTTTTGCTCATAGTGCTTCACTTGTATCTTTTTGAGCGTGATAGTTTTTGCTCTAGTGCTTCACTTAGATCTTTTAGAGCACGGTGGTGGTTTTGTTTTAAAGAAACTTGATCTCTCATGCTTCACTTAGATTATTTTTAGAGTCATTAATAGCATGGTAATTTGCTTAATGTTAATATACTTAGTGATCAAGATATGTGAAACTTTCTTTTGAGTGAATTGAATACTAAGATAAATTTAATGCTTAATAATTGTTTTGAGACATGGAGGTAATAATATCGAAGTCATGCTAGTTGAGTAATTGTGAATTTGAGAAATACTTGTGTTGAAGTTTGTAAGTCCCGTAGCATGCACGTATGGGTAAAGTTGTGTAACAAATTTGAAGCATGAAGTGTACCTGGCTTGTGCATCCTTATGAGTGGCGGTCGGGGCCGAGCGATGGTCTTTTCCTACCAATCTATCCCCCTAGGAGCATTGTGCGTATTACTTGATTTTTGATGGCTTCTAAATTTTTGCAATAAGTATATGAGTTCTTTTGACTAATGTTGAGTCCATGGATTATACGCACTCTCACCTTTCCGTCTTTGCTAGCCTCTTCAGTACCGTGCATTGCCCTTTCTCACATTGAGAGTTGGTGCAAACTTCGCCGGTGCATCCAAAACCCCGTGATATGATACGCTCTTTCACACATAAACCTCCTTATATCTTCCTCAAAACAGCCACCATACCTACCTATTATGGCATTTCCATAGCCATTCCGAGATATATTGCCATGCAACTTTCCACCGTTCCGTTCATCATGACATACTTTACTTTTGTCATATTGCCATTGCATGATCTTGTAGTTGACATCGTATTTGTGGCAAAGCCACCATGCATTATTTTTCATACATGTCACTCTTGATTCATTGCACCATCCCGGTACACCGCTGGAGGCATTCATATAGAGTCATATCTTGTTCTAGTTTCGAGTTGTAATTGTTGAGTTGTAAGAAAAATAAAAGTGTGATGATCATCATTATTGGAGCATTGTCCCAAGTGAGGAAAGAATGATGGAGACTGTGATTTCCCCACAAGTCGGGATGAGACTCCGGACGAAAAAAAAGAGGCCAAGGAAGCCCAAATAAAAAAAAGAGGCCATAAAAAAAGAGAAAAGGCCCAAATAAAAAAAAATAAAAAATAAAAAAAATGAGAGAAAAAGAGAGAAGGGACAATGTTAGTATCCTTTTACCACACTTGTGCTTCAAAGTAGCACCTTGTTCTTCATGTAGTGAGTCTCATATATTGTGCTTCAAAGTAGCACCTTGTTCTTCATGTAGTGAGTCTCATATATTGTGCTTCAAAGTAGCACCTTGTTCTTCATGTAGTGAGTCTCATATATTGTGCTTCAAAGTAGCACCTTGTTCTTCATGTAGTGAGTCTCATAAGTTGTCTTTTTATACTAGTGGGAATTTTTCATTATAGAACTTGGCTTGTATATTCCTACGATGGGCTTCCTCAAATGCCCTAGGTCTTCATGAGCAAGCAAGTTGGATGCACACCCACTAGTTTTCTTTTGTTGAGCATTCATAGCTCTAGTGCATCCATTGCATGGCAATCCCTACTCCTCATGTTGACATCAATTGGTGTGCATCTCCATAGCCCGTTGATTAGCCTTGTCAATGTGAGACTTTCTCCTTTTTTGTCTTCTCCACACAATCACCATCATCATATTCTATTCCACCCATAGTGCTATATCCATGGCTCGCGCTCATGTATTGCGTGAAGGTTGAAAAAGTTTGAGATTATTTGAGTATGAAACAATTGCTTGTCTTGTAATCGGGGGTATAGAAGTTGGGAACATCTTTGTGTGACGAAAATGAAGCATAGTCTAACTATATGATTTTGTAGGGATGAACTTTCTTTGGCCATGTTATTTTGAGATGACATAACTGCTTAGTTAGTATGCTTGAAGTACAATTATTTTTTTGTCAATATGAACTTTTATCTGAATATTCATGCCATGATTAAGAAGATTTACATTGAAATTATACCAAAGTATCACTCCGCATCAAAAATTCTTTTTTATCATTTACCTACTCGAGGACGAGCAGGAATTAAGCTTGGGGATGATTGATATGTCTCCAACGTATCTATAATTTTTGATTGCTCCATGCTACTTTATCTACTAATTTGGACTATACTGGGCTTTATTTTCCAATTTTATATTATTTTTGGGACTAACCTATTAACCGGAGGCCCAGCCCAGAATTGTTGTTTTTTGCCTATTTCAGTGTTTCGAAGAAACGGAATATCAAACGGAGTCCAAATGGAATGAAACCTTCGGGGACGTGATTTTCTCACCGAACGTGATCCAGGAGACTTGGACCCTACTCCAAGAAGCTTCCGAGGAGGTCACGAGGGTGGAGGGCGCCCCCCTGGGCACGCCCCCTACCTCGTGGGCCCCTCGGAGCTCCACCGACGTACTCCTTCCTCCTATATATACCTATGTATCCCCAATAGACCAGACACGGAGCCAAAAACCTAATTCCACCGCCGCAACCTTCTGTATCCACGAGATCCCATCTTGGGGCTTGTTCCGGAGCTCCGCCGGAGGGGGCATCTGAAGGAAATATGCCCTAGAGGCAATAATAAATTATTATTTAATTCCTTATTTCATGATAAATGTTTATTATTCATGCTAGAATTGTATTAACCGGAAACATAATACATGTGTGAATACATAGACAAACATAGTGTCACTAGTATGCCTCTACTTGACTAGCTCGTTTATCAAAGATGGTTATGTTTCCTAGCCATGGACAAAAGAGTTGTCATTTGATTAACGGGATCACATCATTAGGAGAATGGTGTGATTGACTTGACCCATTCCGTTAGCTTAGCACTTGATCGTTTAATATGTTGCTATTGCTTTCTTCATGACTTATACATGTTCCTGTAACTATGAGATTATGCAACTCCCGTTTACCGGAGGAACACTTTGGGTACTACCAAACGTCACAACGTAACTAGGTGATTATAAAGGAGTACTACAGGTGTCTCCAAAGGTACATGTTGGGTTGGCGTATTTCGAGATTAGGTTTTGTCGCTCCGATTGTCGGAGAGGTATCTCTGGGCCCTCTCGGTAATGCACATCACTATAAGCCTTGCAAGCAATGTAACTAATGAGTTAGTTACGGGATGATGCATTACGTAACGAGTAAAGAGACTTGCCGGTAACGAGATTGAACTAGGTATTGGATACCGACGATCAAATCTCGGGCAAATAACATACCGATGACAAAGGGAACAACGTATGTTGTTATGCGGTTTGACCGATAAAGATCTTCGTAGAATATGTAGGAACCAATATGGGCATCCAGGTCCTGCTATTGGTTATTGACCGAGAATGGTTCTAGGTCATGTCTACATAGTTCTCGAACCCATAGGGTCCGCACACTTAACGTTTCGATGACAGTTTTATTATGAGTTTATAAGTTTTGATGTACCGAAGTTTGTTCGGAGTCCCGGATGTGATCACAGACATGACGAGGAGTCTCGAAATGGTCGAGACATAAAGATTGATATATTGGAAGCCTATGTTTGGACATCGGAATGGTTCCGGGTGAAATCGGCATTTTACCGGAGTACCGGGAGGTTACCGGAACCCCCCGGGGGGTTATTGGGCCTACATGGGCCTCGAGGGAGAAGAGGGAAGGAGGCAGGAGGGGGCCGCACGCCCCTCCCCTTCCTAGTCCGAATAGGACAAGGGAAGGGGGGGCGCCCCCCTTTCCTTCCCCTCTTCCTCCTCTTTCCCCCTTTCTCCTACTCCTACTTGGAAAGAGGGAGTCCTACTCCCGGTGGGAGTAGGACTCCCCCCTTGGCGCGCCCCTACTAGGCCGGCCGCCCCCTCCCCCCTTGCTCCTTTATATACGGGGGCAGGGGGGCACCTCTAGGCACAACAACACAAGTTGATCTACGGATCGTTCCTTAGCCGTGTGTGGTGCCCCCCTCCACCATATTCCACCTCGGTCGTATCGTCGCGGAGTTTAGGCGAAGCCCTGCGCTGGTAGAACATCATCACTGTCACCACGCCGTCGTGCTGACGGAACTCATCTCCGAAGCTTTGCTGGATCGGAGCCCGGAGATCGTCATCGAGCTGAACGTGTGCTGAACTCGGAGGTGCCGTATGTTCGGTACTTGGATCGGTCGGATCGTGAAGACGTACGACTACATCAACCGCGTTGTCATAACGCTTCCGCTTATGGTTTACGAGGGTACGTGGACGAACACTCTCCCCTCTCGTTGCTATGCCATCACCATGATCTTGCGTGTGCGTAGGAAATTTTTTGAAATTACTACGTTCCCCAACAGTGGCATCCGAGCCTAGGTTTTATGCGTTGATGTTATATGCACGAGTAGAACACAAGTGAGTTGTGGGCGATACAAGTCATACTGCTTACCAGCATGTCATACTTTGGTTCGGCGGTATTGTGAGATGAAGCGGCCCGGACCGACATTACGCGTACGCTTACGCGAGACTGGTTTCACCGTTACGAGCACTTGTGCTTAAAGGTGGCTGGCGGGTGTATGTCTCTCTCACTTTAGCTGAATCGAGTGTGGCTACGCCCGGTCCTTGCGAAGGTTAAAACAGCACCAACTTGACGAACTATCGTTGTGGTTTTTGATGCGTAGGTAAGAACGGTTCTTGCTAAGCCCGTAGCAGCCACGTAAAATTTGCAACAACAAAGTAGAGGACGTCTAACTTGTTTTTGCAGGGCATGTTGTGATGTGATATGGTCAAGACGTGATGCTATATTTTATTGTATGAGATGATCATGTTTTGTAACCGAAGTTATCGGCAACTGGCAGGAGCCATATGGTTGTCGCTTTATTGTATGAAATGCAAACGCCCTGTAATTGCTTTACTTTATCACTAAGCGGTAGCGATAGTAGTAGAAGCAATAGATGGCGTAACGACAACGATGCTATGATGGAGATCAAGGTGTCGCGCCGGTGACGATGGTGATCATGACGGTGCTTCGAAGATGGAGATCACAAAGCACAAGATGATGATGGCCATATCATATCACTTATATTGATTGCATGTGATTTTATCCTTTATGCATCTTATCTTGCTTTGATTGACGGTAGCATTTTAAGATGATCTCTCACTAATTATCAAGAAGTGTTCTCCCTAAGTATGCACCGTTGCGAAAGTTCTTCGTGCTGAGACACCCCGTGATGATCGGGTGTGATAGGCTCTACGTTCAAATACAACGGGTGCAAAATAGTTGCACACGCAGAATACTCAGGTTAAACTTGACGAGCCTAGCATATACAGATATGGCCTCGGAACACGGAGACCGAAAGGTCGAACGTGAATCATATAGTAGATATGATCAACATAGTGATGTTCACCGTTGAAACTACTCCATCTCACGTGACGATCGGACATGGTGTAGTTGATATGGATCACGTAATCACTTAGATGACTAGAGAGATGTCTGTCTAAGTGGGAGTTCTTAAGTAATATGATTAATTGAACTTAAATTTATCATGAACTTAGTCCTTGTAGTATTTTGCAAATTATGTTGTAGATCAATAGCTTGCTTGCGTTGTTGCTTTCGTATGTTTATTTTGATATGTTCCTAGAGAAAATTGTGTTGAAAAATGTTAGTAGCAATGATGCGGATTGGATCCGTGATCTGAGGTTTATCCTCATTGCTGCACAGAAGAATTATGTCCTTAATGCACCGCTAGGTGACGGACCTATTGCAGGAGCAGATGCAGACGTTATGAACGTTTGGCTAGCTCAATGTGATGACTACTTGATAGTTTAGTGCACCATGCTTAACGGCTTAGAATCGGGACTTCAAAGATGTTTTGAACGTCATGGACCATATGAGATGTTCCAGGAACTGAAGTTAATATTTCAAGCAAATACCCGAGTTGAGAGATATGAAGTCTCCAACAAGTTCTATAGCTAAAAGATGGAGGAGAATCGCTCAACTAGTGAGCATGTGCTCAGATTGTCTGGGTACTTCAATTGCTTGAATCAAGTGGGAGTTAATCTTCCAGATAAGATAGTGATTGACAGAATTCTCTAGTCATCATCACTAAGTTACTAGAACTTCGTGATGAACTATAGTATGCAAGGGATGACGAAAACGATTCCCGAGCTCTTCGTGATGTTGAAATCGACGAAGGTAGAAATCAAGAAAGAGAACTTCGTGATGAACTATAGTATGCAAGGGATGACGAAAACGATTCCCGAGCTCTTCGTGATGTTGAAATCGACGAAGGTAGAAATCAAGAAAGAGCATCAAATGTTGATGATTGACAAGACCACTAGTTTCAAGAAAAGGGCAAAGGAAAAGAAAGGGAAACTTCAAGTAGAATGGCAAACAAGTTGTCACTCCTGTGAAGAAGACCAAAGCTGGACCAAAGCCTGAAACTGAGTGCTTACACTGCAAAGGAAATGGTCACTGGAAGCGGAAATGCCTTGAACATTTAGTGGATAAGAAGGATGGCAAAGTGAACAAGGGTGTATTTGATATACAGGTTATTGATATGTGCCTTACTAGTGTTTATAGTAGCCCCTGAGTATTTGATACTTGTTCGGTTGCTAAGATTAGTAACTCGAAACAGGAGTTACAGAATAAACAGAGACTAGTTGAAGGGGAAGTGACGATGAGTGTTGGAAGTAGTTCCAAGATTGATATGATCATCATCGCACACTCCCTAAACTTTCGGGATAAGTGTTAAACCTAAATAAATGTTATTTAGTGTTTGCGTCGAGCATGAATATGATTTGATCATGTTTATTGCAATACGGTTATTCATTTAAAGTCAGAGAATAATTGTTGTTCTGTTTACATGAATAAAACCTTTAATGGTCATACTGTTGGGGAACGTTGCAGAAAACAAAAATTTTCCTACTCGTTTCACCAAGATCATCTAGGAGTTCATCTAGCAACGAGTCATTAGATGCATCTACATACCTTTGTAGATCGCGCACGGAAGCGTTCAAAAGAACGGTGATGATGTAGTCGTACTCGACGTGATCCAAATCACCGATGACCAAGCGCCGAACGGACGGCACCTCCGCGTTCAACACACGTACGGGACGGGAGACGTCTCCTCCTTCTTGATCCAGCAAGGGGGGAGGAGAGGTTGATGAAGATCCAGCAGCACGACGGCGTGGTGGTGGATGCAGGGCGTCACAAAAGCAGGGCTTCGCCGAGACTACGAGAGAGAGACGTAACGGGGAGAGAGGGAGGCGCCAGGGGCTGGTCTGTTTCCCTCCTCTCCCCCCCACTATATATAGGGGTGCCATGGGGGGGGGGGGGCGCCGGCCCTAGTAGATGAGATCTACTAGGGGGGCGGCGGCCAAGGGGAGGTTTCCCTCCCCACCAAGGCACCTAGGGGTGCCTTCCACCACTAGGACTCCTCCTAGGTGGAAACCCTAGGCGCATGGGCCTATAGGGGCTGGTGCCCTTGGCCCATGAAGGCCAAGGCGCACCCCCTACAGCCCATGTGGCCCCCCGGGACAGGTGGCCCCACCCGGTGGACCCCCGGGACCCCTCCGGTGGTCCCGGTACAATACCGATAACCCCGAAACTTGTCCCGATGCCCGAAACTGCACTTCCTATATATAATTCTTTACCTCTGGACCATTCCGGAACTCCTCGTGACGTCCGGGATCTCATCCGGGACTCCGAACAACATTCGGGTTTCTGCATATACATATCTTCATAACCCTAGCGTTACCGAACCTTAAGTGTGTAGACCCTACGGGTTCGGGAGACAAGCAGACATGACCGAGACGACTCTCCGGTCAATAACCAACAGCGGGATCTGGATACCCATGTTGGCTCCCACATGCTCCACGATGATCTCATCGGATGAACCACGATGTCGAGGATTCAATCAACCCCGTACTCAATTCCCTTTGTCAATCGATATGTTACTTGCCCGAGATTCGATCGTCGGTATCCCAATACCTCGTTCAATCTCGTTACCGGCAAGTCACTTTACTCGTACCGTAATGCATGATCCCGTGACCAGACACTTGGTCACTTTGAGCTCATTATGATGATGCATTACCGAGTGGGCCCAGTGATACCTCTCCGTCATACGGAGTGACAAATCCGAGTCTTGATCCATGTCAACCCAACAGACACTTTCGGAGATACCCGTAGTCTACCTTTATAGTCACCCAGTTACGTTGTGACATTTGGTATACCCAAAGCACTCCTACGGTATCCGGGAGTTACACGATCTCATGGTCTAAGGAAAAGATACTTTGACATTGGAAAACTCTAGCAAACGAACTATACGATCTTGTGCTATGTTTAGGATTGGGTCTTGTCCATCACATCATTCTCCTAATGATGTGATCTCGTTACCAATGACATCCAATGTCCATAGCCAGGAAACCATGACTATCTATTGATCAACGAGCTAGTCAACTAGAGGCTCACTAGGGACATGTTGGTGTCTGTTATTCACACATGTATTACGATTTCCGGATAACACAATTATAGCATGAATAAAGACAATTATCATGAACAAGGAAATATAATAATAATGGTTTTATTATTGCCTCTAGGGCATATTTCCAACAATCTCCCACTTGCACTAGAGTCAATAATCTAGTTACATTGTGATGAATCGAACACCCATGGAATTCTGGTGTTGATCATGCTTTGCTCTAGGGAGAGGTTTAGTCAATGGATCCGCTACATTCAGGTCCGTATGTACTTTACAAATCTCTATGTCTCCATCTTGAACATTTTCACGAATGGAGTTGAAGCGACGCTTGATGTGCCTTGTCTTCTTGTGAAACCTGGGCTCCTTGGCAAGTGCAATAGCTCCAGTGTTGTCACAGAAGAGCTTGATCGGCCCCGACGCATTGGGTATGACTCCTAGGTCGGTGATGAAGTCCTTCACCCATATTGCTTCATGTGCTGCCTCCGAGGCCGCCATGTACTCCGCTTCACATGTAGATCCCGCCACGACGCTCTGCTTGCAACTGCACCAGCTTACTGCCCCTCCATTCAAAATATACACGTATCCGGTTTGTGACTTAGAGTCATCCAGATCTGTGTCGAAGCTAGCGTCGACGTAACCCTTTACGACGAGCTCTTCGTCACCTCCATAAACGAGAAACATTTCCTTAGTCCTTTTTAGGTACTTCAGGATATTCTTGACCGCTGTCCAGTGCTCCTTGCCGGGATTACTTTGGTACCTTCCTACCAAACTTACGGCAAGGTTTACATCAGGTCTGGTACACAGCATGGCATACATAATAGAACCTATGGCTGATGCATAGGGGATGACGCTCATCTCTTCTATATCTTCTGCCGTGGTCGGACATTGAGCTGAGCTCAATTTCATACCTTGTAACACAGGCAAGAACCCCTTCTTGGATTGATCCATATTGAACTTCTTCAATATCTTATCAAGGTATGTGCTTTGTGAAAGACCTATGAGGTGTCTCGATCTATCTCTATAGATTTTGATGCCTAATATATAAGCAGCTTCTCCAAGGTCCTTCATTGAAAAACTCTTATTCAAATAGGCCTTGATGCTGTCCAAGAGTTCTATATCATTTCCCATCAAAAGTATGTCATCAACATATAATATGAGAAATGCTATAGAGCTCCCACTCACTTTCTTGTAAACACAGGCTTCTCCATAAGTCTGTGTAAACCCAAACGCTTTGATCATCTCATCAAAGCGAATGTTCCAACTCCGAGATGCTTGCACCAGCCCATAAATCGAGAGTTGGAGCTTGCACACTTTGTCAGCATTCTTAGGATCGACAAAACCTTCCGGCTGCATCATATACAATTCTTCCTTAAGGAAACCATTAAGGAATGCCGTTTTGACGTCCATTTGCCATATTTCATAATCGTAGAATGCGGCAATTGCTAACATGATTCGGACGGACTTCAGCTTCGCTACCGGTGAGAAAGTCTCATCGTAGTCAACCCCTTGAACTTGTCGATAACCCTTAGCGACAAGCCGAGCTTTATAGATGGTCACATTACCATCTGCGTCTGTCTTCCTCTTAAAGATCCATTTATTTTCTATGGCTCGCCGTTCAACGGGCAAGTCAGTCAAAGTCCATACTTCGTTTTCATACATGGATCCTATCTTGGATTTCATGGCTTCTAGCCATTTGTCGGAATCCGGGCCCGCCATCGCTTCTTCATAGTTCGAAGGTTCACCGTTGTCTAACAACATGATTTCCAAGACAGGGTTGCCGTACCACTCTGGTGCGGAACGTGTCCTTGTGGACCTTCGAATTTCAGTAGGAGCTTGATCAGAAGTATCTTGATCATCATCATTAACTTCCTCTCTAGTCGGTGCAGGCACCTCAGGAACATTTTCTTGAGTTGCGCCATTTTCCGGTTCAAGAGGTAATACTTCATCAAGCTCTACTTTCCTCCCACTTACTTCTTTCGAGAGAAACTCTTTCTCTAGAAAGGACCCATTCTTGGCAACAAAGATCTTGCCTTCGGATCTGAGGTAGAAGGTGTACCCAATAGTTTCTTTTGGGTATCCTATGAAGACGCATTTTTCCGACTTGGGTTCGAGCTTTTCAGGCATAAGCATCGCATCCCCAAACTTTTAGAAACGACAGCTTAGGTTTCTTCCCAAACCATAATTCATACGGTGTCGTCTCAACGGATTTCGACGGAGCCCTATTTAAAGTGAATGCGGCAGTCTCTAAAGCATAGCCCCAAAAAGATAGCGGTAAATCGGTAAGAGACATCATAGACCGCACCATATCCAACAGAGTGCGATTACGACGTTCGGACACACCATTACGCTGAGGTGTTCCAGGCGGCGTGAGTTGTGAAACTATTCCACATTTTCTTAAGTGTGTGCCAAACTCATGACTCAAGTATTCTCCTCCACGATCTGATCGTAGAAACTTGATTTTCCTGTCACATTGATTTTCAACCTCACTCTGAAATTCCTTGAACTTTTCAAAGGTTTCAGACTTGTGTTTCATTAAGTAGATATACCCATACCTACTTAAATCATCAGTGAAGGTGAGAACATAACGATAGCCACCGCGAGCCTCAACACTCATTGGACCGCACACATCAGTATGTATGATTTCCAATAAGTTGGTTGCTCGCTCCATTGTTCCTGAGAACGGAGTCTTGGTCATTTTTCCCATAAGGCATGGTTCGCATGTGTCAAATGATTCATAATCAAGAGACTCTAAAAGTCCATCAGCATGGAGTTTCTTCATGCGTTTGACACCTATGTGACCAAGGCGGCAGTGCCACAAGTATGTGGGACTATCATTATCAACCTTACTTCTTTTGGTACTCACATTGTGAACATGTGTAGCATCACGTTCGAGATTCATAAAGAATAAACCATTCACCATAGGAGCATGACCATAAAACATATCTCTCATATAAATAGAACAACCATTATTCTCGGATTTAAATGAGTAGCCATCTCGAATTAAACGAGATCCCGATACAATGTTCATGCTCAAAGCTGGCACTAAATAACAATTATTAAGGTTTAAAACTAATCCCGAAGGGAGATGCAGAGGCAGTGTGCCGACGGCGATCACATTGACCTTGGAACCATTCCCGACGCGCATCGTCACCTCGTCCTTTGCCAGTTTCCGCTTATTCCGCAGCCCCTGCTTTGAGTTACAAATGTGAGCAACTGCACCGGTATCAAATACCCAGGAGCTACTACGGGCACTAGTAAGGTACACATCAATTACATGTATATCACATATACCTTTTGTTTTGCCGGCCTTCTTATCCGCTAAGTACTTAGGGCAGTTCCGCTTCCAGTGACCGCTTCCCTTGCAATAAAAGCACTCAGTCTCGGGCTTGGGTCCATTCTTTGGCTTCTTCCCGGCAGCTTGCTTGCCGGGCGCGGCAACCTCCTTGCCGTCCTTCTTGAAGTTCTTTTTACCCTTGCCTTTCTTGAACTTAGTGGTTTTATTGACCATCAACACTTGATGTTCCTTCTTGACTTCTACCTCTGCTGATTTCAGCATAGCAAATACTTCAGGAATGGTCTTTTCCATCCCCTGCATATTGAAGTTCATCACAAAGCTCTTGTAGCTTGGTGGAAGCGACTGGAGGATTCTGTCAATTACCGCATCATCCGGGAGATTAACTCCCAGCTGAGTCAAGCGGTTATGTAACCCAGACATAGTGAGTATGTGCTCACTGACAGAACTATTTTCCTCCATCTTACAGCTGAAGAATTTGTCGGAGACTTCATATCTCTCGACCTGGGCATGAGCTTGGAAAACCATTTTCAGCTCTTCGAACATCTCATATGCTCCATGTCTCTCAAAACGCTTTTGGAGCCCCGGCTCTAGGCTGTAAAGCATGCCGCACTGAACGAGGGAGTAGTCATCGGAACGTGCCTGCCAAGCGTTCATAACGTCTTGTTCTGCAGGGAGGACAGGTGCGTCACCCAGCGGTGCTTGTAGGACATAATCTTTCGTGGCAGCTATGAGGATGATCCTCAGGTTCCGGACCCAGTCCGTATAGTTGCTGCCATCGTCTTTCAGCTTAGTTTTCTCTAGGAACGCGTTGAAGTTGAGGACTACGTTGGCCATTTGATCTACAAGACATATTGTAAAATATTTAGACTAAGTTCATGATAATTAAGTTCAACTAATCAAATTATTAATGAACTCCCACTTAGATTAGACATCCCTCCAGTCATCTAAGTATTACATGATCCGAGCTAACTAGACCGTGTCCGATCATCACGTGAGACGGACTAGTCAACATCGGTGAACATCTTCATGTTGATCGTATCTTCTATACGACTCATGCTCGACCTTTCGGTCTTCTGTGTTCCGAGGCCATGTCTGTACATGCTAGGCTCGTCAAGTCAACCTAAGTGTTTGCATGTGTAAATCTGTCTTACACCCGTTGTATGTGAACGTCTGAATAAAACACCCGATCATCACGTGGTGTTTTGAAATAGCGAACTGTCGCAACGGTGCACAGTTAGGGGGAACACTTCTTGAAATTAGTATGAGGGATCATCTTATTTACTACCGTCGTTCTAAGTAAACAAGATGCAAAACATGATAAACATCACATGCAATCAAATAATAAACGTGACATGATATGGCCAATATCACATAGCTCCTTTGATCTCCATCTTGGGGCTCCATGATCATCTTGTCACCGGCTTGACACCATGATCTCCATCATCATGATCTCCATCATCGTGTCTCCATGAAGTTGCTCGCCAACTATTACTTCTACTACTATGGCTAACGCGTTTAGCAATAAAGTAAAGTAATTTACATGGCGTTTCTCAATGACACGCAGGTCATATAAAAGAATAAAGACAACTCCTATGGCTCCTACCGGTTGTCATACTCATCGACATGCAAGTCGTGATTCCTATTACAATAGCATGAACATCTCATACATCACATATAGATCATTCATCATTCATCACAACTTTGGCCATATCATATCACAAACCACTCGTTGCAAAAACAAGTTAGACGTCCTCTAATTGTTGTTGCAAGTTTTACGTGGCTGAATTAGGGTTCTAGCAAGAACGTCTTCTTACCTATGTTAAAGCCACAACGTGATTTGTCAACTTCTATTTACCCTTCATAAGGACCCTGTTCATCGAATCCGCTCCAACTAAAGTAGGAGAGACAGACACCCGCCGGCCACCTTATGCAACTAGTGCATGTTAGTCGGTGGAATCGGTCTCACGTAAGCGTACGTGTAAGGTTGGTCCGGGCCGCTTCATCCCACAATACCGCTGAAGCAAGAAAAAACTAGTAACGGCAAGAGAGTTGACAAATCTACGCCCACAACAAATTGTGTTCTACTCGCGCAAGAAGAACTACGCATAGACCTAGCTCATGATGCCACTGTTGGGGAACGTTGCAGAAAACAAAAATTTTCCTACTCGTTTCACCAAGATCATCTAGGAGTTCATCTAGAAACGAGTCATTAGATGCATCTACATACCTTTGTAGATCGCGCACGGAAGCGTTCAAAAGAACGGTGATGATGTAGTCGTACTCGACGTGATCCAAATCACCGATGACCAAGCGCCGAACGGACGGCACCTCCGCGTTCAACACACGTACGGGACGGGAGACGTCTCCTCCTTCTTGATCCAGCAAGGGGGGAGGAGAGGTTGATGAAGATCCAGCAGCACGACGGCATGGTGGTGGATGCAGGGCGTCACAGAAGCAGGGCTTCGCCGAGACTACGAGAGAGAGACGTAACGGGGAGAGAGGGAGGCGCCAGGGGCTGGTCTGTTTCCCTCCTCCCCCCCCCCACTATATATAGGGGTGCCATGGGGGGGCGCCGGCCCTAGTAGATGAGATCTACTAGGGGGGGCGGCGGCCAAGGGGAGGTTTCCCTCCCTCCCAAGGCACCTAGGGGTGCCTTCCACCACTAGGACTCCTCCTAGGTGGAAACCCTAGGCGCATGGGCCTATAGGGGCTGGTGCCCTTGGCCCATGAAGGCCAAGGCGCACCCCCTACAGCCCATGTGGCCCCCCGGGACAGGTGGCCCCACCCGGTGGACCCCCGGGACCCCTTCGGTGGTCCCGGTACAATACCGATAACCCCGAAACTTGTCCCGATGCCCGAAACTGCACTTCCTATATATAATTCTTTACCTCCGGACCATTCCGGAACTCCTCGTGACGTCCGGGATATCATCCGGGACTCCGAACAACATTCGGGTTTCTGCATATACATATCTTCATAACCCTAGCGTTACCGAACCTTAAGTGTGTAGACCCTACGGGTTCGGGAGACAAGCAGACATGACCGAGACGACTCTCTGGTCAATAACCAACAGTGGGATCTGGATACCCATGTTGGCTCCCACATGCTCCACGATGATCTCATCGGATGAACCACGATGTCGAGGATTCAATCAACCCTGTACTCAATTCCCTTTGTCAATCGATATGTTACTTGCCCGAGATTCGATCGTCGGTATCCCAATACCTCGTTCAATCTCGTTACCGGCAAGTCACTTTACTCGTACCGTAATGCATGATCCCGTGACCAGACACTTGGTCACTTTGAACTCATTATGATGATGCATTACCGAGTGGGCCCAGTGATACCTCTCCGTCATACGGAGTGACAAATCCGAGTCCTGATCCATGTCAACCCAACAGACACTTTCGGAGATACCCGTAGTCTACCTTTATAGTCACCCAGTTACGTTGTGACGTTTGGTATACCCAAAGCACTCCTACGGTATCCGGGAGTTACACGATCTCATGGTCTAAGGAAAAGATACTTTGACATTGGAAAACTCTAGCAAACGAACTATACGATCTTGTGCTATGTTTAGGATTGGGTCTTGTCCATCACATCATTCTCCTAATGATGTGATCTCGTTACCAATGACATCCAATGTCCATAGCCAGGAAACCATGACTATCTATTGATCAACGAGCTAGTCAACTAGAGGCTCACTAGGGACATGTTGGTGTCTGTTATTCACACATGTATTACAATTTCCGGATAACACAATTATAGCATGAATAAAGACAATTATCATGAACAAGGAAATATAATAATAATGGTTTTATTATTGCCTCTAGGGCATATTTCCAACACATACACCCAATAAAAATAGTTTGTTGGATCTCGATCGTAGTGATACACATATTCATAATATTGATGCCAAAAGATGCAAAGTTAATAATGATAGTGCAACTTATTTGTGGCACTGCCGTTTGGGTCATATCGGTGTAAAGCGCATGAAGAAACTCCATAAAGATGGATTTTCGGAATCACTTGGTTATGAATCATTTGACGCTTGCGAACCGTGCCTTTTGGCAAGATGACTAAAACTCCATTCTTCGGAACAATGGAACGAGCAACAAACTTGTTGGAAATAATACATACTGATGTATGCATACCAATGAGTATTAAGGCTCGTGGCGAGTATCGTTATTTTCTGACCTTCACAGATGATTTAAGCAGATATGGGTATATCTACTTGATGAAACATAAGTCTGAAATAGTTGAAAGGTTCAAAGAATTTCAGAGTGAAGTGGAAAATCATCGTAACAAGAAAATAAAGTTTCTGCGATCTGATCGTGGAGATGAATATTTGAGTTACGAGTTTGGTCTTCAATTAAAACAATGTGGAATAGTTTCACAGCTCACGCCACCTGGAACACCACAACGTTATGGTGTGTCCGAACGTCGTAACCGCACTTTATTGGATATGGTGCAATCTATGATGTCACTTATTGATTTACCATTGTCGTTTTGGGGTTATGCATTAGAGACAGCTGCATTCACGTTAAAAGGGCACCATCTAAATCCGTTGAGACGACACCATATGAACTGTGGTTTAGCAAGAAACCCAAGTTGTCATTTCTTAATAGTTTGGGGCTACGATGCTTATGTGAAAAAGTTTCATCCTGATAAGCTCAAACCCAAATCGGAGAAGTGCGTCTTCATAGAATACCCAAAGGAAACTGTTGGGTACACCTTCTATCACAGATCCGAAGGCAAGATATTCGTTGCTAAAAATGGATCCTTTCTAGAGAAGGAGTTTCTCTCGAAAGAAGTGAGTGGGAGAAAAAGTAGAACTTGATGAGGAAACTGTACCTTATCCCGAATTGGAAAATAGTTCATCACTGAAATTAGTTCCAGTGATTCCTACACCAATTAGTGAGGAAGCTAATGATGATGATCATGAAACTTCAGATCAAGTTACTACAGAACCTCGTAGGTCTTCCAGAGTACGGTGCGCACCAGAGTGGTACGGTAATCCTATTCTGAAAGTCATGTTACTAGACCATGATAAACCTACGAACTATGAGGAAGCGATGATGAGCCCAGATTCCGCGAAATGGCTGGAGGCCATGAAATCTGAGATAGGATCCATGTATGAGAACAAAGTGTGGACTTTGGTGGACTTGCCCGATGATCGGCAAGCCATAGAAAATAAATGGATCTTCAAGAGGAAGACGGACGTTGATAGTAGTGTTACTATCTACAAAGCTCGACTTGTCGCAAAAGGTTTTTGACAAGTTCAAGGTGTTGACTACAATGAGATTTTCTCAACTATAGCGATGCTTAAGTCTGTCCGAATCATGTTAGCAATTGCCACATTTTATGAAATCGGGCAAATGGATGTCAAAACTGCATTCCTTAATGGTTTTCTTAAAGAAGAGTTGTATATGATGCAACCAGAAGGTTTTGTCAATACTAAAGGTGCTAACAAAGTGTGCATGCTCCAGCGATCCATCTATGGACTGGTGCAAGCATCTTGGAGTTGGAATATACGCTTTGATGAGTTGATCAAAGCATATAGTTTTGTACAGACTTACGGTGAAGCCTGTATTTACAAGAAAGTGAGTGGGAGCACTACAACATTTTTGATAAGTATATGTAAATGACATATTGTTGATCGGAAATAATGTAGAATTATTCTGCAAAGCATAAAGGAGTGTTTGAAAAGAGTTCTTTAAAAAAAAAGACCTCAGTAAAGCTACTTACATATTGAGCATCAAGATCTATTGAGATAGATCAAGGCGCTTGATAAGTTTTTCAATAAGTACATACCTTATCAAGATTTTGAAGTAGTTCAAAATGGAACAGTCAAAGAAAAAGTTCTTGCTTGTGTTGCAAAGGTGTGAAATTGAGTAAGACTCAAATCCCGACCACGGCAGAAAATAGAAAAGAGAATGAAAATCATTCCCTATGCCTCAGTCATAGGTTTATAAAAGTATGCCATGCTATGGACCAGACCTATTGTATACTCTGCCCTAGTTTGGCAAGAGAGTACAATAGTGATCTAGGAGTAGATCACTGGACATTGGTCAAAATTATCCTTAGTGGAATAAGGATATGTTTCTCAATTATGGAGGTGACAAAAAGGTTCGTCGTAAAAGGTTACGTCGATACAAGTTTTGGCACTGATCC
Source organism: Triticum timopheevii (assembly GCA_963921465.1). Taxonomy (NCBI): domain Eukaryota; kingdom Viridiplantae; phylum Streptophyta; class Magnoliopsida; order Poales; family Poaceae; genus Triticum; species Triticum timopheevii. The sequence goes on along the minus strand of OY997264.1, from coordinate 42,974,297 downwards.
AGATGACTCTAAGTCTTAATCTGGATACATATTGAAAGTGGGAGCAATTAGCTAGAGTAGCTCCGTGCAGAACATTGTAGATATAGAATATTTGCAAAATACATATGGCTCTGAATATGACAGACCCGTTGACTAAGCTTCTCTCATGAACAAAACATGATCACACCTTAGTACGCTTTGGGTGTTTATCACATGGCGATGTGAACTAGATTATTGACTCTAGTAAACCCTTTGGGTGATGGTCACATGACGATGTGAACTATATGAATATTGTTGTTAAATCACATGGCGATGTGAACTAGATTATTGACTCTAGTGCAAGTGGGAGACTCAAGGAAATATGCCCTAGAGGCAATAATAAAGTCATTATTTAATTCCTTATTTCATGATAAATGTTTATTATTCATGCTAGAATTGTATTAACCGAAAACATAATACATGTGTGAATACATAGACAAACATAGTGTCACTAGTATGCCTCTACTTGACTAGCTCGTTTATCAAAGATGGTTATGTTTCCTAGCCATGGACAAAAGAGTTGTCATTTGATTAACAGGATCACATCATTAGGAGAATGATGTGATTGACTTGACCCATTCCGTTAGCTTAGCACTTGATCGTTTAATATGTTGCTATTGCTTTCTTCATGACTTATACATGTTCCTGTAACTATGAGATTATGCAACTCCCGTTTACCGGAGGAACACTTTGGGCACTACCAAACGTCACAACGTAACTGGGTGATTATAAAGGAGTACTACAGGTGTCTCCAAAGGTACATGTTGGGTTGGCGTATTTCGAGATTAGGTTTTGTCGCTCCGATTGTCGGAGAGGTATCTCTGGGCCCTCTCGGTAATGCACATCACTATAAGCCTTGCAAGCAATGTAACTAATGAGTTAGTTACGGGATGATGCATTACGTAACGAGTAAAGAGACTTTCCAGTAACGAGATTGAACTAGGTATTGGATACCGACGATCAAATCTCGGGCAAGTAACATACCGATGACAAAGGGAACAACGTATGTTGTTAGGCGGTTTGACCGATAAAGATCTTCATAGAATATGTAGGAACCAATATGGGCATCCAGGTCCCGCTATTGGTTATTGACCAAGAATGGTTCTAGGTCATGTCTACATAGTTCTCGAACCCGTAGGGTCCGCACGCTTAACGTTTCGATGACAGTTTCATTATGAGTTTATAAGTTTTGATGTACCGAAGTTTGTTCGGAGTCCCGGATGTGATCACAGACATGACGAGGAGTCTCGAAATGGTCGAGACATAAAGATTGATATATTGGAAGCCTATGTTTGGACATCGGAATGGTTCCGGGTGAAATCGGCATTTTACCGGAGTACCGGGAGGTTACCGGAACCCCCCGGGGGGTTATTGGGCCTACATGGGCCTCGAGGGAGAAGAGGGAAGGAGGCGGGAGGGGGCCGCATGCCCCTCCCCTTCCTAGTCCGAATAGGACAAGGGAAGGGGGGCGGCGCTGTTGGGGAACGTTGCAGAAAATTAAAATTTTTCCTACGGTTTCACCAAGATCCATCTATGAGTTCATCTAAGCAACGAGTCATGGGAGAGAGTTTGCATCTACATACCACTTGTAGATCGCGTGCGGAAGCTTGCAAGGTGATGATGGAGTCGTACTCGACGTGATTCGAATCACCGATGACCAAGTGCTGAACGGACAGCACCTCCGCGTTCAACACACGTACGGTACGGGTGACGTCTCCTCCGTCTTGATCCAGCAAGGAGGAAGGAGAGGTTGAGGAAGACAGCTCCACCGGCAGCATGACGGCGTGGTGATGGTGGAGAAGCAGTACTCCGACAGGGCTTCGCCGAGCACACAACGGAGGAGGAGAGGTGTTGGGGAGGGGAGGGCTGCACCTTGGCTTGTGGTGCGGCTGCCCTCCCCTCACCCCTCTATTTATAGGGGGAAGGGAGAAGGGGGCCGGCCCCTCTAGATCCCATCTAGAGGGGGGCGGCGGCCAAGGGGAGGGGGGACTTGCCCCCCAAGCAAGGGGGGGGCGCCCCCTCTAGGGTTCCCCCTCAACCCTAGGCGCAAGGGCCCAAGGGAGAGGGTGCGCCCAGCCCACCAGGGGCTGGCCAACTCCCCACGCAGCCCAAGTGGCCCCCCGGGAGGGGTGGCCCCTCCCGGTGGACCCCCGGAACCCTTCCGGTGGCCCCGGTACAATACCGGTATGCCCCCGAAACTTTCCGGTGTCCTTTTAACAACTTCCCATATATAAATCTTTACCTCCGGACCCTTCCGGAACTCCTCGTGACGTCCGGGATCTTATCCGGGACTCCGAACAACATTCGGTAGTCACATACTAGTCTTCCTAATAACCCTAGCGTCACCGGACCTTAAGTGTGTAGACCCTACGGGTTCGGGAGACACGCAGACATGACCGAGACGACTCTCGGGCAATAACCAACAGCGGGGTCTGGATACCCATGTTGGCTCCCACATGCTCCTCAATGATTTCATCAGTTGAACCACGATGTCGAGGATTCGATCAAACCCTGTATACAATTCCCTTTGTCAATCGGTACGTTGCTTGCCCGAGACTCGATCATCGGTATCCCAATACCTTGTTCAGTCTCGTTACCGGCAAGTCACTTTACTCGTACCGTAATGCATGATCCCGTGGCCAACGCCTTGGTCACCTTGAGCTCATTATGATGATGCATTACCGAGTGGGCCCAGAGATACCTCTCCGTCATACGGAGTGACAAATCCCAGTCTCGATCTGTGTCAACCCAACAGATACTTTCGGGGATACCTGTAATGCACCTTTATAGTAACCCAGTTACATTGTGACGTTTGATACACCCAAGGCACTCCTACGGTATCCGGGAGTTACACGATCTCATGGTCGAAGGAAGAGATACTTGACATTGGCAAAGCTCTAGCAAACGAACTACACGATCTTTTATGCTATGCTTAGGATTGGGTCTTGTCCATCACATCATTCTCCTAATGATGTGATCCCGCTATCAACGACATCCAATGTCCATAGTCAGGAAACCATGACTATCTGTTGATCACAACGAGCTAGTCAACTAGAGGCTCACTAGGGACATATTGGGGTCTAAGTATTCACACGTGTATTACGATTTCCGGATAATACAGTTATAGCATGAATAAAGACAATTATCATGAACAATGAAATATAATAATACTTTTATTATTGCCTCTAGGGCATATTTCCAACAGTCTCCCACTTGCACTAGAGTCACCAATCTAGTTACATTGTGATGAATCGAACACCCATAGAGTTCTGGTGTTGATCATGTTTTGCACGCGGGAGAGGTTTAGTCAACGGATCTGCGACATTCAGATCTGTGTGCACTTTGCAAATCTCTATGTCTCCATCTTGAACATTTTCACGGATGGAGTTGAAATGACGCTTGATGTGCCTGGTCTTCTTGTGAAACCTGGGCTCCTTGGCAAGGGCAATAGCTCCAGTGTTGTCACAGAAGAGTTTGATCGGCCTCGACGCATTGGGTATGACTCCTAGGTCGGTGATGAACTCCTTCACCCATATCACTTCATGCGCTGCCTCCGAGGCTGCCATGTACTCCGCTTCACACGTAGATCCCGCCACGACGCTCTGCTTGCAGCTGCACCAGCTTACTACTCCACCATTCAACATATACACGTATCCGGTTTGTGACTTAGAGTCATCCAGATCTGAGTTGAAGCTAGCGTCGACGTAACCCTTTACGACGAGCTCTTCGTCTCCTCCATAAACGAGAAACATGTCCTTTGTCCTTTTCAGGTACTTCAGGATATTCTTGACCGCTGTCCAGTGTTCCTTACCGGGATTACTTTGGTATCTTGCTACCAAACTTACGGCAAGGTTTACATCGGGTCTGGTACACAGCATGGCATACATAATAGATCCTATGGCTGAAGCATAGGGGATGACACTCATCTCTTCTTTATCTTTTGCCGTGGTCGGTGACTGAGCTGAGCTCAATCTCACACCTTGTAACATAGGCAAGAACCCTTTCTTGGCCTCATCCATTTTGAACTTCTTCAAAATCTTATCAAGGTATGTGCTTTGTGAAAGACCTATGAGGCGTCTCGATCTATCCCTATAGATCTTGATACCTAATATATAAGCAGCTTCTCCAAGGTCCTTCATTGAAAAACACTTATTCAAGTAGGCCTTAATGCTGTCCAGAAGTTTTGTATCATTTCCCATCAAGAGTATGTCATCTACATATAATAGGAGAAATGCTACAGAGCTCCCACTCACTTTCTTGTAAACGCAGGCTTCTCCATAAGTCTGCATAAACCCAAATGCTTTGATCATCTCATCAAAGCGAATGTTCCAACTCTGAGATGCTTGCACCAGTCCATAAATGGATCGCTGGAGCTTGCACACTTTGTTAGCGTTCTTAGGATCGACAAAACCTTTCAGCTGCATCATATACAGCTCTTCCTTAAGATGTCCGTTAAGGAATGCCGTTTTGACGTCCATCTGCCATATCTCATAATCATAGTATGCGGCAATCGCTAACATGATTCGGACGGACTTCAGCTTCGCTACGGGAGAGAATGTCTCGTCGTAGTCAATCCCTTGAACTTGTCGATAACCCTTAGCGACAAGTCGAGCCTTATAAATGGTAACATTACCATCCGCGTCCGTCTTCTTCTTGAAAATCCATTTGTTTTCTATCGCTCGCCGATCATCGGGCAAGTCTGTCAAAGTCCATACTTTGTTTTCATACATGGATTCTATCTCGGATTTCATGGCTTCAAGCCATTTGTTGGAATCTGGGCCCGCCATCGCTTCTTCATAGTTCAAAGGTTCACCGTTGTCTAACAACATGATTTCCAGGACAGGGTTGCCATACCACTCTGGTGCGGAACGTGTCCTTGTGGACCTACGAAGTTCAGTAGCAACTTGATCTGAAGTACCTTGATCATCATCATTGTTTTCCTCTTCAGTTGGTGTGGGCATCACAGGAATGGTTTCCTGCGCTGCACCACTTTCCCGTTCAAGAGATAGTACTTCATCGAGTTCTACTTTCCTCCCACTTACTTCTTTCGAGAGAAACTCTTTTTCCAGAAAGCATCCGTTCTTGGCAACAAAGATCTTGCCTTCGGATCTTAAGTAGAAGGTATACCCGACAGTTTCCTTAGGGTATCCTATGAATACGCATTTTTCCAACTTGGGTTCGAGCTTTTCAGGTTGAAGTTTCTTGACATAAGCATCGCATCCCCAAACTTTTAGAAACGACAGCTTAGGTTTCTTCCCAAACCATAATTCATACGGTGTCGTCTCAACGGATTTAGACGGTGCCCTATTTAAAGTGAATGTAGCTATCTCTAGAGCGTATCCCCAAAATGATAGTGGTAAATCGGTAAGAGACATCATAGACCGCACCATATCCAATAGAGTGCGATTACGACATTCGGACACACCATTTCGCTGAGGTGTTCCAGGCGGCGTGAGTTGTGAAACGATTCCACATTTCCTTAAGTGTGTACCAAATTCGTGACTTAAGTATTCTCCTCCACGATCTGATCGTAGGAACTTTATCTTTCGGTCACGTTGATTCTCCACCTCACTCTGAAATTCCTTGAACCTTTCAAAGGTCTCAGACTTGTGTTTCATTAAGTAGACATACCCATATCTACTTAAGTCATCAGTGAGAGTGAGAACATAACGATATCCTCCGCGAGCCTCAACGCTCATTGGACCGCACACATCGGTATGTATGATTTCCAACAAGTTGGTTGCTCGCTCCATTGTTCCGGAGAACGGAGTCTTGGTCATTTTGCCCATGAGGCATGGTTCGCATGTGCCAAATGATTCATAATCAAGAGACTCTAAAAGTCCATCAGCATGGAGCTTCTTCATGCGCTTGACACCAATGTGACCAAGGCGGCAGTGCCACAAGTATGTGGGACTATCGTTATCAACTTTACATCTTTTGGCATCCACACTATGAACATGTGTAATATTACGCTCGAGATTCATTAAGAATAAACCATTGACCATCGGAGCATGACCATAAAACATATCTCTCATATAAATCGAACAACCATTATTCTCAGACTTAAATGAGTAGCCATCTCGTATTAAACGAGATCCAGATACAATGTTCATGCTCAAACATGGCACTAAATAACAATTATTAAGGTTCAAAACTAATCCCGTGGGTAAATGTAGAGGCAGCATGCCGACGGCGATCACATCGACTCTGGAACCATTCCCGACGTGCATCGTCACCTCGTCCTTCGCCAGTCTCCGTTTATTCCGCAGCTCCTGCTGTGAGTTACAAATATGAGCAACGGCACCGGTATCAAATACCCAGGAGTTACTACGAGTACTGGTAAGGTACACATCAATTACATGTATATCAAATATACCTTTGGTGTTGCCGGCCTTCTTATCCGCTAAGTATTTGGGGCAGTTCCGCTTCCAGTGACCCTTCCCCTTGCAATAAAAGCACTCAGTCTCAGGCTTGGGTCCATTCTTTGACTTCTTCCCGGCAACTGGCTTACCGGGCGCGGCAACATCTTTGCCGTCCTTCTTGAAGTTCTTCTTACCCTTGCCCTTCTTGAACTTAGTGGTCTTATTGACCATCAACACTTGATGTTCTTTCTTGATTTCAGCCTCTGCTGACTTCAGCATCGAGAACACTTCAGGAATGGTCTTTACCATCCCCTGCATGTTGTAGTTCATCACAAAGCTCTTGTAGCTAGGTGGGAGCGACTGGAGGATTCTGTCAATGACCGCCTCATCTGGGAGGTTAATGTTCAGCTGGGTCATACGGTTGTGCAACCCAGACATCTTCAGGATGTGTTCACTGACAGAACTGTTTTCCTCCATCTTACAACTGTAGAACTTGTCGGAGACATCATATCTCTCGACCCGGGCATGAGCTTGGAAAACTAGTTTCAGCTCTTCGAACATCTCATATGCTCCGTGATGCTCAAAACGCTTTTGGAGCCCTGGTTCTAAGCTGTAAAGCATGCCGCACTGAACGAGGGAGTAATCATTAGCACGAGCTTGCCAAGCATTCATAATGTCTTGGTTCTCTGGGACGGGAGCGTCACCTAGCGGTCCATCTAGGACATATTGCTTCCTGGCAGCTATGAGGATGATCCTCAGGTTCCGGACCCAGTCCGTATAGTTGCTGCCATCATCTTTCAGCTTGGTTTTCTCTAGGAACGCGTTGAAGTTCATGTTGACATTAGCGTTGGCCATTTGATCTACAAGACATATTTGCAAAGGTTTTAGACTAAGTTCATGATAATAAAGTTCTAATCAAATTATGAACTCCCACTCAGATTAGACATCCCTCTGGTCATCTAAGTGTTACACGATCCGAGTCGACTAGCCCGTGTCCGATCATCACGTGAGACGGACTAGTCTTCATCGGTGAACATCTTCATGTTGATCGTATCTTCCATACGACTCGTGTTCGACCTTTCGGTCTCCGTGTTCCGAGGCCATGTCTGCACATGCTAGGCTCGTCAAGTTAACCCTAAGTGTTTTCGCTGTGTAAAACTGTCTTACACCCGTTGTATGTGAACGTAAGAATCCATCACACCCGATCATCACGTGGTGCTTAGAAGCGACGAACTGTAGCAACGGTGCATAGTTAGGGGAGAACACTTCTTGAAATTTTGTAAGGGATCATCTTATTTACTACCGTCGTCCTAAGTAAACAAGATGCATAAACATAATAAACATCACATGCAATTATATAGTTGTGACATGATATGGCCAATATCATAAAGCTCCATTGATCTCCATCTTCGGGGCTCCATGATCATCTTGTCACCGGCTTGACACCATGATCTCCATCATCATGATCTCCATCATCGTGTCTTCATGAAGTTGTCACGCCAACGACTACTTCTACTTCTATGACTAACGCGTTTAGCAATGAAGAAAAGTAGTTTACATGGCGTTCTTCAATGACACGCAGGTCATACAAAAAATAAAGACAACTCCTATGGCTCCTGCCGGTTGTCATACTCATCGGAATGCAAGTCGTGAATCCTATTACAAGAACATGATCTCATACATCACAATTCATCATTCATCACAACTTCTGGCCATATCACATCACATGATCAATCGCTGCAAAAACAAGTTAGACGTCCTCTAATTGTTGTTGCATCTTTTACGTGGCTGCGATTGGGTTCTAGCAAGAACGTTTTCTTACCTACGAATAACCACAACGTGATTTTGTCAACTTCTATTTACCCTTCATAAGGGCCCTGTTCATCGAATCCGCTCCAACTAAAGTGGGAGAGACAGACACCCGCCAGCCACCTTATGCAACTAGTGCATGTCAATCGGTGGAACCGGTCTCACGTAAGCGTACGTGTAAGATTGGTCCGGGCCGCTTCATCCCACAATACCGTTGAAGCAAGAAAAGACTAGTAGAGGCAAGTAAGTTGACAAGATCCACGCCCACAACAAATTGTGTTCTACTCGTGCATTAGAGAACTACGCATAGACCTAGCTCATGATGCCACTGTTGGGGAACGTTGCAGAAAATTAAATTTTTTCCTACGGTTTCACCAAGATCCATCTATGAGTTCATCTAAGCAACGAGTCATGGGAGAGAGTTTGCATCTACATACCACTTGTAGATCGCGTGCGGAAGCTTGCAAGGTGATGATGGAGTCGTACTCGACGTGATTCGAATCACCGATGACCAAGTGCTGAACGGACAACACCTCCGCGTTCAACACACGTACGGTATGGGTGACGTCTCCTCCGTCTTGATCCAGCAAGGAGGAAGGAGAGGTTGAGGAAGACAGCTCCACCAGCAGCACGACGGCGTGGTGATGGTGGAGAAGCAGTACTCCGACAGGGCTTCGCCGAGCACACAACGGAGGAGGAGAGGTGTTGGGGAGGGGGGGGTTGCGCCTTGGCTTGTGGTGCGGCTGCCCTCCCCTCACCCCTCTATTTATAGGTGGAAGGGAGAAGGGGGCCGGCCCCTCTAGATCCCATCTAGAGGGGGGCGGCGGCCAAGGGGAGGGGGGACTTGCCCCCCAAGCAAGGGGGGGGGGGCGCCCCCTCTAGGGTTCCCCCCTCAACCCTAGGCGCAAGGGCCCAAGGGAGGGGGTGCGCCCAGCCCACCAGGGGCTGGCCAACTCCCCACGCAGCCCAAGTGGCCCCCCGGGAGGGGTGGCCCCTCCCGGTGGACCCCCGGAACCCTTCCGGTGGCCCCGGTACAATACCGGTATGCCCCCGAAACTTTCCGGTGTCCTTTTAACAACTTCCCATATATAAATCTTTACCTCCGGACCCTTCCGGAACTCCTCGTGATGTCCGGGATCTTATCCGGGACTCCGAACAACATTCGGTAGTCACATACTAGTCTTCCTAATAACCCTAGCGTCACCGGACCTTAAGTGTGTAGACCCTACGGGTTCGGGAGACACGCAGACATGACCGAGACGACTCTCGGGCAATAACCAACAGTGGGGTCTAGATACCCATGTTGGCTCCCACATGCTCCTCGATGATTTCATCGGTTGAACCACGATGTCGAGGATTCGATCAAACCCTGTATACAATTCCCTTTGTCAATCGGTACGTTACTTGCCCGAGACTCGATCGTCGGTATCCCAATACCTTGTTCAGTCTCGTTACCGGCAAGTCACTTTACTCGTACCGTAATGCATGATCTCGTGGCCAACACCTTGGTCACCTTGAGCTCATTATGATGATGCATTACCGAGTGGGCCCAGAGATACCTCTCCGTCATACGGAGTGACAAATCCCAGTCTCGATCCGTATCAACCCAACAGATACTTTCGGGGATACCTATAATGCACCTTTATAGTCACCCGGTTACGTTGTGACGTTTGATACACCCAAGGCACTCCTACGGTATCCGGGAGTTACACGATCTCATGGTTGAAGGAAGAGATACTTGACATTGGCAAAGCTCTAGCAAACAAACTACACGATCTTTTATGCTATGCTTAGGATTGGGTCTTGTCCATCACATCATTCTCCTAATGATGTGATCCCGTTATCAACGACATCCAATGTCCATAGTCAGGAAACCATGACTATCTGTTGATCACAACGAGCTAGTCAACTAGAGGCTCACTAGGGACATATTGGGGTCTAAGTATTCACACATGTATTACGATTTCCGGATAATACAGTTATAGCATGAATAAAGACAATTATCATGAACAATGAAATATAATAATACTTTTATTATTGCCTCTAGGGCATATTTCCAACAGGCGCCCCCCTTTCCTTCCCCTCTTCCTCCTCTTTCCCCCTTTCTCCTACTCCTACTTGGAAAGAGGGAGTCCTACTCCCGGTGGGAGTAGGACTCCCCCCTTGGCGTGCCCCTACTAGGCCGGCCGCCCCCTCCCCCCTTGCTCCTTTATATACGGGGGCAGGGGGGCACCTCTAGGCACAACAACACAAGTTGATCTACGGATCGTTCCTTAGCCGTGTGCGGTGCCCCCCTCCACCATATTCCACCTCGGTCGTATCATCGCGGAGTTTAGGCGAAGCCCTGCGCCGGTAGAACATCATCACCGTCACCACGCCGTCGTGCTGACGGAACTCATCTCCGGAGCTTTGCTGGATCGGAGCCTGGAGATCGTCATCGAGCTGAACGTGTGCTGAACTCGGAGGTGCCGTACGTTCGGTACTTGGATCGGTCGGATCGTGAAGACGTATGACTACATCAACCGCGTTGTCATAACGCTTCTGCTTACGGTCTACGAGGGTACATGGACGAACACTCTCCCCTCTCGTTGCTATGCCATCACCATGATCTTGCGTGTGCGTAGGAAATTTTTTGAAATTACTACGTTCCCCAACAACATCCACCATGGAGGGCTTCTACATCATCACCATGGCCCCTCCGATGAAGTTTGAGTAGTTTACTTCAGACCTTCGGGTCCATAGCTAGTAGCTAGATGGCTTCTTCTCTCTTTTTGGATCTCAATACAATGTTCTCCCCCTCTCTCGTGGAGATCTATTCGATGTAATCTTCTTTTTGCGGTGTGTTTGTTGAGATCGATGAATTGAGGGTTTATGATCCAGTATTATCTATGGAAAATATTTGATTCTTCTCTGAATTCTTTTATGTATGATTGAGTTATCTTTGCAAGTCTCTTCGAATTATCTGTTTGGTTTGGCCAACTAGATTGGTAGTTCTTGCAACAGGAGAAGTGCATGGCTTTGGGTTCAATCTTGCGGTGTCCTTACTCAGTGACAGAAAGAGTTGCAAGGCACGTATTGTATTGTTGCCATCGAGGATAACAAGATTTGTTTTTTATCATATTGCATGAATTTATCCCTCTACATCATGTCATCTTGCTTAAGGCGTTACTCTATTTTTAACTTAATACTCTAGATGCATGCTGGATAGCGGTCGATGAGTGGAGTAATAGTAGTAGATGCAGAATCATTTCGATCTACTTGTCACGGACGTGATGCCTATATACATGATCATTGCCTAGATATACTCATAACTATGCTCAATTCTGTCAATTGCTCAACAGTAATTTGTTCACCCACCATAGAATACTTATGCTCTTGAGAGAAGCCACTAGTGAAACTTATGGCCCCCGGGTCTATTCTCATCATATCAATCTATATCACTATATTTACTTGCTTTGCTTTTACTTTGCCTTTACTTTTTACTTTGCATCTATCTATCAAAAATACCAAAAATATTATCTCTATCAGATCTCACTCTCGTAAGTAACCGTGAAGGGATTGACAACCCCTAAGCGTTGGTTGCGAGTTGCTATCGTGTTGTGCAGGTACGAGGGACTTGCGCGTGACCTCCTACTGGATTGATACCTTGGTTCTCAAAAACTGAGGGAAATACTTACGCTACTGTGCTGCATCATCCTCTCCTCTTCGGGGAAAACCAATGCAAGCTCGAGACGTAGCAGCGCCCCCCTGGGGACCCTATATAAAGAGGGGGGAGGGAGGGCAGCCGTACCCTTGCCCCTGGTGCCTCCCTTCCCCCTTGCTACACCTCTCCCTCCCGCAGACGCTTGGCGAAGCCCTGCCGGATCCCTGCTGCATCCACCACCACGCCGTCGTGCTGCTGGATCTTCATCAACCTGTCCTTCCCCCTTGCTGGATCAAGAAGGAGGAGACGTCACGCTGACCGTACGTGTGTTGAACGCGGAGGTGCCGTCCATTCGACGCTAGGATCTCCGGTGATTTGGATCACGACGTGTACGACTCCCTCAACCTCGTTCTCTTGAACGCTTCCACTCGCGATCTACAAAGGTATGTAGATGCACTCCTCTCTCTTGTTGCTGGATGAACTCATAGATTGATCTTGGTGAGCGTAGGAAATTTTTTATTTTATGCAACGTTCCCCAATAGTGGCATCATGAGCTAGGTCTATGCGTAGTTCTCTTTGCACGAGTAGAACACAATTTGTTGTGGGCGTAGATGTTGTTATCTTTCTTGCCACTACTAGTCTTATTTTGCTTCAGCGGTATTGTGGGATGAAGCGGCCCGGACCGACCTTACACGTACGCTTACGTGAGACAGGTTCCACCGACTGACATGCACTAGTTGCATAAGGTGGCTAGCGGGTGTCTGTCTCTCCCACTTTAGTTGGAGCGGATTCGATGAAAAGGGTCCTTATGAAGGGTAAATAGAAGTTGGCAAATCACGTTGTGGCTTTAACGTAGGTAAGAAAACGTTCTTGCTAGATCACCTATAGAAGCCACGTAAAAACTTGCAACAACAATTAGAGGACGTCTAACTTGTTTTTGCAGCCAGTGTTTTGTGATGTGATATGGCCAAAGTTGTAATGAATGATGAATGATATATATATGTGACGTATGAGATCATGTTCTTGTAATAGGAATCACGACTTGCATGTCGATGAGTATGACAACCGGCAGGAGCCATAGGAGTTGTCTTTATTTTTGTATGACCTGCGTGTCATTGAGAAACGCCATGTAAATTACTTTACTTTATTGCTAAACGCGTTAGCCATAGTAGTAGAAGTAATAGTTGGCGAGCAACTTCATGGAGACACGATGATGAAGATCATGATGATGGAGATCATGGTGTCATGCCGGTGACGAAGATGATCATGGAGCCCCGAAGATGGAGATCAAAGGAGGTGTATGATATTGGCCATATCATGTCACTATTATGATTGCATGTGATGTTTATCATGTTTTTCATCTTGTTTACTTAGAACGACAGTAGGAAGTAAGATGATCCCTCATAATAATTTCAAGAAAAGTGTTCCCCCTAACTGTGCACCGTTGCGAAGGTTCGTTGTTTCGAAGCACCACGTGATGATCGGGTGTGATAGATCCTAACGTTCGAATACAATGGGTGTAAGCCAGATTTACATGCGCAATACACTTAGGTTGACTTGACGAGCCTAGCATGTACAGACATGGCCTTGAAACACGGAATACCGAAAGGTCGAGCATGAGTCGTATAGAAGATACGATCAACATGAAGATGTTCACCGATGATTAACTAGTCCGTCTCACGTGATGATCGGACACGGCCTAGTTGACTCGGATCATGTTTCACTTAGATGACTAGAGGGATGTTTGTCTAAGTGGGAGTTCATTAAATAATTTGATTAAGATGAACTTAATTATCATGAACTTAGTCTAAAATCTTTACAATATTTCTTGTAGATCAAATGGCCAATGCTCATGTCCACCTGAACTTCAACGCGTTCCTAGAGAAAACCAAGCTGAAAGATGATGGCAGCAACTATACGGACTGGGTCCGGAACCTGAGGATCATCCTCATAGCAGCCAAGAAAGATTATGTCCTAGAAGTGCCGCTAGGTGAAGCACCAATCCCGAAGAACCAAGACGTTATGAACGCTTGGCAGTCTCGTGATAATGATTACTCCCTCGTTCAGTGCGGCATGCTTTACAGCTTAGAACCGGGGCTCCAAAAGCGTTTTGAGCAACACGGAGCATATGAGATGTTCGAGGAGCTGAAAATGGTTTTCCAAGCTCATGCCTGGGTCGAGAGATATGAAGTCTCCGACAAATTCTTCAGCTGTAAGATGGAGGAAAATAGTTCTTCAGTGAGCACATACTCAAGATGTCCGGGTTGCACAACCGCTTGACTCAGCTAGGAGTTAATCTCCCGGATGACGCGGTCATTGACAGAATCCTTCAGTCGCTTCCACCGAGCTACAAGAGCTTTGTGATGAACTTCAATATGCAGGGGATGGAAAAGACCATTCCTGAGGTATATTCAATGCTGAAATCAGCGGAGGTGGAGATCAGAAAGGAACATCAAGTGTTGATGGTGAATAAAACCACTAAGTTCAAGAAGGGCAAGGGTAAGAAGAACTTCAAGAAGGACGGCAAGGAAGTTGCTGCGCCTGGTAAGCCAGTTGCTAGGAAGAAGTCAAGCAATGGACCCAAGCCTGAGACTGAGTGCTTTTATTGCAAGGGAAGTGGTCACTGGAAGCGGAACTGCCCCAAGTACTTAGCGGACAAGAAGGCCGGCAAAACCAAAGGTATATGTGATATACATATAATTGATGTGTACCTTACCAGTGCTTGTAGTAGCTCCTGGGTATTTGATACCGGTGTGGTTGCTCATATTTGTAACTCAAAGCAGGAGCTGCGGAATAAGCGGAGACTGGCGAAGGACGAGGTGACGATGCGCGTTGGGAATGGTTCCAAGGTCGATGTGATCACCGGCGGCACGCTACCTCTACATTTACCTACGGGATTAGTTTTGAACCTCAATAATTGTTATTTAGTGCCAACTTTGAGCATGAACATTGTATCAGGATCTCGTTTAATTCGAGATGGCTACTCATTTAAATCTGAGAATAATGGTTATTCTATTTATATGAGCGATATGTTTTATGGTCATGCCCCGCTGGTGAATGGTTTATTCTAATGAATCTCGAGCGTAATGTTACACATATTCATAGTATGAATACCAAAAGATGTAAAGTTGATAACGATAGTCCCACATACTTGTGGCACTGCCGCCTTGGTCACATTGGTGTCAAGCGCATGAATAAGCTCCATGTTGATGGACTTTTAGAGTCTCTAGATTATGAATCGTTTGACACATGCGAGCCATGCCTCATGGGCAAGATGACCAAGACTCCATTCTCCGGAACAATGGAGCGAGCAACCAACTTATTGGAAATCATACATACTGATGTGTGCGGTCCAATGAGCGTTGAGGCTCGCGGAGGATATCGTTATGTTCTCACTCTCACTGATGACTTGAGTAGATATGGGTATGTCTACTTGATGAAACATAAGTCTGAGACCTTTGAAAAGTTCAAGGAATTTCAGAATGAGGTGGAGAATCAACGTGACTGAAAGATAAAGTTCTTACGATCAGATCGTGGGGGTGAATATTTAAGTCACGAATTTGGTACGCACTTAAGAAAATGTGGAATCGTTTCACAACTCACAACGCCTAGAACACCTCAGCGAAATGGTGTGTCCGAACGTTGTAATCGCACTCTATTGGATATGGTGCGATCTATGATGTCACTTACTATTTTATCGCTATCATTTTGGGGATACGCTCTAGAAACAGCTACATTCACTTTAAATAGGGCACCGTCTAAATCCGTTGAGACGACACCGTATGAATTATGGTTCGGGAAGAAACCTAAGCTGTCGTTTCTAAAAGTTTGGGGATGCGATGCTTATGTCAAGAAACTTCAACCTGAGAAGCTCAAACCCAAGTCGGGAAAATGCATATTCATAGGATACCCTAAGGAAACCATAGGGTATACTTTCTACTTAAGATCCGAAGGCAAGATCTTTGTTGCCAAGAACGGATCCTTTCTGGAGAAAGAGTTTATCTTGAAAGAATTAAGTGGGAGGAAAGTAGAGCTTGATGAAGTACTACCTCTTGAAACGGTGAGTAGAGCAACTCAGGAAAATGTTCCTGTGGTGCCAGCACCGACCAGAGAGGAAGTTAATGATGATGATCAATATACTTCGGATCAAGCTCCTACTGAACTTCGAAGGTCCACAAGGATACATTCCGCACCAGAGTGGTACGACAATCCTGTCTTGGAAATCATGTTGTTGGACAACGGTGAACCTTCGAACTATGAAGAAGCGATGGCGGGCCCAGATTCCAACAAATGGCTTCAAGCCATGCAATCCGAGATAGGATCCATGTATGAAAACAAAGTGTGGACTTTGACAGGCTTGCCCGATGATCGGCGAGCGATAGAAAACAAATGGATCTTTAAGAAGAAGACGGACACGGATGGTAATGTTACCATATATAAAGCTCGACTTGTCGCTAAGGGTTATCGACAAGTTCAAGGGATTGACTACGATGAGACATTCTCTCCCGTAGCGAAGCTGAAGTCCACCCGAATCATGTTAGCAATTGCCGCATACTATGATTATGAGATATGGCAAATGGACGTCAAAACGGCATTCCTTAACGGACACCTTAAGGAAGAACTGTATATGATGCAGCCGGAAGGTTTTGTCGACCCTGAGAATGCTAACAAAGTATGCAAGCTCCAGCGATCCATTTGTGGGCTGGTGCAAGCATCTCGGAGTTGGAACATTCATTTTAATGAGATGATTAAAGCGTTTGGGTTTATGCAGACTTATGGAGAAGCATGCGTTTACAAGAAAATGAGTGGGAGCTCTGTAGCATTTCTCATATTATATGTGGATGACATACTTCTGATGGGAAATGATATAGAACTTTTGGACAGCATAAAGGCCTACTTGAATAAGTGTTTTTCAATGAAGGACCTTGGAGAAGCTGCTTACATATTAGGCATCAAAATCTATAGAGATAGATCAAGACGCCTCATAGGTCTTTCACAAAGCACATACCTTGATAAGATATTGAAGAAGTTCAATATGGATCAGTCCAAGAAAGGGTTCTTGCCTGTATTGCAAGGTGTGAGATTGAGCTCGGCTCAATGCCCGACCACGGCAGAAGATAAAGAAGAGATGAGTGTCATCCCCTATGCCTCAGCCATAGGGTCTATCATGTATGCCATGACCTGTACCAGACCTGATATAAACCTTGCCGTAAGTTTGGTAGGAAGGTACCAAAGTAATCCCGGCAAGGAACACTGGACATCGGTCAAGAACATCCTTAAGTACTTGAAAAGGACTAAGGACATGTTTCTCGTATATGGAGGTGACGAAGAGCTCATCGTAAAGGGTTACGTCGATGCTAGCTTCGACACAGATCTGGATGACTCTAAGTCACAAACCAGATACGTGTATATTTTGAATGGTGGGGCAGTAAGCTGGTGCAGTTGCAAGCAGAGCGTCGTGGCGGGATCTACATGTGAAGCGGAGTACATGGCAGCCTCGAAGGCAGCTCATGAAGCTATCTGGGTGAAGGAGTTCATCACCGACCTAGGAGTCATACCCTATGCGTCGGGGCCAATCGCACTCTTCTATGACAACACTGGAGCTATTGCACTTGCCAAGGAGCCCAGGTTTCACAAGAAGACCAGGCACATCAAGCGTCGCTTCAACTCCATACGTGAAAATGTTCAAGATGGAGACATAGATATTTGTAAAGTACATACGGACCTGAATGTAGCAGATCCGTTGACTAAACCTCTCCCTAGGGCAAAACATGATCAACACCAGAACGCAATGGGTGTTCGATTCATCACAATGTAACTAGAATATTGTCTCTAGTGCAAGTGGGAGACTGTTGGAAATATGCCCTAGAGGCAGTAATAAAATGGTTATTATTATATTTCTTTGTTCATGATAATTGTCTATTATTCATGCTATAACTGTGTTATCCGGAAATCGTAATACACGTGTGAATACATAGACCACAACAAGTCCCTAGTGAGCCTCTAGTTGACTAGCTCGTTGATCAACAGATAGTCATGGTTTCCTGACTATGGGCATTGGATGTCATTGATAACAGGATCACATCATTAGGAGAATGATGTGATGGACAAGACCCAATCCTAAGCATAGCTCAAAGATCGTGTAGTTCGTTTAGCTAGAGCTTTTCCAATTGTCGAGTATCATTTCCTTAGACCATGAGATTGTGCAACTCCCGGATACCGTAGGAGTGCTTTGGGTGTGCCAAACGTCACAACGTAACTGGGTGACTATAAAGGTGCACTACGGGTATCTCCAAAAGTGTCTGTTGGGTTGGCACGAATCGAGACTGGGATTTGTCACTCCGTATGACAGAGAGGTATCTCTGGGCCCACTCGGTAATGCATCATCATAATGAGCTCAATGTGACCAAGTGTCTAGTCACGGGATCATGCATTACGGTACGAGTAAAGTGACTTGCCGGTAACGAGACTAAACGAGGTATTGGGATACCAACGATCGAGTCTCGGGCAAGTAACGTACCGATTGACAAAGGGAATTGTATACGGGATTGATTGAATCCTCGACATTGTGGTTCATCCGATGAGATCATCGAGGAGTATGTGGGAGCCAACATGGGTATCCAGATCCCGCTGTTGGTTATTGACCGGAGAGGCGTCTCGGTCATGTCTGCATGTCTCCTGAACCCGTAGGGTCTACACACTTAAGGTTCGGTGACGCTAGGGTTGTAGAGATATGAATATGTAGTAACCCGAAAGTTGTTTGGAGTCTCGGATGAGATCCTGGACGTCACGAGGAGTTCCGGAATGGTCCGGAGGTGAAGAATTATATATATAGGAAGTGCTGTTTCGGCCATCGGGAAAGTTTCCGGGGCCACCGGTATTGTACCGGGACCACCGGAAGGGTCCCGGGGGTCCACCGGGTGGGGCCACCTATCCCGGAGGGCCTCGTGGGCTGAAGTGGGAGGGGAACTAGCCCCTAGTGGGCTGGTGCGCCACCCCTTGGCCCCCCTGCGCCTAGGGTTGGAAACCCTAGGGTGGGGGGGCGCGCCTCCACTTGCCTTGGGGCGCAAGCCTCCCCCCTGGCCGCCGCCCCCCTGGAGATCCCATCTCCAGGGCCGGCGCCCCCCTGGGGACCCTATATAAAGAGGAGGGAGGGAGGGCAGCCGTACCCTTGCCCCTGGCGCCTCCCTTCCCCCTTGCTACACCTCTCCCTCCCGCAGACGCTTGGCGAAGCCCTGCCGGATCCCTGCTGCATCCACCACCACGCCGTCGTGCTACTGGATCTTCATCAACCTCTCCTTCCCCCTTGCTGGATCAAGAAGGAGGAGACGTCACGCTGATCGTACGTGTGTTGAACGCGGAGGTGCCGTCCGTTCGGCGCTAGGATCTCCGGTGATTTGGATCACGACGTGTACGACTCCCTCAACCCTGTTCTCTTGAACACTTCTGCTCGCGATCTACAAGGGTATGTAGATGCACTCCTCTCTCTCGTTGCTGGATGAACTCATAGATTGATCTTGGTGAACGTAGGAATTTTTTTATTTTATGCAACGTTCCCCAACAGGTTATATCATATTGCTTGAGTTTATCCCTCTACATCATGTCATCTTACTTAATGCGTTACTCCATTCTTATGAACTTAATACTCTAGATGCATGCTGGATAGCGGTTGATGTGTGGAGTAATAGTAGTAGATGCAGAATCGTTTCAATCTACTTGACACGGACGTGATTCCTATATTAATGACCATTGCCTTAGATGACTACATAATTATGCGCTTTTCTATCAATTGCTCGGCAGTAATTTGTTCACCCACCATAATACATGCTATCTTGAGAGAAGCCACTAGTGAAACCTATGGCCCCCGGGTCTCTTTTCTATTATATTACATCTCTTTTCCATTATATGCATCTGCAATCTTTACTTTCCAATCTATACAACAAAATACCAAAATTATTTACTTTACTATCTTTATTAGATCTCACTTTTGGGAGTGACCGTGAAGGGATTGACAACCACTTTATCGCATTGGTTGCAAGGTTCTTGATTGTTTGTGCAGGTACTAGGTGACTTGTGTGTCGTCTCCTACTGGATTGATACCTTGTTCTTAAAACTGAGGGAAATACTTACTCTACTTTGCTGCATCACCCTTTCCTCTTCAAGGGAAAAACCAACGCAAGCTTAGCAAGCACCTGCTTGAAGTACCTAGAGATGGTCTCCATTGATCTCCTGGACGTGTTGTGAATGACCCTGAACCTCTGGTTATGGCCAACAATATGGAGGAACATGGCCACTTGCTCTTCCACACTGGTGTTGATGTTATCTTGTAGTAGCCCTGATACATCTCCGTCGTATATACTTTTCATAATGCTTTTCCTCTTGTTTTGGACTCTAATTTGCATGATTTGAATGAAACTAACCCGGACTGACGCTGTCTTCAGCAGAACTACCATGGTGTTGTTTTTGTGCAGAAATAAAAGTTCTCGGATGGGAACAAAACTTTCCGAGGAATCTTTATACGAATAAAGATAATTTCTGGAGCCAAGAACCGCCGGAGGGGGCACCTGGGTGGGCATAACCCACCAGGGCGCCCCCCCCCCTCGAGGCGCGCCCAGGTGCGTTGTCCCCACCTGGTGGCCTCGCAGACCCTGAAACCGACGCTATGAAATCACATATTTCCAGAAAAAATCGAAGAGGAAGAATTATCGCGTTCCACGAGATGGATCCGCCACCACCTCCTGTTCTTCATCGGGAGGACAAATCTGGAGTCTATTTGGGGCTCCGGTGAGGGGGATCTTCGATCTTCGTCATCACCAACCCTTCTCCATCGCCAATTCCATGATGCTCCCCACCGGGAGTGAGTAATTCCTTCGTAGGCTCGCTGATCGGTGAGGAGTTGGATGAGATTCATCATGTAATCGAGTTAGTTTTGTTAGGGCTTGATCCCTAGTATCCATTATGTTTTGAGATTGATATTGCTATGACTTTGCCATGCTTAATGCTTGTCACTTTGGTCCCGAGTGCCATGATTTCAGATCTGAACCATTTATATTATCATCATTATATCTATGTTCTAGATCTGATCTTGCAAATTATAGTCACCTTCTACGTGTTATGATCCGGCAACCCCAGAGTGACAATAGTCAGGACTTTCCGGTGATGACCATAGTTTGAGGAGTTCATGTATTCACCGTGTGCTAATGCTTTGTTCCGATTCTCTATTAAAAGGAGACCTTAATATCTCTTAGTTTCCAATAGGACCCCGCTGCTACGGGAGGGTAGGACAAAAGATGTCATGCAAGTTCTTTTCAGAAGCACGTATGACTATTTATGGAATACATGCCTACATTATATTTATGAACTGGAGCTAGTGTCGCATCGCCCTAGGTTATGATTGTTATATGAAGAATATCATCCAAAAAATCGTCGATCTAATGCCTCCGATTTTCCTACATATTGATCTTGCTAAGTTACTAATGCTGCTGGTGCTATCGGTACTGCTACAACACTATTACTATCACTGTTACCGTTACTGTTGCTGCTACCACTACTATCAAAGCTATCATATTACTATGCTACTGATCACTTTGCTGCAGATAATTAATCTCCAGGTGTGATTGAATTGCCAACCAGTTGCTAATACTTGCAAATATTCTTTGGCTCCCCTTTTTGTCGAATCTATAAATTTGGGTTGAATACTCTCCCCTCGAAAACTGTTGCAATACCCTATACTTGTGGGTTATGAAGAACTTTTTCTTGCGCTGTTGGTGGGGAGCATAGCTATATTTGTTGAGTCACTTGGAATTATTATCAAATTATCACTATGAAGAATCTGAAGGACGCTAAGACTAAGATTTCCCCGTCTAAGATGAGGGGAAGTAAGGAACTGTCATCTAGCTCCGCTTTAGATTCACCTTCTGTTATAAGTAGACTTGCAACACCACCACATGCTATTAATCCTGATATGTCGCAAGTTATTGATGATGCTACTTCTTCTATGAATGATATTTACGATGATGCTAGTACCTCGCTTGATGATAATGTGCCACTAGGTGAATTTCTTGATGAACAACTTGCTAGAACTAGAGCTTTTGAGAATGTTGAAACTGGTGAAGAGCTTGGAACTGAAAATCTTGAAACACCTATTAGAACTAGCCCTACAGTAATTATTTGAAGGGGAAATGACACGTATGTATCGTTGCTATTAAGAATAACAAGATGTGGTCTATTCCTACATGAATATATCTTGTCTATATCAAGTCATCGTTTTTATTGCATTACTCTGTTTCTTCATGAACTTAATACACTAGATGCATGTTGAATAACGGTCGATGTGTGGAGTAATAGTAATAGATGCAGACAGGAGTCGGTCTACTAATCTTGGACGTGATGCATATATAATGATCATTGCCTGGATATTGTCATAATTATTTGAAGTTCTATCAATTGCCCAACAGTAATTTATTTACCCGCCGTATGCTATTTTTCTCGAGAGAAGCCACTAGTGAAATCTACGGCCCTCGGTCTCTTCTTTATCATATTTGCCTTCGAGATCTATTTTTATTCACTTTTATTTTCAGATCTATTAATCCAAAAACCCAAAAGTACCTTGCTGCAATTTATTGTTATTTATTTTATCTCGCGTTCCCGCGAGATCTATTTATCCAATATACTACAATTTTATCTATCTTTTTACTCGGGAGGGATTGACAACCCCTCTTTTACGTCACGTTGCAAGTATTTGTTCTTTGTGTGCAGGTGCCGTTCACATAGTGTTGCATGGTTCTCCTACTGGTGCGATAACCTTGGTCTCATCACTAAGGGAAATACCTACCGTAGTTGTGCTGCATCATCCCTTTTTCTCTGAAGAAATACTGACGTAGTTCAAGCCGCAACATAGCCCCGGTGGGAAAGGTGGGGACCACTTAGCAATGGTGCTTGTTGGCAACAACGTGCTACCGAGGACCAATGCTACTGCTAAGTAGCAGTAGTGGTGGCCTATTACCCCACGCTTCCGTTAAGGTTCTACCTATAAGGTATTTCTTAGTAGTGAGCGGTTGGACGAAGGGTCGTGGCGTCGATGCGGTGGCCGGACCAAGGCACGTCTGCGTCCTATCTCTTCTCTCTCTTAGGTATCCCCTATCCCATCGTTGATTTGGGGCATCGACGGTCAAATCTCATGCGATGGAGGTGGCGAAGGCACCAACAGGGGTGTCACGATGGCGTGTGGCTGCAAGGGCCGGGGTCGTCACATGCAGGCGTGTGGCTGTGGGTGGTGGTGAAGGAAATATGCCCTAGAGGCAATAATAAAGTTATTATTTATTTCCTCATATCATGATAAATTTTTATTATTCATGCTAGAATTGTATTAACCGGAAACATGATACATGTGTGAATACATAGACAAACATAAAGTCACTAGTATGCCTCTACTTGACTAGCTCATTAATCAAAGATGGTTATGTTTCCTAACCATAGACATGTGTTGTCATTTGATTAATGGGATCACTTCATTAGGAGAATGATGTGATTGACATGACCCATTCCGTTAGCCTAGCACTTGATCGTTTAGTATACTGCTATTGCTTTCTTCATGACTTATACAAAGTTCCCGCAACTATGAGATTGTGCAACTCCCGTTTACCGGAAGAACACTTTGTGTGCTACCAAACATCACAACGTAACTGGGTGATTATAAAGGTGCTCTACAGGTGTTTCTGAAGGTACATGTTGGGTTGGCATAATTCGAGATTAGGTTTTGTCACTCCGATTGTTGGAGAGGTATCTCTGGGCCCTCTCGGTAATACTCATCACCTAAGCCTTGCAAGCATTATAACTAATGAGTTAGTTATAAGATGATGTATTACAGAACGAGTAAAGAGACTTGCCGGTAACAAGATTGAACTAGGTATTGGATACCGACGATCAAATCTCGGGCAAGTAACATACCGATGACAAAGGGAACAACGTATGTTGTTATGTGGTTTGACTGATAAAGATCTTCGTAGAATATGTAGGAACCAATATGGGCATCCAGGTCCCGCTATTGGTTATTGATCGAGAATGGTTCTAGGTCATGTCTACATAGTTCTCGAACCCGTAGGGTCCGCACGCTTAACGTTACGATGACAGTTTTATTATGAGTTTATAAGTTTTGATGTACCGAAGTTTGTTCGGAGTCCCGAATGTGATCATGGACATGACGAGGAGTCTCGAAATAGTTGAGACATAAAGATTGATATATTGGAAGCCTATGTTTGGACATCGAAATGGTTCCGGGTGAAATCGGGATTTTACCGGAACACCGGGGGGTTACCGGAACCCTCCCGGGGGATAATGGGCCTTAGTGGGCCAAGAGGGAGAAGAGGAGGGCCGGCCAGGGCAGGCCGCGCGCCCCCTCCCCCCTAGTCCGAATAGGACAAGGAAAGGGGCGGCGGCGGCCCCCTTTCCTCTTTCCCCTCCCCCCTTTCCTTCTCCACCAAGGCAAGAGGGGGGAGTCCTACTCCCGGTGGGAGTAGGACTCCTCGAGGCGCACCCCTAGGGGGCCGGCCGCACCTCCCCCCTCCCTCCTTTATATACGGGGGTGGGGGGCACCCCATAGACACACAAGTTGATCTACGGATCGTTCCTTAGCCGTGTGCGGTGCCCCCCTCCACCATATTCCACCTCGGTCATATCGTCGCAGAGTTTAGGTGAAGCCCTGCGCCGGTAGAACATCATCATCGTCACCACGCCGTCGTGCTGACAGAACTCATCTCCGGAGCTCGGCTGGATCGGAGGCCGGAGATCGTCATCGAGCTGAACGTGTGCTGAACTCGGAGGCTCCGTACGTTCGGTGCTTGGATCGGTCGGATTGTGATGACGTACGACTACATCAACCGCGTTGTGCTAACGCTTCCGCTTACGGTCTACGAGGGTACGTGGACGAACACTCTCCCCTCTCGTTGCTATACCATCACCATGATCTTGCGTTTGCGTAGGAATTTTTTTGAAATTACTACGTTCCCCAACAGTGGCATCCGAGCCTAGGTTTTATGCGTTGATGTTATATGCACGAGTAGAACACAAGTGAGTTGTGGGCGATACAAGTCATACTGTTTACCAGCATGTCATACTTTGGTTCGGCGGTATTGTGAGATGAAGCGGCCCGGACCGACATTACGCGTACGCTTACGCGAGACTGGTTTCACCGTTACGAGCACTCGTGCTTAAAGGTGGCTGGCGGGTGTCTGTCTCTCTCACTTTAGCTGAATCGAGTGTGGCTACGCCCGGTCCTTGCGAAGGTTAAAACAGCACCAACTTGACGAACTATCGTTGTGGTTTTTGATGCGTAGGTAAGAACGGTTCTTGCTAAGCCCGTAGCAGCCACGTAAAATTTGCAACAACAAAGTAGAGGACGTCTAACTTGTTTTTGCAGGGCATGTTGTGATGTGATATGGTCAAGACATGATGCTATATTTTATTGTATGAGATGATCATGTTTTGTAACCGAATTTATCGGCAACTGGCAGGAGCCATATGGTTGTCGCTTTATTGTATGAAATGCAAACGCCCTGTAATTGCTTTACTTTATCACTAAGCGGTAGCGATAGTCGTAGAAGCAATAGATGGCGTAACGACAACGATGCTACGATGGAGATCAAGGTGTCGCGCCGGTGACGATGGTGATCACGACGGTGCTTCGGAGATGGAGATCACAAGCACAAGATGATGATGGCCATATCATATCACTTATATTGATTGCATGTGATGTTTATCCTTTATGCATCTTATCTTGCTTTGATTGACGGTAGCATTTTAAGATGATCTCTCACTAAAAATTATCAAGTAGTGTTCTCCCTGAGTATGCACCGTTGCCAAAGTTCGTCGTGCCCAGACACCACGTGATGATCGGGTGTGATAAGCTCGACGTCCATCTACAACGGGTGCAAGCCAGTTTTGCACACGCGGAATACTCAGGTTAAACTTGACGAGCCTAGCATATGCAGATATGGCCTCGGAACACGGAGACCAAAAGGTCGAACGTGAATCATATAGTAGATATGATCAACATAGTGATGTTCACCATTGAAAACTACTCCATCTCACGTGATGATCGGTCATGGTTTAGTTGATTTGGATCACGTGATCACTTAGATGACTAGAGAGATGTCTGTCTAAGTGGGAGTTCTTAAGTAATATGATTAATTGAACTTAAATTTATCATGAACTTAGTACCTGATAGTATTTTGCTTGTCTATGTTTGTTTGTAGATAGATGGCTCGTGCTGTTGTTCCTTTGAATTTTAATGCATTCCTTGAGAAAGCAAAGTTGAAAGATGATGGTAGCAATTACACGGACTGGGTCCGTAACCTGAGGATTATCCTCATTGCTGCACAGAAAAGTTACGTCCTGGAAGCACCGCTAGGTGCCAAGCCTGCTGCTGATGCAACTGACGACGTTAAGAACGTCTGTCAGAGCAAAGCTGATGACTATTCTATAGTTCAGTGTGCCATGCTTTACGGCTTAGAACCGGGTCTTCAACGACGTTTTGAACGTCATGGAGCATATGAGATGTTCCAGGAGTTGAAGTTAATATTTCAAGCAAATGCCCGGATTGAGAGATATGAAGTCTCCAATCAGTTCTACAGCTGCAAGATGGAGGAGAATAGTTCTGTCAGTGAGCATATACTCAAAATATCTGGGTATAATAATCACTTGATTCAACTGGGAGTTAATCTTCCGGATGATAGCGTCATTGACAGAATTCTCCAATCACTGCCACCAAGCTACAAGAGCTTTGTGATGAACTATAATATGCAAGGGATGAACAAGACTATTCCCGAGCTCTTCGCAATGCTAAAAGCTGCGGAGGTAGAAATCAAAAAGGAGCATCAAGTGTTGATGGTCAACAAAACCACTAGTTTCAAGAAAAAGGGCAAAGGGAAGAAGAAGGGGAACTTCAAGAAGAACAGCAAGCAAGTTGCTGCTCAAGAGAAGAAACCCAAGTCTGGACCTAAGCCTGAAACTGAGTGCTTTTACTGCAAGCAGACTGGTCACTGGAAGCGGAACTGCCCCAAGTATTTGGCGGATAAGAAGGATGGCAAAGTAAACAAAGGTATATGTGATATACATGTTATTGATGTGTACCTAACTAGAGCTCGTAGTAGCACCTGGGTATTTGATATTGGTTCTGTTGCTAATATTTGCAACTCGAAACAGGGACTACGGAATAAGCGAGCACTGGCCAAGGACGAGGTGACGATGCGCGTGGGAAACGGTTCCAAAGTCGATGTGATCGCGGTTGGCACGCTACCTCTACATCTACCTTTGGGATTAGTTTTAGACCTGAATAATTGTTATTTGGTGCCAGCGTTGAGCATGAACATTATATCTGGATCTTGTTTGATGCGAGACGGTTATTCATTTAAATCAGAGAATAATGGTTGTTCTATTTATATGAGTAATATCTTTTATGGTCATGCACCCTTGAAGAGTGGTCTATTTTTATTAAATCTCGATAGTAGTGATACACATATTCATAGTGTTGAAACCAAAAGATGCAGAGTTGATAATGATAGTGCAACTTATTTGTGGCACTGCCGTTTGGGTCATATCGGTGTAAAGCGCATGAAGAAACTCCAGACTGATGGACTTTTGGAATCACTTGATTATGAATCACTTGGTACTTGCGAATCGTGCCTTATGGGCAAGATGACTAAAACGCCGTTCTCCGGAACTATGGAGCGAGCAACTGATTTGTTGGAAATCATACATACTGATGTTTGTGGCCTAATGAATGTTGAGGCTCGCAGCGGGTATCGTTATTTTCTCACCTTCACAGATGATTTGAGCAGATATGGGTATATCTACTTGATGAAACACAAGTCTGAAACATTTGAAAAGTTTAAAGAATTTCAGAGTGAAGTGGAAAATCATCGTAACAAGAAAATAAAGTTTCTACGATCTGATCGTGGAGGAGAATATTTGAGTTACGAGTTTGGCTTACACTTGAAGCAATGTGGAATAGTTTCGCAACTCACGCCACCTGGAACACCACAACGAAATGGTGTGTCCGAACGTCGTAATCGTACTTTACTTGATATGGTGCGATCTATGATGTCTCTTACTGATTTACCGCTATCGTTTTGGGGTTATGCTTTAGAGACGGCCGCATTCACGTTAAATAGGGCACCATCAAAATCCATTGAGACGACGCCTTATGAACTATGGTTTGGCAAGAAACCAAAGTTGTCTTTTCTTAAAGTTTGGGGCTGCGATGCTTATGTGAAGAAACTTCAACCAGATAAGCTCGAACCTAAATCGGAGAAATGTGTCTTCATAGGATACCCAAAAAAGACTGTTGGGTACACCTTCTATCACATATCCGAAGGCAAGACATTCATTGCTAAGAATGGATCCTTTCTAGAGAAGGAATTTCTCTCGAAAGAAGTGAGTGGGAGGAAAGTAGAACTTGATGAGATAACTGTATCTACTCCCTTATTGGAAAGTAGTTCATCACGAGAACTGGTTCCTGTGACAACTACACCAATTAGTGAGGAAGCTAATGATAAGGATCATGAAACTTTAGATCAAGTTTCTACTGAACCTCGTAGGTCTACCAGAGTAAGATCCGCACCAGAGTGGTACAGTAATCCTATTCTGGAAGTCATGTTACTTGACCATGATGAACCTACGAACTATGAGGAAGCGATGATGAGCCCGGATTCCGCAAAATGGCTAGAAGCCATGAAATATGAGATGGGATCCATGTATGAAAACAAAGTATGGACTTTGGTTGACTTGCCCGATGATCGGCAAGCCATTGAGAATAAATGGATCTTTAAGAAGAAGACTGACGCTGATGGTAATATAACTGTCTATAAAGCTCGACTTGTTGCAAAAGGTTTCCGACAAGTTCAAGGGGTTGACTACGATGAGACTTTCTCACCCGTAGCGATGCTTAAGTCCGTCCGAATCATGTTAGTTATTTCTGCATTTCATGATTATGAAATTTGGCAAATGGATGTCAAGACTGCATTCTTGAATGGATTTCTAGAAGAAGAGTTGTATATGATGCAGCCAGAAGGTTTTGTTGATCCAAAAGGTGCTGACAAAGTATTCAAGCTCCAGCGTTCCATTTATGGACTGGTGCAAGCATCTCGGAGTTGGAATAAACGCTTTGATAGTGTGATCAAAGCATATGGTTTTATACAGACTTTTGGAGAAGCCTGTATTTACAAGAAAGTGAGTGGGAGCTCTGTAGCATTTCTAATTTTATATGTAGATGACATATTATTAATTGGAAATGATATAGAATTTCTAGATAGCATAAAGGGATACTTTAATAAAAGTTTTTCAATGAAAGACCTTGGTGAAGCTGCTTACATATTGGCCATCAAGATCTATAGAGATAGATCAAGACGCTTAATAGGACTTTCACAAAGCACATACCTTGACAAAATTTTGAAAAAGTTCAAAATGGATCAGGCAAAGAAAGGATTCTTGCCTGTGCTACAAGGTGTGAAGTTGAGTCAAACTCAATGCCCGACAACAGCAGAAGATAGAGAGAAAATAAAAAATGTTCCCTATGCTTCAGCCATAGGCTCTATCATGTATGCAATGCTGTGTACCAGACCTGATGTATGCTTAGCAATAAGCTTGGCAGGAAGGTACCAAAGTAATCCAGGAGTGGATCACTAGACAGCGGTCAAGAACATCCTGAAATACCTGAAAAGGACTAAGGATATGTTTCTCGTATATGGAGGTGACAAAGAGCTAGTCGTAAACGGTTACGTCGATGTAAGCTCTGACACTGATCCGGACGATTCTAAATCGCAAACCGGATACGTGTTTTTATTAAACGGTGGAGCTGTAAGTTGGTGCAGTTCTAAACAAAGCGTCGTAGCGGGATCTACATGTGAAGCGGAGTACATAGCTGCTTCGGAAGCAGCAAATGAAGGAGTCTGGATGAAGGAGTTCATTTCCGATCTAGGTGTCATACCTAGTGCATCGGGACCAATGAAGATCTTCTGTGACAATACTGGTGCAATTGCCTTGGCAAAGGAATCCAGATTTCACAAGAGGACCAAGCACATCAAGAGACGCTTCAATTCCATTCGGGACCAAGTCCAAGTGGGAGACATAGAGATTTGCAAGATACATACGGATCTGAATGTTGCAGACCCGTTGACTAAGCCTCTCTCACGAGCAAAACATGATCAGCACCAAGACTCCATGGGTGTTAGAATCATTACCATGTAAACTAGATTATTGACTCTAGTGCAAGTGGGAGACTGAAGGAAATATGCCCTAGAGGCAATAGTAAAGTTATTATTTATTTCCTCATATCATGATAAATGTTTATTATTCATGCTAGAATTGTATTAACCGGAAACATGATACATGTGTGAATACATAGACAAACATAAAGTCACTAGTATGCCTCTACTTGACTAGCTCATTAATCAAAGATGGTTATGTTTCCTAACCATAGACATGTGTTGTCATTTGATTAATGGGATCACTTCATTAGGAGAATGATGTGATTGACATGACCCATTCCGTTAGCCTAGCACTTGATCGTTTAGTATATTGCTATTGCTTTCTTCATGACTTATACAAAGTTCCTGCAACTATGATATTGTGCAACTCCCGTTTACCGGAAGAACACTTTGTGTGCTACCAAACGTCACAACGTAACTGGGTGATTATAAAGGTGCTCTACAGGTGTTTCCGAAGGTACATGTTGGGTTGGCATAATTCGAGATTAGGTTTTGTCACTCCGATTATGGGAGAGGTATCTCTGGGCCCTCTCGGTAATACTCATCACCTAAGCCTTGCAAGCATTATAACTAATGAGTTAGTTATAAGATGATGTATTATAGAACGAGTAAAGAGACTTGCCGGTAACAAGATTGAACTAGGTATTGGATACCGACGATCAAATCTCGGGCAAGTAACATACCGATGACAAAGGGAACAACGTATGTTGTTATGCGGTTTGACCGATAAAGATCTTCGTAGAATATGTAGGAACCAATATGGGCATCCAGGTCCCGCTATTGCTTATTGACCGAGAATGGTTCTAGGTCATGTCTACATAGTTCTCGAACCCGTAGGGTCCGCACACTTAACGTTACGATGACAGTTTTATTATGAGTTTATAAGTTTTGATGTACCGAAGTTTGTTCGGAGTCCAGGATGTGATCACGGACATGACGAGGAGTCTCGAAATGGTCGAGACATAAAGATTGATATATTGGAAGCCTATGTTTGGACATCGGAATGGTTCCGGGTGAAATCGGGATTTTACCGGAACACCGGGGGGTTACCGGAACCCTTCCGGGGGATAATGGGCCTTAGTGGGCCAAGAGGGAGAAGAGGAGGGCCGGCCAGGGCAGGCCGCGCGCCCCCTCCCCCCTAGTCCGAATAGGACAAGGAAAGGGGGGGGGGCGGCGCCCCCCTTTCCTCTTCCCCCTCCCCCCTTTCCTTCTCCACCAAGGCAAGAGGGGGGAGTCCTACTCCCGGTGGGAGTAGGACTCCTCAAGGCGCACCCCTAGGGGGCCGGCCGCACCTCCCCCTCCCTCCTTTATATACGGGGGCGGGGGGCACCCCATAGACACACAAGTTGATCTACGGATCGTTCCTTAGCCGTGTGCGGTGCCCCCCTCCACCATATTCCACCTCGGTCATATCGTCGCAGAGTTTAGGCGAAGCCCTGCGCCGGTAGAACATCATCATCGTCACCACGCCGTCGTGCTGACGGAACTCATCTCCGGAGCTCGGCTGGATCGGAGGCCGGAGATCGTCATCGAGCTGAACGTGTGCTGAACTCGGAGGCTCCGTACGTTCAGTGCTTGGATCGGTCGGATCGTGAAGACGTATGACTACATCAACCGCGTTGTGCTAACGCTTCCGCTTAGGTCTACGAGGGTACGTGGACGAACACTCTCCCCTCTCGTTGCTATACCATCACCATGATCTTGCGTGTGCGTAGGAATTTTTTTGAAATTACTACGTTCCCCAACAGGTGGTGGTGGTGGTGGGGGTGGGGGGGGGGGTGCAACCAGAGTTGCCAGGCGGTGGTGAGATCCAATCGTGTTGTGATGTGCTTCAACCATGTTGTATGTGTGCGTGTTTCACGCTTACGTGAGCGAGAACGACAATGACATGTGCTAATGGAGTTGAATTGTGAATTAGGGACAGTACTACTTGAGAGTTATTTGTGTGCACCGCCTAATCTATAGTTGATTATGTATGAACTTGTGAATTTTAAAATCGTATATGAGTTAATGTTTTCTTTTTCAAAATTATAGTTGGTGTACGAGAACTTGTGCAACTTTCGAAATTATTGTTGACATGCAGAGAAATCTTGGCACGGACTTATGAAATTTATAATATTAGTCAAATGGCACGTATAGTGGGTAATCTCACTATTTCTACTAAAAAGAGTATCTCAACAACTTATCCATCCCTTATCCTTCCAACCAAATATTCCCTCCGTCCGGAAATACTTGTCAACGAAATGGATGTATGTAGATATGTTTTATTTTTAGATACATCCATTTTTATTTATTTCGGCGACAAGTAATTTCAGACGGAGGGAGTATAAAGTTGGCTATCCCTAACTACTTCTCATCCTCTCAACCAAACAGAGAAAATGGCTATCCCCGACTCACCATTTGGTGTGGGATACCCATAACCACCTACTACTCCACAAACCAAACACATGTCACCGCTTACCATCGAAACGATGATCCCTTCCCAAGGGGTAAATCGGACATTTCCCCCCTATTCCGTTCCGCCCGAGCATTCCCTCGTCTCGTCCACGCCTCCTCCTTCCCCTTCCACCCAAACCAGCAGAGAAAATCCGGCGAATCGAACCTAGGGTTTCACCCCCCTCGCCGCCGATGAAGGGCGGCCGCCTGCACCGCCCGGAGCCGCCGGCCCCTCACGCGGCCCCGGCCCTGCCCGCGCCCGCCCCCGCCCCCGCCCCCGCCCCCGCCGACGACTGGGTGGACGGGTCCTGGACGGTGGACTGCTCCTGCGGCGTCACCTTCGACGACGGCGAGGAGATGGTGAGCTGCGACGACTGCAGCGTCTGGGTGCACACGCGGTGCGCGTGCTACGTCCGGGGCGTGCACACCTCCTTCTCCTGCCACAACTGCCGGCACAAGCGCGCCCCCTCCTCCGCCGACGAGACCGAGGTCGCCGAGCTCCTCGCCGAGCTGCCCACCCACCGCCCGCCCCCGCTCTACCGGAGGTGGGCCGAGGTCCCGCTCCCCGCCCGCGTCCACGTCCACGGCCTCCCCGGCGGCGGGGCCGACGCCTCCCTCTTCCGCGGATCCCCGCCCTCCGCCGCCTTCTCCGCCGCCCTCTGGCGCTGCGCCGGCTACGTCCCCAAGAAATTCGGCTTCCGCTACTGCGAGTTCCCCTCCTGGGCCGAGGACAAGGACAAGAGGGCCGAGGACAAGGACGGCGCTGACGCTCTTTTCGCCATGGCCAGGGAGAAGCGGGAGGAGACCGCGTCGGCGCCAGCGCCACTACCGGCGGCCAGATTATCCCTCCCGATTGGGACTAAGGGAAACAAGAATGCTCAAACCCTAAGCAAGAAGGCTGAAGGCGCAAAAGAAGTTCCTCCTCGGACAGATGCTAAGACAAAAGGTGAATAGTTTGGCCACGATTCTTATTATTTAGTTACTGCACACAGAACAGTTAGTTTTTCAGTGATGTTGCCTACGTTTCGATTATGGATTGTTAGTTTGTTCATTTTAGGAGCATCCAAGATCGCCGCAGAGGCTGATACACGGGATAATGGGTTTGAGTCGAAAGGGGATCTTAACATGCCTGATGTCAGGCATAAGGATCAGCTTGCCGACATAACCATGGCCAATTCTGATTTTAAAGTGGTTGGTGAAGCTAATAAGAAGATGAAGGAATCCTTGGAACTGAGTGGGGAGAAGAGGAGTTCTGAGGGAACTACAAGGATGCTGAAAAAGGAAGAACCTAAGGAGATCTCCTCTGGAGGGAAAGCTACATCAGCTGTGGCAGAACAAGAAGCACACTCACGGTTTGTCAAGGCAGAGGTTAGTATATCGTATGCAGTTAAACCACACAATACTAAATCTATTGCCTTTATTTAGTGTTGCTGGTTTGGAAAAGCGTGGGAGTGCTGTTTTCTACTTTATATTCTGCTGGAATATGCATTTTGACTAATCAGTAGGCCATTTGCTATTTCAAGAGCACACATCCAGAGAGCTTAATCTGTTATGTGGTCATACAAGTCGAGTTGTGCTGCTACCTCAAAAATAGCCCATTTCAAATGTAATTACTTAACTTGTCCTGATCAGCTTAACCAAGTTAAGTTTTAGATTGGCGTACCTTAAAATGGTTTTCTTGTTTGCCGGTATAGTGGATTTCCCTGCCTCTAGCACCTGATTTCCTCCACCTGCAATGTATCTTCATCCCAAACAACATCGATATTTGCAGTGAATTGTTCTCCATGTCCTGGCTTCCCATAGTACTTCGGTTGGTCCACATATGTTAATTATAAATCATCATAAACTATTTACATTTTAGGTTCTTACATGACCTTAATTTCAATAGTTGAATCTCCATGTCTTATGAATTCTACCAATCGCACTCTTTCAGAGTGATAATTAGAGTTGCGAATGCATCTTGGCTGTGGCATGTGACATTTGACATGACACTATGCGTGGATATGAACATAGAATTCAGTTACGAAAAACTTGCTGTGATAGATGGCTATCCCATTAATACCTTCTGGCATGGCATGCCATATTAGAGCTGGCAGCTAATGCCGAGCTTCCAAAAAATTGAAGAGGAGTAGAGTATTTATATTTTACCTTTTTGTGTAATGATGATGTTCACACTTGAATAACTATTAGCAAGTCAAACCTTGTCAGAGTGTATGGTTCTATTGTGAATGATGTTCACACTTGGAATAATTGTTATTCAGAATAATGCTGGATGACATGACCTGAAGGGAGTAACTCCAACCAGTCCCCTAAACCTTTTTTAGAGGTTCTCGCTCTCTACTTTAGGGGCCTCCTTTTATTCTTTCCACATTAAAAAAAGAGGAAAAGGAAAATTAGCAGTTGGCGGCCGGCGAGCTCTGATGGGCTCCGGTGAACTCTGATGGGCTTCAGTCAACTGCGGTGGGCTTTGGTGAGCTCTGCCAAATGCCGACGTGCTCAGGCGAACTTCGGCGGTCAGCAAAGAAAACAGTGGCGGTTGGTGTTTTTCGGGGGAGGGGATGGTCCCTACCTTTTTACATGTAGTGAGAAAATAGGTTGAGGAGGGGTCCCTGGTTTATGGAGGTGAGTAAGGGGAGGGTTGGAGTGAATTTTTTGCCCCAGAGCCCAAAAGTAGGTGATAAGGGATGGTTGAAGTTGCTTTGAGGGTAATGGAAACCAGAGATTGACTGGTCTGATATAACTTCTTGCAAGGGCATAAGGGCATTGTTATCAAGTTGGCAGCTACTCCCTCTGTAAACAAATATAAGAGCATTTAGATCACTACTTTAGTGATCTAAACGCTCTTATATTTCTTTACGGAGGGAGTAATTGTCAAGCGGGTGGGAGGCCGCTGAATTGTGGTGGCGTAAAAAACACATAATGAGATTTAATACAATTAACCCAAAATTAGCCCACTACTACTATTGCGGTGACCTAAAAAACACTTGATTAGATCAACACTGATTTTACCCAAAACCAAGAACTATTAAATCTTCTAGTGCGTGTCTTCTCTAGCAGCATTGAGGTGGTGGTGATGCTCTGCCAAAAAGGGTGTCTTGTCGTGAGGTGGCACTAGCATGAGAGATTGCTCTGCCATCAAGGCTGTGCCTCAACAGGTGGTCAAACGAACCAAACACAAGTCAGGGGTGATGCGTGAGGAAGAGGATATCATATAAGAGGGAAATAAAACATTGATTGTTAAAGCACTGTATTTTTTGTGCTTGACCAGTCAAATGGCGTAGTGTGTCCAGCTACTACTGTTGGGTGTCCTAAAGAAAATTATGCTATTCGGTTGGCAGATCCAAAATATCCGGAAGAGCGAACTTCATTATTTTCCTGGCGCAGAATAGATATGAAGAGACTTTGTGTTGCCTTTTCTGTTTCTGTTACAATTTTTATGTTGATGCATTTTTGTCAGTATTGTTTTTCTTAAATGAGTTAGTCTGTGATAGTGCGCCAACTGTTTATTTCTGTGCTAAATATGTTTTGGAATGAAAATGTGCGGTGCTTGATCGTGTCAGTAATATTAGCTTGTTTGTTGCCTGTGCTATAAAAAAAATGGTCTGCGGTCGGAAGTGGTCAAAGACAGCGTCTGGGCAGTGCTTCAGAGCTGGATAGGGTGGAAGAAAATGGCAAGCGACGTGACGCTGTGGAGTCTTCTGACTTGCCGTCGATTATGCGTTGCTGCTGGGAATGATTTAGGCACCTCTGTCGCCGTCGCATTGTTGCCGCTTGCTACCACGGTGGTGGTCGTTTTGTTGCTGATTATTGGAGTGGCAGGAATGACACTGCTAATCATCAGGAGTGAAGTAGCATCCTAGGACAAAAGGGTAGCTTGGTGGTCATCTGTTCGTGTGTTCTTGTTGAAATTGTCTACCAACCATGTCTCTTTATAATGGCACAGTGGCCATCTAGGCACTATGTAGCATGCTTCTGCTCGCCTAGCATCTTTGGCAACACTGTTTAATGTACGGTCTTTACTGTAAGTGAATGCCTAATAAGATTTTTGTAGTTGATATATACCGCCATATGCAGATATCTAGTTTGTAGAGTTGTCGCTTATAGCCTATGTTCTTTATTACGTCACAAGCGGCTACAGATTTATAGTTTCATGTCAAACTTCATATTTTTTTTATCTAATGGAATAAATATATATACCCTTTTAATTTAGTGATTTCTTTGAGTTTCTGAAGGTTGTTTCCTATGATCTGCAGTCTATTATATGAAGTGTGTTTAGTCCTTGACATCTACTGAACACTGTGACTATGCAGGTTAGCATATGTAAGAAACAAATTGAGGGAAGCCATAATGTGGGCTTACAATCTGGCGTAGTGAATGCAGGTAACTAAAGCTCCCAGCTGCTCTCTTTGCAGAATTATGATTTGATGACTATGAAAATACCTTTGAAATACTGTAGTGTTACTTATGATTGTAACATTACACTGTTGCAGAAATGGATGGAGGTACGCGTATCCATGCTGGTTCCATGAAAGTGCACGTGGGTCTTCAGAAACAACCAAATCAAGCTTCTTCAAATCTGCAGGTTCCTGCTAGTGTACTAGCTTTGCCGATTCAGTCAAAATCAAAGAGTATTAAGAGAGGGGTTAATTTTCAGGATCGTGAGAGAACAAAGGCTACCCAGTTCATTAATGATGAGCATAGGAGCGATAATCAAGGTCAAGGGATTGGTGCAGGTTCTTTAACCACTCAAAGAAGTTCAGCCAAGTCTATCTCTGATTCAGGCTCTGATCTTCTAAATTCCGTGACAAAAAGTCAGATGCACACAATACCTGAGCAAAACTCAGCTTTAGGTGCTCAGAAAGTTTGCACAGCCTCTTCTGGTCCTACACATTCCCATGTTGAGATATCACACTCTTTAGTTTCAGCGGAACCATCATCAGGAGGGAAGACTGGCCGTTTAATGAAAAAGGAACAGACGAGGTTGGTTACTCCTGCTGATAGCAAACATGATTCTGTAAAGCATTCTGCTGAGAGTTCCAAAGTATTTAGTAGGTCCGCTGAGAAAGTTCAACTGAAAGGCTCCCTTTCTTCTGCACCAAAATCATCCCAAACAAGCAAATCAAATGTGCCTTCAGCCAAACTTAGAGTACCGGCCTCAAAGGAGCAGTCACAAAAGACACCTATGACAGCTGGCACTACAGCAAGATCATTCCATGGAGAAGTGCCACCATTGCATTCTCGGAACAAGGCAATGCCTTCCAATTTATCCCAGAAAAAAGACAAGACCCATCACCGCTTTGTTCATGTCACACAAGAGGGCTCTACTAATTCAGCATCAACTGAGTTGCGAGCCTCTGATGCGACAGCTTCATTGAGTGATGAACAGGTGTGAATTATAATGAAGTTTCCATTATCAAATATTTCTGTTGATAAACAAGTTAAAGGATTTCTCACTTCCTGTTACTTATTTTTCGTAGCTGGCGTTGTTATTACATCAACAATTAAATAGCTCCCCAAGAGTACCAAGGGTGACACGTGGCCAACAAACAGGTAGCCAGATGCTACATCAAACTGGAGCGTCTGTTTTTTCCAAGCGGTCTTCAGCACATGGAGGAAGGGATCAAACACCGGTAAGAATCACTTGTACTGAATTTCATAAATGTATGTTCATTTCATTTATGTAAAAAAAATATGAGTTTGTCTATTTGCACAGGTGTTAAAGAAGAGAAACAAAGATGACGTCGCATTGAGAGATAATGGTGACAACAAGAGGTCAGGAAAGGTGTCTCTTGTCGAACGAAGGCATAAAGATTATAGCACCGAACGTACTCCTTCTGTGAAGGACTCATGCAGATTAGCTGACAATGCAGAATTGGAAGAGCAAAATCATGGTATGTGTTCAAACGAAGCTACCACTGGGTTAGAAAAGGACGATCGGATGGATAGCGGTCTTCCGCGCAGTTTACCTGGTATGTTGTTCAGTTCATTACTCCATTTTGCTTTTCCCCCTGTAGACATCCATGAGCTTGACATACAATCTATCTACAGGATTCATTGATGAAATCATCAGTAGGAACAGAAATATAACATATGACGAACTGTGTGATGCTATCGGTGAGGTATGTTATTTACATGAGCAGTTCATCTATGGCATTCATTTATGGAAAAAAGTCCACTTCATTACAACCTTCAACTCTCGCCAATGTTCTCATTCAACTCCTAATTCCTAAACTGTTTATTTTTAACCCCAAACTATGAAATCCATTCGCTTTACAACTTTGGCCCCATCCCAAAGTGAACCGGTTTCAGAGGTGAAGGTTGTAAGTGGACTTGGGCAAGAGTTGAAGGTTGTAAAATTGATCTTTTTTCTTCATTTTTCTTAAGTTCACACTGATTTTTATATTACTTCTCAGCATTGGAGGGATTTAGTTAAACCCAAAGGAGAAGATTATTCATATTCCAGCTTTTTGCATGCTGTCGATGATTGTCTCAGGACAAAGAGCGAGTGGGCTCACCTTGTTTACCAGGCTCCAAAGGTGAGATTTTCTCTTCAAAGTTATCCATATTTAATTCTCAAAAAAAAAAGTTATCCATATTTGTATTTGTATTTGTATTTCCCTGTATGAGTAATACACAACCTAATTTTATCACCCTTAACAAGTACTCACTCCGTCCCAAATTACTTGTTTCAGATTTCGTATCTAGACACATGTATCTGTTCCCGCTTATGGTTTTGAGACTGTTGAGTCACTTGGCATATTTCTTTCTAGTTCACATTTTCAAATGCCACACACAAGATGAACCAAATTTGTTGCTGTCATTTTTTTACAAGATGAACCAAATGGCACACTAGTACTCCATGGCGGCATGATCAGGATGATCCAGACGGGCCAAAAAGAATTCAAAACTTGTAGAACCCTGGTTTTGGCCTTGTTACTAAGGAGAAATTTACATACTTAGCAAACAGAGATATAATTATTTCAAAAAAGTTTCATATCCTAAAAATCCTTCATTTCAATGTTACTATCAAAATGTTGCAAACTGAGGTTAAGGACTGCCACAAGCAGTGGACGGAAACCGGCAGGAGAACAGCCAGCCGTTCCACCGCGGTGGTAAGATTCTGATAGCCAGAGTAGGCGATGAGAGAAGAGAGCTAGATGAGATAGGAGATAACTTCTTGCTCTTTTCTTTCTCATGAAGTGCTAGGTCTTTTATAACCAGCTTACATAGGGAGATAGCACCTCAACTTATAAGAGGCTAACAAATTAACAAGATAATTAGGAGGAAGAGATGTCTACTCAGTTTAAAGGGCTAGCAAACTAACAAGATAATATAGGAGCGAGAGATCCCTGTCTCTGACGCTACAGTCTGCACACCTGGTCCTGTGCCCCTGGTGTGACTGCTGTGGTTTGATGACGAGTGTGATGCGATGGGCCTGTTCCCACATGACACAGAGAATTCCAGGAGTGCAGGATTAGGAGAAAACACAAGAATTTGACATGAATGCAGTGCTGTACGTCGCATTCTTGGGGTCCTCTACTAACTTTAAATCACTCCCTGGTCTTTAAAGCTGACGAGGGAGATTTTTTTCCCATTTAGACGATGCCTGTATCAACGTTTGTTACAATAAGGATTATAACTGCTAAAACTAGGTTTTAAACAAGTGTTTAGCTTCTAGGGACAGAATCATCATGTAAACTCATGTGACCAAGTGTTTAGTTTCTAGGGATAAAATCATCATATAAACTCATTTAACTAAGTTGCCTGATTTTTGGAAGTTCAATTTTATGTTGCCCTATAAATTAGTTCCGTAGGAAAAAAGGGGAATACTATGTACATGCTTGCTGCAAACAGGAAAAATAGAACAGAACGTAATCTTTGTTTTCTTACTCGCTACTACTTTAGCTGTCTGCTGCAAGAAATGTAAAATATAATATTTGTTTCCAAACCAGACATGCATGAGAAGTACTCCCTCCGTTCCTAAATATTTGTCTTTTTAGAGATTTCAAATGGACCACCACATATGGATGTATATATAGACATATTTTAGAGTGTAGATTCACTCATTTTGCTCCGTATGTAGTCACTTGTTGAAATCTCTAGAAAGACAAATATTTAGGAACGGAGGGAGTATTTTACTTCAGTAGCCATGCATACAAAGAGGATTATATATTGTCTGACGGTTGAAGATGCATTCTACTGAATCTATTTCATATGTTGTGCTTGGTCTGATGGATGAGGTTTCGACTTGTTTTTGTTTCAGATGAATCCGAATAAGCGACGTAAGGTGGAAAGCGACCCTTCGTCGGCTGATGTAATGGAAACAGAGAAGACAAGAAACCCGGCTGAAAGATATCCGGGAGAAGAGGGTAGTTCCGAGTCGCAACAAGGTCTGCCAAGGGGCAAAAGGAAGGGTCGGAAACGCTCCCGTCATGAAATGAAATCCTCGGGTTCCAAGAAGAGGAGGAAGATAACGAACATGGATTCATCCTCGGAGGATGCTGCTCCCCCCTTGTCTAATTCCAGCAGCAACCCCATGGTTGATGAGAGCCAAGAGGATGATTCTTCTGGCGGTGATAGGCAACCTAACTTTGCAGGTTCATAGGATATCGGCTGATGCAGTGCTGTTCGCAATGACATTTGACTGGAAGGGGATCAGCTGATTTCCTTTCTGGCCCTCGAGCGCAGTAGAAGTTTGTTGGGGCTGAGATCGAGAAGAGGTGCGGCCTGGGAGCGTTTCCTTTAACCGGGGTTCAAGTTTGTAGCAGGCGACGAACTGTCAGATTTCATGCCCAGCAGCAAACTGCGCTCATGTAACAATAGTGTAATCTAGCGTAACCATTTCTTCCCAGCTGAGTAGAGTGTGTTTTTTGGTTGACATGCTTGAGCTAGTATGTTGAGTGTGCATTTTGTAGCTCTGTGTGAGCATATGCCCTAGTGCAATAATAAAGCAGGCAGGTTGTACATCAAGTCATCGTGAGAGCATTTTGATGCCTGTTGCTTGCCAGGAAGGTGAAAAACCATTGCGAGTTGAAAAACATCTTTCGTGTGTTAATTGCAAGCCCGTGTAGCAACCAAACCCTGCAGATAAACAAAATAATTGAATGTTGTGATCATTATTTCCTCTGTGCACATACAAATGGCTGTTGTGTTCATATTTGCTCTGTACAATTGCGCAAATGACTGTTGTGTTCATATTTGGTCTGTACAATTGAACGGAGTATTAAACAAGTCTGTAGCTCTGTACACCTCCTAAGCTTCTTTCTGGAATGTCATCGACTGAATTTGCTTGAAACTGATGGTGGAATATCATACAAGAAAACAGGGTCTCCCACGCCCCACGCACAAATTTACCCTCAGACTAGCTCTTGGCCCGGTATACGGCTGCGCTATTGTAAGCGAGCGCGCAGAATGCCTTAGCGTGCACGCCGGCCTAATTAAGCGGGCGGGTCGCACCAGGTGTATGCATATTTGAGGGTAAAAGTGTTTGTAGGAAAAAGTAACGGGATTTAATTTGGTTACGATGCATCGTCCGTGACATCCCGGTTCGTAGGTCACTAATTTTTGCAGTAATATAGATGGAAGAGATGGTAATGGACGAGACTTCTTTACCAAGCAATGAGATGGTCCGGTCCCTTGGCCTAGTAAGCATAGTAAATTCATTCTATTATGTACTAACGTATTACTACATGTTACTAATTTTTAGCTGTAAAATGGATAGAGTGGATGGTAATAATAAAACTAATTATTTTACCAAAGAACAAATTAGAGATGCTTCAATCTTGGAGTGCATGGGAAACATAGTAACGCATTACTGCATGTGCCTTTTCTTGAAAAATACACACCTCCGCTTGGTTGACGCATTACTCCATTATATTATGTAATAACGAATTACTACATGCTCATTAATTGTTACTAGTAAAAAGGACCCAGTGGATGGTAATGAAATAATTTGTTTTACCAACGAACGAATTAGAGATGCTTCAGTCCTGGCGTATAGTAAACGTGTTACTGCAATGTAGTAACGCGTGAACAAGAATGTAGTAATTGTTTTTCGCAAAGGAACGAAGCTAGCAAAGCGTGTGGACCTGTATTGGTCGTAAATTGTTACGTGGAATTTTCACGACGCGCACACCCTTCCGGCTAGTTAGCGCGCACTGGCCGGAGTGTACGATAAGAAGTAATGCGCGTAGGCTTAGTTTAGAAATAATCCTCACATGCCCCTAGCGACCCATCCATGTTGCCAGTTCTCTTTGCCACCATCGCTGATGGTTCTAGGCGACCCAGGGCACATGCACAGAGGCCGAAGGGGCTTGCCCTTTGCCCGACACTGCAGCGGGCGCTTTAGTCCCGTGCCTGGCAAACGATGCCTTCTGGTGCACACATTAGTCGGGAAGGAGCGGGTTGATCGGGAAGGAGGGAGAGGGGGCTGGGCGGAATGGTTTTAACACATAAAGAATAACAAAAACTGAAACCAAAACAGATATATACTATATCATTTTTCTTATCTGTATCAGTGGTACTAATATTGCTAGAATTTCTCTCGTGAAAAAAATATATAGTTAGAACTTAAAAGTTTGAAACATGTCTTTACAGTATAAAAGTTTCAACACTCACCTTGTTTAATGGGGAACAATTTCTGACACATTTTGTTCAATTTGCAAATTGATTACCGGAAAGTACTACCTAATAGTCTAAAACCGAATGAAGAGAAGGAGCAAGGCGTGGAAAATGTCCCTTATAATGTCATCATATATAATGTTATAGCATTAATTAAGGACCGTCTTAACATATAGGAGGTGTTGATCCCACTTGGTTTGAGGGAGCCACAGCCGAAGTCCCAGAAATGAAAAACAAAGTTTCCCTGAAACATCACAACAAACCAGCGACACAACATCCATGCAGTATAAGTTTGCCTCGATCTTTCACCTAACAAGCTAGCTAGGTGATTGTAATAATTAATTCATACACAGACGCATTATATATCTTCCTGATTATCTATCCTAATACAGTTTGCTACATAGTTGCAAAGAATTAAGTACATAGCAAGATAGGTACACGCCTGCTGGAAAGTACCTAAAACTGAAAGAAGAAAAGCAGCGGGGATGTAAGCAACATGTTCCCTAAGCAGCGTCTCCACCTTACCCCGGCAAAGAAGAATCCCTGGTCCTCTCAGTCTTTCATTTACCGTCCGGCTCCTCCCCAAGGTCACACCTGCATCCATTTTATCTATCAATTTACAGAAAGTGGAACATCCCTTTTATCTAGTACCAATTA
Source organism: Triticum timopheevii (assembly GCA_963921465.1). Lineage (NCBI taxonomy): Eukaryota > Viridiplantae > Streptophyta > Magnoliopsida > Poales > Poaceae > Triticum > Triticum timopheevii. The sequence goes on along the minus strand of OY997264.1, from coordinate 42,930,489 downwards.
CAGAGAACGGATGTATGCTACTTTCGAACACTACCTGCAAGAACTCTTCCACAATATAGCCATGATCAGTACACCAATCGAAAATTGAAACTTATTCATACATGTGTCAATCTGTGAGACTCACAAAACAAATCCTGTACATGTATACTGACACATAATTGGATCATCGATTTCATTAGTTCTACACATGCAACTTCTAACAGGATGGAAATAAAAAGAACTACATTTCCTAAGAACCTGTAACCTTCCACTATTCTTGTGCCAAGAGCAATCTTCAGTACCACTAATTGTAAAACAAAAGCAATCTATAGGATTTCCAATTATTGTTACCAATCTAAAGTAATAATTGCTTGAGGTCACGCACCATAGTTATCTTCCTTGGAGGAGGTTGGCAGCCTGCTCTATTCGTTCATGTTATCTGCTTCCCCATGTAAGAAGGGATGCAGCCTTGTAAAACAGATAAAAATGGATGTGAGAATCGGTAAGCAGCGGTCACAGTTCAGATCTGGAAATTAAGAACGAGGAAATGTAAGAAAATATCAATTTTCAGAGCTCCAACAAAATGATGGGAATTTACACACTCAACATGAGCTTTTATAGTGTTTTAAAGCATTAAATACTCTAAAATGCAAATTCATTTTGAAAAAAAACAACAGTCCTGATTTCAATTCGTTAAGAGAGAAAAGGTTCAGTTACAATTATAAATAGAGAAGGAAACAAATATAATGTACATTCTAACAGAGAATGCTGCTGAACCACAAAACAGAGGGATCACTCCTTTCCTAATATAATTTCCTCAATCCCGGCCACCTGGAACCCATTAGCAGCCGACCTCTGCATATATGAGTTTGCAAACTTGTCACTCACTGTAGAAGTAATAATACAAGAAACAGTTGTAGGAAATGAAGCATTGCTAGCCCCTGCAATCAAATTTGTCAACATCCATAGTCGATAAATACTCTGATTTTCTCCAGGGGATTAAAATTTAGGTGGCAAATAATTTCAGATTTGGGGAGAAACTCATAGATGAATATGTTGCAGTGAAGCCTGCTGTCTTGAAGCTCCTGCACCACAAAACAAATATCAGTGCACTGCTCTACTACTAATCTAGAACAAAACAAATCAAGGAAACTATCAATTTTTCCAATAAAAATCAAGAAAAAAACTCTGTTATTTATCTAGACATAAAAAATCTTAAGTCTCTCTGATCCATTCTGTGTTATTCACTGCAGTACAATTTATTTACCAACAAAATAAAGACCAAGAAGCAATGAATCTGGAGGTTCCTGACCTTGATGCAGCAAAGGAGACACGGCTATATGTGGTTCTGCTCGGTAGCACATAAGTACATCATAAGATCCTTTATTGCTCCTGTACGTCATCTCATTGCAGACAAGTGTAGCTACTAACATCAATCAACATTCCGTCCAAACACTTGAATTTGGTAGACACTATCAATGCCTTGGAGTACATTGGATCTAAAGGAAGCCTAGCCATCTGTTTACCCACTGGATTTGACAGCTTACAATGATCGGTCAAATAATTTATCATAATAACCTGAATAACCCACATCATGTAAGTAATATGATATCTCAATTAGGGTGTATGTGTGTGCCCGTGTAGCTGGTCTATTTGCAAATGAAACTGCTCCAAGAAAATTTCAATTAGAGCTAGCTGATAGTGACAGATTACTACATATATGTGAACCTGTATTATCCTAAAGTTATACATACTTGAGTTAGTCGATAGAGACATATTACTACATCTATGTGAACCTTTATTATCCTACTCTGCTTCTGTTGATCCTCTTTGCTTTGCTATAAAGCTCAAATTTGGAAACTCAACCCTGAACTATTGTCATGTGGGGCCTGAACTTCTATCTCTGAACATACTCCAGTCCTCTAGTTCTAGTTCTAATTTACAGTTGGGCTGTAAAAGGGAGAAAAATTTAATTCAGTTCTAGTTCTAGTTCTAGTTCTAGTTCTAATTTTCATGTGGGGCCTGAATAGTACTGAAAGGTGAAAGCCATGTCATGCTATTTACTGAAGAATAGAGAAACCAAGAGTAGTACACACCAAGATTAAATCAGTAACCTTGTATAAGCTGCTGGCAACGCAGCAGCAGCAACTCGTGCAAAAATCATAGGTAGACCAAGCTGTTCGCATTGATTTATCCAGTGGAGACATTGATTGCAGAATCGCATCACCAATAATATCAGTACAATGCTTGTATGACAGGAATATGCTAGACCCAGCTAGCTCTAACATAGTGATCTGTTATGTCGGGTTTAACCAAACACTGAATTGCTAGAATAAATTTGTGAAAATATGCTTCTCTCGCCTACGTGGTTTGAGCAATTGCAACATCATCAATCTAGAGAGGATAACAACAACAGACCAGCGATTGGGTGGAACATGGATCAACGACCGATGAGAAAAATGAACCAGCTCCAAGTGACCTGGTTAGGATGGATTCAATAACTGACCATGAAAGAAACAAATTCAGAAATAATACTGATAAAATGAATGACGAAAACGATGAGGATCCCAGATGTGACAGACAAATGTGATTCAATATGAAAAATTATATAAAGCCTCTCGTGTTAGTTCTGGAAGACAATGTAACCTTAAACATAAGTACATGTATAGTTCAACATTGATAGTTGAAGCAAGTCCATAAACTTTGAGCCACAAATAGTGTCCAATATTAAGATTTTTTTTACTGACTTACAATAAAAGTCCATGGCAAGGAAGATCTTCAGCAACACTCTTCAATTCATATACTCTAAGAATAAAGAACCATCCTCTCCATGGAATCTATCAATTAATCTACATATGGATATTTTCTCAATCACCTAGCCAGTACAGAACAACAAAATAAAAACGTTGATAAGATCAGTACAATTCCCCTCTTTGATTTGGTGCCCTAGGACAAAAACCACCGTTTCCCAGATTGATCTGATGCGTCCTCCTACACGTACATGAGTTGCTGGTCAGCCTCCGCCTCTGGCTCAGCGTACTCACACAGGGGACAGGAGCCCGAGAAAGTCTGGCACGCCACTGTGAATTGAGATCGAAGGAGAAGAGGCCGTCCATGAGGCTAACCAGAGAAGACCATGGCGAGGTGAATCGTGGGAGATGGGGGATAGGGGCGGGCCAAGAAGGAAGGAGGGACGAACCTGGGGCCGCCGGAGACGCGCCGGCAAAGCCCTGCCCGAAACCCTAGCCATGGGGGTTCGGTTGCGAGTTGGCGGTAGAGGCCAGGAGAGGAGAATCTGGAAGGAGGGAAGAGAGGAGCTGAAGGAAATATGCCCTAGAGGCAATAATAAAGTTATTATTTATTTCCTTATATCATGATAAATGTTTATTATTCATGCTAGAATTGTATTAACCGAAAACATAATACATGTGTGAATATATAGACAAACAGAGTGTCACTAGTATGCCTCTACTTGACTAGCTTGTTAATCAAAGATGGTTATGTTTCCTAACCATGAACAAGGAGTTGTTATTTGATTAACAAGGTCACATCATTAGTTGAATGATCTGATTGACATGACCCATTCCGTTAGCTTAGCACCCGATCGTTTAGTATGTTGCTATTGCTTCCTTCATGACTTATACATGTTCCTATGACTATGAGATTATGCAACTCCCGTTTACCGGAGGAACACTTTGTGTGCTACCAAACGTCACAACGTAACTGGGTGATTATAAAGGTGCTCTACAGGTGTCTCCGAAGGTACTTGTTGAGTTAGCGTATTTCGAGATTAGGATTTGTCACTCCGAATGTCGAAGAGGTATCTCTGGGCCCTCTCGGTAATGCACATCACTTAAGCCTTGCAAGCATTTCAACTAATGAGTTAGTTGCGAGATGATGTATTACGGAACGAGTAAAGAGACTTGCCGGTAACGAGATTGAACTAGGTATTGGATACCGACGATCGAATCTCGGGCAAGTAACATACCGATGACAAAGGGAACAATGTATGTTGTTATGCGTTTTGACCGATAAAGATCTTCGTAGAATATGTAGGAACCAATATGGGCATCCAGGTCCCGCTATTGGTTATTGACCGGAGACGTGTCTCGGTCATGTCTACATTGTTCTCGAACCGTAGGGTCTGCACGCTTAAGGTTTCGATGACAGTTATATTATGAGTTTATGTATTTTGATGTACCGAAGGTTGTTCGGAGTCCCGAATGTGATCACGGACATGACGAGGAGTCTCGAAATGGTCGAGACATAAAGATTGATATATTGGACGGATATATTTGGACACCGGAAAGGTTTCGGATGAGATTGGGATTATACCGGAGTTCCGGGAGGTTACCGGAACCCCCCGGTAAGTATATGGGCCTTATTGGGCCTTAGTGGAAGGGAGGGAGAAGGAGCAAAGGAGGGGGCGCGCCCCCCCAAGCCCAATCCGAATTGGGAGGGGGGCCGGCCCCCCCTTTCCTTCTCTCCTCCCCCCTCTTCCTTCCCTCTCCTACTCCTAATAGGAAAGGGGGGCCAAACCTACTTGGAGTAGGTTTGCCCCCCCCCTAGGGCGCGCCTCCCCTCTTGGCCGCCCCCTCCTCCCTCCCTCCTTTATATACGGGGGCGGGGGGCACCCCATAGACACACAAGTTGATCATTGAGATCGTTCCTTAGCCGTGTGCGGTGCCCCCCTCCACGATATTACACCTCGGTCATATTGTAGCGGTGCTTAGGCGAAGCCCTGCGACAGTTGAACATCAAGATCGTCACCACGCCGTCGTGCTGATGGAACTCCTCCCCGTGCCTCTGCTGGATCGGAGTACGGGGTGCGTCATCGAGCTGTACGTGTGTCAAGAACTCGGAGGTGCCGGAGTAACGGTGCTTGGATCGGTTGAACCGGGAAGACGAACGACTACTTCCTTTACGTTGCGTCAACGCTTCCGCTTCGGTCTACGAGGGTACGTAGACAACACTCTCCCCTCTCATTGCTATGCATCACCATGATCTTGCGTGTGCGTAGGAATTTTTTTGAAATTACTACGTTCCCCAACAGTGGTATCAGAGCCTAGGTTTTATGGTTTGATGTTATATGCACGAGTAGAACACAAGTGAGTTGTGGGCGATATATGTCATACTGCTTACCAGCATGTCATACTTTGGTTCAGCGGTATTGTTGGATGAAGCGGCCCGGACCGACATTACGCGTACGCTTACGCGAGACTGGTTTTACCGTCGTGCTTTGCACACAGGTGACTAGCGGGTGTCAGTTTCTCCAACTTTAGTTGAACCGAGTGTGGCTACGCCTGGTCCTTGCGAAGGTTAAAACAGCATCAACTTGACAAACTATCATTGTGGTTTTGATGCGTAGGTAAGATTGGTTCTTGCTTAAGCCCGTAGCAGCCACGTAAAACTTGCAACAACAAAGTAGAGGACGTCTAACTTGTTTTTGCAGGGCATGTTGTGATGTGATATGGCCAAGACATGATGCTATATTTTATTGTATGAGATGATCATGTTTTGTAACAGAAGTTATCGGCAACTGGCAGGAGCCATATGGTTGTCGCTTTATTGTATGAAATGCAAACGCCCTATAATTGCTTTACTTTATCACTAAGCAGTAGCGATAGTCGTAGAAGCAATAGATGGCGTAAACGACAACGATGCTACAATGGAGATCAAGGTGTCGCGCCGGTGACGATGGTGATCATGATGGTGCTTCGGAGATGGAGATCACAAGCACAAGATGATGATGGCCATATCATATCACTTATATTGATTGCATGTGATGTTTATCCTTTATGCATCTTATCTTGCTTTGATTGACGGTAGCATTTTAAGATGATCTCTCACTAAAAATTATCAAGAAGTGTTCTCCCTGAGTATGCACCGTTGCCAAAGTTCGTCGTGCCTAGACACCATGTGATGATCGGGTGTGATAAGCTCTACGTCCATCTACAACGGGTGCAAGCCAGTTTTCCACACGCAGAATACTCAGGTTAAACTTGACGAGCCTAGCATATGCAGATATGGCCTCGGAACACGGAGACCGAAAGGTCGAGCGTGAATCATATAGTAGATATGATCAACATAAGATGTTCACCATTGAAAACTACTCCACCTCACGCGATGATCGGTTATGGTTTAGTTGATTTGGATCACGTGATCACTTAGATGACTAGAGAGATGTCTGTCTAAGTGGGAGTTCTTAAGTAATATGATTAATTGAACTGAAATTTATCATGAACTTAGTACCTGATAGTATCTTGCTTGTCTATGTTGATTGTAGATAGATGGCCCGTGCTGTTGTTCCGTTGAATTTTAATGCGTTCCTTGAGAAAGCTAAGTTGAAAGATGATGTTAGCAACTACGCGGACTGGGTCCGTAACTTGAGGATTATCCTCATTGCTGCACAGAAAAATTACGTCCTGGAAGCACCGCTGGGTGCCAGGCCTGCTGCTGATGCAACTGACGACGTTAAGAACGTCTGGCAGAGCAAAGCTGATGACTACTCGATAGTTCAGTGTGCCATACTTTACGGCTTAGAACCGGGACTTCAACGACGTTTTGAACGTCATGGAGCATATGAGATGTTCCAGGAGTTGAAGTTAATATTCCAGAAGAATGCCCGGATTGAGAGATACGAAGTCTCCAATAAGTTCTATAGCTGCAAGATGGAGGAGAATAGTTCTGTCAGTGAACACATACTCAAAATGTCTGGGTATTGTAATCACTTGATTCAACTGGGAGTTACTCTTCCGGATGATAGCGTCATTGACAGAATTCTCCAATCACTTCCACCAAGCTACAAGAGCTTCGTGATGAACTATAATATGCAAGGGATGGATAAGACGATTCCCGAACTCTTCGCAATGCTAAAGGCTGCGGAGGTAGAAATCAAGAAGGAGCATCAAGTGTTGATGGTCAACAAGACCACTAGTTTCAAGAAAAAGGGCAAAGGGAAGAAGAAGGGGAACTTCAAGAAGAACAGCAAACAAGTTGCTGCTCAAGAGAAGAAACCCAAGTCTGGACCTAAGCCTGAAACTGAGTGCTTCTACTGCAAGCAGACTGGTCACTGGAAGCGGAACTGCCCCAAGTATTTGGCGGATAAGAAGGATGGCAAGGTGAACAAAGGTATATGTGATATACATGTTATTGATGTGTACCTTACTAGAGCTCGCAGTAGCACCTGGGTATTTGATACTGGTTCTGTTGCTAATATTTGCAACTCGAAACAGGGACTACGGATTAAGCGGACACTGGCAAAGGACGAGGTGACAATGCGCATGGGAAATGGTTCCAAAGTCGATGTGATCGCGGTCGGCACGCTACCTCTACATCTACCTTCGGGATTAGTATTAGACCTAAATAATTGTTATTTGGTGCCAGCGTTGAGCATGAACATTATATCTGGATCTTGTTTGATGCGAGACGGTTATTCATTTAAATCAGAGAATAATGGTTGTTCTATTTATATGAGTAATATCTTTTATGGTCATGCACCCTTGAAGAGTGGTCTATTTTTGATGAATCTCGATAGTAGTGATACACATATTCATAGTGTTGAAGCCAAAAGATGCAGAGTTGATAATGATAGTGCAACTTATTTGTGGCACTGCCGTTTAGGTCATATCGGTGTAAAGCGCATGAAGAAACTCCATACTGATGGTCTTTTGGAACCACTTGATTATGAATCACTTGGTACTTGCGAACCGTGCCTCATGGGCAAGATGACCAAAACGCCGTTCTCCGGTACTATGGAGAGAGCAACAGATTTGTTGGAAATCATACATACAGATGTATGTGGTCCGATGAATGTTGAGGCTCGTAGCGGATATCGTTATTTTCTCACCTTCACAGATGATTTAAGCAGATATGGGTATATCTACTTAATGAAGCATAAGTCTGAAACATTTGAAAAGTTCAAAGAATTTCAGAGTGAAGTTGAAAATCATCGTAACAAGAAAATAAAGTTTCTACGATCTGATCGTGGAGGAGAATATTTGAGTTACGAGTTTGGTCTACACTTAAAACAATGTGGAATAGTTTCGCAACTCACGCCACCCGGAACACCACAGCGTAATGGTGTGTCCGAACGTCGTAATCGTACTTTACTTGATATGGTGCGATCTATGATGTCTCTTACGTACAGATTTACCACTATCGTTTTGGGGTTGTGCTTTAGAGACGGCCACATTCACGTTAAATAGGGCACCGTCGAAATCCGTTGAGACGACACCTTATGAACTATGGTTTGGCAAGAAACCAAAGTTGTCGTTTCTTAAAGTTTGGGGATGCGATGCTTATGTGAAAAAGCTTCAACCTGATAAGCTCGAACCCAAATCGGAGAAATGTGTCTTCATAGGATACCCAAAGGAGACAGTTGGGTACACCTTCTATCACAGATCCGAAGGCAAGACATTCGTTGCTAAGAATGGATCCTTTCTAGAGAAGGAGTTTCTCTCGAAAGAAGTGAGTGGGAGGAAAGTAGAACTTGATGAGGTAACTGTACCTACTCCCTTGTTGGAAAATAATACATCACAGGAACCGGTTTCTGTGACGTCAAAACCAACTAGTGAGGAAGTTGATGATGATGATCATAGAACTTCAGATCAAGTTAATACAGAACCTCGTAGGTCGAACAGAGTAAGATCCGCACCAGAGTGGTACGGTAATCCTATTCTGGAAGTCATGCTACTAGATCATGATGAACCTACGAACTATGAAGAAGCGATGGTGAGCCCAGATTCCGCAAAATGGCTTGAAGCCATGAAATCTGAGATGGGATCCATGTATGAGAACAAAGTATGGACTTTGGTTGACTTGCCCGATGGTCGGCAAGCAATTGAGAATAAATGGATCTTCAAGAAGAAGACTGACGCTGACGGTAATGTTAGTGTCTACAAAGCTCGGCTTGTTGCAAAAGGTTTTCGACAAGTTCAAGGGGTTGACTACGATGAGACCTTCTCACCCGTAGCGATGCTTAAGTCTGTCCGAATCATGTTAGCAATTGCCGCATTTTATGATTATGAAATTTGGCAAATGGATGTAAAAACTGCATTCCTGAATGGATTTCTGGAGGAAGAGTTGTATATGATGCAACCAGAAGGTTTTATCGATCCAAAGGGAGCTAACAAAGTGTGCAAGCTCCAGCGATCCATTTATGGACTGGTGCAAGCCTCTCGGAGTTGGAATAAACGTTTTGATAGTGTGATCAAAGCATTTGGGTTTATACAGACTTTTGGAGAAGCCTGTATTTACAAAAAAATGAGTGGGAGCTCTATAGCATTTCTAATATTATATGTGGATGACATATTATTGATTGGAAATGATATAGAATTTCTGGATAGCATAAAGGGATACTTGAATAAAAGTTTTTCAATGAAAGACCTCGGTGAAGCTGCTTACATATTGGGCATTAAGATCTATAGAGATAGATCAAAACGCTTAATTGGACTTTCACAAAGCACATACCTTGACAAAGTTTTGAAGAAGTTCAAAATGGATCAAGCAAAGAAAGGGTTCTTGCCTGTATTGCAAGGTGTGAAGTTGAGTAAGACTCAAAGCCCGACCACTGCAGAAGATAGAGAGAAAATGACAAATGTTCCCTATGCTTCAGCCATAGGCTCTATCATGTATGCAATGCTGTGTACCAGACCTGATGTGTGCCTTGCTATAAGTCTAGCAGGGAGGTACCAAAGTAATCCAGGAGTGGATCACTGGACAGCGGTCAAGAACATCCTGAAGTACCTGAAAAGGACTAAGGATATGTTTCTCGTATATGGTGGTGACAAAGAGCTCATCGTAAATGGTTACGTTGATGCAAGCTTTGACACTGATCCGGACGATTCTAAATCGCAAACCGGATACGTGTTTACATTAAACGGTGGAGCTGTCAGTTGGTGCAGTTCAAAGCAAAGCGTCATGGCGGGATCTACGTGTGAAGCGGAATACATAGCTGCTTCGGAAGCAGCCAATGAAGGAGTCTGGATGAAGGAGTTCATATCCGATCTAGGTGTCATACCTAGTGCATCGGGTCCAATGAAAATCTTTTGTGACAATACTGGAGCGTTTGCCTTAGCGAAGGAATCCAGATTTCACAAGAGAACCAAGGACATCAAGAGACGCTTCAATTCCATCCGGGATCTAGTCCAGGTGGGAGACATAGAGATTTGCAAGATACATACAGATCTGAATGTTGCAGACCCGTTGACTAAGCCTCTTCCACGAGCAAAACATGATCAACACCAAGACTCCATGGGTGTTAGAATCATTACTATGTAATCTAGATTATTGACTCTAGTGCAAGTGGGAGACTGAAGGAAATATGCCCTAGAGGCAATAATAAAGTTATTATTTATTTCCTTATATCATGATAAATGTTTATTATTCATGCTAGAATTGTATTAACCGGAAACATAATACATGTGTGAATATATAGACAAACAGAGTGTCACTAGTATGCCTCTACTTGACTAGCTTGTTAATCAAAGATGGTTATGTTTCCTAACCATGAACAAGGAGTTTTTATTTGATTAACAAGGTCACATCATTAGTTGAATGATCTGATTGACATGACCCATTCCGTTAGCTTAGCACCCGATCGTTTAGTATGTTGCTATTGCTTCCTTCATGACTTATACATGTTCCTATGACTATGAGATTATGCAACTCCCATTTACCGGAGGAACACTTTTTGTGCTACCAAACGTCACAACGTAACTGGGTGATTATAAAGATGCTCTACAGGTGTCTCCGAAGGTACTTGTTGACTTGGCGTATTTCGAGATTAGGATTTGTCACTCCGAATGTCGAAGAGGTATCTCTGGGCCCTCTCGGTAATGCACATCACTTAAGCCTTGCAAGCATTTCAACTAATGAGTTAGTTGCGAGATGATGTATTACAGAACGAGTAAAGAGACTTGCCGGTAACGAGATTGAACTAGGTATTGGATACCGATGATCGAATCTCGGGCAAGTAACATACCGATGACAAAGGGAACAACGTATGTTGTTATGCGTTTTGACCGATAAAGATCTTCGTAGAATATGTAGGAACCAATATGGGCATCCAGGTCCCGCTATTGGTTATTGACCGGAGACGTGTCTCGGTCATGTCTACATTGTTCTCGAACCGTAGGGTCCGCACGCTTAAGGTTTCGATGACAGTTATATTATGAGTTTATGTATTTTGATGTACCGAAGGTTGTTTGGAGTCCAGGATGTGATCACGGACATGACGAGGAGTCTCGAAATGGTCGAGACATAAAGATTGATATATTGGACGGATATATTTGGACACCGGAAAGGTTCCGGATGAGATTGGGATTATACCGGAGTTCCGTGAGGTTACCGGAACCCCCCGGTAATTATATGGGCCTTATTGGGCCTTAGTGGAAGGGAGGGAGAAGGAGCAAAGGAGGGGGCGCCCCCCCAAGCCCAATCCGAATTGGGAGGGGGGCCGGTCCCCCCTTTCCTTCTCTCCTCCCCCCTCTTCCTTCCCTCTCCTACTCCTAATAGGAAAGGGGGGCCAAACCTACTTGGAGTAGGTTTGCCCCCCCTAGGGCGCGCCTCCCCTCTTGGCCGACCCCCTCCTCCCTCCCTCCTTTATATACGAGGGCGGGGGGCACCCCATAGACACACAAGTTGATCATTGAGATCGTTCCTTAGCCGTGTGCGGTGCCCCCCTCCACGATATTACACCTCGGTCATATTGTAGCGGTGCTTAGGCGAAGCCCTGCGACAGTTGAACATCAAGATCGTCACCACGCCGTCGTGCTGACGGAACTCCTCCCCGTGCCTCTGCTGGATCGGAGTTCGGGGTGCGTCATCGAGCTGTACGTGTGTCAAGAACTCGGAGGTGCCGGAGTAACGGTGCTTGGATCGGTTGAACCGGGAAGACGAACGACTACTTCCTCTACGTTGCGTCAACGCTTCCGCTTCGGTCTACGAGGGTACGTAGACAACACTCTCCCCTCTCGTTGCTATGCATCACCATGATCTTGCGTGTGCGTAGGAATTTTTTTGAAATTACTACGTTCCCCAACAGGAGCGGGCCGTGGGGAGCTAGTGGGCGTGCTGCGCGGCGCCAGAGCTCGCCGGAGAAGCAGCCGGCGGCGGCGGCGGCTTCGTGGGCGAGAGGGAGAGGAGGCGAGAGCCCGTGCTCCGTGTGTGGCCGCGGTGTATATTTTTTTCTTTACATGCTCGGACCGCGGGTAGAATACCCCAAATCACAGGGTCTTTTTTGCATGAACGAAACGTTTTCTCAGATAGGCCACTTAAAATAGGACTGCGGGTTGAATACTAAAAAATAGAGGGATTTTTCTGTAAAATTACCGACGGACGACCAGAAACCGAACTTGCTTTATTATTAGGTAAAGATATATCTTTATCTTTACCTCTTTTACCCTCTTTACCTACTAATAAAGCAAATAATGTTTCTGGTCGTCTGTCATACAAATAGCCCTCGAAGTGGCATAAATTACCCACTATACCATCCATAAGTAAAACGATTCGGATTTATTTCAAAATCACCGCCGACTTAGTTTTTATAATGTGATACACTAATACTCCCTCCGTTCCTAAATATTTGTCCTTTTAGGATTTCAAATGGACTACTACATACGGATGTATATAGACATATTTTAGAGTATAGATTCACTCATTTTGCTCCGAATGTAGTCACTTGTTAAAATCTCTAGAAAGACAAATATTTAGGAACAGAGGAAGACTACAGCTAGCCCAATGGCCAAGGCGTTCGCCTAGCACGCGGGAGACCAGCGTTCGATCCCTGGTTCCTACACTTTTTCCTCCTCCCGCTCGCGCTAATGGGCGCCCTGTTTTCTATTTCGTTTTTTGCTTTTTACTTTTTTCATTCTTTAAATTCATTCGGGATTTTCAAAAGAACCAAATTTTAAAAAGATGCAAGTTTTATTGAGAAATCATAAATTGTTCATGATTTCAAAAAATTGTTCGCATATCATACAAAAAGTCATAATATCAAATAGATGTTCATGAAAAAAAAATTGATTTTAAAAAATCCAGTATTCAAAACACATTCTGGAATTAGAAAAAAAATATACATGATTTTTTTTTGAAATGTTTCCAAAATTGAAATAGGCCCGTAAATGATGAACAAAACGAAACATCGGTTGCGTAGAAGTTTTAACAGGGGATCTCTAGAGGTCGATTTATGATTTTATTTAGTCCCTCAAATCGGGTAAAAAAAAGGCTTCCGTGTTTCGTACAATGCTGAACCCAAAAAATATTTACACAACTTTCTATGGGTTAGTTTTTGTAAACTATATAAAAATGACTAAATGTCTATTTTGCCTTCATACACAGCTATGTTTATTCTGGTACCACAATAATTGTTATGATAACCACCGCTACGCTAGGTCAAGATGATATACGTCATTCATCAGTCTAGCTTAGGCAGGGTCCATCAATGCAGTTTGCTCAGTCAGAAAATAATTCGTTGTGGCGCCTTAGGAAATCAAATCGTGGTCAAACCATCACATTTTTTGTTTTTTGAAATGACTTTTCAAAAGTCTCTTATCTCATCATGACATCACTTAGACATAGTTTTTGAAATGACATTTTAAAAGCCCTTATCTCACCTTGGCATTTTAATAGCCATTACCTACCACTCAAGCATAATTTGATAGTTTTTTCTCCCGTTGCAACGCACGGGCGTGGCAGCTCCGGAAAGAAGGCATAGGCGACCGCGTGTCCAGAATCTCTGCGTGTCCACTATGTACATACTCTGCCGTCGCTACTAGTAGTTGATAAAATACCTCGCTACTGCTATGCCTGACGTTCGTCCTGTAGTTGATACTCTGCCGTTTTGTCCGCTTCATGGTGGTGGTACTATGCTGCGTTTTGCCTGCCTATTCCTAATAGTTTTAAATTTGCAATTAAATTGTCTTCTAACCCCATATGAGGAGCGTCAGGAAGGAACATGTGCATTGAAGGATCCAGAAAACATCCATGAAGGCACTGATAGATTTCATGGCGAGATCATACGTCATTTCTTCTTCTTTGTTCATATTGTTGGCTTGCACTTTGTCTTTGACACGATGGATCGACCATGCAGGACAAGCGGCCTTCACCGTGAGGTGGAGCGGCATATTAATCTTCTTATTATATTTGTACTAAACTTTTCTATTTGGTTATAATTTTTTACTTAAAAGTATAAACTTGACTGTTATGCATTTTATTAAGCCATATATAATAGTGTTTCTAAAATGGAATTATATTGTTCTTTGTTATACATTTATAATGTTTGTCATTGAAAAATACACACTCCATACTAAATGTCAATGATATGTTGTAGAAGAAGTTCTTTCCTCTTTCGAGACAATACCCCCTAAACGTGTGGAAAAAGACACAATTTCATATCTCCACGAATATTATATGACACTTGCGTCGGTTATAGTTTATATATGCGTGTTTGTGTACATTTAAATATTCTTAAATATATTAGCTGATATACGTAAAGCATACGGTTCTACAAATATCTTAATAGTGGCTTCTAATGTAGTTATGTACAAGCAAGTAGACTACGATATATTCTTCGCGGTTTACAAATTTGTTGGAGAAGTTGTGTTCAAAAAATGACAATGGCTTTAATAGCATATACAAGCACTAATGCTTATTTTTTAAATCAAAAGCATCTTCACCCATAGAAATTAAATCATAGAAATTAATCCACTAGTAACCTCTATATAAAGCACCCCAAAAAATAAAGTAGATTGTAGGATGTTTCTAGGAGAAACACTAGAAACAAACTTGCGGTTGTATCGATCTGTTTGTCAGATTCTATGGATCTCTTGTCTGTGGTGTAGACTTGCTTCTACAAATTGAATTTTATTAGTGTGTTGGTTGAGGCGGCCGAAATCACTATTTTGACCATTTTTCGCAAGTTCACACTAAAAAAACACTTCTATGATAATACGTGTTTTGAGGCGGCCAATTTTATTAAAACCAACACCCTAGAGCTTTTGTTTCCTTACAAACAAGGACAAATATTTTGCAACGAACACCCTAGAGCTTTTGTTTCCTTGCAAACAAGGACAAAATTTCGACAAGTCGTGAAAATTTTGCTAGAAATTTCGACTGCATAACGCATGGGGAACAAACACATCCACATCGGCACTACATGATTGAAAAGCCATTTGGTACCAAACATGTCAACACAGTCATATAAATACAAAGTTTTCTGAAGAAAATTGTACTACATGCCAAATCATGACACTAAGAATTCACTTATCATCTATGGGAGGAAAGCATCATGTAACACAAACTAAGGATAAAGATGTGTGAGTTGATTACAGGAGATAAGGTTATATGCCCATGGGAGTAAAGAAGAATTATGTAACCCAAATTAAGGATGTACAATATCTCTTATGATCTACGCATGGCATGAGTAACCATATACTATTACAAGAACTTCATGGACATGTTTTGTTTTATTCTTCTTGATGTTCTTGTAGTCTATTCGATGTAATCTTCTTTTGTGATGTGTTTGTTGGGATGTGATGAATTGTCGGTTTATGATCAAAATATTTATGAATATTAATGGGGTCTTTTCTGAACTTTATTATGCATGATTGTTATAGCTTTGTATTTATCTTTGATCCATCCGTTTGGTTTGAACAACTAGATTGATTTATCTTCAATGGGAGAGGCGCTTTGGAATGGGTTCAATTTTGTGGTGCACTATCCCAATGACAAAAAGGGACAAGATACATATTTGTCTTGTTGCCATTAAGGGTAAAACGATGAGGTTTTTTCATGTTGATTGGGTTTACTTTGTCTACATCATGTACCTTGCTTAAGGTGTTACTTTGTTTTATACTTAATACCCTTGATGCATGTTGTATAGCGATCGATGAGTGGAGTAATAGTAGTAGATGTAGACAAGACTCGGTCTACTTGTCTCAGACGTGATGCCTATATACATGATCACTGCCTTGAATATTGTCATAACTATCAAAAATGCCTGATGACGCTCGGTATCTGGGCCACCAACATGCTTCGTGATCAGACTATGGTAACCACCACGCCACAGGAACTTCGCGCTTTGTTCCATCACTTTCTTTCCTTATCATATTGTCTTTCGGTTTTTCTGTTTTCTGTTTTTTTCATTTTTCTGTTTTCATTTTTGTTTGTTTCCTTCTTCCTCCTTCGATGATTTTCTTTCGAATGTATCCACATTTTATTTAAAATTGATGAACCTTTTCAAATTCCATGAACTTTTTTCTAATTCAATGAACATTTTCAAATTTGGTAAACTTTTGTTCAAATTTGTTGAACGTTTTGTCAAATCTGATGGACATTTTTTAAAAATTTGATGACATTTTTTCAAGTTCGATGAACTTTTTTCAAGAGTGATGAATTTTTCCTTCAATTTTGTGAACTTTTTTCAAACTCATTGAACTATTTTTCAAAACCGATGAACTTTTTTTTGAAAATGATGAACTTTTTTAAAACTGATGACTTTTTCTCAATATTTGTGAACTATTTTTGAAAATTGATGAACTTTTTTCAAATCCGTGAACTTTTTTCTCAATATTTGTGAACTAATTTTGAAACTTGATGAACTTTTTTAAAATCCGATGAACTTTTTTCTCAAAATCGTGAACTTTTTTCAAATCAATGATTTCATTTGTGATTCATGAAATTTTTTCGAAATGGTTTCAAATAGTTGAAAATTCAAACACTACAGTAAATAGATGTGTAATAAATTGCGCGCGTATAGATGTTGTTAAACAGTTCGCCCTGTTTTTGTTCACTAGCAGGTAGCTAGGCCAGGTGGTTAGCTTTCCGTGAACGTGTTTGTGAGGGCGTGTGTTCGATCCACTGCGAGACCTATGTTTGCCGGTTTTTTCGCGCTACCCAGGAGCGAGCAAACTTCGCCTGCATAGAAATTCGTTGGGCCGGCCCAGTACTATCGCCTGCGGGCGCCAGTAAGCCGTTAGGAGCTCCCAACCAGTGCGGCCATGGGCCTTTTGGTGTGCAAGCACATCACACATAAAAAAAAGCTCTACATCTCACCCCCACGCATTGAACCGAGTGTGATGAACTCATGCCTCATGGCGCATAATTACTTTTTTTAGTGGATAGTGCATAATTACTTGCTTGGGTTGATTCATCAACACGGTGCATGCATTAACTGCACATTTTTTTGATTTTTTTCCAGAATTTTTCCTTTAGAATTTGTTTGGCTAGTTGGACTAAGAAAAACTTTTCGGATTTTTTGAAATGACCATGATGATATGCATAGAAATTATGAAAATAATCAGCAAAGCACGCAAAATATACTTTTTTTTTCATGAGCGGACAATTTACATTTATGTTTTTATACTCATGTAAAACTAACAAATGTTGTTCGGAATTCGCCGTTCAGCCAACATTCGTGTGTAAAATTGTGAATTCCATGTTGACCAGTTGGGCCGAAATCACTGTTCTGGCCTTATCAGCAAACTTTATCACAAACTAAACTCGACATGAAAGTATTTCACGATCTGACCCCTTTACCAACGCCACAGCCCGTGGCGTTTCTGCCCAACTTAGAAACGCCGAGCTAGCCTACGTTCCTGCCCAACTTAGAAACGCCGAACTATGTCGCGTTGTTGCCCCTGGCTGTTGAATATATGAGCAAACTAGTAATTTGTACGTGCTTCACACGTCAGATTATTATTTATAAACCATTAAAATAAAAATTTAAACATCTATATTATGCTTAAATTTATCATGTAATTCAAAAGAAGATTTATGTTTTCTAATGGGAACTCCTTTAAACTTTTATATAATTCGCATCAACACACAATGGTGCAACATCGTTCTTTATGAAGAATGGTTGAGCAGGGCCTCGTTTTACTTTCACTAAGAAATTTTATTGACATGTGTCATGAAATATAGTTTCGCACATTCAAATTAATTAATTTCCAACTTTGCATTTTCCTCCTTCTACCACCATTAAGTCAGTTTTTTCAAAAATATATATTTCTTTTTTGGTCATAATCTCAATCTTTTTACTGGTTTCATAATCTCTATTTCAGTCTTGTGTCCTTCAGATCACTGTGTGTTTGAAACAACTTATGAAAATATTTTTAAAAAGTCAAAAAAAAATTTCAAGTCTAAATTTTATATGAATTGTTTGAACATTTCTATCTATAGCACATAACAGGAGGTTAGCTCAGCAGATTAGTTTGACATATACTCTTTCCTATAGAGTAAAAGTGAGAAATGCTTCCATGCATGCATTCAAAGGGTAAACCGCTATGGAGTACTCCCTCCGTTCCTAAATGTAAGTCTTTTTAGAGATTCCACTATAAACTACATACAAATGTATATAGACATATTTTAGAGTGTAGATTATATCTGGCCATACCTCGGGCCGGGCCGGGCCTAGCCAAGCCCGACGAAAAAAATCTAGGCCCGAGCCTGGCCCGGCCCGGCCATCGGGCCTGTTTTTTGGGCCCGAGCCCGGCCCGAACATGTAAAAGCCCGTCGGGCTTCGGGCCGGCCCGGCCCGACCTTCAGAGAAATGAAAAAACGATGGGCCCGGCCCGGCCTTCGGGCTCAAATTCTAGGCCCGAGCCCGGTCCGAGGGCTTTTTCGGGCCGGGCTTCCCATGGCCAGGTCTAGTGTAGATTCACTCATTTTGTTTCGTATGTAGTTCATAGTGTATTCTCTAAAAAGACTTATATTTAGAAACGGAGGGAGTAGTATACTGTACTATTGTCGGTTGCCAGACTGTATACACACCGCACCGAGATACTTCTAGCCTGTACTGGAATTTACAACGTCACCAGTTCACAACAGATAACCAGATCCTCACGTAAAAGTTCTGAAGCCTTGGGAACAGGTGGACAGTAGTAACTTTGCTACAGCCACACAATCCTGCTCCCTCTCCTTGGCTACCTGAGTTGAGGCCTTGCAGGCACGCCATAATGTCCTAGATTTCTCCAGAGTAAAGTACAATGACACTGTTGATGCGAATCCCTTCGCTCTAGGCCATTGGATTAACACTCATCAACGGCTGAAATTCATTCTTAGGTTTAGGGTTCAAAATTTCAAAACTCATACACTATATAGTAGTATAGTATAGATATAGATATAGATTACTACGAGTTTTAATCCTAATAAATAGAAGATAAATCATGACAGCATTAGCAGAGATTAAACTAATCATGCGAACTAGCATAGTAGATGAACATATCACATCTAGGGCACATACTACAAACATGAATTCTACCACGATCTCGAACAAGAAGGATAGAATCACATACGGTGCAGCGGGAGCAGCACCGCCGCGTTGATGTTGTCGCCCATGTCATTGAGGACAAGGTTGCCGAGGTCGGGGAAGAAGTCGTCGTTGGCGAAGTCGTCGCTGCCAGCAGTCGCGCGAGTGTGCTCCCCAAAAACCTGATCACCCCTCTCCCGTACAGGATCATGAGAGGCGGGGTTTCAGAGGCCTGCTATCCCTTCTCGAGGTGCACGCCGAAATGAGGGGTGGAGAAGACTTGCGTGGCGGCACAGTGATCTGGAACGATGGTGCGAAACCATATGAAGTGGCGGCGGCTAGGGTAGACGTCTGACTGACTATATAGTGCGGGCCGGGTAGGTCGTGGGAGTAAACCCCATGTCCGAGTCGTCACGATCCAAAAGAATCGTAAACGGTTCGGTAATTAACGCATCCGTTAATTATTAATTAATGACTCATTATTTTTTCTCGAGCAAAAATATAGACAATGTGCATAGCTCTGTCCTCAGCTCGGCTCAATCCCGCAACCCGCGGCGCGCCGTGACGAGGCTTGGCGTGGCGAGGCGAGCGAGGAGGAGGAGCGCGTGTGTAGGTCTCCTTTTCTCATGCTCATACAAGTGATAGAAGAGCTCATCTTATAAAGAGGTGCAAGTCTCACTCAACTTTTCACTACTAGAAAAAGGGCTATAGATGGGATTGACACTAATGGCGCACCAGACAAGCGGTGCGCCATTAGTATATACTAATGGCGCACCACCTTCTGATACGCCATTAGAGTTGAAACTACTAATGACGCACCTGGCCCAAGGTGCGCCATTAGTATCAATTTTTTTTGAACTAGTGCGCCTGTCCAAACATACTAATGGCGCATCCAGACGCAGTGCGCCATTACTAGTTGTAACTAGTAATGGCGCACTTGTCGGAAAGTGCGCCACTAATGTTGTTTTTTTAATTATATTTTTTATTCCTTTTTTTGCAAAACTACTAATGACGCACTGTTCCACCGTGCGCCATTACTAGTTTAAACTAGTAATGGCGCACTGTGGAACAGTGCGCCATTAGTATGTTTTTTTGCGAAACTTCTAATGGCGCACCACTAGAAGGTGCGCCATTAGTAACCTGGATTACTAATGGCGCATTTAGAGTTGGTGCGCCATTAGTAAGTGGGCAGCAACAAGATATTTTGGACAGCCTCTCCTACCCACACTCACTTTCTCCCCACTTCATTCTCTCCACCGCCTCCTCCTTGTCTCGGGTGCCTCCTCTTTTTCACCTCATTTCCACCATAGATTCATTCAAATTAAGTGGTTAAATTACCTTGTTTTGATAGGTAAGTAAGGGGGGAAGCTATATTTATGTTGTTCTCCCTACAACAATGTGCACATGCACTTTTTATGGCCTAGCTAGATCTATGTATGTTCGTGGTGTTGCATATGTTTGTGGTGTTGCATATGTGTTTGTGTTTGGAGGTGTACCGGTATTTAAAATGCGATAGTTGCCAATATTTTGCCGGAATGTTGATTCATTTCCGTTTCGGCGAGAATTTTGGCATTAAGCATTCTTTTTTCCTATTTTTAAGGAAAGTCATGCCAAATTTTTTCTTGGTTCTAAAATATCGTTTGACTCTACCCCGCAGGCGACCATGGTCCGCACGATGACCGAAGGCATCGTGAATAGGTTTTTGAGGTCCGCGAAGGCCGACATGCTTCAAAAGAACGAGACGGAGATAAGATGTCCGTGTCGAAGATGCAAGCTGAAGAGCCTTATTGCGGACCCGGATTCCGGGCAGGTGCGGGACCACCTGCTCTTGCGTGGTTTCATGGATGGCTATCGGTGGCAAGGTGATGAAGATGACTACGAAGTCGTCCATGGGGGCCGGGCAAGAAATGAGGAAGGGCAGCAAGACAACCACCGCGGCTCGGGCGGGCGAGAAGACGAAGAATCCCCAGGAGATGATCACGACGGTGATGCTGTACACAGTCATCATGTAGAAGATGCAGGACATGATGATGAGGAAGATGCCGGAGCAGACGACGGGCATGATCATGAAGATGATGATGCCGGCGGAGCAGACAACGCTGGACCATCGATGGGCTGCGTGCAGGACCCTCATATTCAAGAGCTGCTTCTCAAGCAAACGGATAACGCAAGAGCTGCCGCCCGAGAGAAAGCCAAGATGGATCAACTTGAGTTAGACGCGGTTACTCCATTGTATGAAGGATGCAGGCCCGAGGATACCCGCCTGAAAGTAACGCTCATGGCTCTAGAGATGAAGGCAAAACACAAAATGACCGACGCATGCTTCGACGAGAACATGTCATTCTGGCACGAACGTCTTCCCAAGGGGAACAAGTGCCCGACCAGTTTGGAGGAGGCGAAGAAAATTGTGTGTCCTCTGGATTTACCGCACGTGAAATACCATGTGTGCATGAACAATTGCATCATTTATCGGGACGAGCACGCGGAGTCTACCATATGTCCGGTGTGCAGCGTCACTCGATACACGAAGAGGAAGAAAGCTCCTCGAAAAGTGGTGTGGTACTTTCCGATCACTCCTCGTCTGCAGCGGTATTTCGCGGACCCTAAGGTAGCAAAGCTCCTGCGTTGGCACGCGGATAGGGAGGAGAAGAAGCAAGAAGATGATGCAAATGATCCGGAGATAGATAAAAAAGACAAGATGCTGAGTCACCCTAAGGATGCGAGCCAGTGGCAAGCGTTGAACTGCGAAGACCTAGAATTTGGGAACGATCCAAGGAACATCGTGCTGGGCGCGAGCACCGATGGAGTCAATCCGTTTGGCAGCCAGAGAAGCACACATAGCACCTGGCCTGTGTTTGTGTGGATGTACAACCTTCCCCCCTGGTTGTGCATGAAGAGGAAGTACATTCACATGAGTATGCTAATTGAAGGACCGAAACAACCAGGGAACGACATCAATCTGTATCTGGGGCTGCTGAAAGAGGAGCTTGACACGCTGTGGAAAACGCCAGCTAATACGTGGGACGCCGCAGAGAAAGAATATTTCCCTATGAGAGCCGCACTGCTCACGACGGTGCATGACTATCTCGGTTACGGATATCTCGCGGGGCAGGTAGTCCACGGATTTTCTGGATGCGTAAGATGCATGGATGACACAACGTATCACCAGCTAGATAGAGATCCCGGGTCTTCGAAAACCGTGTTCATGGGACATCGAAGGTGGCTTCGCGACGAGGACCCGTGGAGGAAACGCAAGGATCTGTTCGATGGTGAAACCGAACCCCGAAAACGCCCGTGTACGAGGAGCGGTGAGGAAATAGACAAGCTGTTGAAAAATTGGAAAGACTGCCCACTGCCGGGAAAGAAGCAAAAGGCGCCAGAGCCGGGAAAGAAGCGAAAGGCGCCAGAGCCGCTGCTGAAGGTATGGAAAACGAGGTCTGTTTTCTGGGACTTGCCGTACTGGAAGATCCACCGTGTGCCTCACAACCTTGATGTCATGCATATCACGAAGAACGTGTGCGAGAGTCTGCTTGGTACCCTGCTCAACATGCCAGAGAGGACCAAAGATGGGCCGAAAGCAAGGGCAGACTTGAAATCAATGGGCATCAGGCAGGAGCTTCACGCTAATGATGATGATGATGATGATGATGATGATGATGAGGCGAAGCAGGACACAGAAAGTCGTCGCAAAGGCAAAAAGGCCAAGAAGACCGGAAATGACTACCCTCCCGCGTGCTTCACTCTAAGTCAGGAGGAGATCGAGCAGTTTTTCACCTGCCTCCTAGGAGTAAAACTTCCTTACGGTTACGCGGGGAAGATAAGCAAATACCTAGACCCAGCGAAGCAGAAGTTCAGTGGGATGAAGTCTCACGACTATCAGGTGCTGATGACGCAGATACTTCTAGTTGCAATCCGTGGGATCATGGACGCGCACGTCCGTGAAACGCTATTTGGCCTATGCAACTTTTTCGACGTCATCTCTCGGAAGTCGATTGGCGTGAGGCAACTCAGAAGGCTACAGGAAGAGATCGTGGTGATACTATGCGAGCTTGAGATGTACTTCCCGCCCGCATTCTTCGACGTTATGGTGCATCTGCTGGTCCATATAGTGGAGGATATCATCCAACTCGGGCCGACGTTCCTGCACAGCAGGATGCCGTTCGAAAGGATGAATGGTGTCATCAAAGGACACGTTCGTAACATGTCACGTCCAGAGGGAAGTATAGCCAGGGGCTTTTTGACCGAAGAGTGCATCTCCTACTACACGAATTATCTAGGCATCGAGAACCCCGTTTGTCTGCCCGTAAACAGGCACCTCGGCAGGCTCGCTGGATGGGGTCACCGTGAGGGTCGCCGCGAAATGCATGTCGACTTAGAGGGTCGACTCGCCGACTTTGAAAGAGCAAACCTAGTCGCGCTACAACACATAGACGTGGTCAATCCTTGGGTGGTAGAGCACAAAACCTTTATTAAGAAGACGTACAATGACCGAGGCCAACAGAGGACAGACAGAGATATAATCAAAGAGCACAACTCATGTTTCACGCGTTGGTTCAAGCAGAAGCTTCTGTCGTACCCTTTACATGAGGATTCTTCCGCGGAAGAACAACTCATATTCGCCTTGTCACAGGGCGCCAAGCACAACCTGATGACCTATGAGGCGTACGATATCAACAGCTACACATTCTACACCAAGGCCAAGGACATGAAGAGCGATGGTTATCAGAACTCCGGGGTAACGATGGAATCCTACACCGGTAACGACAAGGACAGATACTACCGAAGGATCAAGGAGATCTGGGAGCTGAGCTACGCTGGAGAGAAGGTCCCGATGTTCCGTGTCAGATGGGCGAAGAGCGTCCTAAAAGAAGACCGGTATTTCACCACCATGGTTATACCCGAATCCAAATCCAAGACCGCGGGCGCAAACGTCACCGCGAAAAATGAGCCATGGGTACTGGCTTCCCAAGTGGACCAATGCTTCTTCATTACCGACCCGTCAAAGCCCAGTCGTGTTGTCGTGAGGAGAGGCAAAAGGAAGATCATCGGAATGGATGGAGTAGCCAATGAGCAAGACTTCGACAAGTACGGCGACCCGAGGATCGAACATGACGACGATGATGAAGTAGCAGCATACACCACAAGAAGAAGCAGGACCACCCTACCTAAAGGACGTCCCTTCCACAGAAGAACTCCATTTGCGAAAAAGAAGGGCAAGAAGATTGTGAACAGATAGCTAGCTGAGATTGATTGTATTTAAATCGATCCTTCATTTCTTGATTGTATTTCATGGGCACTTTTTGAACTATCATGAATATTTTTAAATTTCATGGACACTCGATCTCGATCCCCCTCCATCTCGATCACTATCCCACCTCGCCAGATCCAGTCCCCCTCGCCGCCGAGCACCCCCCGGTCCATCGGCCGCCGCCGCCGACCCCCCGCACCCTCGATTCCCCTACTCAACCGCCGCCACCGACCCCCCGCACCCCTCCCCTACTCAACCGCCGCCGCCAACCCCCCGCACCCCGCGCACCCTCCCCCGCTCCACCGACATTACTGTTTGATGATATTTTTAAGAAAATTATTACTGTCTTATAAAAAAATATTACTGTTATGATTTAAACAAGTTTGAACATATTTAAACACAAATAAGTATCAAACAGCATTTTAAATGCATAAAAAAATTGTGGAGCCTGGGAATCGAACCCAGGACCTCCTGGTGTGAGAACTGGCTGCTGACCAGTCGAGCTAGTAGAGGGAACTTGGTGTGGATCAGGTCAGGTGGAAGATAACCTGTTGGCTCGAGCAGAAATCAAAAAAAAATACTAATGGCGCACCAGGGTGAGGTTCGCCATTAGTATGGATGTACTTATGGTGCACCGAGGGATGGTGCGCCATTAGTATTGTGCCGCCCCCATCCATATTTCCTCCCCGGCCCAAACCTATCCCCTCTCTCTCCCTCGCCCTCGCCCTCGATCCCCTTCCCCTCTCCTCTCCCAATGCTGCTGCCCTGCCGCCTCGACGCCGCCCCGATGCCGCGACGCCGCCCCGTCATCCTCGTCTCCGCCCCGACGCCCCGACGCCGCGACGCCGCCCTCTCCTCTCCCGACGCCGCCGCCCCGCCGCCCCGTCGTCCTTGTCTCCTTGGCGCCGCTCTCCCCGTCGCCCCACCTCGTTGGACGCCATCGCCCCGCTGCCCTCGTCGCCGGTGGCCCGGACGCCGCCCCGTCCACACCACCGTCGCCGGAGCACCACCACCACCCGGACCTCGTCGCCCCACCTCGTCGCCCCGTCCACACCACCGCCCCCGTGAGGTCCCCCTCCTCCTCTCCCCCTCTCCCCCTCGCATTCAGATTCAGTCACGATAATAGTTCATCAAGTTTTTAGTTCTGGAACCTATAACGTGGGCGGAATTAACTTTGGATTTTCTGCATTTAACTAAAAAACCCATAAAAAGTACATTTCATTATTGAATAAAATGAAATGGCAGTTTATTTAGAAATTTGGAGCAGTTGTTCTATGGTTTTTTTAGCACAAAAAGTCTGATTATATAAGCAAAAACAATTGTTAGCTTTTAGATGTTGTGGTGGTTCACTTGGGGGTATGTGTAGCAGTTAGCAAAATAGAGGACTAAAGTGCTCTGTTTGGCAAACCAGTGCATGCATGCCTTTTTTCTTCTTCATTTTTTTTCAATGACGACGAATGCTGGCAACTCGACAACAGCTAGCTGGCATGACTGTTTTTATTAGGCAGGACAGTGCAGTAGTTGATGTATCTTGGGTTGATTATAAAGTTGCTTGGGTTTAATATTACCCAGCATGATGATGTATCAATGTAGCGTTAGCATATGATCCAAGTGCTAGTACTGCTAGTAAATAGCTAATATAGTTAATGAAGAAGAAAAAAAACTGCTAGTACAGTTAATGAAGAAGAAAAATATGTGTTCTGAAACACTGAGAGCAGAAACACTTACTACATACATATGCTCAAGAAACACTTACTAACAGAAAAGGTTTTGACTTGAAATGTTAATAGCACAGAGAGCACCACAAGTTAAACACCTCAATCTGTTAGTATTTTTCTGCATTTTCTCACATTCTTCTTGTACCTGATCCAGTATTGCTTGTAGTGGTTTGTCCAAAATGTTGAATGATACTGCTTGGAGATGCATATATTGTTTCACCTCTTCACATGCTAATGTATTTTCCATGTTGTGATGGAGGCCTTTTTTGCCTTGTCCACCCGAGAGGCCCTTTAGTTTGCTGGAATGTCGATTAACTTCCATTCCAGCAAATTCGGGTACTCCATATGTCCTATTTTCAGCAAAGGTCATGCTGAAATTTTCCGTGAATTTTAGCATGACTTTGCTAAAAATAGGACATATGGGGTACTTGTGACTAATGATGAAAGCTTAGGCTTTTAGGGTGCCTCGGCGTCGAAAAACCCTCAATGATAAAAGCTTAGCTTTTAGGATGCCTCGGTGTCGACAAACCCTAAATGATGAGACCATGATCTTGTTCCTTGACAATAACCAACTTTTTGACCAAACTTTGTTCCTATTTAGAGAGAAACATGGCCAACAATGATGAGGCCGGGGGTTCGGGCGGCAAGGCATTCTGGGAGCTGTCCCAGGAGATGGAGGAACAACCTCACTTGTATGAGGACTCCGCCTTCCCCACCGATCCTGAGACCACTGATGGTACCGCCGAGGATGACCCCACTGATGCCACCACTGATGGTGCCGCCGAGGATGCCACCACTGATGATGGCGGCGCATGCACAGATGGCAGCCAACCGAAGAGGCAACGGAAGGACCGGCGCCCGATCGTGCTCCTCACCCTCAAGGAGGAAGTTACTGAAGTGGACTCCGATGGGAATCCAATGGCGCCCGAACGAATAGTCAAGGGGTACTCGCTTTAGCTCGGGTGCATTCTCCGGAGCACCGTCTCGATCAACACCGAGAACCTGAGGCATCCTGACCGAGGGAATTTGCGCAACCTCCTCTTCATGAAGCTGCAGGAACGATACAAGTTCCCCGCTGAATTTGAAAACACAAGCCTCAAAGGGAATAAAGTGAACAATGCTGCCCTCAGGAAGATGAGCAAGGCCCTGTCTACTTGGAAAAGCAATGTGAAGAGAATGATCGAGAAGGATGAGAGTTATGATAAGATCAAGGAGAAAAATCCTTCGATCACCGAAGATGACTACAACGACTTCAAGATCAATTGCTCGAGCACCGCAAACTCCCAATCAAGTCAGTGGGGGAAAGAAATGCGGGAGCTGAACATAGGGGAACACACACTCGGTCCCGGCGGTTACAGAGTGGTGGAGCCTATATGGGACAAGGAGGAGGCGGACCGTGCCGAGCAAGGCCTACCGCCCCTCTTCGATAAATACGGTGACAAGCAGACCAGGAACTTTGTCAGGGCCCGGTACAAGAAGGACCCGAAAACAAAGGAGCTTACCACAGATCCGAAGACCAGGGTGCTTGAGCTTGTTCTGGTAAGGAATACACCCCCGCGTAATTAGCTCCATATGGTTGCATTCTAATTAGTGAAGCCAAATTTCTAAATGGTTCACATTCCTTCCGCAGGCGACTGAAAGCAGTAGCGCGGGGTCGACTAAGAGCAACCCTTGGGACACCACTCTAAATAGGGCGTTGAATGTAATGAAGAACAAGGATAAGCTCAGTAAGCCGACGTCAGCTGGTCGTGTGGCCGGCAAAGGCTTGTCGACAAAATGGTCGTCATACTATAACAATGGTGGGCGAAAGGAGAAAAAGACCAGCTCGGAAAGCCAGGCGCGCGAGGTTCAAGAACTCAAGGCACAGGTGGCGCGGATTTCGGAGATTGTCCAAGAGCAAGTGCAACAACAACTCGGAGTGACGATCACCGCCATTGTGCCTACCTTGATCGAGGGGTTGAGTGCGTGGATTGCGGGCGGCCAACAGGGGCCGCCCCCGATTCCTAGCTTCACAGCCAGCAACTCGCAGAATGCGATGGCGGGGCCATTGGTGCCTTTGGTGGAGGCGGCATTGGTGTCTCCGACGCCGACACGGGAGCTTAATGCACCCGGGTGTACGCCGACCGACACCTCTGCAGCAAGCGGCCCCTTCGTCAACTGCACGCCCGCCGTTGGCGGTGCCTCGACATTAGCCGAGCTCGACGCCATCATCACGGTAACTAATTAAGCCTCTCTCGGTCGAGGACTTCATCTCCTTGCCTTTGACTGGGCATCCCTGACACCCTACATGTTTTCGTAGGGCGCCGCCGGCGTTCCGTGCACTCTCCTGCACTTCGTGAACAACGAGTTGGTCGATGTCGCCAAGGGAAAAATCGTTCAACCGGGCAACCCCTTGTTCCACGGTACCTAGATGCAACCCAACTTGTTTAGGGTTCAACTGGTTCGGGTGCTACCAGTCTGCGATGAGTTGTTACCTCCGATTCGACCCGTCGGGGCCGACGATGATGACGTGATGACCCTCAGCGCCTGCCTGAGCTGGCCCCTGCTTTGGTCAAAGAGCCAGATTCGTTTGGGGGTGGGGGACACCACTCCAAAGACAACACCGCCAGTCGTGCCGGCGCCAAGTCGACCCCATGGCAAGACCGCCGCAACGGTGCCGGACATCCCTATGCCACTGGATCCAAACATGCATATGGCACAGGATCAGAACAACGACGACGACGATACATTTGGCAACGTCGATTAGTACTTTGCCGATCATGGGTACAATGGCGACTTCATGGGGCCTCCTTCTAAAGAACCCAACCCAACAAAAGACGTGCGCGATCTAGCTGGTACCGCGGAGAAGCCAAGTTGCAACAGGCGTCGTCTGCCGTTCAGCTCTCAGGAGACGCCTCCAGCTGCTGACTTCACCGAGCCTCAGATAGGCGAGGTGCGAAATATTATCAGCCCCAACACACTCAAGAAGGCGGTTTGTGAGCAAAACTCGGTCCCATTACAGGAGAAGAAGAAGGCACGCAAAAGAAAGACTAAGAAGGGTGCGAGCCAGCCGGCAACGATCCGTGCTCAGGACAGGCCACCTTCACCTAAGGATATCTCGAGGAGGGTGCATGTGGCGGGTAGGGCGATGCTACCGACAAATATGCTCAATGCTGCAACCGGTGCTATGCGGAGTCTGCATGACAGTGTTCTTTCTTTGGAGAAGCGGCATCTCAGAGAGAAGGATGTGGCATACCCGGTTTTCGCGGCCAAGGTGCCAGAGGGCAAGGGCTTTGTGGATAACTCCATCGGGCGTACAATCGTCCTACGGTTTGATGACATCCACGCTATGTTGAACCTTCATCCGCTGCACTACACCTTCGTTCGGCTATTTTCGCTGAGTATGGAGATGCGGATCATTCGCGACAAGACCCCGGACATCGTGATAGTCGACCCCTTCTACATGCGTGCCAAGATCTTGGGCAACGCTGGGGACCGGCAAGTCGCGAGTTCTTACCTCGAAGGCGTCATTCTGGCAAACCAAGATAAGGATAACTTCCTCATGCCTTACTTTCCCGAGTAAGTCCTCCCCTCAACCGGCCCGTAACATATGAATTCTTAGATTTCGATCGTTTTTCTTTTAACATTCCGTGTTTTCTGCAGTGACACACATTGCACGCTCATCCTTCTAAGCCCCAAATATTCCATGGCCACGTATTTCGACCCGGACCGTCAGTCGAACGTAGACTACACAAATGTCAAGAAGGTTCTTGATGATGTTCTCCCCGGCTACGCCAAATCTGGAGGCACCTTCACCAAGCCTATTCGTAAGTACGGCAAGCACGTGTTCTCCCACAATACGACGTTCTGCTGCGTCAAGCAGCCGCCTGGCGGTCAGAAGGGTGCCTACTACGCCATCCATCACATGCGGGCGATCGTACGGGACCATCATCAACTTCTGCTACCGAGTAAACTCAAAGATTGGGCAAAGAGCGTGTCGGCAATCCAGGACGCGGACATCAGACAAGAATTCTTTCGCATCCAGTCGGAGTTTGCGGAAATCATCCATCAAGATGTCCTTCGTACCTCGGGGCAGTTCTACCTCAGAAATCAACCGTCCAACAGTGACATCGACACAATGCTACAAATGCAGGCTGACAACGACCGTTATTTCATGACTCCCATGATAGACGGCGGCTTCATCCACGCTCCGGTCCCTTGAGTCGAGTCGAAAGCAGTGATGCTGTGTCTAGTTCTGAAACATCGATTGGCTCATGTTGTAATTAAACTTTAATGAACTTGTAGTATGTCTCTGTGGTTTCGAGAGTTGTTCAACTTATATGTAATCGATGCTATTAATGTCTTGCTTTTCTCTTCCGATCGTTCTGTTGCATACTTATATATTGCTTATGTATTGTCTGTGAATTGGTACTAACGTTTCATTTGGCTAGTGCATGCGATGCCGTCGTATGTCGTGTACAAGGGTAAGGTTCCCGGAGTCTACGACGACTGGGAGGAGTGTCGGAGACAGGTTCACCGATTCAGCGGTAACAGTTACAAAGGGTACACCACTAGGGCCGAGGCCGAATCTAGATACGCCCGCTATCTAGCGGGAGAGGGGAGGGAGCGTTGGAGGAACCGGATGAAGACGAGTTTCATCGTGATGATGCTCATCGTGATGACCGCAGCTCTCTTCTATGTGATGATAATTTAGATGATCGATATCGACTTGTAATATGAAGACAAACTCGCTACTCGCGGTCTCGAGACTTGTAATATAATGTTCTATCTTTGTTCGGTCTTTTCAATTCGGAGACTAATATGATGAATTGTATTCGGAGACTAATATGATGAATTGTATTCAAAGACTAATCTTCTATTGTATTCGATGAATCTGTTGTTGATGTGTGCTGTCTATATTTTGTCCAATTATACATTTTGTAACCTGTGCAAAAAACAGAAAATAAAAAAAATAAAAAAACCTAATATTCATACTAATGGCGCATCACATCACAGTGCGCCATTAGTATGCCAAAGGATACTAATGGCGCATCATTAAACAGTGCGCCATTAGTATGCCGAAGTTACTAATGGCGCATCTTGTTGTTGTGCGCCATTAGTATGCCAAAGCACCTGGGTATACATGGCCCCCTGGGAGGCATACTAATGGCGCACTGCTGTATATACTAATGGCGCATCTGAGGTCCGCCATTAGTATACCAGATACTAATGGCGCACCAGTGGTGCGCCATTAGTAAAATATACTAATGGCGTGGCACTAATGGCGCACCACTAATGCGCCATTAATGGCCAAATTAGGTGCGCCATTAGTAGGCCTTTTCCTAGTAGTGTCCATGGTGGGACTAAACTTTAGTCTCACTTACTTCACTCACATGTGTGCATGAATGGGACAAGAGAATTTCAGAATTTTAGTTGGGCTTTGAGCCAAAGGCCTACTAGCAAATTCCAACAATCCCCCATAAAGTCTCATTGGCACACCTCATCATTTAGTTCCAAAACATTGTTTATATACCGGTCCTTAGTGGAGACTGTGAAGTTGAACTTCCACTTAGAGTTTTATGCTACAATAGATCACAACTTGAATAGTGGATTATGACTTGAACTACAAGTTTTCTGCGAGACTAGTTTCACACAAATTCTTGACCGATACTGGGCTGCCACAAGGCTTCCCCGCGGGTGGAGCGTATATGTCATACTCCAGGGCCTTCAATGAATTTATTAGAGAACACCCAATTCTCACAGACTGCAATGTTAACAGTCAAATTCATATAGGTGTGTTCCTCAGGAGATGCTCTGCAGGACAACATCTCTGCTTACTCAAATAAGCCACTTGGGACACATTGAGATAAATATCAACCTGCCATGCAGATCAGGAGAGTATTGCATCTCCTCTCAGCTGACCAACAGATTGTCTCTCACTTCTACTTCATGGGATCTCCGATCACATAGAGTAGGTTACCACTATGGACAACTCATGCGGTGTGTCTCAAACCCATCTCCATCGATGCATTCTCTATCACATTACGTGATAGACCCTTTGTGAAGGGATCTGCCAAGTTTTTCGACGTTTGGATATAATCCAACGTAATAACTCCAGAGTTTCTCAATTTTCTGACAGATTTTAGTATCCTCTTCACATGCCTTGAGGACTTCATATTGTCCTTAGAACTGTTTATCTCGACGATCACAGTTCATTAGGATAGGGGGTATTGGTTTTTCAATCATAGGTAAGTCCATCAATAGCTCACGAAGCCACTTTGCTTCAACAGTTGCAGTGTCTAATGCTGTGAGTTCTGCTTTCATAGTTGACCTCGTTAAGATGGTCTGCTTGCAAGACTTCCAGGAAATAGTGCCACCACCAAGTGTAAAAACATAACCACTTGTAGCCTTAATCTCATCAGCATCAGATATCCAATTCGAGTCACTATAACCCTCCAGTACCCTTGGATACCCGGTGTAGTGAATCCCATAGCTCGTAGTGCCTTTCAAGTAGCGCATTACTCTCTCAAGCGCACGCCAATGATCATCTCCCGATTTTGACACAAACCGACTCAGCTTGCTCACAACAAAAGAGATGTCAAGCCTCGTGGCACTCGCCAAATACATAAGCGAGCCAATAATCTGAGAATACCTCAGTTGATCTATTTCAATTCATCGATTTTTTGTAAGCAACATACTAGCATCATATGGAGTTGGAGAAGGCATGCAGTCGCTATACCCAAAACGACTCAAGATCTTTTCCACATAGTGAGACTGAAGTAGTGTGATCCCACCATTCTCTACTCTCAGCAGCTTGATGTTCAAGATAACATCAGCTACTCCTAGATCCTCCATCTCAAAACAGCGAGATAAGAAATCCTTAACCTCCTTGCTTAGATCATGTTTGGTTCCAAAGATCAGTAGGTCATTGACATACAGACAAATAATAACTCCTTCGCCCCCACCATGACGATAGTACACACACTTGTTACCATCGTTTACTACAAAGCCGGCAGCAGTTAATGTTCTTTCGAACTTCTCATGCCACTCCTTAGGAGCTTGTTTAAGACCACATAAAAACTTTAATAACTTGCACACCTTTCCTTCCTGACCAGGTACTACAAAACCATCTGGTTGATCCATGTAAATTTCCTCCTTCAACTCTCCATTGAGGAAAGCAGTCTTAACGTCCATTTGATGAACGAGAAGACCATGTGAGGCAGCTAGTGATAGTAGCACCCGAATAGTGGTTAGTCTAGCCACGGGTGAGTAAGTATCAAAGAAGTCTTCACCTTCTTTCTGGGTATAACCCTTAGCCACAAGCCGTGCCTTGTACTTTTCAATTGTACCATCAGGTCTAAACTTTTTCTTGAACACCCACTTACATCCTACAGGTTTGCACCCATAAGGACGGTCAGTGATCTCCCAGGTTCCGTTAGCTAAGATGGAATCCATTTCGCTACGAACAACTTCCTTCCAATAATCAGCATTAGGAGATGCATAGGCTTCTGAGATAGTCCTGGGTGTGTCATCCACAAGGCACACAATGAAATCATTACCAAAGGACTTTGCAATCCTCTGTCTCTTACTCCTTACAAGAGTTTCATTGTCACCCTCAACAGGATTCTCAACGTGTTCCATCGCAATGGTGGGTTTGGTAATTACAGCGAATTCCTCACTAGATGGAGTAGGTATCTCTTGATTTGATGAACTCGACATATCCTTCATAGGAAATATGTCCTAAAATAAAGTTGCATCATTAGACTCCATAATCGTACCACCATGCATGTCGGATACCTCACATTTTATTATCAAAAATCTATAGCCAATGCTATGAAAAGCATAGCCTAGAAAACACAATCCACGGTTTTGGTCCAAGCTTGTGCTTCTTGGGAATTGGTATATTGACTTTTGCCAAACAACCCCAAGAACGTAGGTAAGATAGTTTCAACCTTTTCCTTTCCCATTCCTCAAATGGAGTCATGGTCTTATGCTTTGTGGGAACTCGGTTTAGGACCTTACATGCATTCATCAGCGCCTCCCCCACCATTCCTTGGAAAGACCCGCTGTGTCTAACATGGCGTTAACCAAATCAGTTAGAGTTCGATTCTTTCTTTCGGCCACCACATTAGACTGAGGTGAGTAGGAAGGCGTCCTCTCATGGATTATACCATGTTCCACACAAAACAAATAAAATTCATTGAAAAAATACTGTCCACCATGATCGGACCTTAGCCGTTTAATTTTCCGGTCAAGTTGGTTCTCCGCTTCAGCTTTGTAGTTTTTGAAGAAAGTTAAAGCCTCATCTTTTGATTTCAGAAGATACACATAACAATATCTAGTGGAGTCGTCAATCAACGTCATGAAATATCTGAAGGAAATATGCCCTAGAGGCAATAATAAAGTTATTATTTATTTCCTCATATCATGATAAATGTTTACTATTCATGCTAGAATTGTATTAACGAAAAACATAATACATGTGTTAATACATAGACAAACATAGTGTCACTAGTATGCCTCTACCTGACTAGCTCATTGATCAAAGATGGTTGTGTTTCCTAGCCATAGACATGAGTTGTCATTTGATTAACGGGATCAAATCATTAGGAGAATGATGTGATTGACTTGACCCATTCCGTTAGCTTAGCACTTGATCGTTTAGTATGTTGCTATTACTTTCTTCATGACTTATACATGTTCCTATGACTATGAGATTATGCAACTCCCGTTTACTGGAGGAACACTTTGTGTGCTACCAAACATCACAACGTAAATGGGTGATTATAAAGGAGCTCTACAGGTGTCTCCGAAGGTACATGTTGAGTTGGCGTATTTCGAGATTAGGATTTGTCACTTCGGTTGTCAGAGAGGTATCTCTAGGTCCTCTCGGTAATGCACATCACTATAAACCTTGCAAGCAATGTAGCTAATGATTTAGTTGCGGGATGATGCATTACGTAACGAGTAAAGAGACTTGCCGGTAATGAGATTGAACTAGGTATTGAGATACCGACGATCGAATCTTGGGTAAGTAACATACCGATGACAAAGGGAACAACGTATGTTGTTATGCGGTTTGACCGATAAAGATCTTCGTAGAATATGTAGGAGCCAATATGAGCATCCAGGTTCCGCTATTGGTTATTTACTGGAGACGTGTCTTGGTCATGTCTACATAGTTCTCGAACCCGTAGGGTCCGCACGCTTAAAGTTCGATGATGATCGATATTATGAGTTTTTGTGTTTTGATGTACCGAAGGTAGTTCGGAGTCCTGGATATGATCACGGACATGACGAGGAGTCTCGAAATGGTCAAGACATAAAGATCAATATATGGGATGACTATGTTCGGGCACTGGAAGTGTTTCGGGAGGTTTCAGACATATTACGGAGTACCGAGGGGTTACCGGAACCCCCCGGGGGGGTTTAGTGGGCCTCATGGGCCCTAGTGGAGAAGAGGAGGGGCGGCCAGGGTAGGCTGCGTGCCCCCTTCCCCTCTAGTCTGAATTGGACAAGGAGAGGGGGGCGCCCCCTTTCCTTCCCCTCCTCTCTCCCTTCCTTTCCCCCTCCTACTCCAACTAGGAAAAGAGGGAGTCCTACTCCTGGTGGGAGTAGGACTCCTCCTTGGCGCGCCCTCCTCCTGGCTGGCCGCCCCTCCCCCTGATCCTTTATATACGGGGGCAGGGGGGCACCTCTAGACACAACAATTGATCTCTTAGCCATGTGCGGTTCCCCCTCCACCATATTCCACCTCGGTAATATCATAGCAGTGCTTAGGCGAAGCCCTGCATCGGTAGCATCATCAACACCGTCATCACGCCGCCGTACTGACGAAAATCTCCCGCAAAGCTCTGCTGGATCGGAGTCCGTGGGACGTCATTGAGCTGAACGTGTGCTGAACTTGGAGGTGCCGTACGTTCGGTACTTGATCGGTCGGATCGTGAAGACGTACGACTACATCAACCATGTTGTGCTAACTCTTTCGCTTTCGGTCTACGAGGGTACATGGACAACACTCTCCTCTCTCGTTGCTACGCATCACCATGATCTTGCGTGTGCGTAGGATTTTTTTTGAAATTACTATGTTCCCCAACAATGGCATCCAAGCCTGGTTTTATGCGTAGATGTTATTTGCACGAGTAGAACACAAGTGAGTTGTGGGTGATACAAGTCATACTGCTTACCATCATGTCATACTTTGGTTCGGCAGTATTGTTGGATGAAGCGGCCCGGACTGACATTACGGGTACACTTACACGAGACTGGTTCTACTGATGTGCTTTGCACATAGGTGGCTGGCGGGTGTCAGTTTCTCCAACTTTAGTTGAACCGAGTGTGGCTACGCCCGGTCCTTGAGAAGGTTAAAACAACACTAACTTGATGAACTATTGTTGTGGTTTTGATGCGTAGGTAAGAACGGTTCTTGCTCAGCCCGTAGCAGCCACGTAAAACTTGCAACAACAATAGTTTTTGCAGGGCATGTCGTGATGTGATATGGTCAAGACATGATGCTAAATTTCATTGTATGAGATGATCATGTTTTGTAACAAAGTTATCGGCAACTGGCAGGAGCCATATGGTTGTCGCTTTATTGTATGCAATGCAATCGCCCTGTAATTGCTTTACTTTATCACTAAGAGGTAGCAATAGTCGTAGGAGCAATAGGTGGCAAAACGACAACGATGCTACGATGAAGATCAAGGTGTCGCGCCGGTGATGATGGTGATCATGATGGTGCTTCGGAGATGGTGATCACAAGCACAAGGTGATGATGGCCATATCATATCACTTATATCGATTGCATGTCATGTTTATCCTTTATGCATCTTATTTTGCTTTGATTGACGGTAGCATTATAAGATGACCTCTCACTAAATTTCAAGGTATAAGTGTTCTCCCTGAGTATGCATCGTTGCAAAAGTTCTTTGTGCTGAGACACCATGTGATGATCGGGTGTGATAGGCTCTACGTTCAAATACAACGGGTGTAAAACAGTTGCACACGTGGAATACTCAGGTTAAACCAGATGAGCCTAGCATATACAGATATGGCCTCGAAACACTGAGACCGAAAGGTCGAGCATGAATCATATAGTAGATATGATCAACATAGTGATGTTCACCATTGAAAACTACTCCATTTCACGTGATGATCGGACATGGTTTAGTTGATTTGGATCACGTGATCACTTAGATGATTAGAGGGATGTCTATCTAAGTGGGAGTTCTTAAGTAATATGATTAATTGAACTATAATTTATCATGAACTTAGTACCTGATAGTATTTTTTGCTTGTCTGTGTTATTGTAGATAGATGGCCCGTGCTGTTGTTCCGTTGAATTTTAATGCGTTGCTTGAGAAAGCTAAGTTGAAAAATGATGGTAGCAATTACACGGACTGGGTCCATAACTTGAGGATTATCCTCATTGCTGCACAGAAGAATTATGTCCTGGAAGCACCGCTGGGTGCCAGGCCTACTGTAGATGCAACTGATGACGTTAAGAACGTCTGGCATAGCAAAGCTGATGACTAATTGATAGTTCAGTGTGCCATGCTTTACAGCTTAGAACCGGGACTTCAACGACGTTTTGAACGTCATGGAGCATATGAGATGTTCCAGGAGTTGAAGTTAATATTTCAAGCAAATGCCCGGATTGAGAGATATGAAGTCTCCAATAAGTTCTATAGCTGCAAGATGGAGGAGAATAGTTCTGTCAGTGAACACATACTCAAAATGTCTAGGTATAATAATCACTTGATTGAACTGGGAGTTAATCTTCCCGATGATAGTGTCATTGACAGAATTCTTCAATCACTACCACCAAGCTACAAGAGCTTCATGATGAACTATAATATGCAAGGGATGAACAAGACTATTCCCGAGCTCTTCGCAATGCTAAAAGCTGCGGAGGTAGAAATCAAAAAGGAGCATCAAGTGTTGATGGTCAACAAGACCACCAGTTTCAAGAAAAAGGGTAAAGGGAAGAAGAAGGGGAACTTCAAGAAGAACGGCAAGCAAGTTACCGCTCAAGAGAAGAAACCTAAGTCTGGACCTAAACCTGAGACTGAGTGTTTTGCTACGTCTTGAGCTTGCGTTGGTTTTCCTTGAAGAGGAAAGGGTGATGCAACAATAGTAGCGTAAGTATTTCCCTCAGTTTTTGAGAACCAAGGTATCAATCCAGTCGGAGGCTTCTCAAAAGTCCCACGCACCTACACAAACAAACAAAGAACTCGCAACCAACACAATAAAGGGGTTGTCAATCCCTTCACGACCACTTGCGAAAGTGAGATCTGTTAGAGATAGTATGATAAGATAAATATATTTTTGGTATTTTATAATATAGATGCAAAATGTAAAGATGCAAATAAAAGTAGATTGAAAGCTTATATGATAAAAGATAGACCCGGGGGCCATAGGTTTCACTAGAGGCTTCTCTCAAGATAGCATAAGTATTACGGTGGGTGAACAAATTACTGTCGAGCAATTGATAGAAAAGTGAATAATTATGAGATTATCTAGGCATGATCATGTATATAGGCATCACGTCCGTGACAAGTAGACCGACTCCTGCCTGCATCTACTACTACTACTCCACACATCGACCGCTATCCAGCATGCATCTAGAGTATCAAGTTCGTAAGAACAGAGTAACGCATCAGAAAGATGACATGATGTAGAGGGATAAACTCATGCAATATGATATAAACCCCACCTTTTTATCCTCGATGGCAACAATACAATATGTGCCTTGCAACCCTTTCTGTCACTGGGTAAGGACACCGCAAGATTGAACCCAAAGCTAAGCACTTCTCCCATGGCAAGAAAGATCAATCTAGTAGGCCAAACCAAACTGATAATTCGAAGAGACTTGCAAAGATAACTCAATCATACATAAAAGAATTCAGAGGAGATTCAAATATTTCTCATAGATAAACTTGATCATAAACCCACAATTCATCGGATCTCGACAAACACACCGCAAAAGAGTTTACATCGAATAGATCTCCACAAGAGAGGGGGAGAACATTGTATTGAGATCCAAAAAGAGAGAAGAAGCCATCTAGCTAATAACTATGGACCCGAAGGTCTGTGGTAAACTACTCACAACTCATCGGAGGGGCTATGGTGTTGATGTAGAAGCCCTCCGTGGTCGATTCCCTCTCCGGCGAAGCGCGGGCAAAGGCTCCAAGATGGGATCTCGCGGATACAGAAGGTTACGGCGGAGGAAATTGTGTTTCGGTTACTCCCTGGATGTTTTCAAGGTAAGTAGGTATATATGGGAGGAAGAAGTACGTCGGTGGCCACTCGAGGGGCCCTGGAGACAGGGGGCGCCCCCTCCTATCTCCTGGCTGCCTCGTTTGTTGCTTGACTTGCACTCCATGTTCTCCGGATCATGTTCGTTCCAAAAATCACGCTCCCGAAGGTTTCATTCCGTTTGGACTCCGTTTGATATTCCTTTTCTTCGAAATACTGAAATAGGCAAAAAAAAACAGCAATACGGGCTTGGCCTCCGGTTAGTAGGTTAGTCCCAAAAATGATATAAATGTGTAAAATAAAGCCCATAAACATCCAAAAGGGGTAATATAATAGCATGTAACAATCAAAAATTATAGATACGTTGGAGACGTATCATGCTTCTACTGCAAAGGGACTGGTCACTGGAAGCGAAACTGCCCCAAGTATTTGGCGGATAAGAAGGATGGCAAGGTGAACAAAGGTATATGTGATATACATGTTATTGATGTGTACCTTACTAATGCTCGCAGTAGCACCTGGGTATTTGATACTGGTTCTGTTGCTAATATTTGCAACTCGAAACAGGGACTACGGATTAAGCGAAGATTGGCTAAGGACGAGGTGAAGATGCGCGTGGGAAATGGTTCCAAAGTCGATGTGATCGCGGTCGGCATGCTACCTCTACATCTACCTTCGGGATTAGTTTTAGACCTGAATAATTATTATTTGGTGCCAGCGTTAAGCATGAACATTATATCTAGATCTTGTTTGATGCGAGACGGTTATTCATTTAAATCAAAGAATAAAGGTTGTTCTATTTATATGAGTAATATCTTTTATGGTCATGCACCCTTGAAGAATGGTCTATTTTTATTGAATCTCGATAGTAGTGATACACATATTCATAATGTTGAAGCCAAAAGATGCAGAGTTGATAATGATAGTGCAACTTATTTGTGGCACTACCATTTGGGTCATATTGGTGTAAAGCGCATGAAGAAACTCCATAGTGATGGACTTTTGGAATCATTTTATTATGAATCACTTGGTACTTGCGAACCGTGCCTCATGGGCAAGATGACTTGCACGCCGTTCTCCGGAACTATGGAGCGAGCAACAGATTTATTGGAAATCATACATATTGATGTATGTGGTCCAATGAACATTGAGGCTCGCGGCGGGTATCGTTATTTTGTCACCTTCACAGATGATTTGAGCAGATATGGGTATATCTACTTGATGAAACATAAGTCTGAAACATTTGAAAAGTTCAAAGAATTTCAGAGTGAAGTTGAAAATCATCGTAACAAGAAAATAAAATTTCTTCGATCTGATTGTGGAGGAGAATATTTGAGTTACGAGTTTAGTCTACATTTGAAACAATCCAGAATAGTTTCGCAACTCACGCCACCCGAAACACCACAACGTAATGGTGTGTCCGAACGTCGTAATCGTACTTTACTAGATATGGTGCGATCAATGATGTCTCTTACTGATTTACCGCTATCGTTTTGGGGTTATGCTTTAGAGACGGCTGCATTCACGTTAAATAGGGCACCATCAAAATCTGTTGAGACGACGCCTTATGAACTGTGGTTTGGCAAGAAACCAAAGTTGTCATTTCTTAAAGTTTGGGGATGCGATGCTTATGTGAAAAAACTTCAACCTGATAAGCTGGAACCCAAATCGGAGAAATGTGTCTTCATAGGATACCCAAAGGAGACTATTAGGTACACCTTCTATCACAGATCCGAAGGTAAAACTTTTGTTGCTAAATTTGGATCCTTTTTAGAGAAGGAGTTTCTCTCAAAAGAAGTGAGTGGGAGGAAAGTAGAACTTGATGAGGTAACTGTACCTGCTCCCTTATTGGAAAGTTGTTCATCACAGAAACCGGTTCCTGTGACGCCTACACCAATTAGTGAGGAAGCTAATGATATTCATCATGAAACTTCAGATCAAGTTACTACCGAACCTCCTAGGTCAACCATAGTAAGATCCACACCAAAGTGGTATCGTAATCCTATTCTGGAGGTCATGTTACTTGTCCATGGCGAACCTACGAACTATGAGGAAGTGATGATGAG
The DNA here is from genome assembly GCA_963921465.1 of Triticum timopheevii. Lineage (NCBI taxonomy): Eukaryota > Viridiplantae > Streptophyta > Magnoliopsida > Poales > Poaceae > Triticum > Triticum timopheevii. The sequence goes on along the minus strand of OY997264.1, from coordinate 42,888,993 downwards.
CCCTGATTCCGCAAAATGGCTTGAGGCCATGAAATCTGAGATGGGATCCATGTATGAGAACAAAGTATGGACTTTGGTTGACTTGCCCGATGATCGGCAAGCCATCGAGAATAAATGGATCTTCAAGAAGAAGACTAACGCTGATGGTAATGTTACTGTCTACAAAGCTTGACTTGTTGCGAAAGGTTTTCGACAAGTTCAAGGGGTTGACTACGATGAGAATTTCTCATCCGTAGCAATGCTTAAGTCTATCTGAATCATGTTAGCAATTGCCGCATTTTATGATTATGAAATATGGCAAATGGATGTCAAAACTGCATTCCTGAATGGATTTCTAGAAAAAGAGTTGCATATGATGCAACCAGAAGGTTTTGTCGATCCAAAAGGTGCTAACAAAGTGTGCAAGCTCCAGCGATCCATTTATGGACTGGTGCAAGCCTCTCGGAGTTGGAATAAACGTTTTTATAGTGTGATCAAAGCATATGGTTTTATACAAACTTTTGGAGAAGCCTATATTTACAAGAAAGTGAGTGGGAGCTCTGTAGCATTTCTGATATTATATGGAGACGACATATTGTTGACTGGAAATGATATAGAATTTTTGGATAGCATAAAAGGATACTTGAATACAAGTTTTTCAGTGAAAGACCTCGGCGAAGCTGCTTATATATTGGGCATCTAGATCTATAGCGATAAATCAACACTTAATTGGACTTTCACAAAGCACATACCTTGATAAAGTTTTGAAAAAGTTCAAAATGGATCAAACAAACAAAGGGTTCTTGCCTGTATTACAAGGTGTGAAGTTGAGTCAGACTCAATGCCCGACCACTGCAGAAGATGGAGAGAAAATGAAAGATGTTCCCTATGCTTCGCCATAGGCTCTAACATGTATGCAATGCTGTGTACCAGACCTGATGTGTGCCTATCTATTAGCTTAGCAGGAAGGTAACAAAGTAATCCAGGAGTGGATCACTGGAAAACGGTCAAGAATATTTTGAAATACCTGAAAAGGACTAAGGATATGTTTCTCGTTTATGGAGGTGACAAAGAGCTAGTCGTAAATGGTTACGTCGATGCAAGCTTTGACACTGATCCGGGCGATTCTAAATCGCAAACCGTATACATGTTTATATTGAACGGTGGAGCTGTCAGTTGGTGCAGTTCTAAACAAAGCGTCGTGGCGGGATCTACATGTGAAGCAGAGTACATAGCTGCTTCGGAAGCAGCAAATGAAGGAGTCTGGATGAAGGAGTTCATATCCGATCTAGGTGTCATACCTAGTGCATTGGGTCCAATGAAAATCTTTTGTGACAATACTGGTGCAATTGCCTTGGCAAAGGAATCCAGATTTCACAAGAGAACCAAGCACATCAACAGACGCTTCAATTCCATCCAGGACCAAGTCCAGGTGGGAGACATAGAGATTTGCAAGATACATACGGATCTGAATGTTGCAGACCCGTTGACTAAGCCTCTTCCACAAGCAAAACATGATCAACACCAAGACTCCATGGATGTTAGAATCATTACTGTGTAATCTAGATTATTGACTCTAGTGAAAGTGGGAGACTGAAGGAAATATGCCCTAGAGGCAATAATAAAGTTATTATTATTTCCTCATATCATGATAAATGTTTATTATTCATTCTAGAATTGTATTAACTAGAAATATAATACATGTGAGAATACATAGACAAACATAGTGTCACTAGTATGCCTCTACCTGACTAGCTCGTTGATCAAAGATGGTTGTGTTTCCTAGCCATAGACATGAGTTGTCATTTGATTAACGGGATCACATCATTAGGAGAATGATGTGATTGACTTGACCCATTCTGTTAGCTTAGCACTTGATCGTTTAGTATGTTGCTATTGCTTTCTTCATGACTTATACATGTTCCTATGACTATGAGATTATGAAACTCCCGTTTACCGGAGGAACACTTTGCGTGCTACCAAACATCACAACATAACTGGGTGATTATAAAGGAGCTCTACAGGTGTCTCCGAAGGTACATGTTGAGTTGGCGTATTTTGAGATTAGGATTTGTCACTCCGGTTGTCAGAGAGGTATGTTTGGGCCCTCTCGGTAATGCACATCACTATAAGCCTTGCAAGCAATGTAGCTAATGAGTTAGTTGCGGGATGATGCATTACATAACGAGTAAAGAGACTTGCCGGTAGCGAGATTGAACTAGGTATTGAGATACCGACGATCGAATCTCGGGTAAGTAACATACCGATGACAAAGGGAACAACGTATGTTGTTATGCGGTTTGACTGATAAAGCTCTTTGTAGAATATGTAGGAGCCAATATGAGCATCCAGGTTCCGCTATTGGTTATTGACCGGAGACGTGTCTCGGTCATGTCTACATAGTTCTCAAACCCATAGGGTCCGCACGCTTAAAGTTCGGTGACGATCGGTATTATGAGTTTTTGTGTTTTGATGTACCGAAGGTAGTTCGGAGTCCCAGATATGATCACGGACATGACGAGGAGTCTCGAAATGGTCGAGACGTAAATATCGATATATTGGATGACTATGTTCGCGTTGGAAATATGCCCTAGAGGCAATAATAAAATGGTTATTATTATATTTCCTTGTTCATGATAATTGTCTATTATTCATGCTATAATTGTATTGACCAGAAACAGTAATACATGTGTGAATACGTAGACCACAACATGTCCCTAGTGAGCCTCTAGTTGACTAGCTTGTTGATCAACAGATGGTCATGGTTTCCTGACTATGGACATTGGATGTCATTGATAATGGGATCACATCATTAGGAGAATGATGTGATGGGCAAGATCCAATCCTAAGCATAGCACAATATCGTGTAGTTCGTTTGCTAAAGCTTTTCTAATGTCAAGTATCATTTCCTTAGACCATGAGATTGTGTAAATCCCGGATACCATAGGAGTGCTTTGGGTGTACCAAACGTCACAACGTAACTGGGTGACTATAAAGGTGCTCTGCAGGTATCTCCGAAAGTGTCTGTTGGGTTGGCACGAATCGAGACTGGGATTTGTCACTCCGTATGACGGAGAGGTATCTCTAGGCCCACTCGGTAATGCATCATCATAATGAGCTCAATGTGACTAAGTAGTTAGTCACGGGATCATGCATTACAGAACGAGTAAAGTGACTTGCCAGTAATGAGATTGAACGTGGTATTGGGATACCGACGATCGAATCTCGGGCAAGTAACGTACCGATTGACAAAGGGAATTGTATACGGGATTGGTTGAATCCTCGACATCGTGGTTCATCCGATGAGATCATCATGGAACATGTGGGAGCCAACATGGGTATCTAGATCCCGCTGTTGGTTATTGGCCAGAGAGTTGTCTCGGTCATGTCTGCATGATTCCCGAACCTGTAGGGTCTACACACTTAAGGTTCGATGATGCTAGTGTTATACGGAAGATTTGTATGTGATTACCGAATGTTGTTCGGAATCCCGGATGAGATCCCAGACGTCACGAGGAGTTCCGGAATGGTCCGGAGGTGAAGATTTATATATGGGAAGTCATCATACGGTCACCGGAAATATTCGGGGGTATACCGGTATTGTACCGGGACCACCGGAGGGGTTCCGGGGGTCCACCGGGAGGGTCCATCTGCCTCGGAGGGCCTTATGGGCTGTAGGTGGAAGGGGACCAGCCCCTAAGTGGGCTGGGCGCCATCCCCTAGGGCCCATGCGCCTAGGGTTGGTGGGGGGGGGGGAACCCTAAAGGGGGCGCCTCCCTTGCTTGGGGGGCAAGCCCCCTCCCCCTTGTCCGCCGCCGCCCCTCTAGATCTCATCTAGAGGGGCCGCCCCCCTTCCCCCTTCTCCCTATAAATAGAGGGGTGGAGGGAGGGCTACAGCACCACATCCAAGGCGCAGCCCCTCCCCTCCCCAACACGCTTCCTCCTCCGTGTGAGCTTGGCGAAGCCCTGCCGGAGAACTGCCACTCCATCACCACCACGCCGTCGTGCTACTTCTGGAGCCATCTTCCTCAACCTCTCCCCCTCCTTGCTGGATCAAGGTGCGGGAGACGTCACCGGGCTGCATGTGTGTTGAACGTGGAGGTGCCGTTGTTCGGCGCTTAGATCGGAATCTGCCGCAATTTGAATCGCTACTAGTATGACTCCTTCATCCGCGTTCTTGCAACGCCGCCGTCTCGCGATCTTCAAGGGTATGAAGATGCACTCCCCTCTCTCTCGTTGCTAGTTACTCCATAGATTGATCTTGGTGATGCGTAGAATTTTTTTAATTTCTGCAACGATCCCCAACAGTGGCATCATGAGCTAGGTCTATGCGTAGTTTCTATGCACGAGTAGAACACAAGTTTGTTGTGGGCGTCGATTTTGTCAATTTACTTGCCACTACTAGTCTTATCTTGTTTTGGCGGCATCGTGGGATGAAGCGGCCCAGACCGACCTTACACGTACTCTTACGTGAGACAGGTTCCATTGACTGACATGCACTAGTTGCATAAGGTGGCTAGCGGGTGTTTGTCTCTCCCACTTTAGTAAGATCGGATTCGATGAAAAGGGTCCTTATGAAGGGTAAATAGCAATTGGCATATCACGTTGTGGTTTTTGGCGTAGGTAAGAAACGTTCTTGCTACAAACCTGTAGCAGCCACGTAAAAAAAACTTGCAACAACAATTAGAGGACGTCTAACTTGTTTTTGCAGCATATGCCATGTGATGTGATATGGCCAAAAGGATGTGATGAATGAAATATATGTGATGTATGAGATTGATCATGCTCCTGTAATAGGAATCACGACCTGCATGTCGATGAGTATGACAACCGGCAGGAGCCATAGGAGTTGTCTTTATTTATTGTATGACCTGCGTGTCATTGAATAACACCATGTAATTACTTTACTTTATTGCTAAACCGTTAGCCATAGTAGTAGAAGTAATAGTTGGTGAGACAACTTCATGGAGACACGATGATGGAGATCATGGTGTCATGCCGGTGATGATGATGATCATGGCGCCCCGTGTTGGGGAACGTAGTAATTTCAAAAAATTTCCTACGCACACGCAAGATCATGGTGATGATATAGCAACGAGAGGGGACAGTGTTTGTCCACGTACCCTCGTAGACCGTGAGCGGAAGCGTTAGCACAACGCGGTTGATGTAGTCGTACGTCTTCACGATCCGACCGATCCAAGCACCGAACGTACGGAGCCTCCGAGTTCAGCACACGTTCAGCTCGATGATGATCTCCGGCCCTCAGATCCAGCAAAGGCTCCGGAGATGAGTTCCGTTAGCACGACGGCGTGGTGACGATGATGATGTTCTACCGGCGCAGGGCTTCGCCTAAACTCCGCGACGATATGACCGAGGTGGAATATGGTGGAAGGGGGCACCGCACATGGCTAAGGAAAGATCCGTAGATCAACTTGTGTGTCTATGGGGTGCCCCCCACCCCCGTATATAAAGGAGCCAAGGGGGAGGAGGCCGCCGGCCTAGGGGGCGCGCCAAGGGGGGGAGTCCTACTCCCACCGGGAGTAGGACTCCCCTTTTCCAAGTAGGAGTAGGAGATTAAGGGGAAAGAGGAGGAAGAGGGGAAGGAAAGGGGGGGGGGGGGGCGCCGCTCCCCTTCCCTTGTCCTATTCGGACTAGGAGGGGGAGGGGCGCGCGGCCCCCTCCTGGCTCCTTCCTCTTCTCCCTCTTGGCCCATGTAGGCCCATTAACCCCCCGGGGGGTTCTGATAACCTCCCGGTACTCCGGTAAAATGCCGATTTCACCCGGAACCATTCCGATGTCCAAACACAGGCTTCCAATATATCAATCTTTATGTCTCGACCATTCCGAGACTCCTTGTCATGTCCGTGATCACATCCGGGACTCCGAACAAACTTCGGTACATCAAAACTTATAAACTCATAATAAAACTGTCATCGAAACGTTAAGCGTGCGGACCCTACGGGTTCGAGAACTATGTAGACATGACCTAGAACCATTCTCGGTCAATAACCAATAGCGGGACCTGGATGTCCATATTGGTTCCTACATATTCTACGAAGATCTTTATCGGTCAAACCGCATAACAACATACGTTGTTCCCTTTGTCATCGGTATGTTACTTGCCCGAGATTCGATCGTCGGTATCCAATACCTAGTTCAATCTCGTTACCAGCAAGTCTCTTTACTCGTTCTGTAATACGTCATCTCACAACTAACTCATTAGTTATAATGCTTGCAAGGCTTAAGTGATGAGTATTACCGAGAGGGCCCAGAGATACCTCTCCGACAATCGGAGTGACAAAACCTAATCTCGAAATACGCCAACTCAACATGTACCTTCGGAGACACCTGTAGTACTCCTTTATAATCACCCAGTTACGTTGTGACGTTTGGTAGTACCCAAAGTGTTCCTCCGGTAAACGGGAGTTGCATAATTCTCATAGTTACAGGAACATGTATAAGTCATGAAGAAAGCAATAGCAAAATACTAAACGATCATGTGCTAAGCTAACGGGATGGGTCATGTCAATCACATCATTCTCCTAATGACGTAATCCCATTAATCAAATGACAACACATGTCTATGGTTAGGAAACATAACCATCTTTGATTAATGAGCTAGTCAAGTAGAGGCATACTAGTGACTATAGTTTTTTCTATGTATTCACACATGTATCATGTTTCCGGTTAATACAATTCTAGCATGAATAATAAACATTTATCATGATATAAGGAAATAAATAATAACTTTATTATTGCCTCTAGGGCATATTTCCTTCAGTCTCCCACTTGCACTAGAGTCAATGATCTAGATTACATAGTAATGATTCTAACACCCATGGAGTCTTGGTGCTGATCATGGTTTGCTCGTGAGAGAGGCTTAGTCAACGGGTCTACAACATTCAGATCCGTATGTATCTTGCAAATCTCTATGTCCCCCACTTGGACTTGGTCCCGAATGGAATTGAAGCGTCTCTTGATGTGCTTGGTCCTCTTGTGAAATCTGGATTCCTTTGCCAAGGCAATTGCACCAGTATTGTCACAGAAGATCTTCATTGGTCCCGATGCACTAGGTATGACACCTAGATCGGAAATGAACTCCTTCATGCAGACTCCTTCATTTGCTGCTTCAGAAGCAGCTATGTACTCCGCTTCACATGTAGATCCCGCCACGACGCTTTGTTTAGAACTGCACCAACTTACAGCTCCACCGTTTAATATAAACATGTATCCGGTTTGCGATTTAGAATCGTCCGGATCAGTGTCAAAGCTTGCATCGACGTAACCTCTTACGACTAGCTCTTTGTCACCTCCATATACGAGAAACATATCCTTAGTCCTTTTTAGGTATTTCAGGATGTTCTTGACCACTGTCCGGTGATCCACTCCTGGATTACTTTGGTACCTTCCTGCTAAGCTTATTGCTAAGCATACGTCAGGTCTGGTACACAGCATTGCATACATGATAGAGCCTATGGCTGAAGCATAGGGAACATCTTTCATTTTCTCTCTATCTTCTCCTGTGGTCGGGCATTGAGTTTGACTCAACTTCACACCTTGTAGCACATGCAAGAACCCTTTCTTTGCCTGATCCATTTTGAACTTTTTTAAAATTTTGTCAAGGTATGTGCTTTGTGAAAGTCCTATTAAGCGTCTTGATCTATCTCTATAGATCTTGATGCCCAATATATAAGCAGCTTCACCAAGGTCTTTCATTGAAAAACTTTTATTCAAGTATCCCTTTATGCTATCCAGAAATTCTATATCATTTCCAATTAACAATATGTCATCTACATATAAAACTAGAAATGCTACAGAGCTCCCACTCACTTTCTTGTAAATACAGGCTTCTCCAAAAGTCTGTATAAAACCATATGCTTTGATCACACTATCAAAGCGTTTATTCCAACTCCGAGATGCTTGCACCAGTCCATAAATGGAATGCTGGAGCTTGCACACTTTGTTAGCACCTTTTGGATCAACAAAACCTTCCGGCTGCATCATATACAACTCTTCTTCTAGAAATCCATTCAAGAATGCAGTCTTGACATCCATTTGCCAGATTTCATAATCATGAAATGCAGCAATGGCTAACATGATTAGGACAGACTTAAGCATCGCTACGGGTGAGAAAGTCTCATCGTAGTCAACCCCTTGAACTTGTCGAAAACCTTTTGCAACAAGTCGAGCTTTATAGACAGTTACATTACCATCAGCGTCAGTCTTCTTCTTAAAAATCCATTTATTCTCAATGGCTTGCCGATCATCGGGCAAGTCAACCAAAGTCCATACTTTGTTTTCATACATGGATCCCATCTCAGATTTCATGGCCTCAAGCCATTTTGCGGAATCTGGGCTCATCATCGCTTCCTCATAGTTCGCAGGTTCATCATGGTCAAGTAACATGACTTCCAGAATAGGATTACCGTACCACTCTGGTGCGGATCTTACTCTGGTAGACCTACGAGGTTCTGTAGAAACTTGATCTGAAGTTTCATGATCAACATCATGAGCTTCCTCACTAATTGGTGTAGTTATCACAGGAACCGGTTCTTGTGATGAACTACCTTCAAATAAGGGAGTAGATACAGTTATCTCATCAAGTTCTACTTTCCTCCCACTCACTTCTTTCGAGAGAAACTCCTTCTCTAGAAAGGATCCGAATTTAGCAACGAAAATTTTGCCCTCAGATCTGTGATAGAAGGTGTACCCAATAGTCTCTTTTGGGTATCCTATGAAGACACATTTCTCCGATTTGGGTTCGAGCTTATCTGGTTGAAGTTTCTTCACATAAGCATCGCAACCCCAAACTTTAAGAAACGACAACTTTGGTTTCTTGCCAAACCATAGTTCATAAGGCGTCGTCTCAACGGATTTTGATGGTGCCCTATTTAACGTGAATGCGGCCGTCTCTAAAGCATAACCCCAAAACGATAGCGGTAGATCAGTAAGAGACATCATAGATCGCACCATATCAAGTAAAGTACGATTACGACGTTCGGACACACCATTTCGTTGTGGTGTTCCAGGTGGCGTGAGTTGCGAGACTATCCCGCATTGTTTCAAGTGTAGACCAAACTCATAACCCAAATATTCTCCTCCACGATCAGATCGTAGAAACTTTATCTTCTTGTTACGATGATTTTCCACTTCACTCTGAAATTCTTTGAACTTTTCAAATGTTTCAGACTTGTGTTTCATTAAGTAGATATACCCATATCTGCTTAGATCATCTGTGAAGGTGAGAAAATAACGATATCCGCCACGAGCCTCAACATTCATTGGACCGCATACATCTGTATGTATGATTTCCAACAAATCTGTTGCTATCTCCATAGTACCGGAGAACGGCGTTTTAGTCATCTTGCCCATAAGGCACGGTTTGCAAGTACCAAGTGATTCATAATCAAGTGATTCTAAAAGCCCATCAGTATGGAGTTTCTTCATGCGCTTTACACCGATATGACCTAAACGGCAGTGCCACAAATAAGTTGCACTATCATTATCAACTCTGCATCTTTTGGTTTCAACACTGTGAATATGTGTATCACTACAATCGAGATTCAATAAAAATAGACCACTCTTCAAGGGTGCATGACCATAAAAGAAATTACTCATATAAATAGAACAACCATTATTCTCTGATTTAAATGAATAACCGTCTCGCATCAAACAAGATCCAGATATAATGTTCATGCTCAATGCTGGCACCAAATAACAATTATTTAGGTCTAATACTAATCCCGATGGTAGATGTAGAGGTAGCGTGCCGACCGCGATCACATCGACTTTGGAACCATTTCCCACGCGCATCGTCACCTCGTCCTTAGCTAATCTTCGCTTAATCCGTAGTCCCTGTTTCGAGTTACAAATATTAGCAACAGAACCAGTATCAAATACCCAGGTGCTACTGCGAGCATTAGTAAGGTACACATCAATAACATGTATATCACATATACCTTTGTTCACTTTGCCATCCTTCTTATCCGCCAAATACTTGGGGCAGTTCCGCTTCCAGTGTCCAGTCTACTTGCAGTAGAAGCACTCAGTTTCAGGCTTAGGTCCTGACTTGGGTTTCTTCTCTTGAGCAACAACTTGCTTGCCGTTCTTTTTGAAGTTCCCCTTCTTCTTCCCTTTGCCCTTCTTCTTGAAACTAGTGGTCTTGTTGACCATCAACACTTGATGCTCCTTCTTGATTTCTACCTCCGCGGCTTTCAGCATCGCGAAGAGCTCGGGAATAGTCTTGTTCATCCCTTGCATATTATAGTTCATCACGAAGCTCTTGTAGCTTGGTGGCAGTGATTGGAGAATTCTGTCAATGACACTATCATCAGGAAGATTAACTCCCAGTTGAATCAAGTGATTATTATACCCAGACATTTTGAGTATGTGTTCACTGACAGAACTATTCTCCTCCATCTTGCAGCTATAGAACTTATTGGAGACTTCATATCTCTCAATCCGGGCATATGCTTGAAATATTAACTTCAACTCCTGGAACATCTCATATGCTCCATGACGTTCAAAACGTCGTTGAAGGCCCGGTTCTAAGCCGTAAATCATGGCACACTGAACTATAGAGTAGTCATCGGCTTTGCTCTGCCAGACGTTCTTAACGTCGTCAGTTGCATCAGCAGCAGGCCTGGCACCCAGCGGTGCTTCCAGGACGTAACTTTTATGTGCAGCAATGAGGATAATCCTCAGGTTACGGACCCAGTCCGTGTAATTGCTACCATCATCTTTCAACTTTGCTTTCTCAAGGAGCGCATTAAAATTCAACGGAACAACAGCACGAGCCATCTATCTACAAACAAACATAGACAAGCAAGATACTATCAGGTACTAAGTTCATGATAAATTTAAGTTCAATTAATCATATTACTTAAGAACTCCCACTTAGAGAGACATCTCTCTAGTCATCTAAGTGATCACGTGATCCAAATCAACCAAACCATGTCCGATCATCACGTGAGATGGAGTAGTTTCAATGGTGAACATCGCTATGTTGATCATATCTACTATATGATTCACGCTCGACCTTTCGGTCTCCGTGTTCCGAGGCCATATCTGTATATGCTAGGCTCGTCAAGTATAACCTGAGTATTCCGCGTGTGCAACTGTTTTGCACCCGTTGTATTTGAACGTAGAGCCTATCACACCCGATCATCACGTGGTGTCTCAGCACGAAGAACTTTCGCAATGGTGCATACTCAGGGAGAACACTTCTTGATAATTAGTGAGAGATCATCTTAAAATGCTACCGTCAATCAAAGCAAGATAAGATGCATAAAGGATAAACATCACATGCAATCAATATAAGCGATATGATATGGCCATCATCATCTTGTGCTTGTGATCTCCATCTTCGAAGCACCGTCATGATCACCATCGTCACCGGCGCGACACCTTGATCTCCATCGTAGCATCGTTGTCATTACGCCATCTATTGCTTCTATGACTATTGCTACCGCTTAGTGATAAAGTAAAGCAATTACAGGGCGTTTGCATTTCATACAATAAAGCGACAACCATATGGCTCCTGCCAGTTGCCGATAACTTCGGTTACAAAACATGATCATCTCATACAATAAATTTTAGCATCACGTCTTGACCATATCACATCACAACATGCCCTGCAAAAACAAGTTAGACGTCCTCTACTTTGTTGTTGCAAATTTTACGTGGCTGCTACGGGCTTAGCAAGAACCGTTCTTACCTACGCATCAAAAACCACAACGATAGTTCGTCAAGTTGGTGCTGTTTTAACCTTCGCAAGGACCGGGCGTAACCACACTTGATTCAGCTAAAGTGAGAGAGACAGACACCCGCCAGCCACCTTTAAGCACGGGTGCTCGTAACGGTGAAACCAGTCTCGCGTAAGCGTACGCGTAATGTCGGTCCGGGCCGCTTCATCTCACAATACCGCCGAACCAAAGTATGACATGCTGGTAAGCAGTATGACTTGTATCGCCCACAACTCACTTGTGTTCTACTCGTGCATATAACATCAACGCATAAAACCTAGGCTCGGATGCCACTGTTGGGGAACGTAGTAATTTCAAAAAATTTCCTACGCACATGCAAGATCATGGTGATGATATAGCAACGAGAGGGGAGAGTGTTCGTCCACGTACCCTCGTAGACCGTAAGCTGAAGCGTTAGCACAACGCGGTTGATGTAGTCGTACGTCTTCACGATCCGACTGATCCAAGCACCGAACGTACGGAGCCTCCGAGTTCAGCACACGTTCAGCTCGATGACGATCTCCGGCCCTTCGATCCAGCAAAGGCTCCGGAGATGAGTTCCGTCAGCACGACGGCGTGGTGACGATGATGATGTTCTACCAGCGCAGGGCTTCGCCTAAACTCCGCGACGATATGACCGAGGTGGAATATGGTGGAAGGGGGCATCACACACGGCTAAGGAACGATCCGTAGATCAACTTGTGTGTCTATGGGGTGCCGCCCACCCCCGTATATAAAGGAGCCAAGGGGGAGGAGGCCGCCGGCCTAGGGGGCGCGCCAAGGGGGGGAGTCCGACTCCCACCGGGAGTAGGACTCCCCTTTTCCAAGTAGGAGTAGGAGAGAAAGGGGAAAGAGGAGGAAGAGGGGAAGGAAAGGGGGGGGGGCGCCGCCCCCCTTCCCTTGTCCTATTCGGACTAGGAGGGGGAGGGGCGCGCGGCCCCCTCCTGGCTCCTTCCTCTTCTCCCTCTTGGCCCATGTAGGCCCATTAACCCCCCGGGGGGTTCCGGTAACCTCCCGGTACTCCGGTAAAATGCCGATTTCACCCGGAACCATTCCGATGTCCAAACACAGGCTTCCAATATATCAATCTTTATGTCTCGACCATTCCGAGACTCCTTGTCATGTCCGTGATCACATCCGGGACTCCGAACAAACTTCGGTACATCAAAACTTATAAACTCATAATAAAACTGTCATCGAAACGTTAAGCGTGCGGACCCTACGGGTTCGGGAACTATGTAGACATGACCTAGAACCATTCTCGGTCAATAACCAATAGCGGGACCTGGATGTCCATATTGGTTCCTACATATTCTACGAAGATCTTTATCGGTCAAACCGCATAACAACATACGTTGTTCCCTTTGTCATCGGTATGTTACTTGCCCGAGATTCGATCGTCGGTATCCAATACCTAGTTCAATCTCGTTACCGGCAAGTCTCTTTACTCGTTCTGTAATACGTCATCTCACAACTAACTCATTAGTTATAATGCTTGCAAGGCTTAAGTGATGAGTATTACCGAGAGGGCCCAGAGATACCTCTCCGACAATCGGAGTGACAAAACCTAATCTCGAAATACGCCAACTCAACATGTACCTTCGGAGACACCTGTAGTACTCCTTTATAATCACCCAGTTACGTTGTGACGTTTGGTAGTACCCAAAGTGTTCCTCCGGTAAACGGGAGTTGCATAATTCTCATAGTTAAAGGAACATGTATAAGTCATGAAGAAAGCAATAGCAAAATACTAAACGATCATGTGCTAAGCTAACGGGATGGGTCATGTCAATCACATCATTCTCCTAATGATGTAATCCCATTAATCAAATGACAACACATGTTTATGGTTAGGAAACATAACCATCTTTGATTAATGAGCTAGTCAAGTAGAGGCATACTAGTGACTATAGTTTTTTCTATGTATTCACACATGTATCATGTTTCTGGTTAATACAATTCTAGCATGAATAATAAACATTTATCATGATATAAGGAAATAAATAATAACTTTATTATTGCCTCTAGGGCATATTTCCTTCACCCCGAAGATGGAGATCAAAAGGAGCAAAATGATACTGGCCATATCATGTCACTATTTGATTGCATGTGATGTTTATCATGTTTTGCATCTTATTTGCTTAGAACGACGGTAGCATAAATAAGACGATCCCTCATAAAATTTCAAGAAAGTGTTCCCCCTAACTGTGCACCGTTGTGAAAGTTCGTTGTTTCGAAGCATCACGTGATGATCGGGTGTGATAGATTCTAACGTTCGCATACAACGGGTGTAAGCCAGATTTACACATGCAAACACTTAGGTTGACTTGACGAGCCTAGCATGTACAGACATGGCCTCGGAACACAAGAGACCGAAAGGTCGAACATGAGTCGTATAGAAGATACGACCAGCATGAAGATGTTCACCGATGATGACTAGTCTGTCTCACGTGATGATTGAATACGACCTAGTTGACTCGGATCATGTATCACTTAGATGACTAGAGGGATGTCTATCTGAGTGGGAGTTCATTAAATAATTTGATTATATGAACTTAATTATCATGAACTTAGTCTAAAATCTTTGCAATATGTCTTGTAGATCAAATGGCCCACGCTAATGTTGCCCTCAACTTCAACGCATTCCTAGAGAAAACCAAGCTGAAAGACGAAGGTAGCAACTATACAGACTGGGTCCGTAACTTGAGGATCATCCTCATAGCTGCTGATAACCCACAAGTGTAGGGGATCGCAACAGCTTTCGAGGGTAGAGTATTCAAACCAAATTTATTGATTCAACACAAGGGGAGCCAAAGAATATTCTGAAGTATTAGCAGTTGAGTTGTCAATTCAACCACACCTGGATAACTTACTATCTGCAGCAAAGTATTTAGTAGCAAAGTAGTATGATAGTAATGGTAACAGTGGCAAGAGTAAAGATAATAGTTTTGTAGTAATTGTAACAGTAGCAATGGGAAAGTAAATAAGCGAAGCACAATATGTGAAAAGCTCGTAGGCATTGGATTGGTGATGGATAATTATGTCGGATGCGATTCCTCATGTAATAGCTATAACATAGGGTGACACAGAACTATCTCCAATTCATCAATGTAATGTAGGCATGTATTCCGAATATAGTCATACGTGCTTATGGAAAAGAACTTGCATGGCATCTTTTGTCCTACCCTCCCCTGGCAGCGGGGTCCTAGTGGAAACTAAGGGATATTAAGGCCTCCTTTTAATAGAGAACCGGAACAAAGCATTAGCACATAGTGAATACATGAACTCCTCAAACTATGGTCATCACCGAGAAGTATCCCGATTATTGTCACTTCGGGGTTGTCGGATCATAACACATAATAGGTGACTATAGACTTGCAAGATAGGATCAAGAACTCACATATATTCATGAAAATATAATAGGTTCAGATCTGAAATCATGGCACTCGGGCCCTAGTGACAAGCATTAAGCATAGCAAAGTCATAGCAACATCAATCTTAGAACATAGTGGATACTAGGGATCAAACCCTAACAAAACTAACTTGATTACATGGTAAATCTCATCCAACCCATCACCGTCCAGCAAGCCTACGATGGAATTACTCACGCACGATGGTAAGCATCATGAAATTGGTGATGGAGGATGGTTGATGATGACGACGACAACGAATCCCCCTCTCCGGAGCCCCAAACAGACTCCAGATCAGCCCTCCTAAGAGAGATTAGGGCTTGGCGGCGGCTCTGTATCGTAAAACGCGATGAAACTTTCTCTCCGATTTTTTTCTCCGCGAAACGGAATATATAGAGTTGGAGTTGAGGTCGGCGGAGCTCCAGGGGGCCCAGGAGATAGGGGGCGCGCCCAGGGGGGAGGGCGCGCCCCCACCCTCGTGGACAGGGTGTGGGCCCCCTGGCCTTCATCTTTTGCCAGTATTTATTATATTTTCCGAAAGTTAGCTCCATGGATTTTCAGGTTATTCCGAGAACGTTTGTTTTCTGCACAATAAACAACATCATGGCAGTTCTGCTGAAAACAGCGTCAGTCCGGGTTAGTTTCATTCAAATCATGCAAGTTAGAGTCCAAAACAAGGGCAAACGTGTTTGGAAAAGTAGATACGTTGGAGACGTATCAACTCCCCCAAGCTTAAGCCTTTGCTTGTCCTCAAGCAATTCAGTTGATAAACTGAAAGTGAGAAAGAAAAACTTTTACAAACTCTATTTGCTCTTGTTGTTGTAAATATGTAAAGCTAGCATTCAAGTTTTCAGCAAGTATTATGAACTAACCATACTCATAATAACACTTAGGTCTCACATTTACTCATATCAATGACATAATAAGCTAGCGAGCAATAATAATAAAACTCGGATGACAACACTTTCTCAAAACAATCATAATATGATATAACAAGATGGTATCTCGCTAGCCCTTTCTGAGACCGCAAAACATAAATGCAGAGCACCTTTAAAGATCAAGGACTGAGTAAACATTGTAATTCATGGTAAAAGAGATCCAGTCAAGTCATACCCAATATAAATCAATAGTAATACATGCAAATAACAGTGTGCTCTCCAGCGGGTGCTTTTTAATAAGAAGGTGACGACTCAACATAAAAGTAAATAGATAAGCCCTTCGCAGAGGGAAGCAGGGATTTGTAGAGGTGCCAGAGCTCGATTTTAAAATAGAGATAAATAACATTTTGAGCGGCATACTTTCACTATCAATGCAACAACTATGAGATGGCTATATCTTCCATACTGCATGCATTATAGGCAGTTCCCAAACAGAATGGTAAAAGTTTGTACTCCCCCACCACCAACATGCATCAATCCATGGCTTGCTCGAAACAACGGGTGCCTCCAACTAACAACAGCCCTGGGGGAGTTTTGTTTAATTATTTTTGATTTGCTTTGATCTTTTTGGATCATGGGACTGGGCATCCCGGTTACGGCCCTTTCTCGTGAGTGAGGAGTGGAGTCCACTCCTCTTGAGAATAACACACCTAGCATGGAAGATACAGGCAGCCCTAGTTGAAACATGAGCTGCTCGAGCATACAAAACATAATTTCATTTGAAGGTTTGGAGTTTGGCACATACATATTTACTTGGAACGGCAGGTAGATACCGCATATAGGAAGGTATGGTGGACTCATATGGAACAACTTTGGAGTTTAAGGAGTTTGGATGCACAAGCAGTATTCCCTCTTAGTACAGGTGAAGGCTAGCAAAAGACTGGGAAGCGACAACTAAGAGAGCGACAACAGTCATGAACATGCATTAAAATTAATTTACACCAAGTACAAGCATGAGTAGGATATAATCCACCATGAACATAAATATCGTGAAGGCTATGTTGATTTGTTTCAAATACATGCGTGAACATGTGACAAGTCGAGTCACTCAATTTATTCAAAGGAGGATACCATCCCATCATACCACATCATAATCATTCTAATAGCATGTTGGCACGCAAGGTAAACCATTATAACTCATAGCTAATTAAGCATGGCACAAGTAGCTATAATCTCTAAATGTCATTGCAAATATGTTTACTTCATAATAAGCTGAATCAGGAACGATGAACTCATCATATTTACAAAAACAAGAGAGGTCGAGTTCATACCAGCTTCTCTCATCTCAATCAGTCCATCATATATCGTCATTATTACCTTTCACTTGCACTTTCTAACGATGTGTATAATAATAATAGTGCACGTGTATTGGACTAAGCTGGAATCTGCAAGCATTCAACTCAAGAGAGAAGACAAAGTAATATGGGCTCTAAGTTAAATAAACAATCATGCATATGAGAGCCACTAAGCATTTTGAATATGGTCTTCTACTCTCGACCCCCAAAGGAAGGAAAAGAAATAAAACTATTTACACGGGAAAGCTCCCAACAAGTAAAAGAAGAACGAGAAATCTTTTTGGGTTTTCATTTTAATTACTACTACAAGCATGGAAAGTAAACTAACTATTTTTTTGGTTTTTCTTAAGGTTTATCAAACACACAAGAAGAAAGCTAGAAAAATAAATTAAACTAGCATGGATAATACAATGAAAGAGTATGAGCACCGACAACTAGAATAGTGTGTGAACATGAATGTAAAGTCGGTGAGAAATACGTACTTCCCCAAGCTTAGGCTTTTGGCCTAAGTTGGTCTAATTCCAAGGATAACCTGGCTGATATCCGTAATTGTAACTGGGGTCATACTGAGATGCAGCAGCAATTGCATCCCAAGCTGCGGCATGTTGGTGAGCCGCCTCCGCTCTCCCCTCGTGTTCAGCTGCCTCCTCCCTGGTAACAACATATCTTCGTTTTGCCTGGTAATCAAAAAGGAAAGGAGCAGGGAGAGTAACATGGACAGAGCTACGTCTGTCAAAGATTAGTCATGTTGACACCTGTTTTTGGCAAGATACAGATTGCAATGAAGATGGTCTCGAGTGAACGAGCTTTCAGCATGAAAAGATTCACATCGCCGAGTGGAACAACTTTGATGTTTCGGTTATATTCATTCAACCTTATCTTACGGACCGAAACTATAATCCGAGTGGCATAGTTCAATGTTCCGAGTGGTTTTTGGCCAATCACGTCTTCAAGATGACCCCGGATGAAGGAGCACTTTTAAGGAATTGTCTTTGTCTCGTCGAGACAATCGATTTTCATATATAAATTATCTCAATCCGAATTCATATGCAAAAGTTATAGTCAATACGGTCTGGACAGGTCAGAGACCAAAATATTACGCTTGACACCAGACACATGTTGATAAGTGTCTGATGCAATGCGTGAGCAATTCGGCCTTCAAGACGGCCTTGAATTGAAAAACCTTCAACACAGAAAAGTTTCATCTCGTCGAGCCGATCGATTTTCATATATAATTCGTCTCAATCCGAGGTCGTATGAGACTTGGAGAGACAAATCAAGATCAGGCTATGTTTTTGGTCGAGTGACAAACTTACCATCCGAGTGAAAACTCACCGGTCGAGTGAAAACCTACCGATCGAGTAAAAGGTCGAGTGAAAACCTACCGATCGAGTAAAAGGTCAAGTGAAAACCTACCGATCGAGTAAAAGGTCGAAAGCCTACCGATGAGTAAAAGGTCGAGTGAAAACCTACCGATCGAGTAAAAGGTCGAGTGGAAACCTACCGATCGAGTAAA
Organism: Triticum timopheevii; assembly: GCA_963921465.1. Lineage (NCBI taxonomy): Eukaryota > Viridiplantae > Streptophyta > Magnoliopsida > Poales > Poaceae > Triticum > Triticum timopheevii. The sequence goes on along the minus strand of OY997264.1, from coordinate 42,870,111 downwards.
AGGTCGAAAGCCTACCGATGAGTAAAAGGTCGAGTGAAAACCTACCGATCGAGTAAAAAGTCGAGTGAAAACCTACCGATCGAGTAAAAGGTCGATTGAGTAAAAGGTCGAGTGAAAATTGATCGATCAAGTAAAAGATTGTCTTCCGACTGAAAATGTGGTCATCATCCGAGTGAAAGATTGTCTTCCGAGTGAAAATATAGTCATCCGAGTGAAAAGGTCCAGTCGAGTGAAAGACTCTAATATCCGAGTGGATGAGCTCAAATCCGAGTGAAACTGAACATGTGCCCAAAAGTTTATCAAGATAATCTTGGATGAAGAAGTGTTCAATACAGAAGTTGTGCGTATCATCAAGACGGTAAACTTTGGTTTTGGAGTCATCGTCATCAGAGATAGTATATGACCTGCAAATTCACTACAACACTCAGATAATTCAGTCTACCGCAAGACCGAGTCCGACTGGAAGGTAAAAACGACCTCGAAAAGTATTCAAGATGGCTTTATTTGAAAAAGTGGTCAACAGGAGAGTTGTTCGTATCGTCGAGGCGCACAAGTTTGATGTTTGGGCCATCTTGATCGGAGGTCATATGGAGGCTCGGCGGTCTGCACAAGGAGGAAGACAGAAGTTGGGCCAGATTCAGACTGAATCCGAGTTGGAATAGAACTAGGACTCTAGGACGCGAATTGATGTAATTTTTCTTGTAAGGAAAGCCTAGATGAATCCTTTACTTGTACGGGAAGTCCAGCCGCCTCTTATATATGTTGGGGGTGACGGCCGATTGAACAACACCAATCGAACCAATCAATCTATTACACTTTTGTGTTCATCTATCTTTATCCCCTACCCTTGTATCTTTCTTTCTCGTTCTTCGTTCGTTCTTCGCATTGGAGGACAGCGATCCACGAGGCTCTAGGGGCGAGCAAATCGACCTAGGGCAGCCCATAGCCGCCGCGAGCCCTGACGGGGTCCCTCCCGGGCAAGTGGGGCTTCGGGTCTACAAAAGCGCCCGCCGACTGTCTTGCGTATCGCGCTGTCGGTCGGGTCTCCTTCGACGTGAGCTGCGGTGTATCACCCCCGGCGTCGAGGGTACACGTGACGTGTTCGTGTGCGAACACACTTTTTGGCGACTCCGCTGGGGATCGAAGCTTTGAACAGTTTCCAGCCTGTTCTTGCTACGAGGAGAGCATCATCAAGCGGCTGCAATCTACAACGGTAACATGTATCATCAATCTCCTTATGTAGATGCAAATAGCCATTATGTTGATGTTGCTAGATCTTTCAATGGACATGTCATGTCGGCTAGCCCTAACGAGCAAAGGCCGACTAGTTATTCCGTTGGAGAAACTTGGAATTTACAGAATTGCGACATGCAACCTACGAATCTGAACTTTCGTGCATCGGCAACATCTTTCAATATGCCGGTGAACAACACGATTTGTTCGAGTAATCAATATATGACACCTCAATTACAGGAGGGTGTCTCACTGTTTTATCCATCGGTAGCCGACTCGCAATATGCGGGTTCATCCCCAAACATGCCGATGGATGGGGGAATCGGCCATGCTTCCATTAGCTATTTGGCCGGTTATCCTCAAACATCATATGATACACCTCATGATATTAATTGTTCAGCATCATATGCAACTAAAAGTATTCATGACTCGGCTCTTTATGGCCGAGTGAATGGAGATTCTACAGGAGTGTATATGTCTAATATTTCAGGAGATGAGGTGACTTTGGCTGCATTAAAAAGCTTAGCGCAAAATAAGAAGATTACCGCTCTTTGCCTTGAGCAACATGATAAAGGTTTGGTTCCTGATTATGAGGCAATAAAAGCTAGGGTTTTAAAAGAAGACGAAGTGTTGCCGATTGATCAAATTGGCATGAGAAAATATTCAACAACAATGCACACATCTTCACCTATCATTGCAGCATGTTATACACCCCCTATACAATTGCAAAGTTTCGGCAACATCAATTCATTGCCGAAAGATCCTAAAAGTATTGGGGGCAAGCTGATCCAAGTAGGGCTGAGTCTAAAGAAAAATATGTCGCCCGAATGGATGGGGTCAAGTCAACTCTCACAGGGAATAGAGTCAATGGCTTTACTACGCCAACTCTTGAGGAATTACCGGCAAAATATCGACAGGCTTACGAAGCCCTCAAGAAGAGCCGTGGAGAGGAATATTTGCAAGAATACGTCAACGGCCTTCCTCCATCCAGCAACTATGTTGGCCCTTCTGCGATATTGAAGCAAGAAGGTTTGCAAGCAAATCAGCAAGAAAGGGTTCACTCGGCTAATATGGTTCATTCGAATAAGTCATCTACAGCCGAGTCGAACGATTCCTTTAAAGAAAAGATGATGGTGGATTCAGTTGAAACCAGATTGAGCACAAAGATGGTTACAACCGAGTGCATAGAGTCCATACCGAGTACATCATACCAGCCGAGTGCATCGACCCATCTGAGTACATCATGCCAGTCGAGTGCATCGTTCCAGACAAGTGCATCGCCAGCTAAAGTCGAGTGCATCAAGCCAATTATTGTCGCGTGTACCAAAACAAAAGATGCAAGTTTCGCCGAGCAAAGGAACGGTAAACGCAACGAATTGGCCGTGTTAGATTTTTCTGGATATGAGGCAGCTTACATGCTACCCTATGAGTTCCGTGCCAAAGAAATTGATGAGCATCAAGAGAAAAGTTATATGGCCAAACAAAGTTTGGCTAGTGATAAAGATCAAGAACCAGAGCGTGCACCTGAGCAAAGTTCAACTGACAAAGAGCGTCCGAGTGAAATCCACTTGGGTAATCCGAGTGAAATATTCTCGGGCAATCCGAGTGAAATCTGCTCAATCAATCCGAGTGATGAGGCACGAGATCCAGAAGAAGAGGAAGAGGTGTTGGAGAATTATTCAAAAGTGGAGCAAGATATTGTTCCAGTGGTGCAACCATCTTCTCCTTCCAAAGTCTTCACAAAGGTACACCTAGCAGACAATTTATTCAATTTTCGATTCGGTCAAAATCATATTGTTGATGCATACATTAGCAAGTTCATAATTAACTTGGAAAGACCAATCGAGATGAGTAACTTGTTTGTTAGAAATAGTCTTGTCACTAATTATGCTAGTCAACATATTGTACCATTCATAGAGACTGCTAGTGATAGGTTATCGCAACCAAAGCTTTTCCCATTATGCCGACTGAGAATTATGCTCGTATGGGTAGCTTTGATTGTTTCATGCTTGGCTAACATTTGGTATCAAATGAGACGTATGTTCTGTAGTTACTTTGGTTGCAGAAACATAAAGCCAGGTCTAAAGTCCTCCGAGATAGCCGATTCAAGAGCATCGGGGAAGGAGGACGAAAATCAATGCATAGCCGAGTCAGATAGCGTTAAACCGGCACCACTCGGTTGTTTTGCTCCAGAGCCGGTATCACAATATCGGTTAATGAATGAGCAGCGTACCTTCAATCTGGGCATAGGTGATCACATCATCGGTACATCATCAACAAATCCTATTATTATAATTGATCACGATGTCGAGCTATCAAGACAAGAACAAATGCAATGTTCGTTTGAACAGAATGTCAAATACAACAATGTGATTCATCAAGCCACACAATCAGCTTACACGGGACGATTGGTGCTCGTTGAGGCACAAGCATATGGCCAGTCGACTCAGATTGGTCTTGATGGAGATCAAGCATTGACTCGGCTACCTCAACCCGACTCATCCAAAGACGGACAGGTATACGCTAATGATGATGGGATCAAATCTTCAAGTGAGGTAATCATTCAAAGGTGCATCAACAAAAATCTTGAAGACAGGAATTCCATCAAATCTACAATGACGACATCTAGCACTGGGGGGCAACAAGAAAATTCAAAGACCGATACATGCACAATTAAAGAAAGCAAAGGCAATGGTAAGCACAAAGGTAAAAAGCCAAAAGTCACTTTCGCGCAGTTATTAGAAAAATATCAGAAGATAAGTGAGGCAAAGAGTGCTTATCGGCCGAGTGAAATAAAAGCATCGAAGTCACCCCGAAGGCATAAATCTGAATACCGGGATGGGCGAAGGAAGAAGTTGAGCAAGCAGACTCCATATCTTCCTTTTGGGCCACCAATACTAATGTCATGGATTCCTTCCCATGTTGACTATTATTCATATCAATCATGGAACAAGTATAAATCAAGGGCACACTGTCCATCATATTCTAAACCACCTCAGCAAAATTATGTAGCTCTGAGAGGATCATCGTTTGTTCAACAACAACATGTTATAGACCGACTCAACCAAAAAGAATCGGTCCGGAGCTCGACAAAGAAGATGGATGCGGTCAAGCAAGTGTACCGAGTGAAAAAGGATGGCCGCAAGTGTGCTATTTCAGATCCAATTCCAGATGACAAAAAGCCAGCCGAGTCTATGTTGGCTACTAAGGACAAGAAAGAGAAGCAGGTTACTTTCAAGGATCCAATCGCCAAGTTTGGACAGGCCAAGCCAGATATGCCCAAAGCAAGGAAGAATTTGCTAGTGCATAAAACAAAATCACAGCCGGGATGCTCACTCGGCTTATCACATTGGGAAGAAAGAAAACTTAAGAGGCTCAGGGTCAAGGAGCTGGAGAAGAGGAATATGGCTTGGGTTCCCAAGAGAAATCTTCAAGTCAAGAGCGGAATCACATCTCCTGTTGCGAAGCCGGCAGGAGTAAAGGAGGACAAGCGTGAAGCCGGTAGGCAGAGTCGATTGTTTTCATCTCAATATAGCGGACTCCAAATGGCACATCGTCCATATTCTTCAACCGTTCCATCAAAGCCAGCGTCCCAGAGCTTAATCCCAGCTGAAGCATCTGAATTATTTCGGCTATTCACACTTTGGTGGACGGGTTCACCATGCCCTTCGAAATAAGGACACATGGCCGATATTTGCATATCGCCCTAAGAGTACATTATGTTGACAAAGTTGGCATCTGAATAATTGTGCTCATTGTGGTGTATCTCATATTCCCAAAGCCAATTCTTAGTTTTGCCAAACACTGGAAGGCCGACTAATTATTCGGCCACTAATCGAGGATCTAGTGCAGCAAAAGTTGTCGACTCATATTGTTGGTTTATCGCAGGATCTAGAGAAAGTGTGTCACCGAGATGAATGAAGCTCTGTTCACTCGGGGAGCAAGGAAATGTTGACTTAGGAGACCGAAAGAAAGGAGCGTGACATCCCATTTATCAATCGGCGCTCACTGGATGCCAAATCAAAGTGCCGTGGAGATTATTTTCAGGATTCAGTTAAGCAGCACCCAAAATCGGCGTTATTCACGTATTTCTTCGCGGGCTTGATTTGAAGACTTCATGACGACTAGAGCTTACATGCTAATAATCAAGCCGAATATGATGTGCTATTCAGGCTAGAGGACTTTTTGGCTACAGGGGTGGCGTGCATCAAGGTTCACAATGATTCGTTGCCAACCGTCCAACAAATGTTATCTTTATATGCATCGACGAATCACTCAAACATTGACCTCACAAGTTGCGGCTGACTCCACGGGGGAGTCGACCACTGATGGATCTAATGCGAGTCATATAGCTGGCTGGAGAAAGTTTGTCTTATTTGCAGGATTCAAGTCAGGAGACAGACGTTGTTCGGCGGAGGCTTGATGGTGTACTTTGATAACGAGTTGAGTCGCCGAACAGTTGACTGTATTCTTTTGAGGTGCATGGTCATAATCGTTCGGCAACCGTCTTCGTTGAAGGGTTCTAATATTCCCAGGGAATGCCTGGACAAATGCAAGGTCCGGATTGACATAAGAAACTTACGTGGAAGCCTTTGTGACATCCAATTGTTGTTTTCAGACAAATATTATCCAAGAGGCTCTACCGTAGAAGCAACAAACATGAGCATATGGATGATTAAAATTATCATACTCAACAGGCACAGCCGATGGAGTGTTGATATCGTGCTTAAAAATTACCCTAGGCAAGGTATTTTCTGGCACGCAAGCTCTGCCAGAAAACAGGGGGGCATGTGTTGACACCTGTTTTTGGCAAGATACAGATTGCAATGAAGATGGTCTCGAGTGAACGAGCTTTCAGCATGAAAAGATTCACGTCGCCGAGTGGAACAACTTTGATGTTTCGGTTATATTCATTCAACCTTATCTTACGGACCGAAACTATAATCCGAGTGGCATAATTCAATGTTCCGAGTGGTTTTTGGCCAATCACGTCTTCAAGATGACCCCGGATGAAGGAGCACTTTTAAGGAATTGTCTTTGTCTCATCGAGACAATCGATTTTCATATATAAATTATCTCAATCCGAATTCATATGCAAAAGTTATAGTCAATACGGTCTGGACAGGTCAGAGACCAAAATATTACGGTTGACACCAGACACATGTTGATAAGTGTCTGATGCAATGCGTGAGCAATTCGGCCTTCAAGACGGCCTTGAATTGAAAAACCTTCAACACAGAAAAGTTTCGTCTCGTCGAGCCAATCGATTTTCATATATAATTCGTCTCAATCCGAGGTCGTATGAGACTTGGAGAGACAAATCAAGATCAGGCTATGTTTTTGGTCGAGTGAAAAACTTACCATCCGAGTGAAAACTCACCGGTCGAGTGAAAACCTACCGATCGAGTAAAAGGTCGAGTGAAAACCTACCGATCGAGTAAAAGGTCGAGTGAAAACCTACCGATCGAGTAAAAGGTCGAAAGCCTACCGATGAGTAAAAGGTCGAGTGAAAACCTACCGATCGAGTAAAAGGTCGAGTGGAAACCTACCGATCGAGTAAAAGGTCGAAAGCCTACCGATGAGTAAAAGGTCGAGTGAAAACCTACCGATCGAGTAAAAAGTCGAGTGAAAACCTACCGATCGAGTAAAAGGTCGATTGAGTAAAAGGTCGAGTGAAAATTGATCGATCAAGTAAAAGATTGTCTTCCGACTAAAAATGTGGTCATCATCCGAGTGAAAGATTGTCTTCCGAGTGAAAATATAGTCATCCGAGTGAAAAGGTCCAGTCGAGTGAAAGACTCTAATATCCGAGTGGATGAGCTCAAATCCGAGTGAAACTGAACATGTGCCCAAAAGTTTATCAAGATAATCTTGGATGAAGAAGTGTTCAATACAGAAGTTGTGCGTATCATCAAGACGGTAAACTTTGGTTTTGGAGTCATCGTCATCAGAGATAGTATATGACCTGCAAATTCACTACAACACTCGGATAATTCAGTCTACCGCAAGACCGAGTCCGACTGGAAGGTAAAAACGACCTCGAAAAGTATTCAAGATGACTTTATTTGAAAAAGTGGTCAACAGGAGAGTTGTTCGTATCGTCGAGGCGCACAAGTTTGATGTTTGGGCCATCTTGATCGGAGGTCATATGGAGGCTCGGCGGTCTGCACAAGGAGGAAGACAGAAGTTGGGCCGGATTCAGACTGAATCCGAGTTGGAATAGAACTAGGACTCTAGGACGCGAATTGATGTAATTTTTCTTGTAAGGAAAGCCTAGATGAATCCTTTACTTGTACGGGAAGTCCAGCCGCCTCTTATATATGTTGGGGGTGACGGCCGATTGAACAACACCAATCGAACCAATCAATCTATTACACTTTTGTGTTCATCTATCTTTATCCCCTACCCTTGTATCTTTCTTTCTCGTTCTTCGTTCGTTCTTCGCATTGGAGGGCAGCGATCCACGAGGCTCTAGGGGCGAGCGAATCGACCTAGGGCAGCCCATAGCCACCGCGAGCCCTGACGGGGTCCCTCCCGGGCAAGTGGGGCTTCGGGTCTACAAAAGCGCCCGCCGACTGTCTTGCGTATCGCGCTGTCGGTCGGGTCTCCTTCGACGTGAGCTGCGGTGTATCACCCCCGGCGTCGAGGGTACACGTGACGTGTTCGTGTGCGAACAAGTCAATACTGGAGGAATTGTTCATTGCTCAAAATAAAATGATGTTTGACCACCGCGTCATAATCTTAATAAGGAGGCAACATCATATCCTCCTCTCGTGGGGGCTATACCAAGATAACTAGCAACACGGGTCGCATAAATACCCCAAAATAAATCTGCAGACATACCATTATTATGCAACGTACGTGCGACTATTGCCCCCAAGTTGCAATCTTTATTACCTAACACATCACTCTTGAGGACACAAAGATCAGGGACACACATATGACATGCTTCATCTTTACCATTAATGCATCTACCAATGAAGAGAGCAAAATAATGTATAGCAGGAAATTGAATGCTCCCTATGGTACCTTGTGCTATGTCCCTAGATTCTCCCACAGTAATACTAGCAAGAAAGTCTTTATATTCAGATTTGTGGGGTTCATGAACATTTCCCCATTGCGGGAGTTTGCAAGCAGTTGTAAAATCTTCTAAGTCCATGGTATAAGATTTATCATAAATATCAAACAGGACACTCTGAGAATTACGTAAAGATTTGTATTTAAACCTTCTTACGAATGAATCAGTCAATTGATAGTACTGAGGGCACTTATCTTGTAAGAAGTCCTCAAGATCGGCATTATGCACATATGCGTCAAATTCATCCTTGATGCCTGCATTGACCATAAACTCGTCTGATGGCCATCCACAAGCTTGCACTTCGGCATCCCTTGGTAGCTCATCCTCTTGCTCACGCATAGCACACCTAGGTCCTTTCTTTGTTGAGGAACCACCTTGGTACATTCTCCTAGACATATTTTTTTCTGAAAATTTCTGAAATTTTTAGTAACTTCAAAATAAAAGTGAATAAAACTAAACAAGATTGGTGGCAACTACTCCTACAAGTGCCTAGAGCCTATATCATGCATTAGAATTACTTGGGACCTCATAAATTTGACATGCAAGCTCAAGAACATGGTCACCTATGCAGCAAAAATTTGCAATGAATAAAGCACTAGAACAAAAACTAATTGGACCAATGGAGGAGTCACATACCATGCAACAATCTCCCAAAGCAGTTTTGTGAATGGAGCTTTGAGCAAGGAGATCAAAAATTGCAGCAAAACGAGCTAGAACTCATGCTTGAGCTGGATGAGGATTTTTTTGGGAAGAAGATGGAGTGTATGGGTGCAGGAATAAGTGAAGGGGAGGCACCTTGGGCCCACGAGACAGGGGCCGCGCCCAAGGGGTGTGGGCGTGCCCTCCACCCTCGTGGTCAGGTGCTTGCCCCTCCTGCAGTGTTTTCAGTGCCTAAAATCCTCAAATAATCCATAAAAAATAATACTAAATTTGCAGGGCATTTGGAGCAATTTTATTTTCGGGATATATTTTTATTGCACGGATAATTAAGAAAACAGACAGATAATACTATTTTTGCTTTATTTATTCTAAATAACAGAAAGTAAAAAAAAGGGTACAGAAGGTTGTGCCTTCTAGTTTCATCCATCTCATGATCATCAAAACGAATCCACCAACAAGGTTGATCAAGTCTTGTTAACAAACTCATTCCGAATAACATGGAACCGGAGAAATTTTGAATAACACAAGGTTACCTAAACGGGGATATGAAAATCCCCAACAATAAGAATATCATACTTTTTCTCGACAGTAGGAAGAGGAAATTCAAAACCTCCAATAATAATAGTTGGATCTTTTCCAATAGAATTGATGCTATCAACTAGAGATTGTTTCCTCGGAAAGTGTACCGTATGCTCATTACCATTAACATGAAAAGTGACATTGCCTTTGTTACAACCAATAACAGCCCCTGCAGCATTCAAAAAGGGTCTACCAAGGATAATCGACATACTATCGTCCTCGGGAATATCAAGAATAACAAAGTCCGTTAAGATAGTGACATTTGCAACCACAACAGGCACATCCTCACAAATACCGACAGGTATAGCAGTTGATTTATCGGCCATTTGCAAAGATATTTCAGTAGGTGTCAACTGATACGTCTCCAACGTATCTATAATTTTTGATTGTTCTATGCTATTATATTAGCCCTTTTGGATGTTTATGGGCTTTATTTTACACATTTATATCATTTTTGGGACTAACCTACTAACCGGAGGCCCAACCCGTATTGCTGTTTTTTTGCCTATTTTAGTATTTCGAAGAAAAGGAATATCAACGGAGTCCAAATGGAACGAAACTTTCGGGAGCGTGATTTTTGGAACGAACGTGATCCGGAGAACTTGGAGTGCAAGTCAAGCAATAAACGAGGCAGATAGGAGATAGGAGGGCGCGCCCACCCCTCCTGGGCACGCCCCTGTCTCCTGGGCCCCTCGAGCGGCCACCGGCGTACTTCTTCGTGCTATATATACCTACGTACCCCGAAAACATCCAGGGAGCAACCGAAACACAATTTCCCCCGCCGTAACCTTCTGTATCCGCTAGATCCCATCTTGGAGCCTTCGCCGGCGCTCCGCCGGAGGGGGAATCGACCAAGGAGGGCTTCTACATCAACACCATAGCCCCTCCGATGAGTTGTTAGTAGTTTACCACAGACCTTCGGGTCCATAGTTATTAGCTAGATGACTTCTATCTTTTTGGATCTCAATACAATGTTCTCCCCCTCTCTTGTGGACATCTATTCGATGTAAACTCTTTTTTGCGGTGTGTTTGTCGAGATCCGATGAATTGTGGGTTTATGATCAAGTTTATCTATGAGAAATATTTGAATCTTCTCTGAATTCTTTTATGTATGATTGAGTTATCTTTGCAAGTCTCTTCGAATTATCAGTTTGGTTTGGCCTACTAGATTGATCTTTCTTGCCATGGGAGAAGTGCTTAGTTTTGGGTTCAATCTTGCAGTGTCCTTACCCAGTGATAGAAAGGGTTGCAAGGCACGTATTGTATTGTTGCCATCGAGGATAAAAAGATGGGGTTTATATCATATTGCATGAGTTTATCCCTCTACATCATGTCATCTTCTTTAATGCGTTACTCTGTTCTTATGAACTTAATACTCTAGATGCATGCTGGATAGCAGTCGATGTGTGGAGTAATAGTAGCAGATGCAGGTAGGAGTCGGTCTACTTGTCACGGACGTGATGCCTATATACATGATCATGCCTAGATAATCTCATAATTATTCGCTTTTCTATCAATTGCTCGACAGTAATTTGTTCACCCACCATAATACTTATGCTATCTTGAGAGAAGCCTCTAGTGAAACCTATGGCCCTCGGGTCTATCTTTTATCATATAAGCTTTCAATCTACTTTTATTTGCATCTTTACTTTTTGCATCTATATTATAAAATACCAAAAATATATTTATCTTATCATACTATCTCTATCAGATCTCACTTTCGCAAGTGGCCGTGAAGGGATTGGCAACCCCTTTATTGAGTTGGTTGCGAGTTCTTTGTTTGTTTGTGTAGGTGCGTTGGACTTTTGAGGAGCCTCCTACTGGATTGATACCTTGGTTCTCAAAAACTGAGGGAAATACTTACGCTACTATTGCTACATCACGCTTTCCTCTTCAAGGAAAACCAACGCAAGCTCAAGACGTAGCAAGAAGGATTTCTGGCGCCGTTGCTGGGGAGGTCTTCGCTCAAGTCAAGACATACCAAGTACCCATCACAAACTCATCTCCCTCGCATTTACATTATTTGCCATTTGCCTCTCCTTTTCCTCTCCCCCACTTCACCCTTGCCGTTTTATTTGCCTCTCTCTCTCTCTCTCTCTCTCTCTCTCTCTCTCTCTCTCTCTCGCTTTTTCGCTCGCTGTCAGTGTCAAAACCGGTGGATCTCGGGTAGGGGGTCCCGAACTGTGCGTCTAGGCGGATGGTAACAGGAGACAAGGGACACGATGTTTTTACCCAGGTTCGGGCCCTCTCGATGGAGGTAAAACCCTACTCCTGCTTGATTGATATTGATGATATGGGTAGTACAAGAGTGGATCTACCACGAGATCAAGGAGGCTAAACCCTAGAAGCTAGCCTATGGTATGATTGTTGTAATGGTTGTTGTGTCCTATGGACTAAAACCCTCCGGTTTATATAGACACTGGAGACGGCTAGGGTTACACAGAGTCGGTTACAATGGTAGGAGATCTACATATCCGTATCGCCAAGCTTGCCTTCCACGCCAAGGAAAGTCCCATCCGGACACAGGACAGAGTCTTCAATCTTGTATCTTCGTAGTCTTGGAGTCCGGCGGACGATGATAGTCCGGCTGTCCGGACACCCCCTAGTCCAGGACTCCCTCAGTAGCCCCTGAACCTGGCTTCAATGATGATGAGTCCGGTGCGCATAATGTTTGGCATTGCAAGGCGGGTTCCTCCTCCGAATAATCCATAGAAGATTGTGAACACCAGGATAGTGTCTGGCTCTGCAAAATAATTTCCACATTCCACTGTAGAGAGAATATCATGTACATAGGTTCAATCTGCTAACGTATCTTGTAGTGTGACGTCACGCCACTACCAAGCCTTTACTTGAATCGTTTTTTATTACACCACCTCAGCGCGTCTAGCGAAGCGGTTTCCTTGGCACGTCTTGTCGAAGCAGAGATCGTGTTCCCCTTATTTCTGGATCCTCATCAATACGGAAGTGGGTAACCCAACCGCGCCATTGATGGTGGCGCTTGGGAGATAAGCGAGTTTTACCAGGCCGGTGGGGACGTATAGTCTTCGTCCGCCATATATGAGGGGATAAGGATCCGCCTTTTTACCTACGCCTTCTTCCTCCTTTGCTTATCCATCTCCGCGCACTCGAGCTCCAGTGCCCAAGTTCGCGCATCTCGTCTCAACCTTCTCCGACCATGTCCGGAGCGGGAGGTAAATGGTTGGCCTCCACCGTTAAGGAGGAGCACATCGCCAAACTGCGCAGCGCCGGATACCTTTCCGGCGACACTGCGCACCGGCTGCCCGACAAGGGGCAGCTCAATCCCACCCCCAAGCCCCATGAGAGGATCGTATTTCTCCCCCACTTTCTCCGAGGACTGGGCTTTCCACTTCACCCCTTTTTCTGGGGGCTCATGTTCTACTACGGCCTGGATTTCCATGATCTGGCGCCGAACTTCATCCTCAACATCTCGGCGTTCATCGTCGTGTGCGAGGCCTTCCTCTGCATCCAGCCCCACTTCGGCTTGTAGCTCAAGACCTTCAATGTCAAGCCGAAGGTAGTGAAGGGCACGCAGGCGGAGTGCGGAGGCGCCATGTTGGGCAAGATGCCCAACATCCTCTGGTTCAAAGGGGCCTTCGTGGAGTCCGTCAAGGGGTGGTAGTCGGGGTGGTTCTACATCACCGAGCCGCGCGACCCTACGTGGGCGGCGGCCCCCGAGTTCAGATCTGATATCCCTGTGCAGCTCACCTCCTGGAAAGAGAAGGGCTTGCTATGGGGTAGTTCAAAGGAGCTGACGGGACTCCAAGCCTGTATCCAAAAGCTGGTGAACAAGAAGCTCAGGCTTGTTAATGTGGTCCAAGTCATGCTCGTCCGCCGGATTCTCCCATGCCAAGAACGGGCATTCAACCTGTGGGAGTTCGATCCGGCACAGCACCAGGCATTGAGCGGGCTCTTCGACACGACGTACGAAGGCGCCTGGAGGGTGCTGTTTAAGGGCGCCGAAGCTCCCGCATCCGCGACGGAAGATCGCGGATTTCACTCGCAGTGTCCAGCTGACGAGGTAAGTGATTCTACCCCTTTACGGGACACTTGTTGTTAATAGTTTGACCCTAAGCGGGTTTCGATCTCCCTTTTCCTTTGACAGGACTGGATGAAGAAGGCCGAGCAGCTCATCTGCCTGGCTCCCATGCCAGAAAACCCAGTGGACGCCCGTCTAGCGGGGCTGCTGGTTCCGGCACCACATGTGGTGCCGGAGAAGAAGGCCAAGAAGGTGGCCATGGGTACTTGAAAGAGTTCCCGTTTTCAGGTGTCCGACAACTCCGAGGCGGATTCCTCCCCCGAAGATGACGAGGAGGAAGAAGAATCTCTCCCAGAGGAGGGAGAGAGAAAGAGGAAGGCCTCCCCAACAGGGGAGGCCGAAGGGTCCAAGAGGGGAAGAACTATTCCCCCGGACAGCTCCGCCAACGCCAACGTTGGCGAAGAAGAGTGGCCCTCGAGGGCCAGGCCTCCGGCAAGATCGTAAGTATCCTGATTCTGAATGATCTACAATTTCTTTTGTGTCACATAGTGTCCTTCTAATGCCGCATACTGCCCGCAGTCCGGCCGACGATGATCTCCCCGCTTCGTCGAGCGGGTCATTGGCTCCGTCGGATGTGGATTCCATTCCGACTGCCTCCACCCCTCGCGCCGCTGAGGACGCCGAGGTGGGATCCTAGGAAGGGACCCATCAGGAGGAGGCTCCGGAGGCGCCGCAAGGCAGCCTCCCGGACTTTGCGCCGGACTCCACACCGGAACCCGCAGTGGTTCCGGAGTCCGGTAGGCGGCCCCTTCGCAAGAAGGGCAGGACCATGACACCGGCGGCCCCTGTCCAACCGGAGGCGCCGGACAACTTGGTGGAGGCGCTCAAAGGCGCTTCCATCGAGGAAGAACACCGCCCTATCATGAGTGCGGTGATTCAGAAGGTTCGGCTCGCCAAGAGCGGGCTGACCGAAGCCTGCAGCAGCCTTCTAACAGGCTTTGAGCTAAGAAGTTTAAAATTATGTAATGTAATACCGCATAGACAGTAGCCCCTGATGCTCGGTTCGGTGTTCGGAAAGAAAAGCCGGACTGAGGATCTAAAAAGATATACACAGGGTTGCTAAAAAATTATGTCAATATGGGTTTGCAGGCTGCGCTGCTGACCTCTGCCGCACTGACTGCGGAGGTCGGTGCTTTGAAGTAGGACCTCGAGTGGTCCGAACAAGAGCTCGGCCGTGCCAAGAAGCAGCTCGAGGAAAAAGAAGGTGAGTAACACCACTTTGAATAGTTACCTTACAGAAAAGGATTTAGGTTGCAATAAAAATAACAAGGATAACATGGGTACTGCAGGGGCCACGAACGAGGTGGCAACCCTGAAGGAGGCTGTGTCCGCGGCCAAACGCCATGCGGCCGCGGAGCGGGCAGAGCGAGAGAAGCAGGAGGCACGGGTGGCGGAAGTGCGGCAAGAGCTCCGGGCTCTCATGGAAAAGCATGAGAGTTTGGAGCGCGACTCAAAGACTCGAGAGTCTGAGCTTGCCTCGGCTCTCGAAAGTGCCAAAGCCAAAGCCACCAAGGCCGAGGCCCATAAGGCCCTTCAGGAGGTTGAGGATGTGAAGAAAATAGTGGCGGGTAAGGCATTTTTCATGCAAAGCAAGCATGTTAATGTAAACTACCTGACACTTACCCGAATTCGGAGCTCTCTAGGGGCGTTTGCAGATCTGCCTCGCAGTGTATCCGATGCCGCCGCATTCTACCGTGGCGAGGAGGGGAGCTCAACAGAGAAGGTCTTCTGGTCTCAGTACGCTGAGGCCGGCCATCCGGTGCCCCCTAGCGACCAGCTGAAGCAGCTGGTCGAGCTCCACAAGGTAGCCGAGCAGGCCATGAAGGGCCTCATAGTCCGGCTGTGGCCTGGAGAGGCCATGCCTGGGAGCTACTTCGGCCTCGTGCGGCGGCTGGTGGATGCGTGCCCCTTGTTGGAGGTCGTCAAGCACTCCGCCTGTATTGAAGGTGCTCGTCGGGCCCTTGCCCGCGCAAAGGTGCACTGGGGCAGGCTGGATGCGGAGAAGCTTATCACTAACGCGCCGCCAGCGGGCAAGGAGTATCGTACGCCCGCGATGTACTATAAGACTGTCTTGAAGGGTGCCCGCAAGATTGCGGATGAGTGCCCCAGAGATGTAATTATTGAGTAGACTCGCTATGTATTATCCTGTGCGCTGAAAACTTTGTTCATATGCGCTAAGCAACGCTTGTTTGATTTAAAATATTACCTTCTATGCGGCCGTTTATAAAATCTGAGAGATGGCAAGTCGTCGGCTTCAGCCCCCAAGCCACAAGTGTTGGGGTGTTCGGGATAAACTTGAGCACTCTTGTTCCCATTTTTGGGTCCATCTAGGGAGGCGCTCAACACAACGAACAAGGCAACCGGACTTATAATGCTTGAACACTCTCACTTAGCCATAGAATTCTATAATTTTAAATTTCGGCGAAGCCCCTAGTATTCGGAAGACCGAGTTCGGGGCGCTATCCACACCTTGGCCGGACATTATCCGGTTCTTCGCTTGAAGCGGCATAATTCTTTAAGGACTCGAAAAGACCTCTCGAACAGCGACCAGTCTCTCGCCTTATCATGACAGTCAGTTTTAGCTTTCTCCACTGAGGCGCTCGCCCAACTCAATCGGGGCGCAATCGCAGTGGTTCTCCCAGTGCCACCTTAGCCGACAGAACGGAACGTAAGGTACCAAAACGTGGGAGCCGGGCAAACCCAACTATTGACCCAAGACATGATTCGGAGCCGATTCATATAATGCTATAAGTTCGGGGTGCCGCACTTGTGAAAGTGTTCGGACTTATCACACCATAATGCGGGGAACATAAGCCCCTGGTGTATTCGGCCGTACCAAAATATACGGGTGCAAGATGTCATTAGTGAACATATATGTAAAGTAATGCAATAACAGGCAAAAAGTGCTGCATTATTTATTCAAGGAATTCTGCTATGAGTGCGGAATGATACAAATAGTGCGGTAAGCAAGGGATTGGACTAATTAAACATGTCCCCTCCAGGGGTGGGCTGCGGACTGGTGTATATAATCAAATTTAATGCTCATAATGGAGACCACCTGAGTGTTCGTCGCAGCCTTCTTCCCTCCCTGGCTGTTACATCGTAAGTTCGGCGGGTTCGCCGCCGGACAGGGCCTCTGGTGAACGGAGTCCTGTGTATACAAAGAAGAAAAATAATAAAAAAGAGCGACACACTTGCGAGCCCCTGGTGCGGTCGAGCCACACTCTGGGTCTGTTGTGGTCGTGCCCCTCCCCCTAGGCCCATGGTATCTCCAGAGCGTAATGATGTACGCAGAGGGTTGGTCTTGCAATTATGCAAGGGCTGGGGTTGGGGCCGCATTGCTACGCGTGCTCGGAACGTGCCAGGTGGTCTTGGTTGATGTTGCTTCGGGCGCATTTGGCCGTGTCCGGCCGTTTAACGGCCGGACTCGAAAATTGCCTTAGAAGGCTGCTTTGTACTTCTGCCGCGACAGCCGCTGTATGTTCCTCCGTTCGGAGGGAGCGTTCCGTATTTCCGTTGACCGTGATGACTCCACGAGGGCCTGGCATCTTGAGCTTGAGGTATGCGTAATGCGGCACCGAGTTGAACTTTGCGAACGCGGTTCGTCCGAGCAGAGCATGATAGCCGCTGCGGAACGGGACTATGTCGAAGATTAACTCCTCGCTCCGGAAATTGTCCGGGGATCCGAAGACCACTTCCAGTGTGACTGAGCCTGTACAATTGGCCTCAACACCTGGTATGACGCCTTTGAAGGTCGTCTTTGTAGGTTTAATCCTTGAGGGGTATATGCCCATCTTGCACACTGTATCCTGATAAAGCAGGTTCAGGCTACTGCCGCCGTCCATCAGGACTCTCGTGAGGTGAAATCCATCGACGATTGGGTCTAAAACCAATGCGGCGAATCCGCCATGGCGGATACTGGTCGGTTGGTCTCTTCGATCGAAAGTGATCGGGCAAGAGGACCATGGATTGAACTTAGGGGCGACTGCTCCATCGCATATACGTCCCTTAGTGCACCCTTCCGCTCCCTCTTGGGTATATGGGTTGCGTATATCATGTTCACTGTCTGCACTTGTGGGGGGAAACCCTTCTGTCCTCTACTGTTCGGCGGTCGGGTCTCTTCCTCGTCGTCACTGTGCAGCCCCTTGTTGTTTTCGGCAATTAACTTGCCTGCCTGCTTAAATACCCAACAATCTCTGTTGGTGTGGTTAGCTGGCTTTTCGGGGGTGCCATGTATCCGGCATGAGCGGTCGAGTATTCGGTCCAAATTGGACGGACCCGGAGTGGTTCTTTTGAATGGCTTCTTCCGCTGACTGGGTTTAGAGCCTCGGAATCCGACGTGTACTGCCGTATCCTCCTTGTCGTCGCCGTTAACGTGGCATTTATTTTTGCTTCGACGCGACCTGCCATTGTGGTCCTTAGTGTTCGGACTACCAGCATTTTTGCTGAGGTTATTGCTGCGAGCTAGCCAGCTATCCTCTCCCGCACAGAAGCGGGTCATTAATGATGTGAGGGCTGCCATGGATTTCGGCTTTTCCTGTCCTAGGTGCCGGGCTAGCCACTCGTCGCGGATGTTATGTTTGAAGGCTGCGAGGGCCTCTGCATCTGGACAGTCGACGATTTGATTTTTCTTTGTTAAGAACCGTGTCCAGAATTGCCTGGCCGATTCGTCTGGCTGCTGGATTATGTGGCTTAGGTCATCGGCGTCTGGTGGCCGCACATATGTGCCCTGGAAGTTGTCGAGGAATGCGGCTTCCAGGTCCTCCCAACACCCAATTGACTCTGCGGGCAGGCTGTTAAGCCAATGCCGAGCTGGTCCTTTACGCTTGAGCGGGAGGTATTTGATGGCGTGGAGATCGTCGCCACGGGCCATATGGATGTGAAGGAGATAATCTTCGATCCAAACCGCGGGGTCTGTCGTGCCATCGTAGGATTCAATGTTTACGGGTTTAAACCCTTCAGGGATTTGATGATCCATTACTTCGTCAGTGAAGCATAGCGGGTGTGCGGCGCCTCTGTATTGAGCAATATCACGACGTAGCTCAAGGGAGCGTTGTCTGCTGTGTTCGGCCCCGCCGGAGTTGTTGTATCCGGCTCGACGGTATTCGTCGTGGGTCGTGGGGCGCCCACGTGATCCATAGATAGATCTAGATTGTTTTGCCTTATCCTCCAATATGTCCTGCAAGTCCGGTGCGTTCCCCCGTGGCTTCGTACTTTTCGAGCGATGCCGGGGTACGGTCTTGATGGAAGGCCTGGATGCCTCTCTATCGCGACCACGGGGTGGTCGGTCGGCCGTATTGTGCGCTGGTGATGAAGGTATGTATGCTTCCTCCTCTAATCGAGGGAGCAACTTGCGTTTTGGGTAGCTTTTGGAGGGGCGTTCGAGTTCGTACTCTTCGGCCGCGAGGACCTCGGTCCATCGGTCGGCCAGCAGGTCTTGATCAGCTTGAAGCTGCTGCTGCTTTTTCTTTAGGCTGTTTGCTGTGGCCATTAGCCTGCGTTTGAAACGCTCTTGTTCGACGGGATCCTCGGGCACGACGAATTCGTCGTCGTTGAGGCTTGCCTTGTCTTCGGAGGGAGGTATGTAATTATCATCCTCGACCTCTTCGTCTGCCGCTCTCTCGTGAGGGCTTGCTTCTGCATCCTCCTGCACTGAATCTTGCTGGAGGGGTTTGTCTTCGGCACTTTCTGGGGTGTTATTATCTCCTGTGCCGGAATCTCCATTCTTGCTGCGGCAGGATTTAGAGCGGCGCCGCTGACGTCGGCGCTTGGGCTGTTTCTTTAAGGAATCTGCCTCAGCTGCTTCTTCGCCATCCCCGTCTTTTGGGGTGTCCACCATGTATATGTCATATGACGAGGTGGTCTTCCAGTGCCCTGTAGGCGCTGGTTCTTGTTCGTCTCCGGCATCGTCGTCCATACCGTCGATGTCTTCGGAGTCATAGTCTAGCATGTCGGTTAGATCGTCGACAGTGGCTACAAAGTGGGAGGTGGGTGGGGTTTGAATTTCTTCGTCGTCCGCATCCCAACCATCCTGGCCATAATCCGGCCAGGGCTCTCCGGATAGCGAGAGATGCTTTAGCGAATTTAAGATGTCGCCAAAGGGTGAGTGCTGAAAGATGTCAGCAGCGGTGAACTCCATGATCGGCGCCCAATCGGATTCGATTGGCAGGGGCGCAGGAGGTTCGGAGTCCGGCAGGGAGTCCGGCACCTTGGAGTCACGAGTTTTATAGGGGACAAGGCCAGTGTTCGGCTCCATCGCCGTGGAAGTTGCCGCTCTCGAGGAGGTGTCCAGCCACCCTGTAGGAGATATGCCCTAGAGGCAATAATAAATGCTATTATTTATCTCCGAGTTCATAGTTATGTTTATGTTCCATGCTATAACTGCAATGATTCTCGAGTCTGCAATATCCACGAGGCTCGGAGGAAGACTCATATGCACGTGTGGAATAATAAACGGTAAGAAGTATTCCTAGTCTAGCCTCTAAGACTAGCTCAAGTGTTGCATGATGGTTCTGTTTTCCTGATCATGGGCATGTCTATGCCAGCAATTTTGAGGGCACAATGTTAAGAGAACATTTGTGTTGAATCGACCCGGTTTGATGTTATGCAATGAGATTCATTCGTCACAAGTTAATGGTAAATAACACAGAGATGGTTAACGTTTGCATGATTCCTTAGACCATGAGAGTATCGAGTTTCTTCATGCTTGCTTCATGAACTTTGGGGTTTGTTAAACGTCATCCGTAAATGGGTGGCTATTACGGCGGCTTACGGGTTCATGGAAAAGTGTGTCAAGTAACTTGATAGCTCAAGATTGGGATTTGCTCCTCCAACTATGGAGAGATATTCTCGGGCCCTCTCGGTGTTACGGTATCCATCATCGTCTGGCCAGACACAGTGTGATTTGATCACAGGGATGCCGGAACACGGAAACGAGAAAAGAGAACAAAACCAGTAACGAGGTAACTAGCATAGTGGACAAGTTGTTGATCCACGGGGATGCAAGTAAATCTCACCTCGGGTCTTTGTAACATATCGCGAAGCAACAGGAATAGCACATGGCAACTGGAGGTTCACTCGAATATTCATTCGTGTGGGTATAGGGGTCAATATGGGTGTCCACGGCTCCGATGTTGATCATTGATCGGAAGGGGTTCCGGGTCATGTCTATACTTCACCGAACCTATAGGGTCACACACTTAAGGGTCATCTATCTGTTGAATACTAGACCGGGAGTCTGAGAGAAAATCACCGAAAAAGTTTCGGACACCGGAAAAGTTTCGGACAGCGGAATCGTACCGCAGAGAGAGGTCATCGGATGAGTTTCGATGATACCGAAAAGTTGTTTCGGGATATACCATTAAGTCAATTTGGTTTTGGCAAATGCCTGATAATTCTTGAAGGGTGCCAGAATCATTCCGGAAGCTTTTTGGAATTTTCTGAGATAAAAACCGGAAATGTTCCGGAGCTGCCAGAACCGCTTCAGATGCTTTTCGCAGATGAAAATCACTAAACTGGAATTGTTCCAAAACGCGTTGAAAATTATTATGGTGGGTATTGGAAATATTCTAAGCCCACATAAATATTTTCAGTTCGAACGGACGCTGAAAAATGTCGTCGTGAATAGTGAAAGTGCTTTTTGGGATATTTTATGGAAAGCCACCTTTTGGGGCTTTACCCAAAAGATCTAGGGATGACATGGATGGATTGGGAGGCCCTCATGGGGGCCCCCCAAGGGGTGTGGCCGGCCACACTTGGGGCTCCACCTTGGAGCCCCTCTTGTTCCTTGGTTTCACTCTTATGCCCTTGAGGAAGGACTTCATTCATGTGCATTTTGGGTTTTTGTGTTAAACTACCCTACCCCTTGGGATTTCCTATAAATAGAGGTGGAGGGGCAGCCCTCCACACTCACTCTTTCTCACATACAAGTGCCATGCATGATCTGGCTTCTTCTCTCCCTCCCGCGAAAAGAGTTTCGTAGAGCCGTAAGGCTGTCTGGGTTCCGGCAGGAACTAGTTCTGGACGGCGAAGCCCTGCTGGATAGATGATACCGTATGTGTGCAACTCTGTAGAGAGATCGTAGTTTCGGTCTTAGTTCGTGAGTGCCTCCCGAACGGCTGTCCATGTGACCGTCCGAGTTTCGAAGGTCCTCCCGAAGGGCTGTCCGAGTGACCGTTCGAGTTTCTAAGGTCCTCCTGAAGGGCTGTCCGCGACACCGTCCGGGGGGCTGTTCGACCGTCTCCCGGAGGGCTGTCTGAGGAGCAGATGAGGGTATACATCCTCGTGGTTGGGAGGTTGTAAATCCTAGCTGCGGGGATCTGCACCGCCGTTCGTCATCGACTCTACTTCCCGCTGCGCTACGAGTCGGTAACGAAAAGATCAAACCATGTATGCAGTCTCCACAGTGGTCCTGGGCTGGTGCGTAGGTCGGAATTTTTTTTGTTTTCTGCTACGTTCCCCTACAGTGGCATCAAGAGCCGTGCTATGCGTAGATGCAGGTTGCGATCTAGAATACATGGAGATGTATGGGTATTGCATAATATAATTTTGGAGTAGATGAGATCTATTGCTGAAAATTATTTATGCGGGTGACAGATGAAATCTGTTACCCGACGTTCTTGTTGCTTCCCTAGAATTTGTGTTTGCTCAATCTCGAGACAGCATGGTGGAATTTGACAAAGTTCTGGCAATCCGTGATCCTGATTGATCATAGAAGTGCTATCAGTTCTTTGGGTTCTGCCGTAGTCAAAAGAAAGATGAAATTCGCAGATGAAAGGGCATTGCAGATATGATCTGCATGGGGGCCATGTGTATGACGAAGTTTAGTATGGGGCTCGAGATTTAATTATCTCGTGTTTCATACACCCCAAGATGTTAATCTAGCAACTTGAATAATCATACTTGATGATAAAACGTTGGTAACTGTGGTTTAAGTCAAAACCTTAGAAGCCACGAAAAACAAGTTTGCATGAACCGATTAGAAACGTCTAACTTGGTTTTGCAGGAGGGTTTGCATGTGCATGTGATGTGGTATAGCAATGCTCATATTCAATTTGATTATGTATGAGATGACTATATGATGTAAATTGATTAACATGACCTGCGTGTCATGATTCGGCATGATGGCTGGAGCCATATGATTGTCACTTTAATGACCTGTGTGTCAACCTTAAGTAATGCATTAATTTTATACGCTATGGAGATAGCAATATTATCTGGTGCATCGACAAGGTGGTGGCAATCTTCGTGAAGGTGAACACCGACGCAAATGCCGAAGACGAAGAAATGAAAGACTTCTCCGTCAGAAAGGGCTATACCATATCATGCTATTATGAATTGCCTAAGATGTTTATCCCTTATGATGCACCCTTCTTGATTGCGCGGTAGTCGCTTTTTATTAGGGTGATCTCTCACTAAAATATCAAGTAGTTAGTGTTCTCCCAAGTGTAGCACCGTCACGGCACCTATCTTTTCGGGGTGCGCCATGGATGCATGGGTACGAACGATTAGAGAAGTGTGAGGCGGGTGAGGTCAGACCTCGCAGCAAGATCACTTGGTTGTCTTGACGTTCATGGCAGGATCGTCCTGAGCTCGGAACACACGCATCGAAAGATGAGCAAGAGTCACATACAGATGTGATCGGCAAGTTGGCCTACCGATTAAAATTCCCGTTATGAGATGATGATTCTATGGCGATGAATTGAAGTCTGGATCTTGTATCACTCAAAATTAATTATGAGAGATATTGATTTGAGTGGGAGCGCACTGTTGAATTAACATGTTTAATTCTCAGTGCAATTAATTATGAACACTGTCTAAGTGTTTCTTGCTAATAGTTATAGAATAATGGCTCGCGTTTCCACCTTCCCTATTAAAATTGAATAGCTGTTAAATATCTGGTTAAAACTTTACGGTTGGTAACGTAATGCGAGGATTGTCCTCAAGAGTGCCGAGAAGGACTTTGTCCTATCACATACTTTCGGTATTCTCCCGCTAATGCTGTGGATCATGTGACTCTCGTCCTTCGATCCAAAAGCTAGAATTCCGTTTTCAGTCAAGTGCAATATGTTTGCTTCCATGAGACCCAAACTTCGAAGGTTTGGATAGTTATGTGATATTCATGGAATCTGAAAATCATTTTCAGACACAAACAAAGGCTAACAGATTGGTGATATCCAAAGCAATGTTTGTTTTGCAAACTGTTAGTAAAAGTGTTTACTAGGCATTTGACTGATAAGAGAGGGATCCAGAAGAAAGCTTTTCATATGATGAAGTTGGATGCTTTTTCTGGATGTAGGAGAAATACTAAAAGTTAAACTGTTAGAAGTAAAATGGCAAAAAGAAAGAAGTCTGGAATATCCAGCTCATGTATGAATGTCATACAAGTTTTTGATGTATAGTAGGCTGGTCAAAGATATAGTTCTTGGGAATTATGGTTAAACATGTTAATCACTAATTCTTGGGTATTGTGAGTTAATCACAAAGATATCCACTCGATTGCATTCTGTTGCAACTCGATGTAAGAACTGCTATGGCCTGAAAGACTAGCCAGGAATGAGGTTTAGGTATACACAGGGAACATAGTAAATGTTACTATACTTTCCATCGGTGTATTACCGTCTGTATTTATTTTCATAATTCATTTAGAGTTTCACACTCTAGCCCATTGCATAAGGTATCTTGCAAGAAGGTTGTTCATAAGAGAACTTTTCACGTTCGGTGTTATGAATAACATAAGGGCCATAGTTTCATTATGAATGAGATGTATGTTATGAATATTGATAATAATACATTACCTCTAGGTTTATTTTCATAATTCATTTAGAGTTTCACACTCTAGCCCATTGCATAAAGGTATCTTGCAAGAAGGTTGTTCATAAGAGAACTTTTCACGTTCGGTGTTATGAATAACATAAGGGCCATAGTTTCATTATGAATGAGATGTATGTTATGAATATTGATAATAATACATTACCTCTAGGTTTATTTTCATAATTCATTTTAGAGTTTCATACACTCTAGCCCATTGCACAATGTTTTTGCAAGAGAGGTTATTCATAAAAACAACAATTGTTGTTCAGTATTATGAATAACATGAAGGGCCATGCTTCTATCCAAGATGGGATGTATGTTATGAATATTGATGGTAATATGATACATCCATAACACTGACGCTAAATGTCGCAAGACTAAAAGAATACCACACAAGTGTGGCACTACATTTGGTCACATTTGGGGAAACCCGCATGGAAAATTCCATTATGATGGACTTTGAAGTCGTTTGATTTTTGAATCATCTGACACTTGCAACTTTCCTCCGAAAAGTGAAGTGACTAAAATACCGTTCACAGGCCATAAGGAACGAACAACAAACTTATTGGTGATCATACATTTGATGTGTGTAGTCCGATAAGTGTTGTTAGTAGTGGATTTATCTATCTTCAGAAATGACTCAAGTAGATATATGGATATTTACTTGATGAGACGTAAGTCTGGATCTTTTGAAATCATTCGAGAGGTTTTCAAAAATGAAGTAGAAGTTATTGTAACAAGAAAATTACGTTTCTACAATTTGATTGCAGAAAGGAATATTTGAGTTACAAGTTTAGCGAATGTCTGATGAGTTGTGAAAGGGGTTTCATAAACTTGCACCTCCCGGAACACCACTGCAAATGGAAAGTCCGTGGAGATGTAATCGAACCATTTATGACATGGTAAGATCAAAGGTGACATAAATAAAATTGCCATTATCCCTTTTAAGGAGTGATGCTTTAGAGACTGCGGCTTTTACACTGAAAAGAGCTTCGTCGGGTCTGTTGAAATGACACCATGGTATGGTATGCCCAACCATGTTATATCTTTTCTTAAACATTTGGAATATGGGGTTTGTGTAAAGGTTCAGACCTATTCCAAATCAGACAAGTGCTACTTTGTAGGTTATCCCAAGTCATTGGGTATTCCCCCACCACTATACCGAAGCAAATAGTTTTGCCGCAAAACGGTGTGCTTTTAAAGAGAATGGTTCTTTCAAAAAGGTGAGTGGGAGAATAGTGCAACTCGACGAGATAAACAGTATCTTCGTCATCAGATCAAAGGGAAGAGACCTTGGAAGTAATTCCAGAGTTTCCTACTACGACTGATACGGAAGTCTCTACAATAAAATGTACGAACTTCGGTCAAACTTGCAGCTGAACCACGTAGGCAAGGCTCGTGCAAACCTCTCAGGTGCGCAAACGAGATCTTGTTGTTAGACAACATTATACCTACGATACACAAGGAAGCGTTGATGGGCCCTGACTCCAGAATTGGCTAAATGCCAATACAAACCGAGTTAGTTTCCATAGAAGTGATTCAAGATTAAAACCTTGATACACCTTTCGGAAGACTTAGAGTCTAACGAATATTTATGGAACTTAAAACTGATACGGATAAAAATGTTTATCCATAAAGCTCGACTTGTTGCAATAACAAGTTCAAGGAGTTGACTACGATGAGGTGATTTCATCGTAGCAATGCTTAAAGTTGGTTCGGGTTGAACTAGCAATTAATACATATTTCAATCTTGAGATATGAAACATGGATGAAAAAAGGATTTCCATCTGATGGAAATGAAACCTAGGACTTGTATGTGATACAGTTCAAAGTAATTTGTCGATCCAGAGGATGCTAGTAAGGGTGCAAACTTCAGAGTTCCAGCGATGGACAGAAGACAGCAAAATGGAGTTGGAATCTTCGTGCTTTGATGAAATGGTCAAAGGGGTTTGACTTCATCAATGGGTAACGAAGATGCTTGTAATTCAAGAAAGTAAGTGGGAGCATAATAATATTTCTAAAAACCTTGTGTGCTTGACACATTGTTAATGGGAAATAAATTTCTTGACACAAATTAGGACTTCATTTGAAAATAGTTTTTTTGATGAAGTGCTTAGGCTAAATAGCCTTGATATTAGGCATGATGATCTATGGAGATAGATTTACCTAATAGGGCTAAGCAATAAATACATATTGACAAGATGCTAAAACCGTTTAGCACTAAGAACAACAAGGAGTGATTCTTGCCGAAGTCACATGGAAAGAGTTTTTGCAAGAATCAGTGTCCCAAAACACTGATGAGCAAAATACATGATGCAGATTCCACACACTTTTGTGTTTGGATTAATCATGTATTCCATGGTATGTAAAACAACCAGATACGTCCGATACTCCCAAGGCGTTGCGATTATGGATACTAAAGTGATCAAAGTACTGATCATGGGACAACAGTGAAAGATGTCATTGAGTACTAGAGTAAGTACTGATGATATGTTTTCTCGCAAGCGGAGATCATGAAGAGTTCGTTGTAAAATGTTACATCGATACAGTATTCATCTTTTCTCCATGCGATTTTCGATTTAAGTTAAGGGTTTTGTGTAATACACAATATGGTGGCACGGTAGTTGGAAATTGTTCCCAACAGGATACTGTGGCGAATTCTATAACAAATGACTAAGTATGTTGACGCTTTAGAAGCGACAAACAAGATGTTGAATCATATAGTTCATTCATGAACTTAGTATGGCTCCAAGATGGCTTTTGTCAATGGGACACTACTGCAGGTAGTTTCTCCATAACTCAGTCTGAGGAATCCAGGTTCAACCTGTGATTCACATTTATACAAAGCCATGTCCGCACAAAATATGAATTTTGTGAAAGCGTAAAAACGCGAGGATATGCAGAGATAGACACGGAGCTGAAGTTGTCAAATCTGATGGACATCAGGCTATACCACATGCGAAGCATATTTACACCAATGTGCCATAGGTGTAAAGTGCATTAGCATTGACTAGATTATTGACTCTAGTGCAAGTGGGAGTCTGTAGGAGATATGCCCTAGAGGCAATAATAAATGCTATTATTTATCTCCGAGTTCATAGTTATGTTTATGTTCCATGCTATAACTGCAATGATTCTCGAGTCTGCAATATCCACGAGGCTCGGAGGAAGACTCATATGCACGTGTGGAATAATAAACGGTAAGAAGTATTCCTAGTCTAGCCTCTAAGACTAGCTCAAGTGTTGCATGATGGTTCTGTTTTCCTGATCATGGGCATGTCTATGCCAGCAATTTTGAGGGCACAATGTTAAGAGAACATTTGTGTTGAATCGACCCGGTTTGATGTTATGCAATGAGATTCATTCGTCACAAGTTAATGGTAAATAACACAGAGATGGTTAACGTTTGCATGATTCCTTAGACCATGAGAGTATCGAGTTTCTTCATGCTTGCTTCATGAACTTTGGGGTTTGTTAAACGTCATCCGTAAATGGGTGGCTATTACGGCGGCTTACGGGTTCATGGAAAAGTGTGTCAAGTAACTTGATAGCTCAAGATTGGGATTTGCTCCTCCAACTATGGAGAGATATTCTCGGGCCCTCTCGGTGTTACGGTATCCATCATCGTCTGGCCAGACACAGTGTGATTTGATCACAGGGATGCCGGAACACGGAAACGAGAAAAGAGAACAAAACCAGTAACGAGGTAACTAGCATAGTGGACAAGTTGTTGATCCACGGGGATGCAAGTAAATCTCACCTCGGGTCTTTGTAACATATCGCGAAGCAACAGGAATAGCACATGGCAACTGGAGGTTCACTCGAATATTCATTCGTGTGGGTATAGGGGTCAATATGGGTGTCCACGGCTCCGATGTTGATCATTGATCGGAAGGGGTTCCGGGTCATGTCTATACTTCACCGAACCTATAGGGTCACACACTTAAGGGTCATCTATCTGTTGAATACTAGACCGGGAGTCTGAGAGAAAATCACCGAAAAAGTTTCGGACACCGGAAAAGTTTCGGACAGCGGAATCGTACCGCAGAGAGAGGTCATCGGATGAGTTTCGATGATACCGAAAAGTTGTTTCGGGATATACCATTAAGTCAATTTGGTTTTGGCAAATGCCTGATAATTCTTGAAGGGTGCCAGAATCATTCTGGAAGCTTTTTGGAATTTTCTGAGATAAAAACCGGAAATGTTCCGGAGCTGCCAGAACCGCTTCAGATGCTTTTCGCAGATGAAAATCACTAAACTGGAATTGTTCCAAAACGCGTTGAAAATTATTATGGTGGGTATTGGAAATATTCTAAGCCCACATAAATATTTTCAGTTCGAACGGACGCTGAAAAATGTCGTCGTGAATAGTGAAAGTGCTTTTTGGGATATTTTATGGAAAGCCACCTTTTGGGGCTTTACCCAAAAGATCTAGGGATGACATGGATGGATTGGGAGGCCCTCATGGGGGCCCCCCAAGGGGTGTGGCCGGCCACACTTGGGGCTCCACCTTGGAGCCCCTCTTGTTCCTTGGTTTCACTCTTATGCCCTTGAGGAAGGACTTCATTCATGTGCATTTTGGGTTTTTGTGTTAAACTACCCTACCCCTTGGGATTTCCTATAAATAGAGGTGGAGGGGCAGCCCTCCACACTCACTCTTTCTCACATACAAGTGCCATGCATGATCTGGCTTCTTCTCTCCCTCCCACGAAAAGAGTTTCGTAGAGCCGTAAGGCTGTCTGGGTTCCGGCAGGAACTAGTTCTGGACGGCGAAGCCCTGCTGGATAGATGATACCGTATGTGTGCAACTCTGTAGAGAGATCGTAGTTTCGGTCTTAGTTCGTGAGTGCCTCCCGAAGGGCTGTCCGTGTGACCGTCCGAGTTTCGAAGGTCCTCCCGAAGGGCTGTCCGAGTGACCGTTCGAGTTTCTAAGGTCCTCCTGAAGGGCTGTCCGCGACACCGTCCGGGGGGCTGTTCGACCGTCTCCCGGAGGGCTGTCTGAGGAGCAGATGAGGGTATACATCCTCGTGGTTGGGAGGTTGTAAATCCTAGCTGCGGGGATCTGCACCGCCGTTCGTCATCGACTCTACTTCCCGCTGCGCTACGAGTCGGTAACGAAAAGATCAAACCATGTATGCAGTCTCCACAGTGGTCCTGGGCTGGTGCGTAGGTCGGAATTTTTTTTGTTTTCTGCTACGTTCCCCTACACACCCATCCTCTAGCTGCGCGATCGGCTCCGGACTATGGGTCGGAGCGGATTCGTGTGCGGCCTCCAAGGCGCTGTCCGGCGGCAGAGTTAGATCATGCCCATCGTGACAGTGCGGCACACACGGCTGTGGCTCGGATCCATCAAAGATCAGGTCTCCGCGGATATCCGCCGTGAAGTTTAGGCTTCCAAATCTGACCTGACGGCCAGGGGCGTAGCTTTCGATCTGCTCCAGATGGCCAAGTGAATTGGCCCGCAGTGCGAAGCCACCGAATACGAAGATCTGTCCGGGGAGAAAAGTCTCACCCTGGACGGCGTTGTTGTTGATTGAAGAAGCCATCAAGCCTATCGGTGACGACACAGAGGAACTCTCAATGAAAGCACCAATGTCGGTGTCAAAACCAGCGGATCTCGGGTAGGGGGTCCCGAACTATGCGTCTAGGCGGATGGTAACAGGAGACAAGGGACACGATGTTTTTACCCAGGTTCGGGCCCTCTCGATGGAGGTAAAACCCTACTCTTGCTTGATTGATATTGGTGATATGGGTAGTACAAGAGTGGATCTACCACGAGATCAAGGAGGCTAAACCCTAGAAGCTAGCCTATGGTATGATTGTTGTAATGGTTGTTGTGTCCTATGGACTAAAAGCCTCTGGTTTATATAGACACCGGAGAGGGCTAGGGTTACACAGAGTCGGTTACAATGGTAGGAGATCTACGTATCCGTATCACCAAGCTTGCCTTCCACGCCAAGGAAAGTCCCATCCGGACACGGGACGGAGTCTTCAATCTTGTATCTTCGTAGTCTTGGAGTCCGGCGGACGATGATAGTCCGGCTGTCCGGACACCCCCTAGTCCAGGACTCCCTGACTCGCCCTTTTCTGTTTGCTTGTGTGTTGGATTACTTGTTGCCATGGCGCAAGATAATACCAAATGTGTGGTTTCTCCAATACCAATAATAATGATTTCCTTAGTACTCTGATTGCTCCTCTTAATGATTTTGAGTCTTGTGAAATCAATACTGCTTTGCTGAATCTTGTTATGAAAGATCAATTCACCGGCCTTCCTAGTGAAGATGCCGCTACTCATCTAAACAACTTTGTTGATTTGTGTGATATGCAAAATAAGAAAGATACGGATAATGATATTGTTAAAATGAAGTTATTTCCGTTTTCTCTTAGAGATCGTGCTAAAGTTTGGTTTTCGTCTTTGCCTAAAAATAGTATTGATTCTTGGAACAAGTGCAACGATGCTTTTATCTCTAAGTATTTCCCTCCCACTAAGATTATCACTCTTAGGAACGACATTATGAATTTTAAACAACTTGATCATGAGCATGTTGCCCAATCTTGGGAAAGAATGAAATTGATGATTCACAATTGTCCTACTCATGGTTTGAATTTATGGATGATTATACAATTTTTTTATGCTGGTTTGAACTTTGCTTCTAGAAATCTTCTAGATTCGGCCGCGGGAGGCACGTTTATGGAAATCAAGTTAGGGGATGCTACAAAACTTCTTGATAATATTATGGCTAATTATTCTCAATGGCACACCGAAAGATCTTCTAGTAAAAAAGTGCATGCTATAGAAGAAATCAATGTTTTGAGTGGAAAGATGGATGAACTTATGAAGTTGTTTGCTATTAAAAATACTCCTCTTGATCCCAATGATATGCCTTTGTCTACTTTGATTGTGAATGATAATGAATCTATGGATGTGAATTTTGTTGGTAGGAATAGTTTTGGAAACAATGCTTATAGAGGAAACTTTAATTCTAGACCGTTCCCTAGTAATTCCTCTAATAATTATGGAAATTCCTACAATAATTCTTATGGTAATTTTAATAAGATGCTCTCTGATTTTGAGAATAATGTGAAAGAATTTATGATTTCTCAAAAGAATTTTAATGTTTTGCTTGAATAAAAATTGCTCAAAGTTGATGATTTGGCTAGGAACGTTGATAGACTTTCGCTTGATGCTGATTCTCTTAAACTTAGATCTACTCCTCCTAAGCATGATATCAATGAGTCTCTCAAAGCCATGAGAATTTCCATTGATGAGTGCAAGGAAAGAACCACTAGATTGCGTGCCAAGAAAGATTGCTTTGTCAAGGCGTGTTCTTCTAGTTTCCATGAAAATAATGATGAAGATCTTAAACTTATTGATGTGTCTCCTATTAGATCTTTGTTTTGCAATATGAATCTTGATAATAATGGGACTGGAGATGAGTCAACTTTAGTTAGAAGGCGTCCCAAGAATTCAGAGTTTTTAGATCTTGATGCTAAATTTGGTAAAAGTGGGATTGGAGAGGTCATGACTTTAAATAGTATTGAACCCACTATCTCGGATTTCAAGGAATTTGATTATGATAATTGTTCTTTATAAAGTTGTATTTCCTTGTTGCAATCCATTGTTAATTCTCCTCATGCTTATAGTCAAAATAAAGCTTTTACCAAACATATCGTTGATGCTTTGATGCAATCTTTTGATGAAAAACTTAATTTGGAAGTTTCTATACCTAGAAATCTTAATGATGAGTGGGAACCTACTGTAAGGATTAAAATTAAAGATCATGAGTGTTTTGCTTTGTGTGATTTGGGTGCTAGTGTTTCCACGATTCCGAAAACTTAATGTGATATTCTAGGTTTCCATGATCTTGATGATTGCTCTTTAAATTTGCACCTTGCGGATTCCACCATTAAAAAGCCAATGGGAAGCATCAATGATGTTCTCATTGCTGCAAATAGAAATTTGGTGCCTGTAGATTTTATCGTTCTTGATATAGATTGCAATCTTTCTTGCCCTATTATACTTGGTAGACCTTTCCTTAGAACGATTGGCGCGATTATTGATATGAAGGAAGGGAATATTAGATTCCAATTTCCATTAAATAAAGGCATGGAGCACTTTCCAAGAAAGAAAATCGAATTACCTTATGAATCTATCATGCGAGCTACTTATGAATTGAGTGCCAAAGATGGCACTACTTAGATCTATCTTCGCTTTTATGCCTAGCTAGGGGCGTTAAACGATAGCGCTAGTTGGGAGGCAACCCAATTTTATTTGTGTTTTTTGTTTTTGTTCCTGTTTAGTAATAAATTTTGCATCTACCTTCTGTTTAGATGTGTTTTCATGTTTTAATTAGTGTTTGTGCCAAGTAGAACCTATAGGATAACCTATGATGATAGTTGATTTGATTCTGCTAAAAAACAGAAACTTTGCGCTCATGAGAAAAAATTCTATAAATCATAGAAACGTGATTTTGCATTGATCTTTTTTGTTTCTGATCAATAAACAAATTTTCCAGGACTTCCTATTTTGGTAGGATTTTTAGAGTTCCAGAAGTTTGTGTTAGTTACAGATTGCTACAGACTGTTCTGTTTTTGACAGATTCTGTTTTTCGTGTGTTGTTTGCTTATTTTGATGCATCTATGGCTAATAAAATAGTTTATAAACCATACAGAACTTTAAATACAGTAGGTTTAACACCAATATAGATAAATAATGAGTTCATTACAGTACCTTATGTGGTGGTTTTGTTTTCTTTCACTAACGGAGCTTATAAGATTTCCTGTTGAGTTTTGTGTGTGAAGTTTTCAAGTTTTG
This sequence comes from Triticum timopheevii, assembly GCA_963921465.1. NCBI lineage: Eukaryota > Viridiplantae > Streptophyta > Magnoliopsida > Poales > Poaceae > Triticum > Triticum timopheevii. The sequence goes on along the minus strand of OY997264.1, from coordinate 42,836,877 downwards.
GGTAAAGCTTTGATGGACTATGGAATAAAGAGTGGCAAGAGCCTAAGCTTGGGGATGCCCAAGGCACCCCAAGATATTCAAGAATAGCCAAAAGCCTAAGCTTGGGGATGCCCCGGGAAGGCATCCCCTCGTTCGTCTTCATTCATTGGTAACTTTACTTGGAGCTATATTTTTATTTGCCACATGATATGTGTTTTTCTTGGAGCGTCATGTATTATATTAGTATTTTATTTTTAGTTTACCGCAATCATCCTTGCTGTACACACCTTTTGGGATAAGCCTACTTGATTTGAATTTATTAGAATATGCTATGTGCTTCACTTATATCTTTTGAGCTTATTAGTTTTTGCTCTAGTACTTCACTTATATCTTTTTGAGCACGACGGTGGCTTGATTTTATAGAAATTGTTAGTCTCTCATGCTTCACTTATATTATTTTGAGATTCTTTTAGAACAGCATGGTATTTTCTATGGTTATAAATTGGTCCTAGAATGGTAGGCATCCAAGTTGGGTATAATAAAAACTATCATAGGAAGTGAATTGGATGCTATGATCAATTTGATACTTGATAATTGTTTTGAGATATGGAGGTAGTGATATTAAAGTCATGCTAGTTGGGTGATTATGAATTTAAAGAATGCTTGTGTTGAAGTTAGCAAGTCTCGTAGCATGCACGTATGGTTAAGGTTGTGTAACAAATTTGAAATATGGAGTGTACCTGGCTTGTGCATCCCTATGAGTGGCGGTCGGGGACGAGCGATGGTCTTTTCCGACCAATCTATCCCTCTAGGAGCATGCGCGTAGTGCTTGATTTTTGATGACTTCTAAATTTTTGCAATAAGTATATGAGTTCTTTTGACTAATGTTGAGTCCATGGATTATACGCACTTTTACCTTTCCACCATTGCTAGCCTCTTCGGTACCGTGCATTGCCCTTTCTCACCTTGAGAGTTGGTGCAAACTTCACCGGTGCATCGAAACCCCATGATACGATACGCTCTATCACACATAAACCTCCTTATATCTTCCTCAAAACAGCCACCATACCTACCTATTATGGCATTTCCATAGCCATTCGGAGATATATTGCCATGCAACTTTCCACCGTTCCGTTCATCATTATCATGACATACTTTACTTTTGTCATATTGCCATTGCATGATCATGTAGTTGACATCGTATTTTTGGCAAAGCCACCATGCATAATTTTTGATACATGTCACTCTTGATTCATTTCACCATCCCGGTACACCGCCGGAGGCATTCATATAGAGTCATATCTTGTTCTAGTTTCGAGTTGTAATTCATATGTTGTAATCAATGAGAGTGTGATGATCATCATTATTAGAGCATTGCCCCAAAAAAGGGAAAGGCCAAAAAAAGGAAGGCCAAAGAAAAAAAAAAGAAAAGGAAAAAAAGGAAAAATAAAAAAAATAAAAAGGGCAATGTTACTATCTCTTTTTCCACACTTGTCCTTCAAAGTAGCACCATGTTCTTCATGTAGTGAGTCTCTTATCTTGTGCTTCAAAGTAGCACCATGTTTTTCATATAGTGAGTCTCATATGTTGTCACTTCCATATACTAGTGGGAATTTGTTATTATAGAACTTGGCTTGTATACTCCTACGATGGGCTTCCACAAATACCCTAGGTCTTCGTGAGCAAGCAAGTTGGATGCACACCCAGTAGTTTTCTTTTGTTGAGCATTCACTTATAGCTCTAGTGCATCCGTTGCATGGCAATCCCTAGTCCTCATGTTGACATCAATTGATGGGCATCTCCATAGCCCGTTGATTATCCTCGTCAATGTGAGACTTTTTCCTTTTTTGTCTTCTCCACACAATCCCCATCATTGTATTCTATTCCACCCATAGTGCCATATCCATGGCTCACGCTCATGTATTGCGTGAAGGTTGAAATTTTTTGAGATTATTTAAGTACGAAATAATTGCTTGGCTTGTCATTGGGTGTAGAATTTGGGAACATCTTTGTGTGACGAAAATGAAGCATAGCCTAACTATATGATTTTGTAGGGATGAACTTTCTTTAGCCATGTTATTTTGAGAAGACATGATTGCTTTGCTTAGTATGCTTGAAGTGTTACCATTTCTTTTATCAATATGAACTTTTATTTTGAATCATTTGGATCTGAACATTCATGCCACAATAAAGAAAATTACATAGAAAATTATGCTAGGTAGCATTCCACATCAAAATTCTGTTTTTATCATTTACCTACTCGAGGACGAGTAGGAATTAAGCTTGGGGATGCTTGATACGTCTCCAACGTATCTATAATTTTTTATTGTTCCATGCTATTATATTACCCCTTTTGGATGTTTATGGGATTTATTTTACACATTTATATCCTTTTTGGGACTAACCTACTAACCGGAGGCCCAGCCCGTATTGCTGTTTTTTTGCCTATTTCAGTATTTCGAAGAAAAGGAATATCAAACGGAATCCAAACGGAATGAAACTTTCGGGAGCATGATTTTTGGAACGAACGTGATCCGGAGAACTTGGAGTGCAAGTCAAGCAACAAACGAGGCGCCCAGGAGATAGGAGGGCGCGCCCAACCCACCTGGGCGTGCCCCTGTCTCCTGGGCCCCTCGAGCGGCCACCGACGTACTTCTTCCTCCTATATATACCTACGTACCCAGAAAACATCCAGGGAGCAACCGAAACACAATTTCCACCGCCGTAACCTTCTGTATCTGCGAGATCCCATCTTGGAACCTTCGCCCGCGCTCCACCGGAGGGGGAATCGACCACGGAGGGCTTCTACATCAACACCATAGCCCCTCCGATGAGTTGTGAGTAGTTTACCACAGACCTTTGGGTCCATAGTTATTAGCTAGATGGCTTCTTCTCTCTTTTTGGATCTCAATACAATGTTCTCCCCCTCTCTTGTGGAGATCTATTCGATGTAAACTCTTTTTGCGGTGTGTTTGTCGAGATCCGATGAATTGTGGGTTTATGATCAAGTTTATCTATGAGAAATATTTGAATCTTCTCTGAATTCTTTTATGTATGATTGAGTTATCTTTGCAAGTCTCTTCGAATTATCAGTTTGGTTTGGCTTACTAGATTGATCTTTCTTGCCATGGGAGAAGTGCTTAGCTTTGGGTTCAATCTTGCGGTGTCCTTACCCAGTGACAGAAAGGGTTGCAAGGCACGTATTGTATTGTTGCCATCGAGCATAAAAAGATGGGGTTTATATAAAGTTTATCCCTCTACATCATGTCATCTTTCTTAATGCGTTACTCTGTTCTTATGAACTTAATACTCTAGATGCATGCTGGATAGCAGTCGATGTGTGGAGTAATAGTAGCAGATGCAGGAAGGAGTCGGTCTACTTGTCACGGACGTGATGCTTATATACATGATCATTCCTAGATAGTCTCATAATTATTCGCTTTTCTATCAATTGCTCGACAGTAATTTGTTCACCCACCATAATACTTATGCTATCTTGAGAGAAGCCTCTAGTGAAACCTATGGCCCCCGGGTCTATCTTTTATCATATAAGCTTTCAATCTACTTTTATTTGCATCTTTACTTTTTGCATCTATATTATAAAATACCAAAATATATTTATCTTATCATACTATCTCTATCAGATCTCACTTTTGCAAGTGGCCGTGAAGGGATTGACAACCCCTTTATTGCGTTGGTTGTGAGTTCTTTGTTGGTTTGTGTAGGTGCGTGGGACTTTTGAGGAGCCTCCTACTGGATTGATACCTTGGTTCTCAAAAACTGAGGGAAAGACTTACGCTACTATTGCTTCACCCTTTCCTCTTCAAGGAAAACCAACGCAAGCTCAAGACGTAGCATCAAATTATTCAATTCAAGTCTACGATATAAAGAGAGAGGCATAACACTAACACCGGCTCCAAGATCTCATAAAGCAGTTTTAACATAAATTCTTTTAATGGAGCATGGTATGGTTGGTACCCCTGGATCTCCAAGTTTCTTTGGTATTCCACCCTTAAGGCCCCCTTTGTTTGGGCTACAGATTTCTGAGAATCGACTTCGTCTTGGATTCCTAAAATCAGCTACAGCTACAGATTCTGAGAATCAGAAGCAGGCTGTTTGTTTACAGTGCTTTAGAGAAACCGGAAGTGTTGTGAAAAGTCTGCAACACCCCAAATGCCAGGAGCAGGGAAGCTGCCCAATGATGTGTTGAGCTGATCGTGGAAGTGTGTGGTTTGCTAGGCCGGACCAGATCGTAGATGGGTGTGGCTGTTGGTGAGGGGTGAAGAACCAACATGACCACCAACGGGGACGATTCAGGTGGATCTCGGGGCAAAGCAGGTGGAGGTTGGGACCATGGTGGAACGGCCGGCGCAGGTTGAGGGCATGGACGCCAATCGACCGGAGCTAGGCTGGAGTGCCCTTGCAGAGTATGGTGGCTAGAGCTCGGAGAGAGGCGACATAAGCGGATATCGGAGGCGGCACGTCGCAGGCGGAGCTAGTGGGCAGCGGCGGCGGCAGGGCCCGGTGGCCGGAATACGGGGAGGGCGGAGGTATTGGCGCCGGATCTACCCGTTCTGAGGCGCACGAAACCGGAGAAGCCGGCGGCCCGCCGGCGCCGGAAGAGAGCCCCGCATCGCCGCTTTTTCTATGTGTTTTCGATCGTGGGATATGATAACCGGTGGTGGAGAATTTGGGTCAGGGGAGGAGTGGCATTCCTATTGTAATAACAGGGAGAACTTGGGCTAATCTTCTAGTTCGATAAGTGGCAGCTCGGGAATCACCTAGAATCACCAAATACACAGCTTCGGCTTGGACGTGGGTGGTAGTTCATTATTTAGAAGCGATTCTAGGAATCTGGGGTGAGAATCTGTGTGTTTGTTCTAGATTCAGATTTTGGAGGTCCAGAATCCTAGAATCAGTAGCTGCAGCTCAAACAAAGGCCACCTAAAACTGTAATTAGCAAGCATGGTGGAAATTTCAGCTTCCGGTATCTTTCTTTTGTTTGTAATGATATCCTTCATATACTTAGCATAAGGATTTAATTTAAGCATATCAGTCAAGCGCATACGTAAAAAGATAGGTCTAATCATTTCGGCAAAGCGCTCAATCCTCCTCATCCTTTGTCTTGGATGGTTTAGGAGGAAAGGGCATGGGTTTCTGAACCCATGGTTCTCTTTCCCTACCGTGCTTCCTAGCAACAAAATCTCTCTTATCATAACGTTGATTCTTTGCTTGTGGGTTATCAAGGTCAATAGCAGGTTCAATCTCTACTTCATTGTTATTGCTAGGTTGAGCATCAACATGAACATTATCATTAACATTATCAGTAGGTTCATGTTCATCACCTGATTGTGTTTCAGCATCAGAAATAGAAATATCATTGGGATTCTCAGGTGTGTCTACAACAGGTTCATTAGAAGCATGCAAAGTCCTATCGTTTTTCTTTTTCTTCTTTTTGGAAGAACTAGGTGCCTCTAAATGATTTCTCTGAGAATCCTGCTCGATTCTCTTAGGGTGGCTGTCGGTGTCAAAACCGGCGGATCTCGGGTAGGGGGTCCCGAACTGTGCGTCTAGGCAGATGGTAACAGGAGACAAGGGACACGATGTTTTTACCCAGGTTTGGGCCCTCTCGGTGGAGGTAAAACCCTACTCCTGCTTGATTAATATTGATGATATGGGTAGTACAAGAGTAGATCTACCACGAGATCAGAGAGGCTAAACCCTAGAAGCTAGCCTATGGTATGATTGTTGTTCGTCCTACGGACTAAAACCCTCTGGTTTATATAGGCACCGAAGAGGGTTAGGGTTACACAGAGTCGGTTACAATGGTAGGAGATCTACATATCCATATCGCCAAGCTTGCCTTCCACGCCAAGGAAAGTCCCATCCGGACACGGGACGAAGTCTTCAATCTTGTATCTTCATAGTCCAGGAGTCCGGCCAATGGTGATAGTTCGGCTATCCGGACACCCCCTAATCCAGGACTCCCTCAGTAGCCCCTGAACCAGGCTTCAATGACGACGAGTCCGGCGCGCATATTGTCTTCGGCATTGCAAGGTGGGTTCCTCCTCCGAATACCTCATAGAAGATTTTGAACTCAAGGATAGTGTTCGGCTCTGCAAAATAAGTTCCACATACCACCGTAGAGAGAATAATATTTACACAAATTCAATCTGCTGATGTATTCCGTGGCGTGACATCACACCACGGCCAAGCCTTTATTCGAATCGTTTTTACTGTCCCACCTCAGCGCGTTTAGCGAGGCGGTTTCCTTGGCACGTCTTGTCAAAGCAGAGATCGTGTCCCCTTATTCCGGGATTCTCATCAATACGGTCATGGGTAACCCAATTGTGCCTGTTGGTACGTCCCCTCCATCGAAGGCGAGTCCCGAACGGTCACGGGGAAGGCTCTTGGTATTCAACCCCTTTATAAAGAGACCAAGGCTCCACTTTTTTCTTTCAATCTCAATCGAATCCGCCCCTCGCCTCGAGTTCCAACACCCAAAGCTCCAGATTCAGGCGCTTCGGACCTTCGATGATGTCCGGCTCCGACCTGCAAGGCCGGTGGGTGCCTTCCTCCATTACGGAAGAAGACGTGCTAAAGCTAAGAGATGCCAGGTATCTAACCGGTGAAATTTCGCATAGGCTACCTGCCCAAGGGAAGGTTATTCCCACTCCCAAGCCTGGCAAAAGCGTGGTGTTCGCGTCTCACTTTCTTCGGGGGCTAGGCTTCCCGACGGACCCCTTCGTGAGGGGGCTCATGTTTTATTATGGGCTGGAATTTCATGACTTGGATCCAGAGTCCATCCTCTAGATCTCATCGTTCATCGTCATATGCGAAGCCTTCCTCCGCATTACCCCTCACTTCGGATTGTGGCTCAAGACCTTCAAGGTGGAGCCGAAGATGATCAAGGGGCAGCAGGCAGAGTGCGGAGGGGCTGTTATAAGCAAGAATGCCGATGCTCCATGGCCCGAGGGCTCTTTTCAAAAGGAGCTCAGCATATGGCAACGAGAGTGGTTTTATATCACAGTTCCCAGGGGCACCAAATGGGTGGCGCCACCTGCCTTCCGCTCGGGTCCTCCACCGCGGCTGGCGTCATGGGTCAATAAAGGACTTAACTGGGGGGCCGTCCAAGGACGTGCCCTTGCTGCAGGGCCGCATTCAAGATCTCCTAGAGAGAGAGATCACTCTGGTCATAGTAGCGCAGGTCATGCTGATTCGCCGCATCCTGCCCTGCAAACGTCGCCCCCTCCACCTGTGGGAATTTAACCCGAAGGGACCACGAGCTCTCCAATATTTTATGGGCGCGACGCCCGTGGAGATGTACAAGCTTCTCTTCGGATCACAAACGATGTGTCCGGACTTGACCGAGGACGCAGGTCTGAGCTGCAATCGCCCGGATACTCAAGTAAGTAGCCCTGTACCCGGACATGCTATCCCATATTTATCACGAACTTGCCTTTTAAAAGGGTTGTTCCTTGAATAGGAGTGGATAGCGAAATCAAAGTTAATCAGGTGTCCGCCCCCCCTCCCTGAGACCACGCCGGATCTCATGTTAACCAGGATGCTAGAGGTTGCGCCTTCGGAAGAAGGTGAAGGGGGGAACAAGGAAGCTACCGCCTCCGCGAAGGAGGCTATCAGGAAAGGAGGGATCGAGAATCCCTCCATCCAAGGGAAGAAGAGGACCGCCTCTGAAGACCCGGAGACCACGGTCTCAAAGCGGGGGAAGAAATCTTCATCAGAGGGTCCTGCGCCGAGAGATGCCTCGGCCGCTTTATGCCCCCAAGGGGGTCAGCCCTCCACCGAGCCGTAAGTAAAAAGGGGAATTTATTTTAAAATAAAGGATATCCCTGCCTTATTTCTGATGAAGATAACCGAAATTTTACCTTGTAGTTCGGATCTCAGCCCTTCTCAGCAGAGCTCATCTTCGGGGATCTTCGTCCGGAGATGATAGAGAGCGAAACGCCTCCCCCTACCCTACCGTCTTGCGAGGCTGGCGACCCTGAGGTGTCGTCGCGGAGGGTTTCTCCGAGTCCGGCGGGGCCGGAAGGCAGTCGTATGTCCCTCAAAGCCCTCCGCGTCAGGCCTTCGAAAAAGGCCATCAGACGAGTCCGGCACCACCTGGTGTACGGTCGGAGGAGCTGAAGGATCTGCTCGAGCGAGCGTCTATCTCAGAAAATCACCGTGCGTTAATGGGTACGGTGATTGAAAGGATTTCATCCGCTGAGAGCGGATTGCACGAAGCCGTCAGAAGTTTACTGACAGGCTTTGAGGTACGCAAGATAATGTACCCTCTGACAGTTCGGCATATAAAAATGCGCCCTATGTAGATAGTAGCCTCTGAGGCTCGGTGTGTTGTCAAAAATGACAGCGCGCCGAGGATCATAATCCCAGGTATAATGTGTCACCCTTCCGATGTAGGTGGCGAAGGGTCCGGTGGCTAGCCGGACTGATGAATTTGCCGAACTAAAGCGGCAGCTTGACGTGGCTGATGCCGATATCACGCTTGTCAATAAGCGACTTGATGAGTCACAAGGTATGCAATTTCTCCGCGGACACCTGGTAAGGGAGCTTGATGCCCATGCCTTACAACATGTATGCTTGATGCAGATGGTGCCGCTACCATGGAGAACCTTCGGGCGGAGCTCGCCCGAGCCAAGGAGCAGGCCAGAAAGAGTGATGCGGCTGCCTTAAAGGCGGCCGAAGAGCTAAAAGCCGAACATGCTGCTCATTGCCAAAGCAAGAATGAAATGGCCGAGATGGCTATGAAGTTAAAGAATGCTGCCGACCGCTGCAAGCTTCTTGAAAAAGAAGATCGAGTGGTGCAAGAGGACCTAAAGAAGGCCACTACCGAGGCCAAGGATGCTCGCTCTGCGACGAGAGCTATGAAGGAGGAGCTATGTCAGGCCGGAGATATCACGGCTGGAAAGCCCTTTCTGCTGCGGAGGAAATTCGTGGATCCTAAATATGCTCAGTTGGACCGGCTGTGGAGTGTGGGGGATGCTTATCTGGACCTTGCGGCAAGTGCCGCGGACGCGGCCGAACACTTCCCAAAAGGATCGCGAAGTGGAAAGGTGTTTTGGTCGCAGTTCCATGATCTCGAGCGCCCACTTCCATTAACCGATCGCTTGGCCGAATGGGCGGAGCTGAATAGGTTATCCAGACTTGCCATGAAGGATGTAGTGAGTCTTTTGTGGCCGAAAAGGCCCGAGCCGAAGAGTTATTTTGGCTTGGTGCAGTAGTTCCTTGGTGCGGTGCCGCATATCAATGCAATGAGAAGGTCGGCGTGCATAGAGGGTGCGCGGATGGCTCTTGCCCGTGTCAAGACATACTGGGCGGAGATGAAAGCCACCAATGTTGCATCCCAAGATTCGGACGGAAGCTGAGTACCTGTCGAGCACTATTTTCAGGAAGTTCTGCAGGGCGCTCGTTTAATAGAGACGCAGTGTTCGAAGGATATTATGTTCGAATAACATGTATTATTGTGAAACAATGTATCGATGGAATATAAGAGCTTTTTATACTTGTGCCTTCCAAGAATTGAAATACCTCCTGTGCGGCTGCTAATGTATATGTATATATAACCTGAAAGATGGCAGTCTTCGGCTTCAGCCCCCACGCATATAATGCGGGGGTGTTTGCAAAAGGCGCATTTTCACACTTGATCCAACGTCTTGGTCCTACAAAGGAGGTGGTAGCGCAGCAAACTAGGCAACCGGACTATAATGCTTTATCACTTTCACTTAGCCATAGAAGTTTGACAGTGGGGCTACGATATAGCCCCTAGGGGCACCGTGCTCACCCGAATTCGGGGCGCGTATGTGCCTGACCGAGAAACGGTCCCTCGTCAATGCGGAGGAATCCTATAGATTCAGGCGGGTCATCGAGTGGTTGACCAGTCTCACGCTATAACATGACAGTCAATTTTCGGCTTTCTCTACTGAGGTGCTCGCCTGGCCGAACCGGGGCACAATCGCAGTATTTCTCCTGGTGCCGCCTTAGCCGATAGAGCGGAACGTAAGGCAGCAAAACACAGGAGCCGGGCAAACCCAACATTTGACCAAAGACATGATTCGGAGCTGATGCATATAAGGCCTAACTCAAGACACTGAACACTCCCTAAGGTATTCGGTCTTTATGAAAATGGGCCGAACAATGCCCTTGGTAATAAGCCCCTGGTGTCCAGATACGCGCAAAATTCTGACGTGGCCCATGCCAAAACGTCAGCCTCCTCCTTGGTTATAGCAAGAAACCAGGGGATGTGTATCAACAAGAGACAGTAAAAAAGGTTTACGCAGGGTCTTAATCTGAAAAGAATCCTTGTCATGGGTCCCTACTGCACGTCTGCGCCTGTGTCTCCGTTGTGCCGTATCCTGGACGGGTGTAGCATGGTGTTCATCTGTAAAAGAGAGGAACTTAGTTGAAAAAGATCGTGCGAAAATGTATGTTATATTAAATAAACAAAGTACAATTCTAAGAATGAATAAATTGAGCTTTATTGTCTCTTGTTGTACATGCGCGGAGCCCCTTGTGCGGGGGTATGCGGCTAGCGGGCCCTTGTATGTTTACGCCGGACTCGTCTAACTATGTCCGGGATCTGAACGACCTGTTTTAGGTGCTTTGATTAGTGAAGCCGGTTTAATGTGTGGCTGTCAAGGCAGTCACACAATCTTCCGCGCTCGAGGAACACTCGATATTTCCCTTTAAGGAGATGATGCCTCGTGGACCGGGCATTTTAAGTGTAAGGGATGCATAATGCGGTATAGCGTTAAAGCGGGCGAAAGCTTTGTGTCCCAGTAGTGCTTGGTAGCTACTTGTAAATGGGGCGAGGTGGAAGGTTAACTTTTCACGGAGGAAGTTGTCGGGTGAGCCGAACACAACTTCTAGCAGTAGAGAGCCCGTACAATGGGCATGTGGGCCTGGCACTACCCCTTGAAAGGAAGTGTTGCTATGGTGAATTTTGGTTGGGTCTATCCCCATTTTGCGGATTGTGTCCTGGTATAGCAGGTTTAGATCACTGCTGCCGTCCATTAGGACTTGTGTAAATTGGAGTCCGTCAATTATCGGATCTAATATCAAGGCAGTCCAACCTACATTCTGGATACTTCTAGAGTGATCCTGGTGGTCGAAGGTGATTGGTTTTAACAACCAGTTGCGGGACTCCTCTGGGATAGGCCGTATGGCGCGTACCTCTATGGGCACCGCTCTATTTTTCCCTTTTGTCACGTGAAGTGAGTTTACTATTTTGACTTCTTGTGGGAAATTCTTTTGTTTTCCGGTGCTCTACTTGTGGGGTTCGTCATCGTCCTCGCTTGGTGTGTCGAGCCCCTTGTGTTCGGTCTTGAGTTTGCCGGACTACTTGAAGACCCAACAATCTCTGTGGGTATGGTTTCCAGGCTTCCTGGGAGTACTGTGGATTTGGCATATCTTGTCCAAGATTTTGTTTAAGTTGGATAGCTCGTCCCTGTCATCCTTAAGGGGCAGTTTTTTATGATTCTACCGAGAGCTTTTGAATCCGGCGTTTACCGCCGTGCTCTTCAGGCTATTTCCCTTGGTTCGACACTGGTCCTTGCTGCGTCGTGGTTTCCCGTTTCCATCCCTGACTTCGGATGTACTTGGGTCGCTGGTACTGCATCTTGCCAGCCAGCTATCCTCTCCCGCGCAAAAGCGGGTCATGAGGCTTGTTAATGCGGCCATTGTTTTTGGCTTTTCCTGGCCGAGGTGTCTGGCGAGCCATTCGTCTTGGACGTTGTGTTTGAAAGCTGTTAAGGCTTCGGCGTCCGGGCAGTCGACTATTTGATTCTTTTTAGTAAGGAATTTGTTCCAGAATTTTCGGGCTGACTCTCCGGGTTGTTGAGTTATGTGACTTAAATCGTCTGCATCCGGAGGTCGGACATAGGTCCCTTGAAAATTTGCCCGAAAAGCATCCTGTAGCTCTTCCCAACTTCCAATGGTGTTTTCGGGGAGGCTTTTGAGCCAATGCCGGGCTGGCCCTTTGAGCTTGAGGGGTAAGTATTTTATGGCGTGGAGGTCATCTCCTCTAGCCATGTGTATGTGGAGGATGTAATCCTCAATCCAGACTCCGGGGTCTGTTGTTCCGTCGTATGCCTCTATGTTTGCGGGCTTGAATCCCACTGGAAATTCATAATCCAGAACCTCATCGGTGAAACATAGGGGTGTGCAGCACCTCTATATTTAGGTGTACCGTAATATTCAGATACTTGATGTGTAGCATTGCTTACTATAGCTTGCTTTCTTGGCCCGTAGATAGATCTAACTGGGCCGTCTTTTTGATGCGAATCTGTGTGCGGATCGCGTGCCGGCTTGTGTGCGGCGCCGTTTGCCGCTCTATGTTTGCCATGGGGTCGTCTATCCGACCGGATGGTCTCCTTGTTTTTTGATTGCGGGGGCTCCACGGCCTCCTCATCAAATTCAGGCAGTAGTTTCCGCTTCGGGTAGCTCGTTGTTCGGCGACTATCGCCGTATTTGTCTGCGGTGTTGAGTACTTTGCTAATCTGATTCTGAGTGCATTTTCCACTGTTTTGAGCTTCCGCTTCTGCTTTTTCAGGCTACGCGCAGTAGCGACGAGCCTTTTGTGGAGGTTTTTCTGCTCCAGCCACTTGTCCGGCGTGAGATCGTCCGGACTGTTATCTTCACCGGGGACGGATTGTTTATCCCGATTTTCCTGTTTGGACGGTTGCGCGATGGCATGTTCATCGTCCACCAGTTCGCCCTGCTCTATGGCTGGGTCTTTATGGCTGTTGTCTTTGTCGAGGCGGGATTTTGAGCGGCGCTTACGCCGCCGTTTTGACTGCTTTTCGAGGGAATAATCCCTTGTGGCGTACCGTTGTTCCTCGTCGTCGCTTCCTTTAGGTGTGTCCACCATGTATACATCGTGAGATGAGGTGGCTTTCCAGTGCCTTATAGGTGCTGGTTCATGCTTTTCTCCTACATCATCGTCCATGCCGTCGATGTCTTCGGAGTCGAAATCAAGCACGTCGTTTAAACTTTCGATAGTGGCTACGAAGTGGGTGGTGGGTGGGCTTTCAATTTCTTTGCCATCCACATCCCAACCTTGCTGACCATAATCCGGCAAGGGCTCTCCTGATAAAGAGAGAGACATTAGCAAATTCAGGATGTCGCCAAAGGGCGAGTGCTGAAAGAAGTCCACGGTGGTGAATTCCATGATCGGCGCCCAATCGGATTCGATTGGCAGGGGCGCGGAAGGTTCGGAGTCCGGCACCTTGGAGTCATGAGCTTCGCAAAGGACAGGGTTGGTGTTCGGCTCGATCACTGTAGAGATAGCAGCCCCCGAGGCGGTGTCCAGCCACCCGTCCTCGGTCGGTGCAGTCGGCTCCGAGCTAAGGGTTGGAGCGGATACTGGTGCGGCCTCCGGGGCACTGTTCGGCGGTAGAGCTAGATCATGCCCATCGTGACAGTGCGGCGCGCTTGGCTGTGGCTCGAACCCGTCGAAGATCAAGTCTCCGCGAACGTCAGCCGTGTAGTTCAAACTTCCAAATCTGACCCGATGGCCAGGGGCGTAGCTTTCAATCTGCTCCAGATGGCCAAGCGAATTGGCTCGCAGTCAAAGCCGCTGAATACGAAGATCTGTCCGGGGAGAAAAGTCTCACCCTGGACTGCATCGTCGTTGATGATCGGAGGAGCCATCAGGCCTAAAGATGACGACACAGACGAACTCTCAATGAAAGCACCAATGTCGGTGTCAAAACCGGCGGATCTCGGGTAGGGGGTCCCGAACTGTGCGTCTAGGCGGATGGTAACAGGAGACAAGGGACATGATGTTTTTACCCAGGTTCGGGCCCTCTCGGTGGAGGTAAAACCCTACTCCTGCTTGATTAATATTGATGATATGGGTAGTATAAGAGTAGATCTACCACGAGATCAGAGAGGCTAAACCCTAGAAGCTAGCCTATGGTATGATTGTTGTTCGTCCTACGGACTAAAACCCTCCGGTTTATATAGGCACCGAAGAGGGTTAGGGTTACACAGAGTCGGTTACAATGGTAGGAGATCTACATATCCGCATCGCCAAGCTTGCCTTCCATGCCAAGGAAAGTCCCATCCGGACACGGGGCGAAGTCTTCAATCTTGTATCCTCATAGTCCAGGAGTCCGACCAACGGTGATAGTTCGGCTATCCGGACACCCCCTAATCCAGGACTCCCTCAGTAGCCTTCAGGATACAAAGGTTCCTGAGTCATTCTACCAGTTCTAGTAGCCACTTTAACTGCAAAGTCATGTTTATTATTTAATTCATCGAGCAAATTGCTTTGATCTTTAAGTACTTGCTCAGCTTGAGTGGTAACTGTCGGTGTCAAAACCGGCGGATCTCGGGTAGGGGGTCCCGATCTGTGCGTCTTAGGCTGATGGTAACAGGAAGCAAGGGACACAATGTTTACCCAAGTTTGGGCCCTCTCGATGGAGGTAAAACCCTACTTCCTGCTTGATTAATATTGAAGATATGTGGAATACAAGAGTTGATCTACCACAAGATCAGAGAGGCTAAACCCTAAGAGCTAGCCTATGATGGTATGATTGTAAATGTGATCGGCCTTCTAAGGATCATCCTCTCCGGTTTATATAAACACCGGAGAGCTAGGGTTTACATGGAGTCAGTTACAAGGAAGGAAACATAATATCCGGATCGCCAAGCTTGTCCTCCACGCAAAGGAGAGTCCCATCCGGACACGAGATGAAGTCTTGAGTCTTGTATCTTGATGCTTCTATATTCCGGACGATGAATATAGTCCGGCTGTCCAGATACCCCCTTATCCAGGACTCCCTCAGTAGCCCCTGAACCAGGCTTCAAAGACGATGAGTCCGGCTCGCAGTTTTGTCTTCGGCATTGCAAGGTGGGTTCCTCCTCCGAATACTCCAAGGTTATCATCGAACACGTAGGTCATGTCCGGATCTGCAAAATGATCCTCACATACCACCATAGAGAGAAAGATACTTCAGCTGACAATTTTTAGACGACGTGACATGCCACTAGAGCTAGGTCATTATTTGAACCATTTTTCACAACCAGCCACATCGCGTATTGCGAGGTGGTTTCCTTGATACGTCTTGTCAAAGCAGAGATCATGTCCCCTTATCACGGGATTCTCATCAATACGGGTAAGGTAATCCCCCCGTGCCATCAATCATGGCTCTTGGGAAGTAAGCGATTCTCAACAGGCTAGTGGGGAGGCGCACCGCTCTCGTCGCCTCTATAAAGGGATAAGAGTTCCCCATTCTTACCCACGCCTTCTTCCTCCCTCACATACTCTTGCCCCCTCGAGCCCCAGCGCCCTAGCCCAAGTTTTCTCCGCACAGTTAGTCATGTCCGGAGCAGGAGGCAAGTGGGTGGCTTCCACCGTGATGGAGAAGAAGATCATGAATCTCCGGGCGGCTGGATACTTGGCCGCAGACATAGCGCACCGGCTACCGGACTAGGGGCAGGTCATTCCAACTCCAGGACCCCACGAGAGGGTCGTGTTCCTGGCCCACTTCGTTCGTGGACTGGGGTTTCCACTCCACCCCTTCGTCCGCGGTCTCATGTTCTACTACGGGCTAGACTTTCATGATCTAGCTCCGAACTTCGTCCTCAACATCTCGGTGTTCATCGTCGTATGCAAGGCTTTCCTCTGCATAAAACTTCATTTTGGCTTGTGGCTGCAAACCTTCTGCGTGAAGCCGAAGATCATGAGCGGCCAACAAGTGGAGTGCGGAGGAGCCATGGTGGGCAAAATGCCTAATGTCACCTGGCCTGAAGGCTCCTTTGCGGAAACCGTGAAGGGGTGGCAATCGGGGTGGTTCTACATCACCGAGCCGCGCGACGCCAACTGGGCGGCGGCCCTCGAGTTCCGATCTAGAACCCATATGCGGCTCAGCTCCTGGGAACAGAAGGGCCTGCTGTGGGGCGAATCTGCAGAGATGACCAGACTCATCAACTGTATCAAGGGCGTGAAGGACAAGAACATCAAGCTTGTCAACGTGATCCAAGTTATGCTCATTCGCCGGATTCTGCCGTGCCAAAGGCAGGCATTCAATCTGTGGGTGTTCGACCCGGCCGAACACCATACGCTTCAGAGGCTCTATGGCATGAAGCACAAGGACGCGTGGAAGGCGCTATTCAAGGCCACCGAAGTACCTCCTCTTATAACCGAGGACCGCAGGCTCCACGCCGCACGGCACCCTACCCAGGTGAGTTCTCGGGCCGCCACCGGGCCCGGTTCTTCCCAATGTAATTATGGAAAATTCCTAAGTGATTGTGTATATTTGTTTTAGGAGTATGTGGAGACATCAGAGCGGATCGACGGTCCGGCTCCAATGTCAGAAAGCCCAGCCAATGATCTTCTAACGAAGATGCTGGTCCCAGCACCCTATAAGGGGCCAGAGAAGAAAGCCGATAAGAAGGCCCCGGGGACCCGAAAGGGTCTCCGAAGTAAGGTTGCGCAAGCCTCATCCGAAGACGACGAGGTGCATTCCTCCCCCGAAGAGGAAGAAGAAGAAGAAGAAGAAGAGGCCGCCCCGTCCAGAAAGGATGGGGGCCAGAGACGGCCAATCAGGGGGCCAGGAGAGGCTCCCGGCGCAAGGCCGTCATACCCTTGTCGTTCGATGACGACGAGGCAGATTCCTCCCATGGAGGCAAGGAGGAATAAGGAGAAACACCACCTCCCCGTGTTGGGGGAGGGAAGAAGAGGAAGGCCGCCCCGGTGGGGGAGACTGGGACGTCCAAGAAGGGGAAGGCATCCCTTCCGGACTACTTCGCCACCGCCGCCAACAGCGAGGAAGGGTGGCTGCCCAGGAAGAAGCCCCTTGTGCGATCGTAAGTGTCCGCAGTCAATCGTAATTTCTGCTTCATAATTTTGTTTATAATACCGAACTTGTATGCAGTCCGGCCAGGGTCCATCCTGAAGTGTCGTCTTCGGACGGGTCCTTGAGTGAGTCAGCAATGAACTCACTCCCGATGGCGACGTCTCCTCGACCTACGGACGACACGGAGGTGTTGTCCCGAAGGCTCCCGATGATGGCGGAGGTGGCCCTGGAGGCGCCTCAAGGCGGCGTCCCAGACGTCGGACTCGTGGTTTTCAAGGTCCCCGCGGATCGTGTTGATGAGGGCCACGGTTAGCCGGGCTCTCAGCCAAACACTGTTCCGGAGCCTTCAGTGGTTCCGGACTTAGGCGGGCAGCCCCTCGTTATGGAGGGAGGGCCGTCTGTGTCAAGGACTTCTGTTGCGCCCCAGGCGCCGGATTGTCTGTTGGAAGAGAGTGCTTCTGTGACGCCCGGGTAATCAGGCTACAGTAATCCCATGTTAATGATGCCACATCACCTCGGTTATTGTTGATAATTCCATGTTAGATCGAAACGGATTCAAATTCTAAATTTGAATTAAAGTTAAAACAATTAAAGTTTTCAAAAGTCAAACTAAAATGTTCGATGTGTTGAAAATATTCCCTAACTATTTGTCATGAAGAAACCATGTTTTTATATAAGGCCTATATTTTTAAAATGAGCTAAAACAGTAGAGAAAATAAAGAAAAGGAAAACAATAAAAACAGAAAACAAAACTACAAAAAAAGCAAAGAGAGAAGAGGCCCCCCCTGGCCAACTGGGCCAGACGGCCCAGCTGGCCATCCAACCAGACCGGCCCAAACCCCCCTCCATATCCCCTCTGGGGAAAACCCTAACTCCCCCGACCGCACACCCCCCCCCCCCCCACTCCCCACGACTCTCCCCTCCCCCTCCCGATCCGATCTGGATCGGGGGCTCGATCACCGCCGCCAAGAGGCCGCCCGGAGTGCCCCCCCCCCCACCGCCTGAGGACCCCGTCGCCCTCCGCCTCGCTTCCTCATCTCCCTCCCTGCCCGATCTGGATCGGGGCAGCCCCCCGATCCCATCTCGACGCCGAACCGCCGTCGCCACGCTCGCCTCGGACGTCGTCGTCTCCACCACCGCCGCCCTCTTCGTCGCCGGACCTCCCCGACCGTCCCCGAGCCCTCTGCCTAGACCCTACGCCCCCCCCCCCCCCACCGTGAGCATTGCCCCTCTCCTCCCTCCCGCTTCGCTCTGTCGCCGTTGAGGTCGTCCCCGCGCTCGGTCGCCAGGGCCGGAGCTCGCTCCGCGCTCGTCCTCACCCGAAGCCCCGTCCCTGCGCTCATCGCGTCGACGGCCGCGCCCTGGCCGTGCGCGCGCACGCGTCCGCGCACCCGCGCTGGTCTCGCCCCATCCATGGTCGCGCCCCCTGCGCCCCGTGCGCCCACGCCGGCGCCGTCTGCTGCCGCCGAGCCCCCTGCTGCCCGTTCCCGCCGCTCGCCGGAGCTGGCCGGCCCTTTTCTCCCTACCCCGCCGGATTCTGGCACCCCGCCTCGCCCCTGGTGGCCTCGCGTGCGGGTGCCCCTTCGCCCGCACCGCCCGATCGGGCGCACCCGATCCGCTAAGGCCTAGTGGCCCTATGACAACGGGGGCCCACACCCCAGAACGGTTTTTTAAAAAAAAGAATTAAAAATAAAATTATTAAATAAAAATAAAAATGATTAATAAAATTAATTATTAATTAATTAATTAACTAATGAATTAATTAAGTTAATTAATCCAGTTTAATTAATTCAATTAACTAGTTAAGTTTAATTAAACTGTAATTAGATTAACCTAAACCCTAATTAACCTAATTAGGGGATGACAGGTGGGTCCCCCCCTGGACCCACATGTCAGGTTGACCAAGTCAACTCTGTTGACTGCTGACGTCAGCATGACATCATGCTGATGTCATAAATCCTTTTTTCGAATTAATTAATTAATTAATTAAATTTCAGAAATTAATAAAATCTTTAGAAAATCATATCTTTTAATCCGTAACTCGGATTAAAATATTTTCAACATGAAAGTTGCTCAGAACGACGTGACGAATCCGGTTACGCAGCCCGTTCGTCCGCCACACACCCCTAGCATACCGAACACGCAACTTTCCCCCTCCGGTTCACCGGTCCGAAAACGCGGAACACCGGGAATACTTTCCCGGATGTTTCCCCCCTTCGTCGGTATCACCTACTACCGCGATTGGGCACACCTAGCATCGTTACTTGTCTTGTCATGCATCGATATGCATCTGTTTGCATGGTATTCATTGTTTTCTCCCCCCTCTTCTCTCCGATAGACTACGAGACCGACGTTGCTGCTGCCCAGTTCGACTACGGAGTTGACGACCCCTCTCTCTTGCCAGAGCAACCAGGCAAGCCCCCCCCCCTTGATCACCAGATATCGCCTATTCTCCTCTATACTGCTTGCATTAGAGTAGTGTAGCATGTTACTGCTTTCAGTAAATCCTATACTACTGCATAGCCTGTCCTTGCTACTACTGTTGTTACCTTTATCTGCTATCCTACTGCTTAGTATAGGATGCTAGTGTTCCATCTGTGGCCCTACATTCTTGTCAGTCTGCCTTGCTATACTATTGGGCCGTGATCACTCGGGAGGTGATCACGGGTATATACTATACATACACACATACTATACTGATAGTGACTAAAGTCGGGTCCGCTCGAAGAGTACCCGCGAGTGATTCACGGATTGGGGGCTGAAAGGACCTTTGTCCCGACGGCCCTCTGGATGGATCTTTATGGCGGAGCGACGGGGCAGGTTGAGACCGCCTAGGAGAGAGGTGGGCCTGGCCCTGTTCGGCATTCGCGGATACTTAACACGCTTAACGAGATCTTGGTATTTGATCTGAGTTGGCTACGAGCCTATACGCACTAACCATCTACGTGGGAGTAGTTATGGGAATCCCGGCGTCGTGGTATCAGCCGAAGCACTTCAGACGTCAGCGACGGAGCGGCGCGCGCCGGATTGGACTGGAACGCCACTAGGCTAGGTCTGCTTCTGGCCGCCCACGCAACGTGCAGGTGTGCTCAGGGCGATGGGCCCAGACCCCTGCGCGCTTAGGTTTAGACCGGCGTGCTGGCCTCTCTATTTTGCCTAGGTGGGGCTGCGACGTGTTGATCTTCCGAGGCCGGGCATGACCCAGGAAAGTGTGTCCGGCCAAATGGGATCAAGCGTGTTGGGTAAGTTGGTGCACCCTTGCAGGGAAGTTAATCTATTCGAATAGCCATGATCTTCGGTAACAGGACGACTTGGAGTTGTACCTTGACCTTATGACAACTAGAACCGGATACTTAATAAAACACACCCTTCCAAGTGCCAGATACAACCGGTGGTCGCTCTCTCTCAGGGATACGAGGAGGGGATCGCCGGGTAGGATTATTGCTATGTGATGTTACTTGGAGGACTTCAGACTGCCCTCTTCTACCTATTGCAAGACGGCGGTGACCAGAAGCGTAGTCTTCGATAAGACTAGCTTTCCCCCTCTTATTCTGGCATTCTGCAGTTCAGTCCACTGATATGGCCCTTTACACATATATCCATGCATATGTAGTGTAGTTCCTTGCTTGCGAGTACTTTGGATGAGTACTCACGGTTGCTTTCTCCCCCTTTTCCCCCCCTTTCCTTTCTTTCTGGTTGTCACAACCAGATGCTGGAGCCCAGGAGCCAGACGCCACCGTCGATGACGACTACTACACTGGAGGTGCCTACTACTACGTGCAGCCTGCTGACGACGACCAGGAGTAGTTTAGGAGGATCCCAGGCAGGAGGCCTGCGCCTCTTTCGATCTGTATCCCAGTTCGTGCTAGCCTTCTTAAGGCAAACTTGTTTAACTTATGTCTGTACTCAGATATTGTTGCTTCCGCTGACTTGTCTATGATCGAGCACTTGTATTCGAGCCCTCGAGGCCCCTGGCTTGTATTATGATGCTTGTATGACTTATTTATGTTTTAGAGTTGTGTTGTGATATCTTCCCGTGAGTCCCTGATCTTGATCGTACACATTTGCGTGCATGATTAGTGTACGATTGAATTGGGGGCGTCACAGCTTCCCTAGATGGAGAGCACCGTACTTTCATGAGTGTGGTGATTCAGAGGGTTTCGTCCGCCAAGAGGGGACTAACCGAAGCCTGCACCAGCCTCTTAACAGGCTTCGAGGTAAGCAGTAAAATATGTGAAGTTACCACCCGATAGGTAGTATCCCCTGATACTCTGTTTGGTGTTCGGAAAGAAAAACCAAACAGAGGGTCAATTATAATCCGCAGGAGTCTAACAATAATTTTGAATGTAAATAAACAGGCTGTGCTGCTGGCTGCTGCTGCTCGCACGGCCAAAATCACCGGCCTAATGGAGGATTTAGAGTAGGCACAGGGAGAGCTCGGCCTCGCGAGGAGGCAACTCTCAAGAAGGCGATGTCCTAGACCGAACACAAAGCGGCCTTGGAACACAAGGAGCACGGAAAGCAAGAGGCCCGAGTGGGCGAGGTACAAGAAGAGCTCTGGGAGCTCGGCAAGAAGCTCGAGTCTGCGGAGCGGGAGCTTAATGCAAAAGAGGCCGAGCTTGCGAAGGCCCTTACAAATACGAAAGACGCCAAGGCCGAAGCCGAGAGGGCTCAACAAGAGATCCAGGAGGCCAAGAAAATAACGGCGGGTAAGAAATTTTTTATGCAAAGCAAACATGTGGAGGAGGCGTTTCTTTTACTTACTCGAATCCGGAGCTCTCCAGGGGCATTCGCAGACCTGCCACACAACATATCAGACGCCGCGGAGTTCTACCGTGCCCAGGAGGGGAGCTCGACGGAGAAGTTGTTCCGGTCCCAGTATGTTGGGGCCGGACATGCAACGCCTCTGAGTGACCAACTGAACCAGTTGGTCGAACTCCACAAGTCGGCCGAAGTGGCTATGAAAGATCTCATAGTCTGGCTGTGGCCTGGCGAGCTTCTGCCCACCAGCTAGTTCGGCCTGATCAAGCGGATGGTGGATTCCTGTCCGCGACTGGAAGTCATCAAGCGATCCGTTTGTATTGAGGGTGCCCGCCGGGCCCTTGCCCGCGCCAAGGTGCATTGGGGCAAGCTGGATGCGGAGAAGCTGGTGAAGGACGGGCCGCCGAAGGGCAAGCCGCACCGCGTCCCCGAGAAGTATTATGATGGCGTTATGAAGGGTGCTTGCCTCGTGGCCGATGAATGTACCAAAGACATAATTTTTTAATGAATTCACTTCTATCATGTTTGTAATTTAAAGACGAAGTTACTTGCGCTATGTAGCACTTTTGTGATTTAAAATATTACCTTATGTGCGTCTGTTTATCAAGTTCTAAAAGTAGGCCAGTCGTCGGCTTCCGCCCCCGTGTAACTAGTACTGGGGTGTTCGTGGAAAACCCGGACACTCTTTGTCCAAATGTTTGGTCCCTTAAGGAGGTGTCCAGCGCAACGAACCAGGAAATCGGACTATACGGCTTTATAACCTTCACTTAGCCATAGAAGTCTATGATTTTAAATTTCGGCGAAGCCCCTAGAATCCGGAAGGCCGAATTGGGGCGCTATACACGCCTATATCGGACAAAGCCGAATTATCGCCTAAAGCGGGAAAATCTTTAAGGATTTTAAGACCTCTCGAACAGCGACCAGCTCTCACCACATCATGCCGGACAATTTTGTGCTTTCTCTACTGAGGTGCTCGTCTGGAAAAACCAGGGCACAATCGCAATAGTTCTCCCTGCGCTACCTTAGCCGAATTAACGGAACGTAAGGCACCAAAACAAGGGAGCCGGGCTATCCCAACTGTAACCCAAGACATGATTCGGAGCTGATGCATATAATGCTATAAGTTCGGGGTGCCGCACTGTTGAAAGTGTTCGGACTTGTCTTGCCATATTATGGGGCGCTATAAGAAGCCCCTGGCAAACTCAACGTACCAAAGTGTACGGATGCAAAATCAAATAAACATTTATAAAAAATGCAAAAAATAAATAAATAATAATAATAAGCTGACGCTGTATATTGACTCCCATTGCTAAATAATACGTTTAAGCGTCTGTTTACAATGAATGCATTACACAGAGATAATAGGATTATGTGACATATCCTATCCAGGAGAAGGCTACGTACAGATAGATAAAGCAGGAACAACGATCGTGAATAGATTCCACCTAAGTGTTTCCTGGTGTGTCTGAAGTCTGTTACCTCCTGGGTTTCCTCTCCTTTGTAAGTCCGACAATCCGGTTCTTCTGGAGAAGCTGCACTAAAGCGATGTCCTTAAGGGTAAAAGGAAAAGGTTACGAAGCAATACCGTACTGTTGACTGAGCCACTGCTATGCCTCCGCCTGTGCCCATGGTATTTTGAGTGCGTAATTGTGTACGCGTGGCACGAATGTTGCTTGAGTGGGACTTGGGCGGAGGCCGGACTGCTAGTCATGCTCTTGACGTGCCTGCTGATCCTGTTGCGGGGTGTTCCGCCCTCGCTTGACGGAGCTAGAGGTTGTCGTCGCTGGATTGGTGGTTTGCCTGAGGAGGCCGCATTTTACTTCGGCCGCAAGGGCCGCAGTGTGTTCCTCTGTACGGAGAGAGCGGTCCATATTCCCGTTGACTGTTATGACCCCGCGCGGGCCTGGCATCTTGAGCTTGAGGTATGCATAGTGTGGTACTGCATTGAATCTAGCAAATGCGGTTCGCCCGAGTAGTGCGTGGTAACCACTGCGGAAAGGGATGATATCGAAGATTAACTCTTTGCTTCGGAAGTTATCCGGAGATCCGAAGACCACTTCCAATGTTATAGAGCCCGTACAGCGGGCCTCTACTCCAGGAATGACACCCTTAAAGGTGGTTTTGGTGGCCTTAATCCTTGAAGGATCGATGCCCATTTTGCGCACTGTGTCCTGATAGAGCAGGTTCAGGCTGCTACCTCCGTCCATAAGGACTCTTGTGAGGTGAAATCCGTCTATAATTGGGTCTAAAACCAATGCGGCTGAGCCACTGTGACGGATGCTAGTAGGATGATCCCTACGATCAAAGGTGATCGGACAAGCTGACCATGGGTTGAATTTGGGGACGACTGGCTCCATCGCATATACGCCCCGTAGTGCTCGCTTCCGTTCCCGCTTGGGGATGTGGGTGGCGTAGATCATGTTGAGCGTTTTCACCTGGGGGGAAATTTCTATTGCCCCCCCCCCCCCGTGTTCGAACGCCGGGGCTCATCGTCATCGTCGCTGTGCAGCCCCTTGTCCTTGTTTTCAGCGTTTATTTTGCCGGCCTGTTTGAATACCCAGCAGTCTCTGTTGGTGTGGTTGGCTGGCTTGTCCGGGGTGCCATGAATTTGGCACGAGCGCTCCAGTATACGGTCCAGACTGGACGGTCCTTGATTGTTAAGTTTAAATGGCTTCTTCCGCTGACCGGATTTGGATCCGCTGAATCCGGCACTGACCGCCGTATCCTCGGTGTTGTCGCCGTTGTTCCGTCGCTTGTGTCTGTTCTGTCGTGGCTTGCCATTATTATCCCAGACATCTGAAGTTCCAAAGTGTGGGGTAGTGCTACTGCGAGCCAACCAGCTATCCTTGCCCGCGCAAAAGCGGGTCATTAGTGTCGTAAGAGCTGCCATGGACTTGGGTTTCTCCTGGCCAAGGTGTCTGGCGAGCCACTCGTCACGGATATTATGCTTGAAAGCTGCCAGGGCTTCGGCGTCCGGACAATCGACTATTTGGTTCTTTTAGTTAGGAACCGAGTCTAGAATTTCCTGGCTGATTCTCCGGGCTGTTGAGTAATGTGGCTCAAGTCATCGACATCCAGAGGTCGCACATATGTGCCCTGGAAGTTGTCAAGGAATGCATCTTCCAGATTTTCCCAACTGCCAATGGAATTTGTGGGCAGGCTGTTTAGCCAGTGTCGGGCAGGTCCTTTGAGCTTAAGGGGAAGATACTTGATGGCATGTAGATCATCTCCGCGGGGCATGTGAATATGGAGAAGGAAATCCTCGATCCATACCGCGGGGTTTGTGGTGCCATCGTATGATTCGATGTTTACGGGTTTAAACCCTTCTGTGAATTCATGATCCATCACTTCATCATTGAAGCAGAGGGGGTGTGCGGCGCCTCTATGTCGGGCTATGTCCCGGCGCAGTACGGCTGCGTCTGACTGGATGTATTCGGCCCGGCCAGATTTGCTGTTAGTGTATCCGGTATGACGGTCATCGTCATGTGCTTCGGCGCGCCCCCGTGATCCGTAGATTGATCTTGGTTGTCCTGCGGTGTTATCTAGTTTATCGCGCAGGTCCTGAGTATTGCCCCGGGCCGTAGTAAACCGGCGCGGGGGTACAGGCTGGTATTTTGGCTGATATGTTGTTTTGTCCTGACCTCGAGGTGGTCGGTCAGCCGTGGGGTGCTCAAGTCCATATTCCTCGGCTGCCAGGACTTCTGTCCATCTATCTGCGAGCAGATCTTGATCAGCTTGGAGCTGTTGCTGCTTCTTCTTCAGGCTTCTCGCAGTGGCAATAAGCCGACACTTGAAGCACTCCTGCTCTGCGGGGTCTTCGGGTACGCCGAACTCGTCGTCGCCGAGGCTAATCTCGTCTTCGGAGAGGGGCATGTAGTTGTCCTCCTCCGGATACCCGTCCGTCGCCTGTTCATCTGGGCTGTCGTGCCCGTCTTCCTGTTCGGCCTGCTCGAAAGCGGGCTGTTCGGGGTTGTATTCGTCGTCGGCACCGTCCGAATTGTTATCGTCTCCGGTGCCGGTATTGCCTTGGCGGGGCTTGGAGCGGCGCTGGCGACACCCATGCTTTGCTTTCTTCTTCGAGGGGTTATCCCCCGTTGCCTCATCGCCATTGTTTTCTTTCGGAGTGTCCACCATATATATATCATATGAAGAGGTGGCTGTCCACTGCCCTGTGAGCGGTGGCTCGTGTATGTCTCCTGCAGCGTCGTCCATATCATCGATGTCTTCGAAGTCAAAGTCGAGTATGTCGGTTAAATCATCGATCGTGGCGACAAAGTGGGTGGTGGGTGGGCAGCGAATTCCTTCGTCGCCTGCTTCCCACTCAGGCCGGACATAGTTCGGCCCCGAGCCTCCTGACAAAGAGAGAGACTTCAATGAGCTCAGCATGTCGCCAAAGGGCGAGTGCTGAAAGATGTCCGCAGCGGTAAACTCCATTACCGGAGCCCAGCCTGGCTCGGCTGGCTCGAGAGTGAGCGGAACAGGACCAACAGCCGGATATGAGTCTGGGGGCCCAGGGTTATAGGCCTCCACAGAGGTGAGACCCGTGTTCGGCTCCACCGCCGATAAGTGTGCAGCCTGCGGGGCGGGATCCAGCCCTCCGTCCATAAGCAACGCAACCTGCCCTAGATTTAGATCCGGCGCTGCTTCGGGGATGATTTCCCAGGCACTATCCGATAGCAGGTCTAGGCCGTGCTCGTCGTGGTTGTCTGGCGCTCCTGGCGCAGGCCCGAACCTGTCGAAGATCAAGTCTCCGCAGATATCTGCCGTGTAGTTCAAGTTTCCGAACCTGATCTGGTGGCCATGGGCGAAGCTATCGATCTGCTCCAACTGGCCAAGCGAATTGGCCCACAGTGCGAAGCCGCCGAACACAAAGATCTGTCCGGGGAGAAAAGTCTCATCCTAGACCGTGTTGTTGATGATTGAAGACGCCATCAAGCCTCAAAGTGACGACATAGAGGAACTCTCAATGAAAGCACCAATGTCAGTGTCAAAACCGGCGGATCTCGGGTAGGGGGTCCCGATCTGTGCGTCTTAGGCTGGTGGTAACAGGAAGCAAGGGACACAATGTTTACCCAGTTTCGGGCCCTCTCGATGGAGGTAAAACCCTATTTCCTGCTTGATTAATATTGAAGATATGTGGAATACAAGAGTTGATCTACCACAAGATCAGAGAGGCTAAACCCTAAGAGCTAGCCTATGATGGTATGATTGTAAATGTGATCGGCCTTCTAAGGACCATCCTCTCCGGTTTATATAAACACCAGAGAGCTAGGGTTTACATGGAGTCGGTTACAAGGAAGGAAACATAATATCTGGATCGCCAAGCTTGTCCTCCACGCAAAGGAGAGTCCCATTCGGACACGAGCCAAAGTCTTGAGTCTTGTATCTTGACGCTTCTATAGTCCGGACGATGAATATAGTCCGGCTGTCCGGATACCCCCTTATCCAGGACTCTCTTAGTAACCATAGAAGCATATTTGCTAATGAGTTTAAGTTCACCTTTAACTCTAGCCATATAATCACTCAAGCGTCCTGTCTCAAAAGAATTATTCTTTAATTCTCTACCAACATAAGCATTAAAACTTTCTTGTCTAGCCATAAAGTCATCAAATTCATCTAGGCATGGGCTATGAAATTGAGTAGACGGGATTTCAATTTTATCATATCTATAGAGAGAATTTACCTTTACTACCTGTGTCGGGTTATCAAGACAATGTGTTTCTTCAACAGGTAGTATATTAAGGCCATGTATTTCTTCAATAGGAGGTAAATTCTTAACATCTTCCGCTTTAATACCTTTTTCTTTCATTGATTTCTTTGCCTCTTGCATATCTTCAGGACTGAGAAATAGAAGACCTCTCTTCTTAGGAGTGGGTTTAGGAATAGGCTCAGGAGTTGGCTCAATTGGTTCAGGAATTGCCTCAGGAATTGGCTCAGGAAGAGTCCAATTATTTTGATTAGTCAACATATTATTCAATAGTAATTCAGCTTGGTCGACTATTCTTTCCCTGAAAACACAACTAGCACAACTATCCAAGTAGTCCTTGGAAGCATCGGTTAGTCCATTATAAAAGATATCAAGTATTTCATTTTTCTTAAGAGGATGATCAGGCAAAGCATTAAGTAATCGTAGAAGCCTCCCCCAAGCTTGTGGGAGACTCTCTTCTTCAATTTGCACAAAATTATATATTCCCTGCAAGGCAGCTTGTTTCTTATGAGCAGGAAAATATTTAGCAGAGAAGTAATAAATCATATCCTGGGGACTACGCACACAACCAGGATCAAGAGAATTAAACCAAGCTTTAGCATCACCCTTTAATGAGAACGGAAATATATTAAGGATATAATAATAGTGATACTTCTCATCATTAGTAAACAGGGTGGCTATATCATTTAACTTGGTAAGATGTGCCACAACAGTTTCAGATTCAAGGCCATAAAAAGGATCAGATTCAACCAAAGTAATTATTTCAGAATCAACAGAGAATTCATAATCCTTATCAGTAACACAGATAGGTGAAGTAGCAAAAGCAGGGTCAGGATTCATTCTAGCATTAAGGGATTGCTGCTTCCATTTAGCTAATAACTTTTTAAGATCATATCTATCTTTGCAAACAAAAATAGCTCTAGCAGCTTCCTCATTCATAACATAACCCTCAGGAACAATAGGTAATTCATAATCAGGGGGAGAACTTTCATCATCACTATCATCAGTAATAGCATCTTCAGTAATTTCATTCTCTCTAACCCTAGCAAGTTGTTCATCAAGAAATTCACCTAATGGCACTGTAGTATCACACATAGAAGTAGTTTCATCATAAGTATCATGCATAGAAAAAGTGGCATCATCAATAACATGAGACATATCAGAATTCATAGGAGTAGCAGGTTTAGGTGTCGCAAACTTACTAATAACGGAAGGAGAGTCTAGTGCAGAGCTAGATGGCAGTTCCTTACCTCCCCTCGTAGTTGAGGGAAAAATCTTCGTTCTTGTGTCTTTCAAGTTCTTCATAGTGATCAGCAGATATAAATCCCAAGTGACTCAAAGAATAGAGTTATGCTCCCCGGCAACGGCGCCAGAAATTAGTCTTGATAACCCACAAGTGTAGGGGTTCGCAACAGCTTTCGAGGGTAGAGTATTCAACCCAAATTTATTTATTCGACACAAGGGGAGCCAAAGAATATTCTTAAGTATTAGCAGCTGAGTTGTCAATTCAAACACACCTGGATAACTTAGTATCTGTAGCAAAGTATTTAGTAGCAAAGTAGTATGATAGTAATGGTAACAGTGGCAAGAGTAAAGATAATAGTTTTGTAGTAATTGTAACAGTAGCAACGGAAAAGTAAATAAGCGAAGCACAATATGTGAAAAGCTCGTAGGCATTGGATCGGTGATGGATAATTATGTCGGATGTGATTCCTCATGTAATAGCTATAACATAGGGTGACACAAAACTAGCTCCAATTCATCAATGTAATGTAGGCATGTATTCCGAATATAGTCATACGTGCTTATGGAAAAGAACTTGCATGGCATCTTTTGTCCTACCCTTCCCTGGCAGTGAGGTCCTAGTGGAAACTAAGGGATATTAAGGCCTCCTTTTAATAGAGAACCAGAACAAAGCATTAGCACATAGTGAATACATGAACTCCTCAAACTATGGTCATCACCGAGAAGTATCCTGATTATTGTCACTTCGGGGTTGTCGGATCATAACACATAATAGGTGACTATAGACTTGCAAGATAGGATCAAGAACTCACATATATTCATGAAAACATAATAGGTTCAGATCTGAAATCATGGCACTCGGGCCCTAGTGACAAGCATTAAGCATAGCAAAGTCATAGCAACATCAATCTCAGAACATAGTGGATACTAGGGACCTAACAAAACTAACTTGATTACATGGTAAATCTCATCCAACCCATCACCGTCCAGCAAGCCTACGATGGAATTACTCACGCATGGCGGTGAGCATCATGAAATTGGTGATGGAGGATGGTTGATGATGATGACGGCGACGAATCCCCCTCTCCGGAGCCCCGAACGGACTCCAGATTAGCCCTCCCAAGAGAGATTAGGGCTTGGCGGCGGCTCCGTATCGTAAAACACGATGAAACTTTCTCTCTGATTTTTTCTCCGTGAAACGGAATATATAGAATTGGAGTTGAGGTCGGCGGAGCTCCAGGGGGCCCACGAGATAAGGGGCGCACCCAGGGGGGAGGATGCGCCCCCACCCTCGTGGACAGGGCATGGGCCCCCTGGCCTTCATCTTTTGCTAGTATTTTTTATATTTTCCAAAAGTTAGCTCCGTGGATTTTCAGGTCATTTCGAGAACTTTTGTTTTCTGCACAATAAACAACATCATGGCAGTTTTGCTGAAAACAGCGTCATTCTTGGTTAGTTTCATTCAAATCATGCAAGTTAGAGTCCAAAACAAGGGCAAAAGTGTTTGGAAAAGTAGATACGTTGGAGATCATGTTTCTGTGGTGCCTGCACCGACTAGAGAGGAAGATGTTTCTGTGGTGCCTGCACCGACTAGAGAGGAAGTTGTTGATGATGATCAAAGTACTTCGGATCAAGTTGCTACTGAACTTCATAGGTCCACAAGGACACGTTCCACACCAGAATGGTATGGCAACCCTATCCTGGAGATCATGTTGTTAGACAACGGTGAACCTTCGGACTATGAAGAAGCGATGGCGGGCCCAGATTCCAACAAATGGCTTGAAGCCATGCAATCCGAGATAGGATCCATGTATGAAAACAAAGTATGGACTTTGACAGACTTGCCCGATGATCAGCGAGCGATAGAAAATAAATGGATCTTTAAGAAGAAGACGGACGCGGATGGTAATGTTACCATCTACAAAGCTCGGCTTGTCACTAAGGGTTACCGACAAGTTCAAGGGGTTGACTACGATGAGACCTTCTCACCTGTAGCGAAGCTGAAGTCCGTCCGAATCTTGTTAGTAATTGCCGCATTCTATGATTATGAGATATGGCAAATGTACATGAAAACGGCATTCCTTAACGGTTTCCTCAAGGAAGAATTGTATATGATGCAGCCGGAAGGTTTTGTCAATCCTAAAAATGCTAACAAGGTGTGCAAGCTCCAGCGCTCCATCTATGGGCTGGTGCAAGCATCTCGGAGTTGGAACATTCGCTTTGATGAAATGATCAAAGCGTTTGGGTTTGTGCAGACTTATGGAGAAGCCTGCGTTTACAAGAAAGTGATTGGGAGCTCTGTAGCATTTCTCATATTATATGTGGATGACATACTATTGATGGGAAATGATATAGAACTTTTGGAAAGCATAAAGGCCTCCTTGAATAAGTGTTTCTCAATGAAGGACCTTGGAGAAGCTGCTTATATATTAGGCACCAAGATATATAGAGATAGATCGAGACGCCTCATAGGTCTTTCACAAAGCACATACCTTGATAAGATATTGAAGAAGTTCAATATGGATCAATCCAAGAAGGGGTTCTTGCCTGTTTTGCAAGGTGTGAAATTGAGCTCGGCTCAAAGCCCGACCACGGCAGAAGATAGAGAAAACATGAGTGTCATCCCCTATGCCTCAGCCATAGGGTCTATTATGTATGCCATGCTGTGTACCAGACCTGATGTAAACCTTGCCGTAAGTTTGATAGGGAGGTACCAAAGTAATGCCAGCATGGAACACTGGACAACGGTCAAGAATATCCTGAAGTACCTGACAAGGACTAAGGATATGGTTCTCGTTTATGGAGGTGACGAAGAGCTCATCGTAAAGGGTTATGTCGATGCTAGCTTCGACACAGATCTGGATGACTCCAAGTCACAAACCGGATACGTGTATATTTTGAATGGTGGGGTAGTAAGCTGGTGCAGTTGCAAGCAAAGCGTCGTGGCGGGATCTACATGTGAAGCGGAGTACATGGCAGCCTCGGAGGGAGCACATGAAGCAATCTGGATGAAGGAGTTCATTACCGACCTAGGAGTTATTCTCAATGCGTCGGGCCCGATGACTCTCTTCTGTGACAACACTGGAGCTATTGCCCTTGCCAAGGAGCCCAGGTATCACAAGAAGACCAGGCACATCAAGCGTCGCTTCAACTCCATTCGTGAAAATGTTCAAGATGGAGACATAGATATTTCTAAAGTGCATACGGATCTGAATGTCGCAGATCCGTTGACTAAACCTCTTCCGTGAGCAAAACATGATCAACACCGGAACTCTATGGGTGTTCGATTCATCACAGTGTAACTAGATTATTGACTCTAGTGCAAGTGGGAGACTGTTGGACCTATGCCCTAGAGGCAATAATAAAATGGTTATTATTATATTTCCTTGTTCATGATAATTGTCTATTATTCATGCTATAATTGTATTGACCGGAAACCATTATACACGTGTGAATACGTAGACCACAACATGTCCCTCGTGAGCCTCTAGTTGACTAGCTCGTTGATCAACAGATGGTAATGGTTTCCTGACTATGGACATTGGATGTCATTGATAACGGGATCACATCATTAGGAGAATGATGTGATGGACAAGACCCAATCCTAAGCATAGCACAAGATCGTGTAGTTCGTTTGCTAAAGCTTTTCTAATGTCAAGTATCATTTCCTTAGACCATGAGATTGTGTAACTCCCGGATACCGTAGGAGTGCTTTGGGTGTACCAAACGTCACAACGTAACTGGGTGACTATGAAGGTGCTCTACAGGTATATCCAAAAGTGTTTGTTGGATTGGCACGAATCGAGACTGGGATTTGTCACTCCGTATGACGGAGAGGTATCTTTGGGCCCACTCGGTAATGCATCATCATAATGAGCTCAATGTGACTAAGTAGTTAGTCACGAGATCATGCATTACGGAACGAGTAAAGTGACTTGCCGGTAACGAGATTGAACGAGGTATTGGGATACCGACGATCGAATCTCGGGCAAGTAACGTACCGATTGACAAAGGGAATTGTATACGGGATTGCTTGAATCCTCGACATCATGGTTCATCCAATGAGATCATCATGGAACATGTGGGAGCGAACATGGGTATCCAGATCCGCTGTTGGTTATTGGCCAGAGAGCTGTCTCGGTCATGTCTGCATGATTCCCGAACACGTAGGGTCTACACACTTAAGGTTCTGTGACGCTAGGGTTATAGGGAAGATTTGTATGTTATTACCGAATGTTGTTCGGAGTCTTGGATGAGATCCCGGACATCACGAGGAGTTCCGGAATGGTCCGTGGGTGAAGATTTATATATGGGAAGTCATCATACGGTCATCGGAAATATTCGGGGGTATACCGGTATTGTACCGGGACCATCGGAGGGGTTCCAGGTGTCCAACGGGAGGGTCCACCTACCCCGGAGGGCCTTATGGGCTGTAGGTGGAAGGGGACCAGCCCCTAAGTGGGCTGGGTGCCATCCCCCTAGGGCCCATGTGCCTAGGGTTGGGGGGGAACCCTAAAGGGGGCGCCTCCCTTGCTTGGGGGCAAGCCCCCTCCCCCTTGCCCCCCCCCCCTCTAGATCTCATCTAGAGGGGTCGGGCCCCTTCCCCCTTCTCCCTATAAATAGAGGGGTGGAGGGAGGGCTGCAGCACCACATCCAAGGCGCAGCCCCTCCCCTCCCCAACACCTCTCCTCCTCCGCGTGAGCTTGGCGAAGCCCTGCCGGAGAACTGCCACTCCATCACCACCACGCCGTCGTGCTGTTGCTGGAGCCATCTTCATCAACCTCTCCCTCCTCCTTGCTGGATCAATGTGCGGGAGACGTCACCGGGCTGCACGTGTGTTGAACATGGAGGTGCCGTTGTTCGGCGCTTAGATCGGAATCCGCCGCGATTTGAATCGCTACGAGTACGACCCCTTCATCTGCGTTCTTGCAACGCTTCCGTCTCACGATTTTCAAGGGTATGAAGATGCACTCCCCTCTCTCTCGTTGCTAGTTACTCCATAGATTCATCTTGGTGAAGCGTAGAATTTTTTTAATTTCTGGAACGATCCCCAACAGTTCGGGCACCAGAAGTGTTTTGGGAGGTTTCGGACATATACCGGAGTACCGGGGGGTTACCGAAACACCCCAGGTGGTTTAGTGGGCCTCATGGGTCCTAGTGGAGAAGAGGAGGGACGGCCAGGGCAGGCCGCGCGCCCCCTCCCCGAATTGGACAAGGAGGGGGGCGGCGCCCCCCCTTTCCTTCCTCTGCTCTCTCCCTTCCTTTCCCACTCCTACTCCAACTAGGAAAAGAGGGAGTCCTACTCCCGGTGGGAGTAGGACTCCTCCCTGGCGCACCCTCCTCCTGGCCGGCCGGCCTCTCCCCCTGATCCTTTATATACGGGGGCAGGGGGCACTGAGGGAGTCCTGGACTAGGGGGTGTCCGGACAGCCGGACTATCATCGTCCGCCGGACTCCAAGACTACGAAGATACAAGATTGAAGACTCTGTCCCGTGTCCGGATGGGACTTTCCTTGGCGTGGAAGGCAAGCTTGGCGATACGGATATGTAGATCTCCTACCATTGTAACCGACTCTGTGTAACCCTAGCCTCCTCCGGTGTCTATATAAACCGGAGGGCTTTAGTCCGTAGGAGAACATACATTACAACAATCATACCATAGGCTAGCTTTAGGGTTTAGCCTCCTTGATCTCATGGTAGATCCACTCTTGTACTGCCCATATCATCAATATTAATCAAGCAGGACGTAGGGTTTTACCTCCATCGAGAGGGCCCGAACCTGGGTAAAACATCGTGTCCCTCGTCTCCTGTTACCATCCGCCTAGATGCACAGTTCGGGACCCCCTACCCGAGATCCGCCGGTTTTGACACCGACATTGGTGCTTTCATTGAGAGTTCCTCTGTGCGGTCACCGATAGGCCCGATGGCATCTTCAACCAACAACGCTGTCCGGGGTGAGACTTTTCTCCCCGGACAAATCTTCGTATTCGGCGGCTTCGCACTGCGGGCTAATTCGCTTGGCCATCTGGAGCAGATCAAAAGCTACGCCCCTGGCCGTCAGGTCAGATTCGGAAGTCTAAACTTCACGGCCAACGTCCATAGAGACTTGATCTTCGACGGGCTCGAGCCACAGCCAAGCGAGCCGCACTGTTACGATGGGCATGACCTAGCTCTGCCGTCGGACAGTGCCGTGGCGGCCGCACACGAATCCGCTTCGGCCATTAGTCCGGAGCCGATCACCCAGATCGAGGATCGGTGGATGGACACCACCTCGGGGGCTTCAACTTCCACGGTGATGGAGCCAAACGCTAATCTTGTCCCTCGCGAAACTCATGATTCCGAGGTGCCGGACTCCGAACCTCCCACGCCCCTACCAATCAATTCGGATTGGGCGTCGGTTATGGAATTCACCGCCGCGGACATCTTCCAACACTCGCCCTTTGGCGACATCCTAAATTCGCTAAAGCATCTCTCATTATCGGGAGGGTCCTGGCCGGATTATGGCCAAGACGGTTGGGGTACGGACGGCGAAGAAATTCAGAACCCACCCACCACCCACTTTGTAGCCACTGTCCACGATCTAACCGACATGCTAGACTATGACTCCGAAGACATCGACGGTATAGACGACGATGCCGGAGACGAACAAGAAACAGAGCCTATAGGGCACGGGAGGACCACCTCGTCATATGACATATACATGGTGGATACCCCAAAAGAGAGCGATAACGAGGACCAATGGGCCGCGGCAGAAGATAACCCCGCTGATAAATAACCTAAACGGCGGCGCAGATGCCGCCCTAAGTCCCGCCTCGACAACAACAACGCTCCTAAGGACCCCGCAATACAGCAGGGCACACAAGTAGACGACGAACATGCAGATAAGCAACCGTCCGAACAGGACGAGTCAGATAATCAGTCTAGGCCCGGCGAAAACGACAGTCCGGACGATCTCATGCCGGACACGCCGCCGGATAGTAAAAACCTTCGGAAAAGACTCGTCAACACTGCAAGAAGCTTGAAGAAGGAAAAACGGAAGCTCAAAACAGCGGAAGACACACTCAGGATGAGGTGGAGCAAAGTGCTCAAAACCGCGGATAAATACGGCAATAGCCACCAATCCAAAAGCTACCCGAAGCGCAAGCTGTTACCAGAATTTGACGAGGAGGCCATAGAGCCCCCACAGTCAAAACATGAAAAGGCCACCTAGTTGGATAGACGGCCAGATGATAGGCCAAATTCTGAAAGTGGCGCCGCACATAAGCCGACTAATGAACCTGGAAAGACAGATGGCCCAGCCAGGTCCATCTACGGGCCAAAGAAGAAGGCCCCAGGAAGCAAGGCAACATGTCAAGTGTCCGAAGATAGTGGCACACCTAAATACAGGGGCGCCGCACACCCACTATGTTGCACCAATGAGGTGCTGGACCATGAATTTCCAGCAAGATTTAAACCCATAAACATAGAGGCCTACGATGGAACAACAGACCCTGGAGTCTGGATAGAAGATTATATACTACACATACACATGGCCAGAGGAGATGATCTCCATGCCATAAAATACCTACCCCTCAAGCTCAAAGGGCCAGCCCGTCATTGGCTTAAAAGCCTCCCAGAAAACACTGTTGGAAGTTGGGAAGACCTCGAGGACGCGTTTAGAGCAAATTTTCAAGGGACTTATGTCCGCCCTCCGGATGCAGACGATCTAAGTCATATAACTCAACAGCCGGAGAGTCAGCGTGCAAATTCTGGAACAGGTTTCTCACCAAAAAGAACCAAATAGTTGACTGTCCGGACGCCGAAGCCTTAGCAGCTTTTAAACACAATGTCCGAGACGAATGGCTCGCCAGACACCTCGGCCAAGAGAAACCGAGGACAATGTCCGCGCTAACAAGCCTCATGCCCCGCTTCTGTGCGGGAGAGGATAGCTGGCTAGCAAGATGCAGCACCAGCGACCCAAGTACATCTGAGATAAGAGATGGAAACGGAAAATCACGGCCCAGAAAAGAGCAGCGTCGGAATAAAGAGAAAAGCCCAAAGAGCACAGCAGTCAACGCCGGATTCAAAAGCTCGCGGCCAAACAACAAAACACCGCCTCTTAAGGATGACGGCGATGAGCTGTCCAACTTAAACAAGATTTTGGGTCGGATATGTCAAATCCACAGTACCCCCGGAAGGCCTGCAAACCACACCCATAGAGAATATTGGGTTTTTAAACAGTCTGGTTGACTAAACACCGAACACAAGGGGCTCGACGCGTCAAGCGAAGACGATAAACCCCACCAGCAGAGCACCCGAAGACAAAAGACTTTCCCACAAGAGGTCAAAGCAGTAAATTCACTTCATTGATAACACGGAAAAATAGTGCGGCACTTTCTAAAAAGAGCCTCGCGCGGTCCAACCCTGCAGACCATAGAGATTGGATATCAAAACCAATCACTTTTGACCACCTGGACTATTCCAGAAGCGTTCGAAACGCGGGACGGACTGCCCTGATATCGAATCCCATAATTGACGGACTACAATTTACTAAAGTCCTAATGGACGGAGCCAGCGACTTAAACCTGCTGTATTCAAACACAATCCGCAAGATGGGGATAGACCCTACCAAAATTCGACACAGCCGCACTTCCTTCAAAGGAGTAACACCAGGCCCTTACGCCAAGTGCACAGGCTCCCTATTACTAGAAGTTGTGTTCGGATCACCGAACAACTTTCGGCGCGAAAAACTAATTTTTCATATCGTCCCATTTAAAAGTGAATATCAGGCACTCTTGGGACGAACGGCTTTTGTCCATTTCAATGCCATACCGCATTACGCGTCTCTTACACTCAAGATGCCCGGTCCACGTGGCATCATTTCAGTGCGAGGGTCACTTAAAGACCCCGGACTCAGATAGACGAGTCCGGCTTCAGTAGGCTAGGGGCTCCCTAGCCGCACACCCCTTCACAAGGGGCTGCGCGCACAAACAACCGCGGGTTCATTCAAACCCCGCTTTACTTATTTATATTTCTTCTTTCACACATACCTTTTTCGCACGAATTGTTTTCAAACTAAGCGTTCCTCTCTTTTTACAGATGAACAACGTGCGTACCCGTCCAGGATAACGGAACAACGGAGACACAGGCGCAGACGTGCAGTAGGGACCCATTACGAGGATTCTTTTCAGATTAAGACCCTGCGTAAACCTTTTTTACTGTCTCTTGTTGTTATTCTCCCTTGGTTTCTTCCTATAACCAAAGCGGAGCCTGACGTTTTGGCATCGGCCGCGTCAGAGGACCATGCCCGTACCTGGACACTAGGGGCTTAGGGCATTGTTCTGCCCATTATTATAAAGACCGAACACCTTAGGGAGTGTTCGGCGTCTCGAGTTAGGCATTATATGCATCAGCTCCGAATCATGTCTTTGGTCAAATGTTGGGTTTGCCCGGCTCCTGTGTTTTGCTGCCTTACGTTCTGTATCATCGGCTAACGCGGCACCAGGAGAACTACTGCGATTGTGCCCCAGTTCGGCTGGGCGAGCACCTCAATAGAGAAAGCCGAAAACTGACTGTCATGATATAGCGAGAGACTGGTCAACCACTCGATCGACTACCGGAATGTTTAGAATTCCCCGCTTTGACGAAGGACCGTTTCCCGGTCAGGCACACACGTGCCCCGAACTCGGAGAAGTGCGGTGCCCCCAGGGGCTATATCGTAGCCCCACCCTCGAACTCCACTGGCTAAGTGAAAGTGATAAAGCATTATAGTCCGGATTGCCTCGTTTGCTACGCTACCACCTCCTTAACAGGACTGAGACGTCGGATTAAGTGTGAAAACGCGCTATTTTGCGAACACCCCCGCACCTTGTGCGTGGGGGCTGAAGTCGAAGACTGCAATCTTTCAGGTTATACAAATGTATACGTAAACGGCCGCATAGGAGAAGTTTTACTACTTGGGACGCACAAGTATAAAAAGCAGTTATAGCATAATCATTGATTTACAAGCTAAAACGTTCATTTGAACGTGACATTTTTTGAGCACTGCGACTCTATTACACGAGCACCACGCATAACTTCCCCAAAATAGTGCTCGGCGGGGAGCCGGCTTTCATCCGAACCCTGGGCGGCAACAGCGGTGGCATCCATCTCTGTCCAATACGTCTTCACATGGGCAAGAGCCATCCGCACGCCTTCGATGCAGGCCGACTGCTTCATCTCCTTGATATGCGGCACCGCTCCAAGGAATTGCTGCAGTAAGACGAAGTAGCTCGTCGCCTTGGGCCTCTCTGGCCAGACATGAGCCACGATGTCAGTCATGGCAAGTCCGGACAATATATTTAGCTCGGCCCATTCGGCCAACCGGTCGGTCAACAGAAGTGAGCGCTCCGGACTATGGAATTGAGACCAAAATAGCTCTTCCGTCTTGTGATCCCTCTGGCTCTGGAAGTGCTCACGGCATCAGCCGCACTTGCCGCTAAGTCCATATACGGATCCTCCGGACTCCACAGCTGGCCAAATTGAGCATACCTTTGATCCATAAACCGGCGACGCAGCAGAAAAGGCTTGCCAGCCACGATATCTCCGGCCTGGCGCAGCTCCTCCTTCATGGCCCGCATTGTAGAGCGGGCATCCTTGGCCTCGGCGGTGGCCTTCCCCAGGTCTTCTCGCTCCGATAAGCGCTCCTTTTCAAGAGCCTTACTGCGGTTGGCAGCATCTTTTAATTTCACGGCCAATTCGGCCATCTCTTCCCTGCGTAGGCAGTGTGCAGCCCTTTCGGCTTTCCACTCCTCGGCCGCCTTCGAGGCAGCCGCGTCACTCCTTCAGGCTTGCTCCTTAGCTTGAGCAAGTTCGGCCCGAAGACTCTCCACAGCAGCAGCACCGTCTGTATCACAGCATATAATTTATCAGAGGAGGGCTTTGACCCCCTTAATAAAGTGACTGCGGAGAACTCATTTACCTTGCGACTCGTCAAGTCGCCGGTTGACAAGTGCGATGTTCGCATCTGCCACGTCAAGTTGCCGCATCAACTCGGCAACTCCACTAGTCCGGCTAGCCCTCGGACTATCCGCCACCTGCATAGGAACAGCGACATTCATTACTTGCGATTTTGATCCTCGGCACGCTCTCGTTTTCGACAACCTACCGAGTCTCAGGGGCTACTATCTATACAGGGCGCACTTTTATGTGCAAAACTGTCAAAAAAAGAGGCGCGTCATTCTCGCGTACCTCAAATCCCGCCAGCAAACTCGTAGCGGCATTACGTAATCCGCTCTCGGCGGACGAAATCCTTCCAATCACCATACGCATCAACGCACGGTGATCTTCTGAGATGGACGCCCTCTCAAGCAGATTCTTCAGTTCTCCCGACCGAATACTAGCGGGTGCCGAACTCTCCGG
This sequence comes from Triticum timopheevii, assembly GCA_963921465.1. Classification (NCBI taxonomy): domain Eukaryota; kingdom Viridiplantae; phylum Streptophyta; class Magnoliopsida; order Poales; family Poaceae; genus Triticum; species Triticum timopheevii. The sequence continues at coordinate 42,796,987 of OY997264.1, read as the reverse complement.
CCCCTCTGGACTCGGGGATACCCTCCGTGATGATACTTCAGGCTCGTCTTCCCTATCTGACGGCGCAGCAGACGGGGGCCTTTCGCTCTCCATCATCTCTGGAAGAAGGTCCCCCGAAGACGAACTCATCTGAGAAGGCTGCAAATCCGAACTGCAAGATAAAAATTTCGGTTACCCACAGAAGCACAAATGGAGGTATTTTCCTACTAATGAACTCCCCTTTTCATACTCACGGCTCGCTGGAGGGCTGATCCTTTGGCGATGATTGTACGTCCGGATTCTCCCCGGACGCCGGACCCCCCGGTGAAGATCTCTTCCCCCGTTTAGGGGCTTTGGCCTCCGGATCTTCGGAGGCGGTCCTCTTCTCTCCCTGGAAGGAGGGGTTTTTGATTCCCCCCTCCTCAGACGCCCCTGTGGGCGAAATAACAGCTCCTCTATTTTCCCCATCGCTCCCTTCTACGGGCGCGACCTCCAACATTCTGACCAGCACGGGCTCCAGTGCGGTCTCTGGGAGGGGAGCCGGACACCTTATCAGCTTTGATCGCGCTACCCACTCCTGTAAAGGGTAATGGGTCAGGAGGCGAACTCTAGAAAAGCAGATAAACAGAACGTCCGGACTCGGAGCTATTTACCTGAGTATCCGGGCGATTGCAGCTTAGGCCTGCGTCCTCGGTCAATTCCGGACACGCTACCTGCGGTCCGAAGAACAACTTGTACATCTCCACGGGTGTCGCACCCATGAAGTGTTGGAGAATTCAAGGTCCCTCCGGGTTGAATTCCCATAGACGGAGAGGACGGCGTTTGCAGGGCAGAAGACGCCTGATTAGCATAACCTGCATCACCACGACCAGATTGATCTCCCTCGCCTGGAGGTCTCGAATCCGGCCATGCAATGAGGGCACGTCTTCGGACGGCCCCCAATTGAGCCCTTGGTTGACCCACGACATCAGTTGGCGTGGAGATCCCGGGCGGAATGAAGGCAACGGCTTTTGCTTGCTGCCCTTCGGAGCGGTGATATAGAACCACTCCTGCTGCCACAGTCCGAGTTCCTCTTGGAAGGAACCCTCGGGCCACAGGGCATTGGCCTTTCTGCTTATGGCCGCCCCGCCACACTCCGCTTGACGCCCCCCGATCATCTTCGGCTCCACATTAAAGGTTTTCAGCCATAGGCCGAAGTGGGGAGTGACGCGGAGGAAGGCTTCGCAGACGATAATGAATGCGGAGATATGGAGGATGGACTCCGGAGCCAAGTCGTGGAAATCCAGCCCGTAGTAGAACATGAGCCCTCTCACGAAGGGGTCCGTCGGGAAGCCTAAACCCCGACGGAGGTGGGATACGAAGACAACGTACTCACCGGGCTCGGGGGCGGGCACGGCCTGCCCTTGGGTAGGCAACCTGTGCGAAATCTCGTAGGACAGGTACTTGGCCTCACGCAGCTTTAACACGTCCTCCTCCGTGACGGAGGAGGGCATCCACCGACCTTGGAGGTCGGAGCCGGACATGGTTGAGGGTCCAAAGCGCTCGAATCTGGGGATCTGGGTGTTGGAACTGGGAGCGAGAAGGAGATTCGATGCGGGGTTGAAGAAAAAGAACGAACCCTGGTCCTCTTATAAAGGGGGAAAATACCAAGGGTCGTCTCCATGACCGTTCGGGATTCACCTCCGATGGAGGTGGCGTGGCGACGGGCACGGTTGGGTTACCCATGCACGTATTGATGAGAATCCCGGAATAAGGGGAACACGATCTCTGCTTCGACAAGACGTGCCAAGGAAACCGCTTCGCTAAACGTGCTGAGGTGGTGTAATAAAAAACGGTTCAAGTAAAAACCTGGTAGCGGTATGATGTCATGCCGCATAATACGTCAGCAGATTGGACTAGTGTACATTTTATTCTCTCTACGGTGGAATGTGGAATTTATTTTGCAGAGCCGGACACTATCCTGGTGTTCATGATCTTCTCTGGATTATTCAAGGGAGGAACCCGCCTTGCAATGCCGAACATTATGCGCGCCGGACTTATCGTCATTGAAGCCTGGTTCAGGGGCTACTGAGGGAGTCCTGGACTAGGGGGTGTCCGAACAGCCGGACTATCATCGTCCGCCGGACTCCAAGACTACGAAGATACAAGATTGAAGACTCCGTCCCGTGTCCGGATGGGACTTTCCTTGGCGTGGAAGGCAAGCTTGGCGATACGGATATGTAGATCTCCTACCATTGTAACCGACTCTGTGTAACCCTAGCCTCCTCCGGTGTCTATATAAACCGGAGGGCTTTAGTCCGTAGGAGAACATACATTACAACAATCATACCATAGGCTAGCTTTAGGGTTTAGCCTCCTTGATCTCGTGGTAGATCCACTCTTGTACTACCCATATCATCAATATTAATCAAGCAGGACGTAGGGTTTTACCTCCATCGAGAGGGCCCGAACCTGGGTAAAACATCATGTCCCTCGTCTCCTGTTACCATCCGCCTAGACGCACAGTTCGGGACCCCCTACCCGAGATCCGCCGGTTTTGACACCGACAGGCACCTCTAGACACAACAATTGATCTCTTGATCTCTTAGCCGTGTGCGGTGCTCCCCTCCACCATATTCCACCTCGGTAATATCATAGCAGTGCTTAGGCGAAGCCCTGCGTCAGTAGCATCATCAACACCGTCATCATGCTCTCATGCTGACAAAACTCTCCCTCAAAGCTCTGCTGTATCGGAGTCCGTGGGACGTCATCGAGCTGAACGTGTGCTGAACTCGGAGGTGCCGTATGTTCGGTACTTGATCAGTCAGATCATAAGGACGTACGACTACATCAACCGCGTTGTGCTAACGCTTCCGCTTTCGGTCTACGAGGGTACGTGGACAACACTCTCCCCTCTCGTTGCTATGCATCACCATGATCTTGCGCGTGCGTAGGAATTTTTTTGAAATTACTAGGTTCCCCAACAATATCTATTTCCACCTTTTGTCAACACGCCATTCATCTCACAAAGATCAGAATGTATAAGCTCTAGTGGCACCAAGTCTCTTGCCTTTGCTGTCTTATGGGACTTGCGAGGTTGATTAGCTTGCACACATACTTGCCACTTGGAGCCTTTGACAGTAGGGATTTTCGGAATTAAATTCATATTGGCTAACCGCGTCATGCAACCAAAGTTAATATGACAAAGTCGTGAATGCCAAATATCAAACTCATTATTGTGGCAAACATTATTAATAACTTTAGTGCAAATATCTGACAAAGATAGGCGGAACAAGCCTCCGCACTCATAGCCTTTTCCAACAAATTGTCCACACTTGGAAATTACAAATTTATTGGACTCAAAAACCAACTTAAAACCACCTCGACATAAACGGGAACCACTAATGAGATTCTTATTGATGGACGGCACATGATGAGCGTTCTTCAGACGCACGGTCTTCCCCGAAGTAAACTTCAGATCAACTGTATCGACACCTCGAACAATGGCATGTGACCCGTTCCCCATCAGCACGGGAGAAGTCCCTGTGGCCTGGTAAGAAGAAAACATGGAGGCATCAGCACAAACATGTACATTGGCACCGGTGTCAATTAACCAATCAGGGGATTGAAATACTGAAAGGATGGTAGGAAAAATACCGTACCCTGATTCCTTCATATCAGTATCACCGATGACAACATTAGCGGACTTGCCGCTCTTCTCATGTTCACGCTCCTCAAAGCGGTTAGGACATTTCGGAGCCCAGTGATTAGGATCACCGCAGACATGGCAAAGTCCCTTCCCCTTCTTATGAGAATTCTTCTTGAAGTTGGTAGAACGTGACGGCTTGTTCTTTGTATCAAACTTGCCTTTGCCTTGAGTTTTGTTCTTATTATTTTTGAACTTGTTGGGCTGGAAGTTCTTCTTCTGTACCATGTGGGCAGTAGAAGCTCCCTCGGCAACTCGAGAACGTGTGTCCTTTGCTCTCGCCTTCTCTACAACATCAAGAGTACCAGTGAGATCCAAAACAAAAAACTCCTGTCTCTTGTGTTTCAGGGAAGTAGCAAAATTGTTCCACGAAGGTGGAAGCTTGGCAATGATGCCTCCGGCAACAAATTTGTCCGGCAACACACACTTTAAGTACTGAAGTTCTTTTGCGAGCGACTGTATCTCATGAGCATGCTGGACAACAGAGCGCTCATCAGCCATCTTGTAGTCATAGAATTGCTCCATGACATACAACTCGCTGCCAGCGTCTGAGGCCCCAAACTTGACCTCGAGCGCATCCCACATGTTCTTGCCATTGTCAAACGACATATACAAACCCACAATGGAATCATCCAGAACACTCAGAAGGGCGCCTTTAAAAAGGGTATCGGTCTTCTCAAAAGCTTCCTGTTGTGCAGGATTAAGATCGCCCTCGGGCTTGCCCTTGGTGGCGTCATAGCAGTACATGGTCTGGAACCACTAAACTGCTCTCGTGCACCACCTCTTATATTGCACCCCCTTAAAGGTAGGCAGCTTCGGATGCACAGCAAAACCACCCGGAGTAAATTGCCTATGATTAGGTTTTTGGATTGTTGAATATATGAGCAAACTACTACGAGTTTTAATCCAAATAAACAGAAGATAAATCATGACAGCACTAGAAGAGATTAAACTAATCATGCCAACTAGCATAGTAGATGAACAGATCACATCTAGGGCACATACTAGAAACATGAATTCTACCACGATCTCAAATAAGAAGGATAGAATCACATACGGTGCAGCGGGAGCAGCACCGCCGACGTTGATGTTGTCGCCCATGTCGTTGAGGATAAGGTTGCCGAGGTTGAGGAAGAAGTCGTCGTTGGCGAAGTCATCGCTGCCAGCAGTCACGCGAGTGCGCTCCCCAAAAACCTGATCGCCCCTCTCCCGTACAGGATCACGAGAGGCGGGGTTCCGGAGGCCTGCTGTCCCTTCTCGCGGTGCAGGCCGAAAGGAGGGATGGAGAAGACTTGCGTGGCGGTGCAATGATCTGGAATGGTGGTGCGAAACCATACAAAGTGGCGGCGGCTAGGGTAGACGTCTGCCTGACTATATAGTGCGGGCCGGGTAGGTCGTGGGAGTAAACCCCACGTCTGAGTCGTCGCGATCCAAAAGAATTGGAAATGGTTCAGTAATTAATGTGTTAGTTAATTATTAATTAATGACTTATTATTTTTCCCGAGCAGCAAAAATAAAGACAACGTACATATCTCTATCCTCAGCTCGGCTCAATCCTGCAACCCAAGACGCGTTGTGACGAGGCGTGACGTGGCGAGGCGAGCGAGAAGGAGGAGCGCGTGTGTTGGTCTCCTCTTCTCATGCTCGTACAAGTGGTAGAAGAACTCACCTTATAAAGAGGTGCAAGTCTCGCTCAACTTCCATGGTGGGACTAAACTTTAGTCTCACTCACCCCACTCACATGTGTGCATGAATGGGCCAAGAAAATTTCAGAATTTTAGTTGAGCTTTGGGCCCAAGGCCTAATAGCAAATTCCAACAATCCCCCGCAAAGTCTCATTGGCACATCTCATCATTTAGTTCTAAAACATTGTTTATATACCGGTGCTTAGTGGAGACTTTGAAGTTGAACTTCCGCTTAGAGTTTTATGCTACACTAGATCACAACTTGAATAGTGGACTATGCCTTGAACTACAAATTTTCTGTGAGACTAGTTTCACACAAATTCTTGACCGATACTGAGCTGCCGCAAGGCTTTCCAGCGGGTGAAGCGTATACGTCATACTCCAGGGCCTTTCCTGAATTTATTAGAGAACACCCAATTTTCACAGACTGCGACGTTAACACTTAACAGTCAAATTCATATAGGTGTGTTGCTCAGAAGATGAACAAATATGTTAAGCCTATTCATCCATATGCACATAGAAAAAGTGGCTGCATGAGCAGCCGCACACAGCATGCCCAAATACGAAGAGCTACATGCGCTAGCTGCCATGCATGAATGCTACTGCCATCCCTGAAAAAGGCATGTCCTCCCATCCATTTCTCACGTCTTTTTATCCCTCTCGCTCTAGTCTATAGCCACGCAACATGTCACGTCGAGAGAGAGAAGAGGGCAGCAACGCCATGGCCCTTGGCGTTTTCAGGATGGCCGAAACGTGCCTTTAGCGTTTCTATAAACGCTATCTGGCTCAGCGTTTCCAGCCTGCCACGTCGGCGAGTGGGGCCAGGGCAGCAACGCGGGATAGTTCGGTGTTTCTAAGTTGGGTAGAAACGCCACGGGCTGTGGCGTTGCTAAAATGGTCAAATCGTGAAATATTTTCATATCAAGTTCAGTTTGTGACAAAGCTTGCTGATAAGATCAGAACAGTGATTTCGCCCGACCGGTTGTACCATTTGCACTGGGCGAAAGTATCTCAGTGCATCTTGAGATTTGGTGGCGCCGGTAGTGCCCAGCTAAAATCATCCTCTAACGAACTAGTAAATTACAACAACAATAATGAAATCCGGGTAGGATTCATCACATGACTATACTATATGACAAGTATTCATATTCAAATTAGAAAAACACATGTAAGATTCATTTTCTCAAATACGCACGAGACATATATTGAAGGAGAGAAACGGCTACAGAAACCCAGCCACTTAGGTGGGAGCAGATTATCTCTACTTCTAATGGAGCAGTTGGTGAATAGTCTTCGCGGTTTATTTTCGCTCAGTTTTTTCGTCTCTCCTCGCACCACCCCCTCCCATCCTGGTCCATCGGTTTATTTTTCTCTCCACTCCACTCTTTATTACAACCAGGACTTTCCTAACGTATAACAAATCACGGATCTAACTTCCTTAAATTATTCATATCAATCGATTCATTTTATTGGTTCAGTTTTTCTTAGGAAACAAGTAACAAATTTTTAAGAAACAAATAATAGATTTGAATCTAACTTTCCTAACTTATCTAAATCAATCGATTTCTCTCATTAGTGAAATTTGTTTTAGGAAACAAATAACAGACACGTCACAAACTTTCCTCCCAATAAATAGTTTTTTAACATTTGCAAACTTTCCTAATCAGACACGTCACAAACGGGCAGGTACTGATATCATGTTACCAAACAATAAAACCCCATTTGCATAGAAATCAGTTCAAAATCCTAACTTTCCTAAACTTTTACCTTTCCTTGATAACATTCAATATTTCCTATGTTTTCCATCTATTGAAGGAAATCACCCCTCCATCGATATTAGCATTTTTTTAGAATGAGATCTCCGGGTTATGATTTTTTGCAATTCTTTCCAATTGTGACCTCTCCTTCCGCTCCGGCTCCTTCTTGCATAATCACCTCCACCACAGCTAGCTGACGCCACCCTAGACCTCTTGCCTCTCCACACCTTCTCCGCCACCTTCTCCGCCACCTCCTCCTCGTACTCCATTGACAATCCCTCCTCCACGTTTGTCCACGGCGGTGTCGAGGGCATGGCGCAACAGCGTACCAGTGATAGAGCAGCGCATAGCAACAGGAAGAAGCACGCAGCAGGCGAGGCGAGCGGCCGACGGTGGAGGGCAGAGATGCGGCCGGCGTGGCTGAGGGGGCGGCCGGCAGAAGATGGCCGCGACAGGAGGCGGTGCGAGGCAGGGGCGCGACGGCGGGGCGAGTGAAGGGATAGGCGGCAGCAGACGGAGCGAGCGCAGCCAGCGAGAGTGTGACGCGCGGCCAGGGTGTGCGTCGCGTGGGGCACATTGGTGCGGTGGCTGTGGCGAGCGTGATGGCAACGGCGGGCGCGACGGACGCGGTGTGGCACGTGCGTGGGCATGGACAACTAGAGAGGGAGTGGCCCCGCGGGCGCGGAAGAAGAGCCAAAGGCTCGGGCATGGGCGCGCATAGGAGTGGGCATGTGCCACGGCGTCAATCCGAGGAGCTCAGTGGCTACCCCTGCAATGGCCATGGCGGACGACCTTTCTCGGCCACGGCGAAATACCTAATGAGAGCAAACGAGAGGGGAAACTGGGGAAAGGCAAGAGGAGATCACGGCGGTGTCAATGGCACCCTAGGGGAAGACAGGGGAGCTCGGGGCGGCGCGGATCGAACGGCAATGTCGCGGTGGCCTAAGGTTGAGGAAGACGGCAACGACGTCGATCTGGGGGTGCAGGACTTGACCTCGTGAGCGCAGACGAAGTAGCAGAGGCATTCGGAGCTCCTCGACAAGCTCCTAGCCAGCAGGGAGGGCAGTGGCCGTGTGAACGGGGTCGGTCATGGTGGCCGTGGCATCTGACTTCATCCACATCACCGGGATCGAGCGAGCGAGGAGGAGAAGTGGATCTGGGAGGGGGCATCGAGGAGGAGTGAGGCCATGGGGGCAGGAGAGGCAGGGCGTCACCCTTATCCATTCCCCTTCGATGTCGGCGAGGTGGTCGGGTGGGAGCCCGGCTCTGTAGCGACGGGCTCGGGGAACAGGAGAAGACGACCGTGCGAGGACTGGACCACTGGGCCGGTTTGGTGGCAAGGCCTGGGGGTAGGGGGAATCCCCTTTTTCATCGTCCTTTTGGTTTTAGTGTATTCTAATCCGTTTCTCCTTTTTAACACCATTTTCTATTTATTCTTATATCAACTAAATGGATTTTGTTAATTGTGAAACTATGCACACAATTCGAGCACAATATTTTTAGGTGGCACAAAAAGTTTGGGGCCAAAAGGAAATACATAAAATTAGGTTTATATTTAATTGGTTATTTTAACGACTGTTGGACTTCTTATTAATTTGACAAGATTTAATTTTTGGGTCAAATAATGTTGGGCTCAACATGTCAAAGGTCAGTGGAATTTATAGAATATGCTGAACATTTTAGTTTTACTGTTTGACGAAATAATTTATTTGACTTTATTTTAAATTTGAATTGGGCTTTGATTTTTATCAAGTGGCGGTTTGGCTTAACAAGCCTGATGACATGGCATCATTAGGGGGAGGTCACTGTAGCTAACGACTTGAGGTGTTACATAATCTTCTCATTTCTGAAATTTCATTGTTAAATGATTGGGAAATATATCACACCATTCATTAGTTCAGTCAAGCTCACCACAAGTCCACTCATCATTGCCAATTGAGTAAGTCTTCTTGGCGGAAAGAATAGGCTATGTGTGTGTGTTAGAGGGAGAGGGAGAGAGAGTGAGGAAGAGGGAGGGGGGAGAGAGTGTGTGTGAGAGAATTTGATGATAAAAAAGGTTGCCAATGTCGTAATATTGAACTCTTAAAGTTAATGTGGCCCCGTTGCAACGCACGGGCATTCTTCTAGTACATAGTAGCCCACGTGCTACCGGGCCACTCACACGATTTAGAGAACTACTCCGGATACACCCACCTAGACCGTACATGTAAAATTCATGTACCGTGAAACAAAAAGAACTGGTTCGACCGACCACCGTGAGACTACCATGAACCGTACATGTAAAATGCATGTACAGTGAACAAAAGAAAAAGTTATTCATGCATTTTATAATTTCGCGTCGCGTACATTTACAAAAGGTTCAATGTGTATTTAAAAAAATCTTTATTGTATTCTTTAGAAAACTCAACTGCATATTAGAAAAATGTGCCATGTATCTAGAAATTGTTTATCATGTACTTTTTATGTGTTCATTCTGTATTTTAGTAATATGTGACCAAATTCTCAAAATAGCTTGATTTTCTATAAATATGTGAATACTTTTATTCTTGCTATACATGCCCTTTTTTCACTTTCTTTATATATAAGTCAAAATGGGAATGGGCCGACCCGGCCCTGGCCCTGGCCCTGGCCCCATGGCCCCAAGGCCAATATGTGAGGCCATGGGCCGGCCCATTTCATCAGAATTTTGTGGCCCCATTGACCCATTGGGCACATGAGGCCGACCCAAAATTTAGCAAATGTTTACACATTCCAGAGGATTACAGGTTTTTTGAACCAAATGTTTGCACCGTCCAACATTTGTGGCCTCGCCAAATTACTAATAAGTCCCCCAAAAATAGATATCAGCAAATGTGTACACAGTACAGTAAAATGACAAGGTCTAATCTTTTCACATTTAGTAAAATGGCGAGATCATGTTTCAAAGATTATCAAGCTAAAGACCTCAGTCCAACAGATTTGAACAAGATCAAAAGATTACAAGTTTCAAAGAACGTTAAGCTAAGGAGTAAGGACCTCAATCCAACAGACTCAGACAAGATCAAAAGATTACAAGTTCAACATGCTAAACTTTTCACATCCAGTAGGTTATAGAGAAAGCAGACATATCTTTGCTTCATCATCTGCTTGAGGCTTAACATGAATTGCTCCAACAAGCATCAATCCTCGATATCTGTATTTACAAAGAAATGTTACAAGAGTAATTATGTGCACATCAACTAAATAGTATATTTATCCCTCAAAAAAACTAAATAATATATTTATGAACAGAGGAATATTCTTAGTAGCAAAGACATGTTCCAGAAAACCAATTCATGATCAAGTTTGCAACAAAATACACTTCTAAATATCCATCATACACTACCCGTCATCCACTCCGCAACAAAGATTAGAACAAAGAGAATATTCCCGATTCTCGTAAGCATATCAACAAGCAAGAATGGAAAAGGAAATATATATTAGAGATCAACTATAACTTGGGGAAATCAAAACTAACAGCACTAGTTCTGTGTGTAAAACACTCTATATATTCATCTACATGATTGGGTTGCATCTTGCAAATAGTTCCCTGGAACAAACTGTAGATATGAAATCCCTCATTAAAAAGCAGACTTCATACTTTTAAGTGTACTTTCATATACATAGCACTATATACATCAGAAGGTTTCTCATACCTTGTAAGTGCATTATAATGTCATGAACTGAAGCCAAGCTACGTTGAGTATTAGCTGCAGAATAAAAGAAGAAACTTGTAAACTTTAAGCATTAATAAGAAACAAAGAAGAAACTTGTGTCGTATGGCTTTACCGGTGGCCCGTATCCAATCTTGTAAGCAAACAAGAGCTTCAAGTGTCGTTGCGATCATTCGACTTCGAAAATCTGATAGGTCTCTCTTCCCTGTGCTGAAGGCGGACTGGGATGCCACCGCAGAGGTAGGAGCCGCCAAGATATCTGCTGCCATGCGACTCAGCGTTGGGTATTCACCTGAGTTGGTCTGCCACCATGCAAGGATATTGAATTGATCACTTCGACGGATGGGTACCTTTGATAAGTACGAATCAAGTTCGGTAGAATCCAAATTTGTTGATCGAGCAGTGAGGGTGACATGCTGGTCCCAATCGGCTATAGGATCTTCACCACTTACATCCATGTCATCATCACCTCCTTGTGACATGGGACCTGAGCCATTGCCATTCAATTGGAGGTATTCCTTGAACAACCCTTGGAACACATTTTTTATTTTAGCAATCATTGCTACAGCTTCGTTCCCGAACTCTAGGCCAAATCGGAACTCAATATATTTCAACTTGAATTGTGTGTCCAAAATCACTGGAATACAAAGGCTCAACCATGTCATCTTCCAATACCTTCTGAATTTTTTCTTCATATATTTGACCGTTGTACCCATCTCAGAATCCTCTTCATAATGTTGTTGCTCTAAGGTCAGCTTCACTTTCCACATTTCATGGAAATACAAGTTAGCAATTGGATATTTTGTGCCGGATATCACATTAGTGGCTTCATAAAGTACCTTCAGTAGCCTGCAAACATCTTCGACATTTTCCCAATCCTCAAAAGATGGCTTGAAGGTATATTGTTTATCTTGAATGGACAAAGAGTCAAACACTCCGCGATACTCCTTTGCTATATCAATCATCATGTAGGTTGAGTTCCAGCGAGTTGGAACATCAAGACTTGGAGTTCTCCCACATGATACACCATGCTGCGCAACGATTTCTTGAAATTTTTTCCTTTCGACTTAGTGAGCTTCGAATATATTTAACACTTTCATGCATCATGTTGATCACTAGACCAAGGAAGTTCAATCCTGCTTGACATATCAGATTTATGACATGGGCAGCACAACGTTGGTGAAACAACTTGACACTACCAGGTAACATCTTCTTAAGCACGAGATGTGCCTTCAATAGCTTCATCATTGCACCATTGTTCGATGCATTGTCTAGCGTCACAGCAAAGAGATTATCTTCAATATTCCACTCTCTTATGAAATTCACCATGATGTTGAACATTGCAGCTCCTGTGTGCGGCGTCTCCATAGCTGCGAATTTCACTATCCTCTTCTGCGGCTTCCACTCCTCATCAATGAAGTGGGCTGTGGTGCAAATGTACCCCACTATCTGATTTGATGTCCATAGGTCTGTAGTCAAAGAAATCTTGGATTTGGAGTTTTGGAACATCCTTTGCAGAATTCTCTTCTCTTCCTTAAATGCTTTCATGCAGTCCTCCTTCACTGTTTTCTACATATCATCTTAAAGCTAGGATTTATACTAGAGACAAATCTTCTAAATCCATCGTACTCCACCAATGAGAAAGCCAATTCATGCAAGACTATCATCCTCATAAGCTCTCGGCGTGCTAATGCCTGATTAAAGGTCCAAAGCCTCATTGCAACTCCATCAGGACTCATGATAGAAGCACTCAGCTGTCCAGAAACTCTAAGAACCTTCTTCCTTTCCCTGCAGCTCTTCAAATGCTTGCGCAACGAACTTGTTCCATGTTTACGCTCAGCACAAATATTCCTTGAACAGTGTTTGCACTCAGTAGCTACAACTATGCCATCAACACGGATAGGCTCATATTCTTTCCACACTTTAGAAAAAAAAACTCTCTTCCCGGTTCAGAAAATGATCCCATGTCAATGATCTCAGCCCCTCCCTCTTCATCCACATTATCTCACTCTTCTTCTTCTTCTTCTTCTTCTTCTTCCTCATCTTCTTCTCCTTCCTCTTCTTCTTCTTCATAGTCAACATCTTCTTCATCAGCCTCATCATCAAAATCAACCATACGAGTGTCTTGTGAACGTCCTGCTGAGCAAAGGACACGAGTGTTAACATTGCAATTACGAGTATTTTTTATTTTAGCAATAATTAATTTGCATCCCAAGAAAAAGAAATATTAACAATACTCACCGTGATAAGCTCTACAAATGTTTATCGAAGAAGGAGACACCCCTGGGGGTGGTTGAGCCCTTCTCATTGTCGCACCGGATATCAACGATGAACCATCACTTTGGTATGCGTCATGGTCCCCTTCTTCCTCTTCCATTTTTTCTGATCAGAGGGAAATATTAGGAACATTAGAGAGCATTAACTTTCAAAATCAACAGCAGATGCATGCAGATAAGAAACCAGACAGTTTAGTTTACTGTCTAATCACTGCCGGCAAAGCATCCCATTGAGCAACACTACAGAAACAGTGAAGAAATCGCTGCCAGTAAAGCATCCCCTGAACTGACACTAAAAAATGCTGGACTTGTTGATGGATCAGCTACACTGATATGCATATACGCAAACTCAACCTGGCAGCTAGCCCAAGAAAAAGAAGTCATATGACCCTATATCACATCAAAAACTAAGCATTAACTACATCTTCTAACCACTGTTGCTTCGAATGCAGCACGCCCACAACACCTAGCTTGTCAGGCAACAAATTAGGAGAACACCACACCAAACGGCCATTCAAGGAATAGAAAGAAACTCACAGTTGGACATATGCACTACTCCAGGAAGCTTTTTTGTGAGCATCATCAACTTATGAAGTCGCATACACTTGCACCCTCATGCTAGCCACAAACTTCAGTTTGTCCATCCTATCAGCAGAGTAAAATTTGCCGATTCAACAAATAAAATAGAGTAAAATTGTTTCGCGGGACAACTATTTCTGGTTTATTTAGTAACCAACAGCAGGAACTAACACTAATTACTTTTCCTCGGATCAGAGGACCGAAAGGCATGCTTCATGGCCACTCTGAAAGAAAGTGGCATGCTGCACAAGAAAGAAAACTGCTGCTGAATGCTAAACTACAGCTACACAGGAGCTCAACCGAAGCACTATTTCTTCTTGAGAACAATCAAACAAGTCCCATGCTGGTCAGTCTCTTCCAAGCTCCAACTACTGAAACAATTGCAGACAACACTGGCCAAGAACCTAAACTAGACCAGTCATTGGCTCATTGCAGCTGCGCTGGGACAGGGAGGAAGCCGGCAAGAGTCTCACCTGCGTGATGATGACGATGAGGACGGCGACCGGAATGGCGAGGTAGATGGTGGACGGGACCGCAGGTCAGCGAGCTCGACGGGGACCAAGACGACAAATGCGATGAGGGAGGAACGCCGGCAGTCGCAGGCTAGCAGAGATGTTCAGGGGCAGCCGGCGGCGGCAGCAAGTCGGGAGCGGCCGGTAGAGAAGTTCGGGGGATGCCGGGGGCGGCAGAGATGGCCGGCGGCTGCCGGCGGCGGAAGAAATCGTCGGGAGCGGCTACAGAGATCGTGGGGGGGGGCAGAGACGGAGGACTAGGTTAGCACTGGGTCGACCCGTCTGGTCCATCAGGTCACACAGGGCTGGCTCCACTGACCCGTTTTGTGATTCGAGGCCAACCCGCCTGGTCCATTGGCCTCGAGATTTCGGGCCGGGTCAGTGACCCAGCCGGCCGACCCGGCCCATTCCCATTTTGATATATAAGACTAATTATTTTTCTTTCAAAAAATATACGTGGGAAAGAAGTTTTTTCACACACATTTTTTCCTTTTGAATCGTGCACACATACACGTGTAGTGTGCTACAGAAATAGCAGCGCGAACTAAGAAAAGAGAAACAACACACCTGTGCTATTTTCTTTACCATCGTATGGTGTGGTAGTTAGCGTATTAGGCGCTGACTAGACAACTAGTGCGCCAGCCAATCAGATGTGCAGCGCGGCGAATAGCAACAAAATGTAAGCGAGCCGTTCGTACCAGCTTAAATGCGCCCAGGAGGCACATAATGTTCTTGCAGTCAAACAACCCACCGGCGGCCCATGTAGAAAGCTAACACACTACCCCATGGCACCTTTGTATTTTCTGCTGACTATCGCCAGTATACAACTGAAAATCCATGATACATACATCCCAAAGAGCGAACATCTGGCTGAGATTCCGAGCTCCATGTTGCCCGCCCTCCAAAACGCCTCTCTCCATAACTATGCATTTTTTATCAATTGTCCAACAATAATTTATTCACCCGTCATATAATATGTGCTTGAGAAAGAAGCCTCATGTAAAAACTATGGCCCCCGGGTCTACTTTTATCATATATAAAAATGCAAAAATACCTTGTGTAATTTTCTATTTTATTTTATTTTATCTTTACAATTTATCTATCTACCACTACAAGATTTAATCCTTGCAAGTAACCTCCGAAGGGATTGACAACCCTCTTGTTTGCGTTGAGTGCAAGTATTTGCTTTTATGTGTGCATGTGTTTTTCACGAGGCTTTATGTGATTCTCCTACAGAATTGATAATATTGGTTCTTAACTGAGAGAAATACATATCTCTACTGTACTGCATCATTCTTTCCTTTCCGGGGAAATCCCAACGCAGCTCACAAGTAGCATGAAACAATAGCCAAGGAAGTCGTGTATGTGAGGACAGCGGTGCAAATTTGAAAGTTTAAACACTACACCATATAGATAAGTAGAAGATGAGTTATGATAACCTTTTGTGCCAAGCCTTCTTGCCTAAATATTAGAGGAAAGCTTTTCTGACCTATCCCACAAGGTTGATAACTATATGTATTTATTAAATGACATGGTTGACACTTGGGAGCTGAAAGTTGGAACTAAGCTACCTCTGTGAAAAGGACTTCGATTCAGTGTCAATATATAGCAGCGGCAATCAGTCGCAACAAAGAAAATGACACAAGCAGCAAAGGATTAGAGCGCTCTCCTCTCTATCATTTTTCTCATCCCCAAAAGAATACATCATATTCTCCCTGCCAAAATTTGTGTTCATTCTAGACCAAATTTGCCTTACCAAGATTCCGAAACCAAATACAGCATGACTAGTGACTACGTGCAATAGGATGTGATTCACTAGTAGGTTTCCTATCATCTGATTGAACTTGTACCGGAACCAATTTGGTTGCTTCATTGTCAGAATATGAGCAAGGACATCCAAATGAAAATATGGTAAAGTATCCCCTTTTTTGTTTTAAATTAAGATGAGCAAGGACATCAAATGAAAATATGGTAAAGTATCACCTGTTTTTTCTTTTTTTGCTTTAAAGATGAGCAAGGACATCCAAATGAAAATATGGTAAAGTATCCCCTGTTTTTTTTGCTTTAAAGATGAGCAAAGAAACCCAAATGAAATCAAAATAACAATTTGTCCTAAAAGATTCAGCAGCCAAGTGCATCATGAAACCAATAAGAATATATGATGACCTTGTTACTTTCTATTTAGAATGGCTGATATAAACTAAACATACAAAAAATTCCAGCGAATTTTATAAATAAAGCTTCACTCTTTAGAAGCAGAATATGTTACAAACCAAAATGTTATGATATTGCATAGACTTGTTGGAAATATGCCCTAGAGGAAATAATAAAATGGTTATTATTGTATTTCCTTGTTCATGATAATTGTCTATTATCCATGCTATAATTGTATTGATCGGAAACCGCAATACATGTGTGAATACATAGACCACAACATGTCCCTAGTGAACCTCTAGTTGACTAGCTCGTTGATCAACAGATGGTCATGGTTTCCTGACCATGGACATTGGATGTCATTGATAACGGGATCACATCATTAGGAGAATGATGTGATGGACAAGACCCAATCCTAAGCATAGCACAAGATCGTGTAGTTCGTTTGCTAAAGCTTTTCTAATGTCAAGTATCATTTCCTTATACCATGAGATTGTGTAACTCCCTAATACCGTAGGAGTACTTTGGGTGTACCAAACGTCACAATGTAACTGGGTGGCTATAAACGTGCACTACAGGTATATCCGAAAGTGTCTGTTGGGTTGGCACGAATCGAGACTGGGATTTGTCACTCCATATGACGGAGAGGTATCTCTGGGCCCACTCGGTAATGCATCATCATAATGAGCTCAATGTGACTAAGTAGTTAGTCACGGGATCATGCATTACGGAACGAGTAAAGTGACTTGCCAGTAACGAGATTGAACGAGGTATTGGGATACCGACGATCGAATCTCGGGCAAGTAATATACCGATTGACAAAGGGAATTGCATACGGGATTGCTTGAATCCTTGACATCGTGGTTCATCCGATGAGATCATCGTAGAACATGTGGGAGCCAACATGGGTATCCAGATCCCGTTGTTGGTTATTGACCGGAGAGCGTCTCGGTCATGTCTGCATGGTTCCCGAACCCGTAGGGTCTACACACTTAAGGTTCGGTGACGCTAGAGTTGTTATGGGAAATATTATGTGGTTACCAAAGGTTGTTCGGAGTCCCGGATGAGATCCCGGACATGACGAGGAGCTCCGGAATGGTCCGGAGGTGAAGATCGGTATATTGGAAGCAGGGTATTGGAGTCCGGAATTGTTCCGGGGGTACCAGGTGATGACCAGCGTGTCCGAAAGGAGTTTCGGAGGCCCCGGCAAGCGTTGGGGGCCTTATGGGCCAAGGGGAGAGGGCACATCAGCCCACTAAGGGGCTGAGCGCCCCTCCCACCCCATCTCACGTAACCAGGAGAGGTGGGGGCGCCACCCCTAGGGCAGCCGCCCCTCCCGGCTTGGGGGGCAAGTTTCCTAGGGGGTGGGGGCGCCCAAACCCATCTAGGGTTTCCCCTGTGGCCGCCGCCCCTCCCCTAGGGAACCCTAGGGCGCCTCCCCCTCCTCCCTCCCCCCTATATATAGTGAGAGAGAGAGAGAGGGCAGCCGCACCCCTTCTCCTGGCGCAGCCCTCTCCCTCCCCAACACCTCCTCCGTAGTAGTAGTGCCTGGCGAAGCTCTGCCGGAGAACTGCAAGCTCCACCACGACGCCGTCGTGCTACTGGAGCTCTCCCTCAACTTCTCCTCTCCCCTTGCTGGATCAAGAAGGAGGAGACGTCCCCGGGCTATATGTGTGTTGAACGCGGAGGCACCGTTGTTCGGTGCTTAGATCGGATTCGGCCGCGATCTGAATTGCTTAGTGAACGACTCCACTGACCGCGTTCTTGCAACGCTTCCGCATCGCGATCTTCAAGGGTATGAAGATGCACTCCCCTCTCTCTCATTGCTAGTTACTCCATAGAGTGATCTTGGTGATGCGTAGAAAATTTTGAATTTCTGCTACGTTCCCCAATAGTGGCATCATGAGCTAGGTCTATGCATAGTTTCTATGCATGAGTAGAACACAAGTTGTTGTGGGCATCGATTTTGTCAATTTACTTGCCACTACTAGTATTATCTTGATTCGGTGGCATCGTGGGATGAAGCAGCCCGGACCGACCTTACACGTACGCTTACGTGAGACAGGTTACACCGACTGACATGCACTAGTTGCATAAGGTGGCTAGCGGGTGTCTGTCTCTCCCACTTTAGTCGGATCGGATTCGATGAAAAGGGTCCTTATGAAGGGTAAATATCAATTGGCATATCACGTTGTGGTTTTGGCGTAGGTAAGAAACGTTCTTGCTAGAAACCTATAGCAGCCACATAAAAACTTGCAACAACAATTAGAGGACGTCTAACTTGTTTTTGCAGCATATGTCGTGTGATGTGATATGGCCAAAGGATGTGATGAATGAAATATATGTGATGTATGAGATTGATCATGTTCTTGTAATAGGAATCACGACTTGCATGTCGATGAGTATGACAACCGGCAGGAGCCATAGGAGTTGTCTTAATTTATTGTATGACCTGCGTGTTATTGAATAACGCCATGTAATTACTTTACTTTATTGCTAACTGTTAGCCATAATAGTAGAAGTAATGGTTGGCGAGACAACTTCATGAAGACACGATGATGGAGATCATGATGATGGAGATCATGGTGTCATGCCGGTGATGATGATGATCATGGCGCCCCGAAGATGGAGATCAAAAGCAGCAAAATGATATTGGCCATATCATCTCACTATTTGATTGCATGTGATGTTTATCATGTTTATGCATCTTATTTGCTTAGAACGACGGTAGTAAATAAGATGATCCCTCATAATAATTTCAAAAAAGTGTTCCCCCTAACTGTGCACCTTTGCGAAAGTTCGTTGTTTCGAAGCACCACGTGATGATCGGGTGTGATAGATTCTAACGTTCACATACAACGGGTGTAAGCCAGATTTAAACACGCGAAACACTTAGGTTGACTTGACGAGCCTAGCATGTACAGACATGGCCTCGGAACACAAGAGACCGAAAGGTCGAACATGAGTCTTATAGTGGATACGATCAACATGAAGATGTTCACCGATGATGACTAGTCCGTCTCACGTGATGATCGGACACGGCCTAGTTGAGTCGGATCATGTATCACTTAGATGACTAGAGGGATGTCTATCTGAGTGGGAGTTCATAAGATGAACTTAATTATCCTGAACATAGTCAAAAGGTTTTTGCAAATTATGTCGTAGCTCGCTCTTTAGTTCTACTATTTTAGATATGTTCCTAGAGAAAATTTAGTTGAAAGTTAATAGTAACAATTATGCGGACTGGGTCTGTAAACTGAGGATTGTCCTCATTGCTGCGTAGAAGGCTTATGTCCTTAATGCACCGCTCGGTGTGCTGAACCTCGAACGTCGTCTGTGGATGTTGCGAACATCTGACATACACGTTTTGATAACTACGTGACAGTTCAGTAATGTTAAACGGTTTAGAATGAGGCACCAAAGAAAATTTCGAAACGTCGCGGAACATATGAGATGTTTCGAGGGCTGAAATTGGGATTTCAGGCTCATGCCCACGTCAAGAGGTATAAGACCTCCGACGAGTTTCTTAGCCTGCAAACTAAGGGAGAAAAGCTCAATCGTTGAGCTTGTGCTCAGATTGTCTGAGTACAACAATCACTTGAATCAAGTGGGAGTTACTCTTCAAGATGAGATAGTGATGTTTCTCCAAAGTCATTGCCACCAAGCTACTAGAGCTTCGTGATGAACTATAACATATAAGGGATAGATACGATGATCCTTGAAATATTCGCGATGTTTGACGCCGCGAAAGTAGAAATCAAGAAGGAGCATCAATTGTTGATGGTTAGTGAAACCACTAGTTTCAAGAAGGGCAAGGGCAAGAAGGGATACTTCATGAAATGGCAAATCAGTTGCTGCTCTAGTGAAGAAACCCAAGGTTGAAACCAAGCCCGAGACTAAGTGCTTCTGTAATGAGGGGAACGGCCACTGAAGCAGAACTACCCTAGATATTTGGTAGATGAGAAGGCTGGCAAGGTCGATAGAAGTATATTGGATATACATTATGTTAATGTCTACTTTACTAGTACTCCTAGTAGCAGCAGGGTATTAGATACCGGTTCGGTTGCTAAGCGTTAGTAACTCGAAATAAAAGTTGTGGAATAAATGAAGACTAGCTAAAGGTGAGATGACGATATGTGTTGGAAGTGTTTCCAAGCTTGATGTGATCAAGCATCGCATACTCCCTCTACCATCGAGATTGGTGTTAAACCTAAATAATTGTTATTTGGTGTTTGCGTTGAGCATAGACATGATTGGATTATGTCTATCGCAATATGGTTATTCATTTAAGGAGAATAATGGTTATTCTGTTTATTTGAATAATACCTTCAATGGTCTTGCACCTAAAATGAATGGTTTATTGAATATCGATCGTAGTGATACACATATTCATGCCAAAAGATATAAGATAGTAATGATAGTACCACCTACTTGTGGCACTGCCATGTAAGTCATATTGGTATAAAACGCATGAAGAAGCTCCATGTTGATGGATCTTTGGACTCACTCGTTTTTTGAAAAGTTTGAGACATGCAAACCATGTCTATTGGTATGTACGCATGAAGAAACTCCATGCAGATGGACTGTTTGGACTCACATGATTTTGAATCACTTGAGACATGCAAATCATACCACATGGGCAAGATGACTGAAAAGCCTCGTTTTCAGTAAGATAGAACAAGAAAGCAACTTGTTGGAAGTAACACATTTTGATGTGTGCAGTCCAATGAGTGCTGAGGCATGTAGTGGATATCGTTATGTTCTTAATTCACAGATGATTTGAGTAGATGTTGAGTATATTTACTTGATGAAACACAAGTCTGAATTATTGAAAGGTTCAAGTAATTTCAGAGTGAAGTTGAAGATCTTCGTGACAAGAGGATAAAATGTCTATGATATGATCATAGAGATGAATATCTGAGTTGCAAGTTTGGTACACAATTGAGACATTGTGGAAATTGTTTCACAACTAACACCGCCTGGAACACCATAGTGTGTGATGGTGTGTCCGAACATCATAGATGCACCCTATTGGATATGGGGCATACCATGATGTCTCTTATCAAATTACCACTATCGTTCATGGGTTAGGCATTAGAGACAACCGCATTCACTTTAAATAGGGCACCACATAATTCCATTGAGATGACACCGTATGAACTATGGTTTAGAGAAACATAAGCTGTTGTTTCTTCAAAGTTTGGGGCTGCGACGCTTATGTGAAAAAGTTTCATCCTGATAAGCTCGAACCCAAAGCGGATAAATACATCTTCATAGGACACCCAAAACAGTTGGGTATACCTCCTATTTCAGATCCGGAAGCAAAAGTGATTGTTTCTAGAAATGGGTCCTTTCTCGAGGAAAGGTTTCTCTTGAAAGAATTGAGTGGGAGGATGGTGGAGACTTGATGAGGTTGTTGAACCATCACTTCAACTAGTGTGTACCAGGGCACAAGAAGTTGTTCCTGTGGCACCTACACCAATTGAAGTAGAAGCTTATGATAGTGATGATAAAACTTCGGATCAAGTCACTACCAAACCTCGTAGGTCGACAAGGATGCGTACTGCTTCAGAGTGGTACGTAATCCTGTCTTGGAGGTCATGTTGCTAGACAACAATGAACCTACGAGCTATGGAGAAGCGATGGTGGGCCCGGATTCCGACGAATGGCTCAAGGCCATAAAATCCGAGAAAGGATCCATGTATGAAAACAAAGTATAGACTTTGGAAGAACTACTTGATGGTCGTAAGGCTGTTGGGTACAGATGGGTTCTAAAAGGAAGACGGACAATGATGGTAAGTATCACCATTAAGAAAGCTCGACTTGTCGTTAAGATGTTTTCCGACAAGTTCAAGGAGTTGACTGCGATGAGACTTTCTCACTCGTAGCGATGCTAAGAGTCTGTTGGAATTATATTAGCAGTTACTGCATTATTTATGAAATCTTGCAGATAGGATGTCAAAACATTGTTTCCTCGACAATTTTCTTGAGGAAAGGTTGTATATGATACAACCAGAAAGTTTTGTCAATTCTATAAGATGCTAACAAGTATGCAAAGCTCCAGCAATCCTTCTAAGGATTGGAGTAAGCATCTCGGAATTGGAATATACACTTTGATGAAGACGATCAAAGATTTTGGGTTTATACAAAGTTTATGAGAAACTTGTATTTCCAAAGAAGTGAGTGAGAGCACTATAGAATTTCTGATGAGTATATGTTGTTGGCATATTGTTGATCAGAAATGATGCAGAGTTTCTGGAAAGCATATAGGGTTATTTGAAAAGTGTTTTTCAATGGAAAACCTGGATTAACCTACTTGAACATTGAGCACCAAGATCTATAAGGATAGATCAAAATCGCTTAATAGTACTTTCAAATGAATACACACCATAACAAGATTTTGAAGGAGTTCAAAATAGATCGACAAAGGAGTTCTTGAGTGTGTTATAAGGTGTGAGTATTGAGTAAGACTCAAGACCTGACCACGGCAGAAAAGAGAAAAAGGACGAAGGTCGTCCCCTATGCTTTAGACGTAGGCTCTACAGTATGCTATGCTGTGTACCGCATCTGAAGTGTGCATTGCCATGAGTCAGTCAAGGGGTACAAGTGTGATCCAGGAATGGATCACAGGACAGCGGTCAAGGTTATCCTTAGTAACTAGTGGACTAAGGAATTTTCTCGATTATGGAGGTGGTAAAAGAGTTCGTCGTAAAGGGTTACTCCGATGCAAACTTTGACACTAATCCGGATTATTTTGAGTAGTAAACCAGATTCGTATAGTAGAATAGTTATTTGGAATAGCTCCAAATAGAGCATGGTAGCTGCATCTAGGAGATGACATAGAGATTCGCAAAGCACACATGGATCTGAAAGGTTCAGATTCGTTGACTAATAACCTCTCTCACAAGCGAGATATGATCAAATCCCATGGGTGTTGATTCATTACAATCACATAGTGATGTGAACTAGATTATTGACTCTAGTGCAAGTGGGAGACTGTTGGAAATATGCCCTAGAGGCAATAATAAAATGGTTATTATTGTATTTCCTTGTTCATGATAATTGTCTATTATCCATGCTATAATTGTATTGACCGGAAACCGCAATACATGTGTGAATACATAGACCACAACATGTCCCTAGTGAGCCTCTAGTTGACTAGCTCATTGATCAAAAGATGGTCATGGTTTCCTGACCATAGACATTGGATGTCATCGATAACGGGATCACATCACTAGGAGAATGATGTGATGGACAAGACCCAATCCTAAGCATAGCACAAGATCGTGTAGTTCGTTTGCTAAAGCTTTTCTAATGTCAAGTATCATTTCCTTAGACCATGAGATTGTGTAACTCCGTGATACCGTAGGAGTACTTTGGGTGTACCAAACGTCACAATGTAACTGGGTGGCTATAAAAGTGCACTACAGGTATATCCGAAAGTGTCTGTTGGGTTGGCACGAATCGAGACTGGGATTTGTCACTCCGTATGATGGAGAGGTATCTCTGGGTCCACTCAGTAATGCATCATCATAATGAGCTCAATGTGACTAAGTAGTTAGTCACGGGATCATGCATTACGGAACGAGTAAAGTGACTTGCCGGTAACGAGATTGAACGAGGTATTAGGATACCGACGATCGAATCTCGGGCAAGTAACATACCGATTGACAAAGGGAATTGCATACGGGATTGCTTGAATCCTTGTCATCGTGGTTAATCCGATGAGATCATCGTGGAACATGTGGGAGCCAACATGGGTATCCAGATCCCGCTGTTGGTTATTGACCGAAGAGTGTCTCGGTCATGTCTGCATGGTTCCCGAACCCGTAGGGTCTACACACTTAAGGTTCGGTGACGCTAGAGTTGTTATGGGAAATAGTATGTGGTTACCTAAGGTTGTTCGGAGTCCCGTATGAGATCCCAGACATGACGAGGAGCTCCGGAATGGTCCGGAGGTGAAGATCGGTATATTGGACGAAGGGTATTGGAGTCCGGAATTGTTCCGGGGGTACCAGGTGATGACCAGCGTGTCCAAAAGGGGTTTCGGAGGCCCCGACAAGCGTTGGGGGCCTTATGGGCCAAGGGGAGAGGGCACATCAGCCCACTAAGGGGCTGATCGCCCCTCCCACCCCATCTCACGTAACCAGGAGAGGTGGGGGCGCCACCCCTAGGGCAGCCGCCCCTCCCGACTTGGGGGGCAAGTTTCCTAGGGGGTGGGGGCGCCCAAACCCATCTAGGGTTTCCCCTGTGGCCGTCGCCCCTTCCCTAGGGAACCCTAGGGCGCCTCCCCCTCCTCCCTTCCCCCTATATATAGTGAGGGAGAGAGAGGGCAGCCGCACCCCTTCCCCTGGTGCAGCCCTCTCCCTCCCCAACACCTCCTCCTCCGTAGTAGAGCTTGGCGAAGCTCTGCCGGAGAATTGCAAGCTCCACCACCACGACGTCGTGCTGCTGGAGCTCTCCCTCAACTTCTCCTCTCCCCTTGCTGGATCAAGAAGGAGGAGACGTCCTCGGGTTGTACGTGTGTTGAACGCGGAGGCACCGTTGTTCGGTGCTTAGATCGGATTCGGCCGCGATCTGAATCGCTTAGTGAACGACTCCACCGACCGCGTTCTTGCAATGCTTCCGCATCACGATCTTCAAGGGTACGAAGATGCACTCCCCTCTCTCTCGTTGCTAGTTACTCCATAGATTGATCTTGGTGATGCGTAAAAAAATTTGAATTTCTGCTACCTTCGCCAACAAGACTACCACAATAAAATAAAAATAGTCAATTTGTAGTGGATTTGTAGCAACACAAAGGTGAACTCTACCTCCACACCGAGTCTTCCAGAACATGCAAGCAGAGTTGAGGTAGACATTAATAGACAACAATGTGTTCATTACCGTGGAATTAAAAACACGAAGAGCGAACACCTAAAAAGGGAGTGGCATGCCTCAAGTATAACATCCTTTGTCAGCTTGTTCTGCCTAAGAAGCCTCATCCGTAAATTCCTGAAAATAAGTGCCAAGGAGCAAGAGATGAACACCTACTGCACTATATATAACTCCGTTGCCCTCTGCATAATAGAGCAGTAACAGGGGAAGTAATACTGAAACTTTACTTAGAGCATCTTTAGAAGATCCTGTATAAGCCAGTGAAGTGGATTTTCCCGGTCGTCTTACGGGGTGGGCCAAAAATACGGCCCGAGCAGGCCCGCTAAAAAGGGCCAGGCTCGTAAAACTTTTATAATCGGCCATTAAACCGCATTGGACAACATGCAACAGCCTCTGGAAATAATGGTCCTATTTATATGCTCAGTAACACCATTTTATTGAGGAGTATAAGGAACGGTGTAATGTCTGACAATGCCTTCAAACTTGCAATAATTCTCAAATTTCTTAGGACAGAATTCTATACCATTATCAGTGCGAAGTATTTTTATCTTCTTTTCAGGTTGTCTTTCAATCATAATCTTTCACTCCTTAAAAGCTGAGAATGCTTCATATTTATGCTTCAAGAAATAGGTCCTTCCATTCCTCCATATATGCGGACGCTGGTGCTTTTTAGGGTTCCCGTCCCTATTTTCCCTCATGCACCTCCACCGTAATTCCCATCCTCTGGCGAGAAATCCCTACACCTTCGGCTGCGATTTGCGCCACATCCGGACGCGCCCGCTAGCGTACAGGTGGCGGATTTGTCAAGTCCGACTCTAGATCCTCTTGCTAGTAACACTTGGGACAGGTGCCATGCATGTGTGTGTGCATGTGCATACAAACCAAGTTTGGTTAGGCATCGATAAATCATGAGCTCCTCTTGGAGCATAGTAATCTGCTGGTACGCAGGGCATCAAAGCAACAACAATATATACTATACTAATTAATTAAGCTTCAGTTGGTGTGTTGGATTTAGTCCCACATCGGTTATGGGAGTAGACATAACATGATTTACAAGGATGGGGGTGTCCCCTCCTAACAGGCTAGTCTTTTGGGGGGAGAGGATGTCTCGTAAGTCGGTGTTGCTTTCCGGTTGCGCCTGGTTGACGCATGTGGGTCAGAACGTTGGTGCTAGCGGATCCGGAATTGCGTAACAATTGGTATCAAAGTCCAGGTGCTCGGGATAAATCTCGGTGAACTCACGGGTGGTCGATCATGGTTGGTGGGATGGAAATGATGGTGTTAGAGCAACTCTAGCGGACCCCGCAAAAATTCGACCCGCAAAATGCGTTTGCGGTTTCACGAAGATCGCGTTTGCGGGTCGAAAACATGTGCGGCCAAACAGAACCCATATTAAAACCTGCATAATTTGAAAAAACAATTTCCCGAGAGAAATTACACAAACATAGTTCATCACATACTACATAGTTCATCACATGATCAACAAACTACAAGCATAGTTATACTACATACTACGTTAAACTAGTAATAGAGGGGTCGGATCTGACGGCGGCGAGGTCGCGGCAAATGGACGACGCCGTGGAAGAGCCAGACGCTCAATCCTCCTCGTCGGAGCTGCACAAGTCGACGTACTTCGCCGCCTGCTCTACACGGATTCGGCGCCACTCCTCAGCCTTCTCGTTGGCGGCGACATTGGCGGCAACCGCCTGCTGCCACTGGAGGGCTTCGAGCTCCTGGGCGTGGCGCCGGCGCTCCGCCTCCTCGCGCACGCTCCGCTCAGCGATGGCGGCAGCAACGGCGTCGAAGTACGCATGTAGTCCTCGGGTCCGACCACTCCACGGCGGCCGAGCGGAGCGGGCTCCTCGGGCTCCTCCTTCACCGGGACGAAGGCGAACGGCGCCGGCTCCCCCGGTTCCTCCTCGTCCTCCGACCACTCCCACTTCACGGGGAGAAAGCCCGCGCCGGAGGACGAGGAGGATCCGGCGTAGGAAGATCTCGCAGAGTAGAAGGACGCGCTACGATGGTTGTACTCCTCCGTCTCGCGGCAGTTGAAGCTCGCCGGCGGCGACATCCCGCGGTTGGTCCACCTCCGGGCGCCGCGCTTCCTCGCGCCGTCCGCCCGGACGCGCCGCTCGCGCTCCAGGTCCCTCTCACGGCCGGATCTGCAGCCGGAGCCGCGTCCGGAGCTCCACATTCGGCCCCACATGGCGGCTGGAGGCGGGGCGGGTGGTCACCGGTGGCGAGAAATGTGGAGAGGGGAAAGGGGAATCAGGTGGCTCGCGGCGGCGGGGGGATAGGGTTTGGACCCGCAAAATGGTAGCGGAACCGCAGTTATACTGCTCGGGGCGTGCGGTTTGCGGGCTACAGCAAAAAAAATTGCGGACCGGGCGAGTATGCGGGCTTTGTTCTGGCCGAAAAATTGAGCCGAGCCCGCATACTCGCTGGAATTTTTGCGGGCCGGGCGTTTTGCGGGATCTGCTAGAGTTGCTCTTAGCGGGCCCATGTGTGATCGATGTGTGAGGGAGAGATTGTTGGGTTTAGTCCCGCATCGGTTGTGGGAGGAGACATAACACGATTTATAAGGATGGAGGGGTTGACGCATGTGGGTTAGAACGTTGGTGGTAGCGGACCCGGAATTGCGTAACAATTCTTTGTTAGAGTTGTGTCAAATATTATTGCACCTACAAGGTAGGTTACAGTTGGATTTGGCTTTGGTCCTCGATAGATCGGCAATGGTTTTAAATTTATTCTAACAAGTGGTATCATGAGCAAGGTTCGGAGAGGCTGCGAAAGTTGATCCAGAGGATGATCGTCATTGTCAAATTGTCGTGGAGGCTATACCTCGGCGTGTCGCCAGGAGGAAACAGCGGAATCCACAAACGAGTTAGTGCGAGATCGGAAAGCATCAGGATTCGGCGAGAACGCTCGGAAGCGCGTGCAGCAGATCAATTTGTTTGGCGGCGGGGTGTTCTGGTCATCAGGACTCCGGATCGGTCACGAGCGAAGGCTGGCTAAATTTCGTGTTTTGACCCTTTTCCCAAACCTATTCGAGATCTGACCCTAGTCTGAAATATTTTTGAGATCTGACCCTTTTGCTCCGTCAGGGACCATGGCGGTAGGGTAAGCCTACCGCCAAGGATCTTGACGGTAGGGTTGCATGCTCTACCGCCAAAAATCTCCTAAGTATTGGACACAGTGCGTGCTCGTGCCTACCGCCAACCACCTTGGCGGTAGGGTTGTGCAGACTACCGTCAGCCTGTTTGGCGGTAGCGATGTTTCCTACCGCCAAAGTCCCTGGCGGTAGACCCTACCGCCATGGACTCTGGCGGTAGCAAAAAGGTCAGATCTCAAAAAAATTTCAGACTAGGGTCAGATCTCGAATAGGTTTTAGAAAAGGGTCAAAACACGAAATTTAGCCGCGAAGGCTCGGCTGAAGCGTGGGGCTGTCTGGTGCGCAGCGTGGCCTCGGCCTAGGCGCACGCGCAAGGCAGCAGCACGGCCGCATGCGGGAGCAGCCATGGCCCGTGTCAAGGGTTGGACCACTGGTGCAGGCGTAGGCGTGATGTCTATAAGCCCAAGGCGGAGCAAAGGAGAGGCTGACGTGCTGAGCATCGGTGTAGAAGCCGAATGAATCAACGGCAGTGTGAGATTTGTTTATGAAAAAAGGCGTTGCCAGGGTCACACGTGTGCACGAGAGTAGCTTGGCTGGATCAAAAGTTTCATCGTATTTCTACTAAGGTGCACATAGGAGCTAGTATCAAACAATTTTTTTTTGAAAGGAAGCTAGTGTCAAACATTGACATGAAAAATATGGTGTGAATAGATTCGTCCGATGTTTGCATGGAAGTTTTTCTGGGTCAGTTTGATGAGAAGGCTTGGAGTGTGTAGATAGGCAGCAGAAGCGCGCTGACAAGCGCGGGCGACATGCGTATAAGGTTCAGGAGCCTGAAGCATGTTGCGAGGGAGTATGCATACACAGGGCGTCAAGGCAATGCATAGATGTGCGAGGCGGTCAAGACGCAGGGTGGAGCATGGTTGTAGTGGGATAATTTTGGCTGGGTCGGACTGGATTGTCTGATGGACTGACATGGATGTTGGTCAAAGTATAAGACAGCGGTGATTTCGGCAACGACGACATAGGAACGTGATGCTGATGGTAACCGACTTCTGGGGCGTGGAAACACGTGATGCAGACCTGAGGGCTTGTGCGGCTTCGACGAGACTATGACGCATGGTTGGTTTGTGTACACATGAGAGCTTGAAGTCGATAGGGCGCGGGGGTGGCACGTACAACCACCATGGAGTCATGTTGAAGGTGGAGCTAGAGTCTAATGGATGACTTCACTATGTGCTGATGGAGGGGCTATGGCGTAAGAATTCGAAGAGTCGAAGCCTATTTTAGCGGGATAGCGAGAGACACGTGGATCGGACAGGGTACCGATGGTCTGGACGTGATACTCGGCATCGGTCGGTGATGATCGATGGTTCTTTGTAGTTGGGGGGGGGGGGGGGGGTTGAGGCAGTCGGGGCTAGCTACCCGGGAGATTCGGCCAGGACAGCAGAGGCTCGACACAGTGATAGCGGCGAGGCGTGCGGTAAGCACGGGACAGAGCGACAGGCCAAGGCACTGGGGGTCAAATATGTTGTCAGGCAAATTATGTTGGGGGTGCTGAAGCATTGTTGACGAGTACCAGATTCAAGTTGGTGACTGGGTCTATCGGTGCCGGTTGATGGATAGGAGTTGACCATGAATAATCTGAGAAAGTGACGGAAAGCTTGAAATTATTAAAAGCTGAGAGAGTACATGACCATATATTCTGTTGTGTTCAGTGCACATGGCAAAGTGCGGATGGCAAGTACAGAAGGAGAAGGAGTGCTATAGCTGTGGGACATGTTAGATACTATTCGGAGAAAGGGTGAGATAGCTGTCAATTTGACTCAGGGTGACACAAGGTGACGGTGAAATTCTTTCAAGTTTCAGACAGATAGTCAAGAAAGAGCGGTGGCATTGAGTTCATGTAACTCTTATATGTGGCGTACAATATGTGAGTTGTCCATTTTCACGCAGATAAGTTATCGGTGTGTGATGGCGTTGAACGGAAACTCCGGAAGTTGGGAGCACAAAGTAGAGTAACGAGGAACTTAATTTTGCTCGAGTGTTGACTGTGAAGAAGACGAGAAGGGGCTACAGTTGCAGGTGGAGTCACTTGGAGTCTGGGAGTAGCAGCAGTGCTCATGGCGT
The DNA here is from genome assembly GCA_963921465.1 of Triticum timopheevii. NCBI lineage: Eukaryota > Viridiplantae > Streptophyta > Magnoliopsida > Poales > Poaceae > Triticum > Triticum timopheevii. The sequence goes on along the minus strand of OY997264.1, from coordinate 42,766,549 downwards.
ATTTCAAATTCAATGTACGTGGAGGTTCGACGCATGGATGAATTTAAGATGGTGAAGTATATTCGTCAAGGTAGAGTTTATTAAAGTTGTGTCGAATATTATTGTAAGATAGGCTACAGTTGAATTTGGTTTCGTTCCTCGGTACATCACCAATGGTCGGATTTATTCTAACATGGTGCGTGCTGGGTGTTGGAACTTAGCTGCGAGGACACATACGGCATCCACCGCCCGGAACAATCACGCTGATTAGCCAGCTACCCAGTACGTGCTGCCAAAAACACTACCAAATCAAGCCAAAACCACACACATCACCCGTGTAGTCATCAAGCCAAAATCACAACGCAAGCAACCAAAACCCAAAGAGATTTATCGAGCGTGCAATTGCGATGTAATTTCTCGTCTAGCCTAGTTTTGTTCCCACGTGCCTCCACACCGCAACGGATCAGCCGCTTGGGATCCTCGCTCGATCTTCTATATATTCCTCCCTCATCGTCTCCTCCAATCATCACCAAGCAGATCGATCGAGCTTCAGCTATCTATCCAGTGGCAGCTTGCTTATAGCTGCTCGATGGCGGTGGCAGTGGGAGGCATGGGCGCGGGCGACTTGGCATGGTGGCTGGGCCTCGTCTTCGGCGCCGCCCCGCTGCTCTGCCTCGCCGTCTGGCACTCCGCCGACGCCTGGTACCGCGCGGCCTTCTACCTCAGGCACGGTGGCCGGCGCCGCCTCCCGCCGGGCCACATGGGCCTGCCCTTCCTCGGCGAGACGCTCTCCCTGCTCTGGCACTTCAAGCTGGCGCGCCGCCCGGACGCGTTCATCGCCGCCAAGAGGCGCGCGCACGGGGCCGGGGCCGGCATCTACCGGACGCACCTTTTCGGCTCCCCCGCCGCCATCGTGTGCACGCCGGCGGCCAACAAGTTCGTGCTCCAGTCTGCTGACAGCTTTGGCGTGCGGTGGCCCATGCCGGAGCTCGTCGGCCACACGTCCGTCGTCAACGTCGAGGGCGCCAGCCATGCCAGGCTCCGGGGGTTCATCCTCGCTGCCATCAACCGTCCCAGCTCGCTACAGACTATCGCCACCGTTGTGCAGCCGCGCGTCGTGGCGGCGCTAGCAGCCTGGGCCGACATGGGAACCATCGTCGCCGCCACCGAGATCAAGAAAGTAAGAAATTATGCCAGTTCAGTTCACCGTGAGCATGCATGCATATGCATGCCTTTTTCTCTATGTGAATCTCGACATTAATGTACTCCTTAGTCCTTACATTGGAATTACATTGGACAGGTGACGTTCGCCAACATCTGCAAGATGTTTATAAGCATGGAGCCGTCGCCATTGACGTGCCAGATCGACCAGTGGTTCGCCGGCTTGGTTGCTGGCCTCAGGGCATTTCCCTTGGATTTTCCAGGGACGGCATTTCATGGTGCTCGCAAGGTATAAGTATAATACGTACCCATTGCTTTTTTTACAAGTTTTTTTTGTAATAAAGCAGTGTACTAGTACTAGTACTAAAATTAATGGCTTGTGTAGTGCCGCCGGAAGCTCAACGCGGTCTTCAGGCAGGAGCTGGAGGCGAGGAAGAAGGTGGACAAACAGTGCGATGATATGATGAGCGGGCTGATGCACATGGAGGACGAGCAGGGGAAGAAGCTGAGCGACGAGGAGGTGGTGGACAACATCGTCTCCCTCGTCGTCGCCGGCTACGAGTCCACCGCCAGCGCCATCATGTGGGCTACCTACCACCTCGCGAAATCCCCCGCCGCCCTCGCGAAGCTCCGACAGGAGAACGTGGCGCTGAGCGGGAGCAAAGCCGGCTCACCGTTGATGATCACCCACGACGACCTCCCGAAGATGAAGTACACGGCCAAGGTGGTGGAGGAGACGATCCGGATGGCCAATATCGCGCCAATGCTGCACCGCGTGGCCAACAAGGACGTGGAGTACGGCGGGTACATGATTCCGGCGGGGTGGTCGGTGCTGGTGTGGGTGAGGTCGCTGCACACCGACCCCAGCTTCTACCAGGATCCCCTCACCTTCAACCCAGATAGATGGGATGTAAGCACATTAGCTATACCTGGTTATGTCATCGATCATTCATCAGCTAATGGCAGCGGAGAAACTAATGGATGAATCGATATGGACGCATACATGCAGGAGCCGGCGAAGCCAGGGACGTACCAGGTGTTTGGTGGCGGCTACAGGATCTGTGCCGGCAACATGCTCGCTAGGCTGCAGCTCACCATCATGTTGCATCACCTCTCCATTGGATACGAGTGAGTGCTATAACATATTAACTGAAACTCTTATTTATGCATATAATCACCACCACAATTTATATGTGAGCAACATAACTCTCATTTGATAGTTAACAGCATATGTGATTATTTTATTCAGATGGGAGCTGTTGAATCCGAATGCGGAGATCGGTTACCTTCCACACCCAAGGCCGATGGACGGTGCAACCATGGCCTTCCGTAAACTCAAGCCCGACGCATGATCAAATGTGGCCATTATAGACTACATACGGAGCAAAATGAATGAATCTACACTCTAAAATGCATCTATATACATCCTTATGTGATCCATAGTGAAATCTCTACAAAGACTTGTATTTAGGAACGAAGGGAGTAAATTTGTGACGGCTGCATCAAGTCTGTGTTTTCCTAAAGAGATGTTGCTGAGAATGCGGCGTTGTCTCTGTAATTTTTTTTTAAAACGAGGCACAAGACTTGCCATTTTTGATTGATTAAGAAGAGAGTGAGAATTGCTCAGTTAATTGATGGAAACATGACATGGGCACCGCCGGCCAATCTGGCCACTGACATGGAATACGCCATATGACGACACATGCCAACATATGACAATACGCGCAAGCAAACGACAGCTCCGACTTTCATAACGAGCCTCACAAGTAAATAAGTAGAACTTGCGCCGACCGTGCCCTCTGCAAACGACGGATGCATGGAACAAGCGGCGGATGACTCAAAGTATAAGCAAACAACGTTGTTACTTAACATCGACATGTACTCTTCTCTCTCCAAATTGGTCCGGCTAGCGGATTTCCTCTTCATTTTTTGCCCCTTGTCATTGGGTTCCCGACACTACAACACGGCGTTGTACCGTAGCGTGTGCTTCACATCAGAAAGTATCTTCCAGGCTACTTTCACCAAGGCGACATGCCAAAACTAAAATTGGTGCCTCGTGCTAGTGAAAAAACTTGGAAAAAGCCACTGGCCCCTTTCAACCCTTCAATGCCCCGAAGGAAGGAAATTCTCCAACGGATTGTGAACAAGTTGTTCTTCCCTGACAAAGCATGTTAGGGCATGGCCAATGCATAGCCCCAGGGTGATGCCCCGTTAGCCATGTAGGATCGGGTGTCAGAAAAAATAGGTCGGATGAAGAAACGGGATCTTCTGCAGGAAGCGGGTGCTTGAAGAAAAAAAATGTGGTCCAATGCATAAAGCTGAAAAAGTTGAAGTGGAGAGTGGAGATGCATGTGTAGTTGGAGTCTATATTTTCTTTTCCTTGATGAGGCCCACTAGTGGTAGCTTGCATTGAAGAGAAACAATCAATATAGATGCCTCAACCTACGTTTTCTCACGGGGCATCTGTATACATATGCCACCATTGTACATGCCCTTAGCTAGGGACATAATTGACTGGTTTAATTAGGTTAGGGTGTTAGATGTACCAAAAATTATATTAGGGGGTAATATGGCCGAAACCTGGTACTATAGGGTGTAAAACAAACTTAATTATCTCTATTTTTTAGCCCATGCCGGAAGGATTGGCTGGTGGTTTTGTTTTCCTATGTCAATTTGGCTGTGTACAGAAACTATACAGGGAGTTTTCGCTAGAAATTTCGGCAGCATAACGCGTCGAGAACAAACGCATCCACAACCGCACTACATGCATGAGCGGAAAGCCATCTGGCGGTACCAAACATGTGAACACAGTCATATTACTTCCTGAATAAAATTCTACTACATGCCAAATTCACTTATCATCTATGGGAGCAAACCATCATGTAACACAAATTTAACAAGGATATGAATTTGTTACTTGATTATGTGAAAAAAAAAGGTTAATATATGCCCATGGGAGCAAAAAATCATGTAACACAAATTAAGGATATACTACCTCTTATGACCTATGCATGGCATGAGCATAAGCGACCATGTAGTATTACCAAAAGCTCATAGGCATGTTTTTTACAGAGTATAATTTCTAGTTTCCCTCTTGAATTTGTCTTATGCGGGAGTGTATATTTCCTATGCATGTGTGTACGAACATTGGATAGCAAGTGCACGGAACCTGAAACAAGTGTGTGTTTTCTTGTGAGGCAAGTAATGAATGTGGATTTCATCCCCTATTGGCTCAATTATACATAACGCTAAATAGTTCAACCACTGCTACAACTTTTAAGATCAAGACATGTGGCAATAGGAAAGCCTATCTACCAATGCAGGGAACAAATCATAGAATAAATGCATGCTGATGCATATATTATTTTTCCACTAACCTATGCTTGCATTGGCTCGTCTGGATCTTTAGAAACAAACACCTGTCGGCTGGCCCATCATCCTTGACAGGAGCATAGCTCAATCCTTATCCGGCCCAGTGTCTGGACTTCCGATCTTCTCTTGTCACTTGCTGCTAGCATCTGCATCACAAGGTTCCCACAAAAATTCATCAATTCAATCGAGGGATAACATGCCAAGATTTACTCATGAAAGATGTGGTGTGGCGGTTAGATTCCCCCTATACTATAATATGAATATATGAGTGTACGTGGTTTGTACTATTAAGCTACTACAATACACACATGATCTAAAGCTAGTATTCTAATACGTGCAAACTACTTATGCACCAAACTAGGCCTCGCATGAGTCAATTTAAGATAATCAGAAGGGGATTGGTCCTTCTACTCGACATGTCTGCTGAATAGGATATGACTTCCCTCACCATGCTTGTTTGTTGGGTAAACTATTGTAGAATAAATTTTGCGACATGCTTGTTGGAGAACTAAGGCCATCCCCAACATTACTACACCAACAGGCAAAGTGCGACAGTGCACTGTCACTAAACTATATTGGGAAGAAAAGCAAAAATCAAGTGAACTTTTGTTTGGCAGCATTACGCTTTGGGCTCAGATAGCAATTACAGGTCACAAATGGCCATGCTTTCTTTTGCTTTTCATGCATAGTCTAATAATAAAATTTGTTAGATTACATCCGGTCAGTATAGAACACTTACAAGGAATATAGCATCCTTCCTAACGTGCTTCAATTCTTCCTTGAAAGAAACTGCATACTGATTTGACCTTGAATATGAGAGGCATACAAACTTATGCAACCGCTTTGAGGTCATTTGCACAACTCTGGCCAACAACCCTAAAAGTCTCAGTTATGAGATAGTCTCTCTTCTGTATAGATCAGCAGCCGCAATTAGTCGCAGCAAAGAAAATGACACAAGCAACAAAGCATTGGATCACTCTCCTCTCTCTCATTTTTCTCATCCCCCAAAATATACATCTTCTCCCTGCCAAAATTCGTGTTCATTCTAGAACAAGATTCTGAAACCAAATACAACATGACTAGTGACCACGCGCAATATGATGTGATTCACTATAGGTTTTCTATCATCTGATTGAACTTGTACCAGAAATAGTTTTGTTGCTTCATTGTAGGAATATGAGCAAGGACATCCAAATGAAAATATGGTAAAGTATCCCTTTTTTGCTTTAAAGATGGTTAAGGACACTAAATGAAAAATATGGTATAGTATCCCTTTTTTTGCTTGAAAGATGAGCAAAGAAACCCAAATGAAATAACCATTTGTCCTAAAAGATTCAGAAGCCAAGTGCAGCATGAAACCAAGAAGAATATATGATGACCTCATTACTATCTACCTACAACGGCTGATATAAACAAAACATATGAAATGTCTAGTGATTTCTGTAAATAAAGCTTTACTTTTTAGAAGCAAAGATTATTTTCACCAGCCAAGCAACAGACCAAAATATTATGATCTTCAATAGACTACCCTAATAAAATAAGCGTAGTCCATTGTAGCTCGAAACAAACAATGGCAACTCCAACTCCAAATTGAAAAACTCTTGATAAATGCAACATTGTAGGAGCAAAACAACCTACAACAAGGAATGGATACCTCTCGATGAAAGTGTTATGGACCCATCTCTTTCAACTGTTATCCACAATGTTTCTGGAAACCAAAGCAAGGAATAATCATCTACATAAACTAAAACAGAAACAACGCAAAAAAAGAACCAACCGTTCAAACAAACAAGCAAGAAAGGTCATGTGAATCTTTCCTATAAACATTGGCAGCATAATGCGAGGGGAAGAAATGCATGCACAACAACACAACAATCGCTCCACGACCATGTCTTCTGTTTTGTACTTCACATAAAAGGATGCATGTACATGATTGAAGAGTATGGTACCAATATGGAAGATCAAACAACTCAGTTAAAAACTACATAGTTTTCTAAATAAACTTTTGTGTGCAAGATCATGACACCAATGATAGAGTTATTTCAATAATATTTAGTCGCATGCATGCTAACGACAAGAGTAGAGGGTTACGGTGAAGTGGAAATCCAAATGAAAAAAGGCATAAATCATGTCAATTCGTAGCTAGAAATATGTAGCAATGAAAAACACTTTGGCCTAAACGTATCTTAATCTTTAATCCAAAAAGTTTCACAATGATTCAATCACCTTTTTATGCTATCTGGTTCCACAAACTTGGGATGCTTGAAGCGCCCCTAGGCGATGTTGAATGTTTGGCTTTGTACATATGCTACCTTGTGTTTTACTGGATCTGAAATTCAGTGACAAGGAGCAATAGGTCATAGATCTTTTATTATCTGGTCAAAGCTTGTACTAGAACTGGTGGGCTTGCTTCATTATCGTAGTCATAGTTGTGACATGCTTGAGGTTGTTTGAAAAAAATGGTGGGCAAAGAAGACAATATGGGGTCTAAATTTCTTGCTTTCCTCTCACCATTTGACTTTCTCAATGTTACAAGAACTCGAGAAAATTTCAAATAGTGAGAATTAACTATTTAGGATTTGCACATACAAGATGAGAATCACTAAAAATAAAAATGATAAAACAATATCCCATGTTTTTTTGGTTTTTAAATATAAGCAAAGACAATCAAATGAAATAAAAAAAATAGTTTTCTAAAAAAGATTCAGAACCAAAGTACATCATGAAAGTAAGTGTATATACAATGGCCAACAGAAATGCAACACGCACGCACGCACGCAACAAGGCATGCATTTCCTATAAATAAAGCTTTATTATCTATAAGCAAAATCTGTTTTGACCAAACAAATGACAAACTAAAAGGTAAAAAGATGATCCTTTGTAGCTCATACCAAAAAATGTGAAATCCAATGCTAAATTCTACTAAAGCATAACACTCTCATTAAACATCTCCCTTTCTAACAGAACTGGACTTGTCATAATAGCAAGCAAAAAAAACTAGATCAAGTGGGAACATTGAGTAGCAAGTACAAGAAGCCCAAAAGAACATCAAGAACCGTACAAGAATCCCAAAAGAAGTGCAAGAAGCCCAGCGTATTCCTTTTGTAAGCAAATAAAAGAAGAAGACGGAAAGTAGAAAAGTCGTAGAAGTTTGAGCAGCACGAAACCCTCTCCTTCCACCTCGTGTTTGCGAGCTTTGAAACCTTTGCTTTGATGATGAGCATTTAAAGAATTGGTACTGAAGGTTGATCCTTAATGGACCCTAGAAGGATAATCACTCAACATCATTGTTCCACTAGTTGAGTGTGAGAAAAATGTGCTTCATTGAATCATTAGGATCCTGCCAACCATCTCCACACAAAAAAAATGGTGTGAAACAACAGCCGAAGAAGTTGTGTATGTGAGAACAGAACTGCAAAGCTGAAAGATTAAACATTTTGTGCTAGGCCTACTTGCTTAAATATTTGGGAAAAGCTTTTCTGACCAATCTCAACCATCTTGCAGTATATCATGAAGCTTGGCACTTGGGAGTTGAAAGTGGTAACTAAGCTACCTCAGTGAAAAGAACTTGGATTCAGTGTCAATATACACAACTCTATAGTTTAAGCCAATGTATCATTCTAATAAAGTTGCTAACAGTACGTGTTTCAGACAAAACTGCCGAGTGTTTAGACCTTTCAACAATGTAATACAGACTAAATATAGAATAAAATAATAACATTACTCAAGAGAAAGTAGTGGCTTGAACTTGACATATCAATTTAGCATAGTACCTGGATTCACTCCAGAGGGAAAACTGTCAAGTGACCCACCTAATATCTTGGGGCCCAACATGATTAATAAAAACATGCTCGCTAGGCTGCAGCTCACCATCATGTTGCATCACCTCTCCATTGGATACGAGTGAGTGCTAGTATATTAAGTAAACTCTTATTTATGCATATAATCACCACCAATCCACCATAATATATATCTGAGCAATATAACTCTCATTTGATAGTTAACAGCATATGTGATCATTTTATTCAGATGGGAGCTGTTGAATCCATATGCGGAGATCGGTTACCTTCCACACCCAAGGCCGATGGACGGTGCAACCATGGCCTTCCGTAAGCTCAAGCCCAACGCATGACCAAATGGCAATTCTGGTCAAATGAACCAATCTAGCTATTGTAGCGCGCGCATGCATGTATGTTACTGTGTTGTGATCCATAATGGAATCTCTATAAAGACTTATATTTAGGAATGGAGGAAGTAAATATGTGACAACTGCATCAAGTCTATGTTTTTCTAAAGAGATGTTGCTGAGAATGCGGCGTTGTCTCTATAATTTTTTTTAAAACGACTCAAAAGACTTGCCATTTTTGATTGGTTAGGAAGAGAGTGAGAATTGCCCAGTTAATCGATGGAAAACCGGGCTAAAACTAATACTCCCTCCATTCCCTTATACAAGCACACAAACTCAAATTACAGGTACCTAGGTAAAATTTAGTGACTACTTTGCAAGCCAACTTTTCTTCTTGTTATCTGGGATCATTAATACGCCCGCATGCATGCAAGGAGGAAATGAGAAGGAACTAGCACAGTGTCATTATGACTACATGTATGCAAGTATTAAACAAGTTGCTAGTACGAGAAAACATCATTAAATTTTGCCTTGGTTACTATTAGTGGCCTTATATAGATGCAAAATGTATTTTTCATAGTGGCCTTGTATAAGGGAATGGAGGGAGTACAACCCAACCCACATGACATGGAAACCGCCGGCCAACCTGGCCATTGACATGGAATACGCCATGACGACACATGCCAACATATGGCCATACGCGCAAGCAAACGGCAGCTCCGACTTTCACAACGAGCCTCACAAGAAAATATGTAGGACTTGCACCGACCGTGCCCTCTGCAAACGACGGATGCATGGAACAAGCGGCGGATGACTCAAAGTATAAGCAAACAATGTTGTTACTTAACATCGACATGTACTCTTCTTTCTCCAAATTGGTCCGGCTAGCGGATTTCCTCTTCATTTTTTGCCCCTTGTCATCGAGTTCCCGACACTACAACACGGCGTTGTACCGTAGCGTGTGCTTCACATCAGTAAGTATCTTCCAGGCTACTTTCACCAAGGCGACAGGCCAAAACTAAAATTGGTGCCTCATGCTAGTGAAAAATCTTGGAAAAAGCCACCGGCCCCTTTCAACCCTTCAAAGCCCCGAAGGAAGGAAATTCTCCAGCGGATTGTGAACAAGTTGTTCTTCCCTGACAAAGCATGTTAGGGCATGGACAATGCATAGCCCCAGGGTGATGCCCCGTTAGCCATGTAGGATCGGGTGTCAGAAAAAATAGGTTCGGATGAAGAAACGGGATCTTCTGCAGGAAGTGGGTGCTTGAAGAGAAAAAATATGGTCCAATGCATAAAGCTGAAAAAGTTGAAGTGGAGAGTAGAGATGCATGTGTAGTTGGAGTCTATATTTTCTTTTCCTTGATGAGGCCCACTAGTGGTAGCTTGCATTGAAGAGAAACAATCAATGTAGATGCCTCAATCTACGTTTTCTCATGGGGCATCTGTATACATATGCCACCATTGTACATGCCCTTAGCTAGAGACATAATAGACCGGTTTAATTATGTTAGGGTGTTAGATGTACCAAAAATTATATTAAGGGGTAAAATGGCCGAAACCTGGTACTATAGGGTGTAAAACAAACTTAATTATCTCTATTTTTTAGCCCATGCCGGAAGGATTGGCTGGTGATTTTGTTTTCCTATGTCAATTTGGCTGTGTACAGAAACTATACAGGGAGCATTTGATCGCAATGAAAAATATACTAGCTATTTGCCGGTGTGTTGCAACGACGGCATAAATATCTAGTAGTTCAATATTAATCATGTTCAGGAAAACATGACCATCAACAATACATGTGCTAGTCTTATAAGCTAGACTAGGGATCTTTATGGTGTTTATGTTTTCACATATGTGACTGAGTTTTCCACCGAATCTCATATTCAAGGACCATTGAATTTATTTCACAAAAACATAAAATTAATTATGAACATGCAAATAGAATAATAATCACTTTATTATTGCCTCTAGGGCATATTTTCAACAATATTCTAGGGTCCAACTTCCTTCTTTGCGTATATATTCTGTCATCAAAAGCTTTGATCTTGCTGGAGGGGCCATGAGGGCAAGGTCTAAAAAGTTTGCATTCTAAGCCCTCTATTAAAAAATGCTTTACAAAATGGTCCAAGGAGGGGGGGGGGGGGGGGGGGGGGGGGGCAGCGCCCCCCCCCCCCCCCCTCCCCCACCTCCCCTCCCCTCAAGATAGTCGTTGCTCCGTCAGTGTACATAAAAGATGATCCATAACTTTGCATTCCGATGGATTGATTTTATCCCAAAGTTAGAGATGATGTTGGTTTTTCTTACCTAGGGTAAGGTTTAAATGAACCAACTTGTCATAATTTCTCCCAAATAGAGACGACAGATATCTGGCAGCCCCCCCCCCCCCCCCCCCCGATCTACTAAGTGCTTACTTATCCTCTTAACGTTTCAAAGTGAAGATATAATTTTCATTAATGCAGCAGGGGTTTGCAAATTGGACAGCATGCATTGACCTGTCCCTTTACGTAGGTCGTGACGCGACTGGTGGAAGATGTGGGTGGAAGGCAATACAAAGAGCCTTCGAGAAGGATGCACACTTCCACTATCAAGATTGAACCTCCATGGATAGTCGCGGTGATGGTAATCTTCTTCAGTAGATCACTGCCTTGTTCCCGAAGTTTATCAAAATGGTCCAAGGTTGGGGGGCAGCGCCCCCCCCCCCCCCCCCCCCCCCAAAAAAAATAGCTAGTTAATTCGAACACAAGAAGCAAGTCATAGACGGGCAAAGTAGTCAGCACGAACATACGCCTACGGGTCATGGAAATTGTTACCTTGCAGCGACGCAGTACGTCCCAAATTCGCATACTATATATTTCCTCTGTTTCAAATATTTTGAAGTTTTAAATTTATCTCAACTTTGTAGAAAAACCGCTAACATCTACAACATCAAATATATATATATATATATATATATATATATATATATAGTATAAAAATATATGTTATGATGAATCTAATGAAGCTAGTTTGGTGTTATAGATATTGGTATATTTCTCTAGATTTGGTCAAACTTAGACCCAAAACAAACCTAGAACTTCAAATATCTTTTAACAGAGGGAGTTGAAAACAATATCAACGCTCTGTTGGTGTGCAACTTAAATTAGGCAACGCAGCGCACAGTTTTCCAATAACTCAGGCAAATGACCCAAATCTGGCCTCACACCGGGAAAACCTAAGAGCCAGCCAAAAAAAGCATCATTTCAGGCATTTTTTGAAAAGGAGGATCTCTCGCGGCCTCAGCATCAAGCAATGCACATAATTATTTTATTAAATAAATCTCACCATTCAATTTGAATGGGATGATACAGAAAATTTTGGCTGGCCCAAAAAAATTTCCAGACAACTAAGAGCATCTGCCGTCAGATTGGGCAAATTTGGCTCCGTAAACGTCCAGGGATGTGCCCGATCAGTGTTCACCTGTCCATTTTGACTCCCTATTTGTCTTTCCACGTGGCATGTCCCTTATTTTTTTCTGTAGTGTCCGGTCACATGCATGTGATTGATGGAGAAGAAAATAATAAAGAGGTGGCCGGTGGGATCGGGCAGAGGTGGCCGGCCGGCGGACGCCCACGCGCGCGGAGACGGATTTGTGAAAAGATGCGTACGTTCTTTGGGCTAGGCCGTTGCAGGCGGCCGTGCGGCACAGTAGCCGTCATCGTCGCCGTCTGGCTAAACGCACGGTAAAGAACAAGAAGGCCGGGAAGGAAGGAGGAGGAACTGAGTCGCCGGAGTGGCAGCGCTGATCGGAAGGAGACATGCAAATCCTTGCGGTGGTACGGTACGTGAGCAGGCCGCAGCAGAGCAGAGGCGAGCTCAGCTCACGGCGATTGACGAGTTGCATGCTGGGGCTGGGGGTGGTCGGTCGGTCGTGCGCGCGGGAGTCCTACGCCGACACGGCAAAAGTTGTTTTCCCCGATCGATCGGTTTAGTACTCCTCCTATGTGGCAACGGCACGGGCTTAATAATAATAATAAGTAAAAAAAAAAGGGCAAGGATCGATTGGATCTTTCGTTCCGCGGTTCGATCCTTGCCGTTTTTTTTTTCTGCTCTGCTCTGTTGCGCGACCCAACAAGTATACTACTAGTACGCGCGCGGTCTTTTTCATCCGGAGATTTCCTGTTTCTCGGCTTTTACCAAGGCTGGAACTCGTTCCAACAAAACGCTTGAGTTTGGCCAGCTCAACGCGGTCGGAAGCTCAACGCGGCTAAAATTAATGGCATGTGCAGTGCCGTCGGAAGCTCAACGCGGTCTTCAGGCAAGAGCTGGAGGCGAGGAAGAAGGTGGACAAGGAGTGCGACGATCTGATGAGCAGGGGAAGAAGCTGAGCGACGAGGAGGTGGTGGACAACATCGTCTCCCTCGTCGTCGCCGGCTATGAGTCCACCGCCAGCGCCATCATGTGGGCTACCTACCACCTCGCCAAATCCCCCGCCGCCCTCGCCAAGCTCCGAGAGGAGAATGTGGCGCTGAGCGGGAGCAAAGCCGGCTCACCGTTGATGATCACCCACGACGACCTCCCGAAGATGAAGTACACGGCCAAGGTGGTGGAGGAGACGTCCCGCGCCCACTGCAGGGCGTCCTCGTCGGAGAAGCCGCGCCGGGCTATCTCCTCGTACTCCGCGGGGAGGACGGGCTCCGGCTTCGGCTCGACGAGGACGAAACGACCGGTAGGTGGCGACGCGTTGGCGCCGATACGGAAGCCGGAGCTGCGGGTGCCATGAGGGCCATGAGGGCAAAAGCTTTGATCTTGCTGGAGGGGCCATGAGGGCAAGGTCTAAAAAGTTTGCATTCTAAGCCCTCCATTAAAAAATGCTTTACAAAATGGTCCAAGGACGGGGGCAGCCCCCCCCCCCCCCCCCCCAAGATAGTCGTTGCTCCGTCAGTGTACATAAAAGATAATCCATAACTTTGCATTCTGATGGATTGATTTTATCCCAAAATTAGAGATGATGTCGGTTTTTCTTACCTAGGGTAGGGTTTAAATGAACCAACTTGTCATAATTTCCCCCAAATAGAGACGACAGATATCTGGCAGTCCAACTTGTCATTAATGCAGCAGGGCTTTGCAAATTGGACAGCATGCATTGACCTGTCTCTTTACCTAGGTCCTGACGCGACTGGTGGAAGAGGTGGGTGGAAGGCAACACCACCACCTCCTTTCAGCTGCGAAATCCTCTACGCAGACCACGGGCACTGCCCACCTCAGTTGCCAGCCCTCCTGGCGGGTACAGCGCCATGGGAAGCTTTAGACGGAGTGCCGCGATCCATGTGCGCAAAATACAGAGAGCCTTCGAGCAGGATACACACTTCCACTATCAAGATTGAACCTCCACAGATAGTCGCGATGATGGTAATCTTCTTCAGTAGATCACTGCCTTGTTCCCGAAGTTTATCAAAATGGTCCCAGGTTGGGGGGCAGCGCCCCCCCCCCCCCCCCCCCCCAAAAAAGCTAGTTAATTCGAACACAAGAAGCAAGTCACGGACGAGCAAAGTAGTCAGCACGAACATATGCGTAGCGGTCATGGAAATTGTTACCTTGCACAGCACGTCCCAAATTCGCATACTATATATTTCCTCTGTTTCAAATATTTTGAAGTTTTAAATTTATCCCAACTTTGTAGAAAAACTGCTAACATCTACAACATCAAATATATATAGTATAAAAATATATGTTCTAATGAATCTAATGAAGTAGTTTGGTGTTATAGTTGTTGGTATATTTCTCAATAGATTTGGTCAAACTTAGACCCAAAACAAACCTAGAACTTCAAATATTTCTTAACAGAGGGAGTTGAAAACGATATCAATGCCCTGCTGGTGTGCATCTTAATTTAGGCAACGCAGCGCACAGTTTTCCAATAACTCGGGCAAATGACCCAAATCTGGCCTCACACCGGGAAAACCGAAGAGCCAGCCAAAAAAAGGCATCATTTCAGGTATTTTTTGAAAATGAGTATCTTTCGCGGCCTCTGCATCAAGCGATGCACATAATCATTTTATTAAATAAATCTCGCCATTCAATTTGAATGGGATGATACAGAAAATATTGGCTGGCCCAATTTTTTTTCCAGACAACTACCAACATCTACAGTCGGACTTGGGCAAATTTGGCTCCGCAAACGTCCAGGGATGTGCCCGATCAGTGTCCACGTGTCCATTTTGACTCCCTATTTGTCTTTCCACGCGGCCTGCCCCTCACTTTTTCCCTGTAGAAGGAAATAATAAAGAAAGAAAGAAAAAAATGCTTCATGGTGGGTCAAATCCTATGTGACGGACAAATGATCAGTGACCGGACATGCCCGAACACTCCTCCTATGCTCGTCTCATGTACGAGGGCAATATGAGAAGTGTTAGACAACACAAACATTTAAGAAGGCTTTAAGGGGACCGGTTAGGTGAAAAAGTTTCAACTCTCTTCTATCCGGTTAGTATTTCCATCCACCGGGGTCCGGCAGTAAATGCTCTAACTCATGGTTAGTCGGCCAGTCCCTTCTCCTGTAAGGTTGACAGAGAAATGGAGTACACCATACGTGGCGTTGAGCCTACCAGTAAGCCGATGGGTTCAGAACTTCAGATAACAAAGCCACCAACAGCGCCTAGCTACACGGGAAATGTGCGTCGTGGTGAGGAAATCCCCGACGGTGGTCGTGAGGCCACAACCGGAGCCGGTGACGGCCACCGTCAACATCAACCTCTCGCCTTTGGACAAGAACGTCATGTTGGTGCCAGCGGCGGTGTTCATGGTGTTCGACGGTCGGATCCCCGAACCTGCCGCGACCATAGAGAGGGCTCTGTCCCAAGCTCTAGCCCACTACCTCCCAATCGCCGGCCGCCTCGCCGCCGGAGCCGGCCAGGGCGAGTTCCACATCAGGTGCACCGGCGAGGGCGTCCCGTTCGTGGCCGCGGCCGCAGACTGCGCTCTCAAGGACGCCGAGTTCTTCGGCCGGTCGGCGGCCGGCGCGCTGCTGGAGGAGCTGGCCATCTACTACCCGGCCGAGCACTGCGGTTTCAGTGACCCTCTGCTCATGATGCAGGTCACCGAGTTCTCCTGCGGCGGCTTCGTCGTCGGGGTAACGTGGAACCACGCCGTCGCCGACGCGGCCGGGGTCGGCCAGTTCCTGCAGGCCGTCGGCGAGCTCGCGCGCGGGCTGCCGTCGCCGTCCGTGGCTCCGGTGAGGCGGGACGACGCGCTCGCGGCGGTACCTCCGCCCACCGACGGCTTCGTGGAGCTGATGATGACGCTCCAGCCGGCTGACATGGCCGCGCTCGACGTCACCGTGCCATGGGGCCTGATCGACCGCATCAAGGACGGCTGCAACGCCGGGGGTCATCAAGGTCAAGGCCGCGGTGCACGACGTTCGAGGCGGTGACCGCGCTGCTGTGGCAGTGCCGCACCCGCGCGGTGGGGCTGTCGTCCAGCCCGGAGGAGCCCGTGGCGCTCTACTTCGCGGTGAACGCGCGGAGGCACGTCGGGGCCAGGCCCGGGTACTACGGCAACTGCGTGACCGGGCGGGTGGTGGTGGCGACAGCCGGCGCGGTGGCCGGCGGCGACCTCGCGGACCTGGTGGGGATGACCCAGCGCGCCAAGAGCCAGATACCGGAGCAGTTCGACGACGGCGGCAAGAAGGGCGCAGGTGCGGACCGCCGCGGCGTGGCTGGCCTGGCCGTGGACGGGTACAACGTGCTCATCGTCACGAGCTGGCGGAACCTCGGGCTGGACATGGCCGACTTCGGCGGAGGGCCGCCGGCGCGGGTGACCACCTACGGCCGGGGCAGGGCGAGGGCGCCCAACTGCGTGCCGTGCCCGGGGAACGACGCCCTCGGGTCCAGCGTCATGGCCGCCTGCGTCAGGGAGGAGCACGCCGCCGCCTTCCTCGGAGAGCTATCCTCGAGGTCCAAATGATACCGAGTTCACTGACACTTTCCATTGTAATCGCATGCAGGCATGCTCAGTTCGATTTGAATAATAAGAGAGGGTCATTTGGGACAGTGGAGTCATAGATGGGCACGGTACCCTATCGGGTTCCACATTCTGTTTAATATTTTGATTTTGCATGCTGCATGTGCAGTGTGCACACGATCAAGTTTTCAATGGAGCTAGCTAGCACACCCCGATGTGATCTCATCTATGGTTTATTCTCTTTTTTTTTTAAGATCTGGTTTTTCTTTTTGGAGTATGATCATTCTCGATCCCGTAAACCGTAAACCCTAAGCATTTCATTCTTGTGCTTCCTATGCTACGTGTACCGTTAAGGTGAAAGCTAACGGGTTAGTCGGTAGACTGCCTGCCTGCCATGCATGTATGGGTGGTCAAGCTTGTGTTTTATACGGTCTGGTTTATCATCTGTCATGACATTTGTCTCAAAAACAAAAATCTGTCATGACATTTCTGATGAAGACTGAAGAACAGAGGAAGAAGCAGAGACAGGAGAAGCGACGTCCGCGGGCTTGGCACAAGTTCATTGGGCCGCCGGTGAAGGCCTGTGGACAGGCAGCCCACCACCACTAGTAACCAAGTGCTACGGGTAATACTAGTGCTCAGTTTACAGAACGAGACTAGTGAGCAACCATGATGGAGCACTGAGAGCCTGAAGATGATGATATGTCTTGCAACTCTTACTCTGTGCCTGGTTTTGCCACTGTTTCAAAGGCAGCAATCGGTTCCAGCACATGAATGCAGCACACACAGATTGCACCACCAATAATCCCAGACTTGTAACAACAACGTTCCCACATCTTAGAACAGCTAATAATGGACTGAAACGCCATAAAAAGCAAGAGAAGTAAATGTCCAGCGCATGAACTTCCACAAGTACCAGTGTTTCCATCAAGCTCAGGCTATTTTCTTCAACTCATTCAGAGACATGCTTTCTGAACTATCAACTACAAAAATATTAGTCTGTAACTTATACCATACTCCCTCCGCCCGAAAACCCTTGTCTCAAACTTCCTCAAATGGATGTATCTAGCACTAGCTTGGTGCTAGATACATCCATTTGAGGGACAAGCTTTTTTGGACGGAGGAAGTATAAAAGACGGAGTATCTATTGTGTCCAAGTTCGACGCACACACAAACACACACAAAACAAAACAAAACAAAAAACAAGCAGCAAGCCTAGTAAGCTACCTGTGAAACAACAAAACAAAAAACGGCACAAAAGAGAAGGTTCTTGATAGGGCATTTTGTATTCCTTAAACTTAAACCATGAGCACAGCTAAATCGCCAACTAGAACACTGGGAACAAAGTCACTGACTTGAACAACCCCAGCACGGATCCAGCGTGAACTTGGAAATTTCACGAGCCACTTGCTTGCAAGAGCAGTAACAACAGTACACCACACATCCACATTTACCATGGGCAAATGGGTCCGAGGAACCGAAAGACCAAATCAGTACTGCCCCACACCCCCACTCAGGAGAATCACGAAATGCATGGAAATTGAACTTCTAACATATAATTACAATATGGCTTCCACATACTACACCTCAATTAAACAATTCATCTCAATGTTAACGACATAAGGCAATCTTCTACTGGGTATCACGACGGGCCCAGTCTCACAGACCGCAGCCCATACCCCATCCTCATGATAAAATGTTCGGCATTCATCTATCTTGCAAACCCAGCCAACAACAGATCAATCAGTTCAGCACGCTTGGACATAACCACCACGCCGCCCAGCACTACTTGTATATATGCAGTAACGGAGGGTTGCTTATTCACCTGAGACTTACTCCTACCTTGCCTGCTTATCCACCTGTGAGTACCTCAAGTTTGCATACCGGGCAAAATGTGCCCCACTTTGTCAGCCAGGGATCAATACACTCCACATGAAATTCTGTAGGAAAATTGTCGACCACAAGATCGTTAGGGAATTATCAGAAGTGACAAGTTTAAAGCATAATCGCTGACAGTGGAAACCATTGTCTGGCTCTAACATGAAACGGAAGTATTCCTATGTAAGAATGAGCGACAAATTTTGAAATGCAGATATGTTGCCTACATAGAACATTGGATATCGCATGAGCACTTCAAATCGTGCAACACAAATATGGGATACTAAACTAGATTTTGCCATGTGACATGGCTAAACAAATATGCCAAACATGGTCTTCAAAAATTCCCTTTAGTCAATTGTGGCTTTTATGCATCACTCTATCTGTCTGGATATGTATTATATATGGCGGATTTTGATTGTTTAAGAAAGGGCTTTAACTAACAATTAGTCCATTATTGCAGTTTATGTGACGTGTATTCAGAACTACTTACTAATGATTGTGATTCTGTCTCGAATAAACCACATATCAATGAAGTAAATTGTTGATCAAAGTCTTGTCTTAACCAATCAAAATATGCATCAAGACAAGAGGGAGGCACATATTGGTTCATTTCTTGAAGACTAAACTCCTTTTTTGGCTAAATGTGAGAAAACTGCGCCTTTAAGATCAAGCTGTGACACTTGATTCACAAAATTACTCCTTTTGAATCTGGGGTGGAACTTAGATCTGCCCCCTCCTAGCAGTGACACCAAAAGAATGCCACACAAGCAGCCTAGACTAGCTCAATGTAACAACCCGTTCTCTTTTTCAATCACTACCATGTAGGGCCCATAGGTGAGTTCCCTCCAAGATTAGAAAAAGGTATGGTGTATTCAAACAAGGGTCCAAGGAAAGTGCAGTTTGTGAAACTTGATCCTAAATCTGTGTTATCTTGACATTCAGCAAAAAACAATGTGTAGTAAATTTATTCTTGAATCATTAAACTAGCTTCATAGACACTCCTACTGGCATATATTTGTATTCCAAAACAAAAGAAGCAGCGGCTATATAAACAAATAGTCAAATACTGAGATATCACATGTTCTTACCATGTTTGCATGGGAGAAGTCTAAGCATGTCACCATTATCATAGTCTTCTAAACAAATGGCACAGGCTTCTTCACAATTGTTGCCACTTGAGCAGGGAGCTTTATATACCACAGAAGGAAGCTTTTCCACCACATGCTTCTTGATGTAAGGTGGGCGATTATCAACTCCATTGCGTAAAAGTCGGCAGTTCCGAGCGAAAAGAAATGAAGCTACAACTGATATGATGACAACAAGTGATACGAACGACATCACCAACACTGTCCCTACAGTCTCATCCATCGACGAGTTTATACAGCATTCCCCATCTTCACCTCTGGCAAACTTCTTCAAGGTTTCCCCAGCCATTTTGGATACGAATACCGCAGGTATATGTATGCCCTCAGGATCGCCAACCACTAAATTAAGACAAACGAGGAACTAAATATCCTGCAAAGTATCTCCAACAAGAACTAAATAAATGAAAACACAAAAATTATCTTTCTGAAGACCATTAGCACAAAGTCATTTAGCCGTGTCCTAATGTCGGTAGCCGGACTTAACCTAACGTTGAATTCATGACATCTCATTAATATCAGGAACCTGCCTGTTTACCTTCAAACCGCCCCTTGATGGCTTGTACATTATATGGCATGCTAGGGTTAGTTCAGCAATGTCTTTCTAGTGATAGCAAATTAGAACAAAATTCCTTTGCTTAAGACTAGTTAAAGTTCATAAGAAGTAATTGCATCCAGACCTTTTGTTATGTTTTATCCATACTAACAGAAAGGAGAAGGTGAGCACTAGTGATATATCTTTTGCACGGCACAACATCTAATATGATAGCGATCCTCCGAGTCTGTTTGGGATCACAAACACTTTTTAAGTTTTCTCTGCATTTAACATATTCATACACTTGTATTAGCTTTTTTTTTTTTGAGGGCGTACACTTTGTATATTAGCCAAGTCTTTGAAATTGTAGCAAATCGAAGTATCACTGAGTTACAGTCGACATCAAAGAACTACCAAACGGAGCATGGTACAAATAGTGACCGAATAGCCATGTGGCATTAGATTCCTAGTAGAACACTGACAGGGAGAAGTGTAAGTCAGTGTTCACCTTCGACCCCCCAGCACAAACAGCTTTAAATCCTGCATTTTCTTAGCCAATTATCTGATGTTTGGTTCAATTTCAAACCTATGTATACCCAAACATAAACCAACTACCGCCGAGACCATAAATTGGCAGGCAGTGAAGCCAAATCCATGCACCAAGTAGGCATCTAGTTTCAAGCTAGCTTCAGATCGAGAGAACCAGCTATCGAGTGTCCAGGTGAACTGATACTGGGCTACTGGCACAGCAGAGCAGCAGAGCAGGGGAGAGGGGGGAGAGGCACTCACTGGAGTAGAGGCTGGCCTTGTCCTCGTCGTCGTGGACGAGCGCGGCGTCGAAGCCGGCCCGCTGC
Organism: Triticum timopheevii; assembly: GCA_963921465.1. Taxonomy (NCBI): domain Eukaryota; kingdom Viridiplantae; phylum Streptophyta; class Magnoliopsida; order Poales; family Poaceae; genus Triticum; species Triticum timopheevii. Next base: position 42,745,561 of record OY997264.1, on the reverse strand, counting down.
GCCGCCCGCACCTTGCCCTCGAAGCTGCAGTTCCCGCGCGCGATGAGCACGAACGCCATCCCGCCGCTCCCGCCGGGGGCGCCCCGGACGGGCGCGCACGCGTCGGCGGGCTCCGCGGCGCGCAGCGACCCGCATATCCCGTCGCCGGTCACCCGGGGCCCTGCGCCGACGGACGGAGCTCAGAAAAGAGGTTTTTTTTTGGGGACAGGGGGGCGGGCCCGATTGCTCACCGAAGCGCGCGGGGGCGTCGAGGAAGGAGGCGGCGCCGAGGCGGACGAGGGCCGCGCAGGGGCGGGCGGCGGCGCAGGCGAGGGCGAGGGCGGCGAGGAGGAGGAGCAGGGGGGGACGGCGGCGGGGGCTCATCGCCAGGAGGCCGACCTCAGCAGCAGGGCAGTTTCATTTCTCTCTGCTTTCTTTTCGTGCGCTTTTCTCCCTCTTTCTTTCCCCATCGGATCGGCTCTAGCTGCGCTGCTGCTGCCGCGGTTGCTTGCTACTCCCTCCGTTCCTAAATACTCCCTCACTTCCTAAATACTTGTCTTTCTAGGCATTTCAACAAGTGACTATATACGGAGCAAAATGAGTGAATCTACACTCTAAAATATGTCTACATACATCCGTATGTAGTAGTCATTTGAAATGTCTAGAAAGACAAATATTTAGAAACGGAGGGAGTAGTACTATAGCATTTTTGTCTCTTGCTATGGAGACGGGGAGATGATGAAGAAGTTCTTCCATCTTTCTTTTTCAGGAGCGACTGAGCAATCTCCACAAATAAAAGAACAATTTTATATGAACATACAACGGCGTTGACAATTACGGCTCACCCATCTTGATAATAAATGATAATTATGCACTTGTATCAAAATAGAAGTTTTTTTAGGGACATCCAAGTAGAAGTAACTTGTAGCATCTACGCCCGGACCACTCCAAGAGCATGTTCAACAGCTCCCCTTTCCCCGATAAAATCCTGGTATCGGGGGCGGGCCAAAAAAATTGCTTCAACTGGTTTATGAACAACAGTCTTTTTGGAGCGTCGGTTTTCTTTTTTGCACAGACCTACACGAATGTCATGTCCTCACAAAAATTTGCAGGAAGTGAAAACATTCGTCAATGTTTATCACAAAAAATTCATAATTTTTCAATCTTTAAAAAAAATTGGATTTTATTGTTCACTAGAGAACATGTGAGCTCGGTTTTCAAATACTCCGCGTCCCAACGGTTCCCTTTCCCCAATAAATTATTGATGATCACCAATAAAACAAACCATCTTTCCCTGTTGGGGGGGGGGGGTATACTGCCCAGTTAGTGTGTCGCCATCCACATGACAATCGCAGAAGCACCATTGGGCCGCCGCTGGAGCACTGTCACACCATCGTCGACTGATTGACAAGTGGGTCCTAGATGTCAGGTTATCTACTGAGGATTTGGATTGTTGGGGACTTCCTAGAGCGTTCATCGCAAATAAACAGGAAAGTGCTAGTTGGGAGCCCCAATGGGTGATTATTGCGGGAGTTTTTTGGATCCTGACAAGTGTCACACGTGTGACACGGACATATGGCAACTCCGAATGTTTTTGATGGCAAGTTCAGTGACGCGGGGATGACAACTTTTTTTTGGATGGCAAGTTTTTTAGGGTTTGTTTTTCTTTTCAGATGGCAAGTTTAGTTGTAAAAAACATCAGCGCCGGGATTGTTTTGTGCCACACATGTGGCACTTATCATTTAATTTTTTTTTAGCTATTGGAGATGCTCTAAATGCGCACGCGGATAATCCGGATAAAAAGTAGACACCCAACAAACTCAGCCCAAATGTTTGTGCTATCCGCGCACCTCTCGTATCCAACCAATATGTGGGACGGATTTGGTGCCACCAGACGCGTCCTATACATCGGATGAGCCCACCCGGGCAAAATCCCCCCCCCCCTACCTATCCCGGACCAAACTTTAGTCATTCTTCTCGTCCACTGCACTTTCAATCCACTCCACTACACACACACACACACACACACACACACACACACACACACACACCACCAGTTCCTCTCCATACGTCTACGGTCATATCCGACATGACTAACATTAGATATGAGTCTGGTTAGTCCGGTTCTATCGCATGGGAGCCGGTCGTCTGCTCAGATGAGAAGAACAAAGTCTGGGGCACGGTTCGTTGGTTCTGGGAGAATGGCTGAGATATGTCATCGAAGTCGGCCCATCATGGATCCACCAGTAGTGCATCTTCTCTACCACTCTGGATGGCATCCACTAGTGGTGATGTGTCTGGCGTAAGCTCATGCTATCACCACATCAGTTGAGCCCTGAGGAGGGCCCGACTCTTAGCAGTGTGGTCGGCATACATGAGCCAAAACTACAACCTTAGTGGCCATGAATGAGCAATATATGAGAGTACATAGACTGAATTAATAGAAATGTAGATAGGACCATATATGTAATTCGTAGATGGCCATGAGTGAATTATTGGTTTCAAACACTAGTTTATATTATATCTACATTTTTGATTAAACTATCTTCTGCGAAAATTCGACTCTGAGCACGGGCTCAGATCACGAGTAGAAAACGGGCCATTAGTCCCGGTTCTGGAACCAGGACTAGAGGGTCGAGATTAAAGCCCAAACCTTTAGTCCCGGTTTGCTTATGAACCGGGACTAAAGGAGCTCGACGTGCTCGCTGTCTGGAGCTCCAACTTTAGTCCCGGTTGGTGCGGTTGGTAACACCAACCGGGACTAAAGGAATTTTTTTGAATTTTTTTTTTCTGTTTTTTTTTATTTTTTTATTTTATTTATTTTCAAAATTTTGAATTATTTGACAATTTAATCTATAATCACCCACTCTAATCACCCCTCATCACTGCTCAATTATGAACCACTCATTCCAAATCGTCTAACTTCTCAGCAGGTCACCCATCCTCTCACTACTCCAATCTGAGCACGCTTAACTTTCGAGTTCTATTCCCCTAGTTTTCAAGTCTGCACTTGTTGTTTTCCTGACAATACTAAGCTGTCAATCCTATTAACCCTTAGGAGTTGAACTTGAGCATTAAGCACCGTTTGAGTTTGAAACTATTATTCTAAAAAACGATAATTATTTAGTAACACTAATATTTCTTGAATAAGTAGTTTGACCATAGCTTGACAACAGTTTGACCATAGCTTGACAACAGTTTGACCACAGTTTGACAAAAGTCAAAAAAACTAAAAATAATTATTTATTAACACAAATATTTCTTGAATAAGTAGTTTGACCATAGTTTACCACAAGTCAAAAAAAATATTTATTAACACGAATATTTCTTGAATAAGTAGTTTGACCATAGTTTGACCAGATTTAACGAAAAGTCCAAAAAACTAAAATTTGAGCATATCTTTTTTTCCTTTTAGAATTTGAGGATTCTAAAATTTTGCAAACAGGCCTACGGCGGTCGAATTTTCGTGCTGATTTTTTTGATATATAATACATTTTTTCGACATCGTATGCAAAAGATGTGGTTGTTTTACTTTTTCATAACACTTTTTTGCAAAGCATGTCCAAATTTAAGTTTCTTTTAATTTTCCTAACTAGTAGATGTAGTAACATAACTACATCTCGAAGGATTTTAATTTGTGAAGTTTTTATCATTTTCTTTTGTTTTTTACAAAACTGAAAAGGCGATACACAGGGGGGTATAGTTTGAACCTTTAGTCCCGGTTTGAGACAAGAACCAGGACTAAAGGGTGCGATGCCCTTTAGTCCCCCTTTAGTCTCGGTTCTTGTCTAAAGGGGGACTAAAGGGCATCGCACCCTTTAGTCCCGGTTCTTGTCTCAAACCGGGACTAAAGGTATCATTTGAACCAGGACTAATGCCTTCCCGACGCCTTAGCCGCTCGAACCGGGACTAATGCTCACATTAGTCCCGGTTCGTGATGCAACCGAGACTAATGTGTATATTGAGTTTGCACGAAAGCCCTATTTTCTATTAGTGGATCCTCCTGATATCGCAGGCATCGCTTTACCACGCTAGCTGGTAAGACTTCCAACAACGGATGAATAGGCTTGCCAGTGGATAATTTTGTTGGCGAACTTTTCTATAAACGGAACAACAAACACTTGTCAGAAAAGGCCAATATGTAGTGTTGCTTAGTCTGTACTGTATCAATTTTTTTTAAGTTCATGTACTGTATCAATTTTAGAAGCTGATATGATCAACTTTGCATACTAGCTGCTATACACATCTAGATTTTACTGTGACTAGTTATTCTAAGCACACAAGCTCAACCCCATGTAATATCATCTTCGACAATTATTCTAAACACAAATTTTACCATGAATAATTATTCCAAATACAGATAAATAGCCAAAAGTAACATATCATCTTCAACAGTTCAGGATATTAATTACATCAAATGAGCCTTCAAGATTCAGAATTTCTCGTGCGAGTTCCTCTTTCTTGACACCTCTTCATCTCTGCTTCTTGGTTGTGCACATGAACACCTTTTTTGAGGCATCGATCTTCCTAATTAATTAAGCCCAAAGTATCAAAAGAAAAACCATTAACTTGATTGGAACCTGCTGGCACTTGCACATCAAGTTTGTTAAGGGACAACATCAAACTAAAATTAACCTGAATTACTCTAGGATAATTTTTTTGGCATAATTGATGCAATGGACACAAACCTTTTCCCCTTCAACTACTTCAAGCACGTCCCCAGTGGCAATGTGCTGCACCAGGCCTTCCGCAATAGCTGCCTTTACATGTTTGATCTTCAGACATGTCAGTGATCATCATTCTGATAACCTAAGAGAATCAACATAATTCATAGTTCCGTGCAAAAAACAAAACAAAACATAATTCATAGCTGTGAGGTTGCGAACAGAGAACTGGAAGTAAAAGACTGACCGTTTGATTATCCGTTCACAATGTGGATTTACCTCATCGCGTACTTGTGAATTGACTGCTCTAACACACTCATCCTAGAAGGACACGGCGTTCTGTCTTGTGGCGCACTCCCAAGACATAACCTGAATTTTCATCCAAAGTATTTCCATAAGTATTCTCCCGAAAACCCAACTGAAATCAGTGTCGGCCGAGCAAAACTACATAGTTACCCCCAGACATCATACACGAACCAGCAAAATTTCTATTTTTGTGCTGCAAACATACGTACAAATACGAGAGCATAACACACATCGCAGAGCAGAGCAACTTGGAGGCAATTTCATCAAGTACAGTTAACCGGAATAGAATTCAGCGCATACCTCTTTGTCCAACCCAGTGCCTCGGGGTTTGACCTGCTAGTTGGATGCATAGACCGTATCGAAGAAGGCTCCCGTTGACGGGGCATGTCGCACTGCGGCCTCACCGGGCTTGCGCCACTAACTTGTTGCCCTCACCCAGATCCAACATTTGAGTTCGCCAGTGCAGCATGATTGGCATCACGCGGCAGTAAGAACTCGAGAGGGACATGATCTGGATGTACCCGGCTGTCAACGAACTCGTCCCGTGGTTGAAACCTACAAGTCACGTCCATAGGCGGTGGCGGACGAGGTGTCAGCTTTCGGATGTGTCCTGGGAGCAAAAATGTTAGAAATTGTTATGTCTCCAGCGAGGAAGGGTGCACTCACCGGTTGACGACATCTAGCAGGGACTCTAGCACGACATCTTCCATCGCCGACACGTCGGTGCAAGCACATGCCTCCACAGGTGAGATGGGGAGTGGCCTATATTAAAAATCTGTTCCATGGTCAGCCAAAAAGGGCGACGTTCTGGTCGACGGACCAGGAAGACCACGCACGCGGTGCGCCGTGGCGCCATCCTCCTCTGCCCGAACTGCTGCCGCTCGATGCAGCGAAGGAGACCCACGGCTGGAGGGGGGCTTGGCGCGGCGGGACGTCGCGGGGACGACCGGATCCAAGGCGGGGAGGCTCGACGGGAAGCAGGGGCGGCTGGATCCGGGCGAGGACGGCGGAACTTGGCGCGGCGGTGGAGCGGCGCTGTATGAGAAGCTCCATGCGGCTGGGTGCTCCATCTATCATGTACCCGAACAGAGAGAGAGGAGAGGTTAGAGAAGAGATAGGGAGGGCGTCAAGAAGAGAGAAAGGAACAAAAGCAGTGTGGGGCACTCATCTGCTCGTCGGGGATTCACCGGAGCAGCGAGGCAAGGTCGGGGCCGGCTAGGAGACGCCGTGGCTCCGGAGGAGGAGGTCGAGGACGGGGGGGGGGGGGGTGACGGCCTGAACCTGCTGCTGGTGACGCTCGTGGTCGAACTGGGTGAGGTAGCGGCGAGGTTCGACGGGGCCGGCGCCGATCCAGCGCAGAGGTGGCCGGAGGCGGTCAACAAGGAGCACGGGATCGAGCAGGTGGTCTCGTTCATGGCGTCCCCTGTTCCTGTGAATAAGAGAAGGAGAGAGCTGAGAGAGGGAACAGGGAGAGGGAAAGGAAGGAGAGGGAGGCGACGGGGAGCTGCAGCATGACCTGGTGCTCCGGTCGGCGAGGTCGAGGGAGGCAGAGACGGCTGGGAGGGGAGGTGCTGTTGTGGTGGATCGGGAAGGTGGAGGCAGGGGAGTGCGCTGGTTGGATCGGTGGGGAAAACTAGGAGAAGGTGGTTGGCAGCTGGATCAGGAGAGATCCCCGAGGAAGAAGGAGGTTTGTCGGGTGGCTTGAATGGATCGGGCAAGATCCCGAGGATGGAGGAGGCAGTGGCCGGCGGCGACACGGGGAGGATTTGATGGATGGGACGGCTAGGTCTAGGGTTAAGACTTATATAGGCAGGGGATTAGGGTAGGAGTTATCTAGGTCCCTCCGATCGTAATCGGACGGTTCAAAATAAATAGGCTAGGGAGTCCAAATAATAAAACGGAGATGTTTTATAGATGTTTGGGGATGATCCGGATCCAATGGTCATGACTGCTAGAGTTGGGCTCGGAGAAGTTCCGGACGCACACGCGAGGGGTTTGCGGGATGCGCAAAGAGGTTAGGAAGCCAGGCAAGAGGGAAACAAAATCTGGTTGGTCTCGGAGCGGTCAACGAAAACAAGGGGGGCGCGGTAACTACGGACGGGTGCAAGTTTTTATGAAAACATGCAGATGCAATGCGCATGATGCTATGAGATGAGATGCATGACGATGAGCAAAATGCAAAACAAAAGGCAAAAACCCAACCACGAAGGAAATATCATATCGCATCTCCGGAAAAGGCAAGAGTTGGAGTTACGAATATGGAAAGTTGTATCTGGGGCGTTACAACACTCCACCACTACAAGAGGATCTCATCCTGAGATCTAGGATGGCACCGGAGAGAAACGGAAGAGGAAGATAAGAGGTAAAACTAAGTTGCTTCTTCAACCAATGAGTGAAACCACGAACCTTGAGAGGTTGAAAAATTGAAATAAAGAACACAACGGAGTTGAACACAATTGAGAGCACTGCGGTAGAAAATAGAAACAAGGAACACCATGTGAACCTTGGAGGTTGCAAAGCTATGAATGACAAGTACAAAGGACAAGAAGGAATTGGAACAACTCTGGTTGAAACGAGATAAACAAGGAACAAGGAAGAACAAATTCTGGCAGCACTCCGGTTGAAAAGAGATGCAAGACTTGATAAGATGAAAAGAACTTGAAAAGAGGACACGACACTCCGGTTAAATGGATAAGCATGAAAAGAACACTACCTCCATTCGAGAAGATGAGTGAAGAGCACAACATCACCATGCCTCCGGAAAAAAATAGAAGATAGACCATTGAATAACAGAATAGAGAAGAAAATGCCAACTTCTGCCACACATGAGCTTGGAAAGCATCCTTGCAAGAAGGTTATAACGGAGTCGTTGGAAAACCAACAACGAAACGAATAAGCTTGTAGTGGGCTTAAGGAAAACTTCTCAAAATTGAGGCAAAATTCTGCCACTATGGAAACAAATAATATAATTGATAACACCGACGAGATGAAAAATTTCTTCCACCAAGATGATAGAGAGATAACTTGGACATTGATAAGCACCACAATAGCAACATTCCTTAGGGAAGGCTTTAGGTGAAATATGACACAAGATAACTCCAACAACGAGGTTGATGGTTGAAAAGATCTCTTGAACAAAGAGAAAAAGATGGATTTAATATGTCACTCTTGAAAACTTGTGAATCATGAAATGCGAAGGGAAATTATCAAGAATGACATAACACCATCTCAAAAGATAAGATAGAGAGAATTGCACTTCGGATGCAAGATGAAGAATGCTTGAACTCCTCAAAACAAAACATGTGTTGAGCACCATGTTTATTTTAGAGTGTAGCTTGGCGGATCATAACTTCGAGAGAAATCTTGAAGAACAATTGAAGAATGAAAAGAATCCTTGATGAACCACCATGTAGAGCCTCCATGAAGAACTCCGGTAATAAAAAGATGATAAAAAGAAAGAGAAGTTGAAAACACAAGGTGAAGCCTTGTGATGATTTAGAAGGAGCTTCGCGACGAGATAATGCGAAAAAACTTGGAACTCCTGAAAAAAAGATGAAACACTAGAACCGAGAATTACTTCATCATGAACAATCTCCGGAAGAAAAGAATTGAATCACCTCGAGGAAATAAGAATAAGATTTATTGTATGCTTATCCTTCATCAAATTAAATTGATGACAAGCAATGGATTTGGCATACTACTTATTCCCGTAGAAAGGATTAAAAGATATATAGTGCGAACTTGCGAAGGTATTGATGGAACCACCGGTGGGATTGGAAACAACAAAAGAATGAATGAATTGATACGATAACAAAGGAAGAGGAATCTCAAACGAACCACCGTAAGAATTGAAAATGAAAGTAGCAAAGGCACAATTCACTGGGAAGAATTGGAAAACGAATGAAGATACTTGAAGGGATTTAGATACATGAGAACGAAGAGGCCATGAACTGATTAGAGGATATTTGAACGATTCACCGGTAAGATTTGGAGAATGATAGCTACACGCTGAGAATGAAGAATTATGACATGATGGCCTTCGGAGGAAAGAAATGGAAACAACTCATGAAATGCTCCGGATGGATGAAAAAAATTCTCACAATCAAAAACAATTATGAGAGGATGACATAAGCTAGAACTATGAATCTTCAAGAGAACGGACCAAGATTTAGGAGAAATCCTTCTTCGGTCTTCAAATGTTGAGAATGATGATGAGAACCACCATGAATTGTTGAGATACTCCGAAATGAAGAATAGAAAGGTTGAATCAACGATGAAAAGAATTTGAAAACGATCTTGGAGAAGGCATATGACTGATGGAATCCATTCTTACGTCACACTTTGAAATGAATTTGGGAATCGCTCCTGATAATTCGAAGAGTCAGGTAAGATCCTGGGAAAAGACCTGTGGGTTAAGGCCCACTCAAAAGAAAACACTGTTGGAAATGATTTTAAAGAGAGATTGCACCGGTTGAATTAAATGGCTTGAATGAGATAACAATCTCCAAATAGCTTGAACGGATTAAGAATGGAAACACAAATCTTGTGAGATATCTTCAGCACTACAGAACAAATGAATAAGAAGAAGTGAATGATTAAGAGGTGCATCGGCACGAGAAAGCATTAGAAATGAGGAAAGGAATATGATGAATATCGAAAGCTTGAATTGGATCCACCGGAGAAGAAACAACAATGAAGGATGATGAACTTGAAACTGTTGAGCATCTTCATGGGAAATCACCGGATAAGAACATTGAAAGAAAAGAATGAAGAGACTTCACATGGATAAATGGATACTTGATTAAAATAAATGAGTCCTTGAAGAAAAAGGGTGGGAGGGTGGGGAAAAACAAAGACAACTTGGGATGAACGAAACAAACACCGTTGAGAAAACTTAGAATTGATCTTGCGGATGGGGAGAATGATGGGATCATCTCGAAGAGAAGCGCACCGGTTGGAAAAGAATTAACATGACAACCTCAATGATCAAAAAGGATTAGTATTCACATAGCAATATGACAATACTGTTTAGGAAAGGTATGGATTCAACATTTGACTTCGAAGCAACTCAAATACCACAAATAAAACAAAACAAAGGATTTGGCTTGCAGAATAAGCCAGAACAAATACATATGATAGAGATTTACCCAATCCCATATCATGCATCTGTCGGAAAGATATTCTAGGAGCTACTTGAATTCCCACCTATAAACTCCCGAAACTTTCTGGTTATGCAATCTGGTGTTGGGGATACAGGGGAAGCAATATATCTCACCCAAACTAACAATCCCTACATCCAGCTGTATCCATCCGTCAACACATAACCAAGAAAATTCCGGAAATCGTGTACCTCAACCTTCGAAAAGCATCCGTTATACGAGCTATGGCAATACTCCCGAACTCCCCAGTACTGGGTGGCGTCGAGGTTATCTCACCAACAACTGCATAAAAGAGATTTTCGATGTCGGCAAAACTCAGGTATTCCAGAACTGCAACGATAAAATTATGACGACAACACCTCGGAGCTCAACTCCCCGGGACACTGCCACAACCCCTAAATGTCAGGAGGCACAAAGAACAATGTTCTCGTCACAAGACTATCGGAACGATCCCAAGATACCCGCGTGATCCTAAAAATTTTTTTTGTGAAAAATTGAGGAGAGGAAAGACAAAACATCTACGTCGAGAGTCCTCACCAGAGCGACGAAGGGGGTTGAGGAGTAAAAAGAATCCTACTCTCCGATATGTATAATCCTAAGACTCAAAATAGTTTTCGTCTAGACTCAACAACGGCCAACAATCAAGGGGGCTCCTATGGTCGGTAAAGCTCTGATACCAACTTGTCACGCCCAATATGCGATCCTATCCAAAAGGAACTCGAAGGTCCCACCAAGGATAGACTCGCATATTGAAACGCTTTTGCAAGGTGGATATCATTACATCAACATTACATAATAGATGGGGATACATATAAAGGCATACAATGCCACATGAATACAACATCACAATACATAATAGCACCATCCGACTACGGATGAAACACAAACAGAAACTCAAACGACATCCACCCTGCTAGCCTAGGCTGCCGACCTGGAACCTATCCCCTAATCGAAGAAGAAGCAGAAGAAGAACTCCAAAACAAGCAAACATTGCTCTCGCGTCATGATCATCACATAACCTGTACCTGCAACTGTTGTTGTAGTAATCTGTGAGCCACGAGGACTCAGCAATCCCATTACCATGGGTATCAAGACTAGCAAAGCTTAGTGGGAAAGGAAAGGGTAAAGTGGTGAGGTTGCAGCAGCGACTAAGCATATATGGTGGCTAACATACGCAAATAAGAGCGAGAAGAGAACAAACGGAATGGTTGTGAAGCTAGCAATGATCAAGAGGTGATCCTGAACTCCTGCTTATGTCAAACATAACCCAAAAACCATGTTCACTTCCCAGACTCCGCCGAGAAGAGACCATCACGGCTACACACACGGTTGATGCGTTTTAGTTAAGATCTAGTGTCAAGTTATCTACAACCGGACATTAACAAATTCCCATTTGCCACATAACCGCGGGCACGGCTCTCGAAAGTTTATACCCTGCAGGGGTGTCCCAACTTAGCCCATGATAAGCTCTCGCGATCAACGAAGGATATTCCTTCTCCCAGGAAGACCCGATCAGTCTCGGAATCCCGGTTTACAAGACATTTCGACAATGGTAAAACAAGACCAGCAAAGCCGCCCGATGTGCCGACAAATCCCGATAGGAGCTGCACATATCTCGTTCTCAGGGCACACCGGATAAGCAAAGCGTACAGGTACCGACGTAATCCAAGTTGCCAAGGAATGGTCCCGCACGGTGCTTTAGTTTGGACCAACACTCGGAGGAGAACTGGCCCGGGGGGGGGGGGGGGGTAAAATAAAGATGACCCTCGGGCTTCGAAAACCCAAGGGAAAAAAGGCTAGGTGAGGCAAATGGTAAAACCAAGGTTGGGCCTTGCTGGAGGAGTTTTATTCAAAGCGAACTGTCAAGAGGGTCCCATAAACCACCCAACCGTGTAAGGAACGCAAAATCCGGAAACATAACACTGGTATGACGGAAACTAGGGCGGCAAGAGTGGAACAAAACACCAGGCATAAGGCCGAGCCTTCCACCCTTTACCAAGTATATAGATGCATTAAATAATATAAAAGATATTGTGATATCCCAACCAAAATCCTGTCCCCATGGAGCAATCTTCAACTTCACCTGCAACTAACAACACTATCACTACAGGAAACAGGTAATTTGCCGTCTGTGGATCACAGACGGCAAAGACCCAAATCCAGACGGCAAAGATTTTGCCGTCAGAAAGCAGACGGCAAACTCAGACGGCAAAGATAAGTCGGCAAAGAATACTTTGCCGTCAGCTTTTTGTCGAGATGACGGCAAAGACTTTGCCGTCAGTCAATACGGTTTTGCTGTCTGCCGCAAAAATAACAGACGGCAAAAAACGTGTTCTTTGCCGTCAGCCAAAACGTATGCTTTGCCGTTAGCCAGACTAAAGTACAGACGGCAAAGATTGTTTTTTCATTTTTTTTAAAGTGAGGTCCGAGCAGTGCATCTCGCCGGACACACGAATAACAAACCAAAACAGGTTCAGCTCACAAAGATTTTGATTCGACACGGTCGTGCTGTCGGGGAGTTACAGACAAGTTACAAATCTGTCCTGAAAATTTACACAAGGACCCCTAGAAACTAAAATGGAAAAGCAATAAAGTCCATCGCAGCAACAGGTACTTCACCGCCGGCCGTCCTTCTTCTCGCCGGGCACAAGGACACCACTGTCGCCGCCTCGCCCTGCTCACCGCGCCACCGGAAAGCCACGCTCGCCCGCGCCGCTCGCTCGGCCGTGCTTGCTGGTTCCTGGAGAGAGAGAGACAGAGGGGCACCGCCACGCGCCAGTGCAGCGTCGGGTGGCCGACGCCGGAGGGAGGAGCTCCTCTGTAGTGGCCATCACGCGCCATGCTCGAGGGAAGAGGCCGCCGCGCGCCCGAGGGATGAAGCCACCGCACTCCTGCCTGAGCAGTCGACGGTGGAGTGAGCCGCTGCCGCGCGCCATGCTCCTCGCCCGCACGTCCGCCATGCTCGTCGCCCGCGCATCCGCTAAGCTCGCCGCCGCGCGCCATGCTTGCCGCCCGCACGTCCTCCATGCTCGTCACCCGCTCATCCACCAAGCTCGCTGCTCGTGCGGCCGCCCTGCTCCCCGCCCGCGCATCCGCCAAGCTTGCTGCCCGAGCGGCCGCCCTGCTCCCTGCCCGCGCGGCCTCCCTGCTCACCGCCCGCGTGGATGGCCTGCTTGCCCCCGCCGACCATGGATGTGTGGTGGCGTGGGCTTCGTGCGTGGGTGTGTTAGGATGGCCCGTTGTGGGTTCCGTGGTGTGAGTGGTTGTGTGGTGTGCGTGCGTTGGTGGGTGGGTGGATGGGGTGTGGGCTTGGGTTAGTGGGTGTGTCAGGATGGGTGGGGCTGCGTGCGTTTGGAGGGACCGCCACGTCATCGATCCATGGGATCGATCCGCGTGGTGTGCTTCTTCTTTGCCGTCTACGTTTTTTATACAGACGGCAAAGTATGTCTTCGTCGTCTGCTTTTTTTATTACTGACGGCAAATGTCATACTTTGCCGTCTATAATAAAAAATGCAGACGGCAAAGTCTTTGCCGTCTGTGTATTTTTTTATAGACGGAAAAGCATGATCGTTGCCGTCAGTAATAAAAAACACAGACGGCAAAGACTACTTTGCCGTCTGTAATAGAAAATGCAGACGGCAAAATATGTTTTGCCGTTAGTCATTTTTTGCCGTCAGCTGCAGACGACAAAACAGCTCTTTGCCGTCTGCCCCGACGAAAAGCTGACGGCAAAGATGTCCACTGACGGCAAATTAGCTGTTTCCCGTAGTGTATAAGAGGGGCTGAGCAAAGCGGTAACATAGCCAAGCAATGGTTTGCTAGGAAGGGTGACAAGGTTAGAGGCTGACATGGCAATTTGGGAGGCCTGATGAACAAGAGATAGGTAGCGCAGCAAAGTGATAGAACGAAGCAACTAGCATAGCAATGATAGTAGTGAGATCCAGGGTAATGGTCATCTTACCTGAAATCCCGCTAGGAAGAAGAACGAGTCCATGAAGAAGACAAACGGACGTAGTCGAACGAATCCTCACAACTCCGGAACGAAACCAAAGCTAACGAGAGAAGCAACCCGGAAAGAAGCAAACAACATGGTAAACAACCATCACATAAATATGGCATGATGCACAAACAAGTATGATGCATGTCCGATTTGATGAGGCATGGCATGGCAAAGTGCAACAAACAATGCTACAAGTTAAGTGGAGCTCAATATGCAACGAGTTGCATATTGACAAAACTTCACAACAATTATTTAGTTCACTCTTGTTTATGCTACTCATAAATATTAAATATTGGTTAACATGGAAAGAGGTAAAGCATAAGTAAATTAACTATCTAGACAAGTTTAAATGAGGCCGGAACAACAAACAACAATTCCGAAAAATCCCCATGTGCAAATTATGAATTTGGTACTGTTCTGCCCTAAACACAATTTTAATGTTGTTAAACAGGAAAATAAAGTGGACCATGTTAAACTAGGCATTTTTCCACCCCATTTACATATAAAGAACATTTAAAACCGAGCTACGGTTATTTAGTTATGAAATAAAACATTTTAGCATGGCATTATGCAAAATAAACACAAACATCATGTTAAACAGTTTAAACATGGATGAAAGTGGCATATTATGATACTAGATGTAATTCTAAGCATTTTACATGTATAAAGTTTTTACATATGATGCATGGTTATTTAGTTATTAAATGCATGAGCATTGAGGGTGCAATTTGTAAACATGCAGTAAAACACTGGATAATTAGACAAATTCTCTGACGCTGAAAAAAAACAGACGCGGGCTAAAACTGGCTGGGCCAACAGTGAAAAAAAGAGGAGGCGCTGGGGGTGGCCTCACCCATGGGCTCGGCCCGGTCGGTGGAAGAGGCGCTGGGTCTAGGCGCGGTCAACGCACGCAGGCGACGCGCGTGGTGTCGAGGCAGAGGCGCCATCCTCCTCTGCCCGAACTGCTGCCGCTCGATGCAGCGAAGGAGACCCGCGGCTGGAGGGGGGCTTGGCGCGGCGGGATGTCGCGGGGACGACCGGATCCAAGGCGGGGAGGCTCGACGGGAAGCAGGGGCGGCTGGATCCGGGCGAGGACGGCGTAACTTGGCGCGGCGGTGGAGCGGCGCTGTATGAGAAGCTCCATGCGGCTGGGTGCTCCATCTATCCTGTACCCAAACAGAGAGAGAGGAGAGGTTAGAGAAGAGATAGGGAGGGCGTCAGGAAGAGAGAAAGGAACAAAAGCAGTGCGGGACACTCATCTGCTCGTCGGGGATTCGCCGGAGCAGCGAGGCAAGGTCGGGGCCAGCTAGGAGGCGCCGTGGCTCCGGAGGAGGAGGTCGAGGACGGCTGGGGGTGACGGCCTGAACCTGCTGCTGGTGACGCTCGTGGTCGAACTGGGTGAGGTAGCGGTGAGGTTCGACGGGGCCGGCGCCGATCCAGCGCAGAGGTGGCCGGAGGCGGTCAACAAGGAGCACGGGATCGAGCAGGCGGTCTCGTTCATGGCGTCCCCTGTTCCTGTGAATAAGAGAAGGAGAGAGCTGAGAGAGGGAACAGGGAGAGGGAAAGGAAGGAGAGGGAGGCGACGGGGAGCTGCAGCATGACTTGGTGCTCCGGTCGGCAAGGTCGAGGGAGGCAGAGACGGCTGGGAGGGGAGGTGCTGTTGTGGTGGATCGGGAAGGTGGAGGCAGGGGAGTGCGCTGGTTGGATCGGTGGGGAAAACTAGGAGAAGGTGGTTGGCGGCTGGATCAGGAGAGATCCCGAGGAAGAAGGAGGTTTGTCGGGTGGCTTGAATGGATCGGGCAAGATCCCGAGGATGGAGGAGGCAGTGGCCGGCGGCGGCGGGGAGGATTTGATGGATGGGAGGGCTAGGTCTAGGGTTAAGACTTATATAGGCAGGGGATTAGGGTAGGAGTTATCTAGGTCCCTCCGATCGTAATCGGACGGATCGAAATAAATAGGCTAGGCAGTCCAAATAATAAAACGGAGATGTTTTATAGATGTTTGGAGATGATCCGGATCCAATGGTCATGACTGCTAGAGTTGGGCTCGGAGAAGTTTCGGACGCACACGCGAGGGGTTTGCGGGATGCGCAAAGAGGTTAGGAAGCCAGGCAAGAGGGAAACAAAATCTGGTTGGTCTCAGAGCGGCCAACGAAAACAAGGGGGGCGCGGCAACTACGGACGGGTGCAAGTTTTTATGAAAACATGCAGATGCAATGCGCATGATGCTATGAGATGAGATGCATGACGATGAGCAAAATGCAAAACAAAAGGCAAAAACCCAACCACGAAGGAAATATCATATCGCATCTCCGGAAAAGGCAAGAGTTGGAGTTACGAATATGGAAAGTTGTATCTTGGGCGTTACAGTTGTGGAGAGGCAAAAAATCATATGCCTACACAATGAAGGAGGAGACAACGTAGATCATTATGTAGTGCAGCGTGTTACCGTTCCCATCCTGCACGACGAGAAGGCAGTGCCATCAACTTTAGGGTATACTAGTAGATACCCCGCGCGTTGCCGCGGGACTTTTATCGACCTTATGAGACATGCTGGTATGCACATTGCAACAACTGGCATAAGTATGCATAATATGCATGAACATGATTGAATAGAACAAAATTGGATCTGTCCGTGTAGCTTGAAGCCTCAAATGCATGATATGAGGAATATAGGGAGAGGTTTTGGATACAATGGTTGCATCAGATTATTCTGTTGTTAGAAGCACAAATGGAAATAAATGACATCCATGTTTTCTGTTCTAAATGCTACCCACTGATTTACGTAAAGCAATTCTGTACCGATTTCTCTCCTCCGGCGTTCCATCGAACATGAACGGTCCATCATATTGATTGATTCAAGGAAACACTTACTCGGGGGCAAGATTATACGGCTGTAGAAATGCAGTGAGAAGGGACAAATGGAATGGAAGCAAATCTTAGAACTACAACATTTTACTGTTCTACCGGAGTTTCAGAAACATCCAAACTGAGCTAAACTGAATGATTAATTGAAGGAGAGATAACTACCTGAATGGGAGGCAAACAACATGACCATAAGCAGTACATCACCAAATTTTCACCTCAGAAACTGAGCTCATATTTTGGGTGCCTTCATTGTTCCAAGATTGAAAAGAGAAAAATCAACTAATCAGACACCTAGAAGATAGATGAGGGAGACCACGAACCTGCTTTGCCTATGCAATAATGACAACAAGTCTAACGCTGAGATTGCATGCATCCATGATTAGGGTCGGATGTTGTATGCAGGGAAAGTGTTATGAACCAAGTTGTGAAGACTACCGGCAAGGAACACAGTAGAAGGGTGGCATCAATTCTGGAGCAGAGTACGGCGGACGCCGAAGCCAGGGAACTATGGCAGAGCAAAAGGGTGAGGCGGAGGGCCGCTCAATGCAGCATTCTCGAGTGGACAACATGATTGGGAGGTGATCCTCGTAGCTGGATGCATCAGCCGATGGCTTGGCGACATGCAAGCTACCCAAAAAGTTAGTGGTTGTATGAAGTTACTTAAGGAATAGAGGATCTTATTTTCACTTTTTTGTTGAACCATCTGTAAATGAGATGGATCTGAACCTCCCATGTTCTTCTGTTCTCCATGAAGCATCTCCATAATTTCTCATGAGTGCTTCCTGTGGCTACAATTCCTATAAACTCTAAAGCATAAATTGATTGGTGTGACTTGTGAGGATATGGGTCTGTAACAGGAAGCCTCAGGCTGAGCTAAAGGAGAAGCGAGAGTGGAAGTTGGTGCATCGGATGGGCACATATATAGCACTGGAGGTAGAGCCAAAGAGGCGTTTGTGAAAGGAAGTGGAGTGTTGTGCCTCGTCAATGGAAAGTAAATCCAAATGCCTCATTAGTTTGCCAGTTCGTTTTCCGGCCCCACGGGGATTAGTGGGATGATGAAACGACATGCTAAGGCTTTGATCAGTTCCAGTTTCATTCATTGTTTGTCATGAATTATTGGGTCAACATTTAATAATGGGCTGCATGTGGATGGAGTAATTAACAGTGGACTGCATGTGCCAGCGAAGGAAACTGAGCGCTGGAAATTGGAACAAAGTGCTCTGGAATTTTTTCGTAAGGTGGAAGGTTGTTAACAGCCGCTGATGTGTCAAATTGCTTGGAAACTGAATGCTTATGTGGCACCATGCTGATGTGGATAGTGTGCATGTTGAGAGAATTGGTAGTAGTGGGATCAACTTCTTAAGAATGTAAGATTTGTACTAAACTTTCATATTTGCTTACAATCTATTTACTTAAAATTATAAACTTGATTTATGTATTTCTGTTAAATCACATATATATCAGTGTTTCTTATATTGTTCTTTGATATACATTTCTAATGTTTGTCATTGAAAAATACACACACCATGCCAAATTAAAATAATATGTTGTAAAATAAGCTATTTGTCGTTAGACATGTAAAAAAACTCAAGTTCATAGCTTCATGGATTTCACATGGCATTTACATCAATTATAGTATATATGTGTGCGTTTGTGTACCTTTTAATATTCTTAAATATATTGGCCCATATGTGTAAAGCATACGAGTTCTACAAATATCTTGATAATGGTTTCTAGTGTATAATTATGTACACTCAAGTAGACTGCGGTATATACATGTTCTTGTCAGTTCAGTAATTTGTTGGAAAAGTTATGTCTGCGTTGAACTTGATATTGAAATGACATTAGACCATATACAATGTGTTCGCTAGTGCACGCTTAATATGGTAATACAATGTGTTCGCTAGTGCATGCTTAATATGGTAATACAATGCATTCGCTAGCTTAATATGGTATCGGACTCTAAGGTCTTGAGTTCAAGTCCTGACTTTCGCAAATTATCTAAAAGTAATGTTTCCCCTCCGAGTCCACATATAGGCCTCTTGAGGCATACTTCTGAGTCCATTCACGTGTTGACTTCCCGCGTCACACGTGAGAGGAAGGTTGAAATGTGTATGCAGATTGCCTAGCCCTTTCCATCGACCTTTGATTTCATTGGCTAGTGCATGGCATCAGAGTCTATTGGCTTGAGTTCAAGTCCTACCTTTCACAATTTATCCAAAATTTGTTGTTGTCCATCTGTGTCCACGTATATGCCTCTTGTGCCATACCGCAAAGAGGTTCAGGGTTCAAAACTCAGCAAACACAATAAATAATTGCAGCTTCCCCCGTTTCCGCTGCTCATGTCATAACTCCAAAAAAGTATAGACGTGGGTGGGTGGGTGGGGGGTGTTGGAGTATAATGTCCGCCCCTTTCTCACAGTTCATACTTTTGGCTGTGTAGGCTAATAGCACTAATGTTTATTTGTAAAATCAATATCATCTTACCCATAGAAATTAACCCACTAGTAAACTACATAAAGCACCAAAAAAGTTTTAAAATAGATTGTAGGATGTTTTTAGGGGAGAGACTAGAAACCAAAGTAAACTTGCGGTTGTACCGGTCATATTTGTCTGATTCTATGCCTTTCTTGGCCTGTCGTGTAGATTTATTTCTGTAGATTGGATTTTAATAGTACGTGGGTTGATGACTCCCTGAGCATCCGGGGTGGTCGCCCTGCTGCCCGAGTTACGGGTCAGGTCTTCATGTATGCCTTCATATTGTTTTACTATTTCATTATACCGATTGATGATTGAATCCTCTGTGAAGCATGATACCCCTCTTGTTTAACACCATTATAATTGCAATAATGCCACACTTACGGAAAGATTTCTACGGGAGAAGTCTACAGGCTGACGTGTTGCGCTGCTGTTCCCTGACTTTTCTCTGCGCCCCCACCATGATTTTCATCGGTCTAACCAAACGATGCCAGGTCTATCCGTAAACTGCAGTCCGTAACCAAATGCCCGTAAGTGTAGCATTATTGCTATAATTGTGTGAAACCAAGATGGCAGAGGCGACAAGATGAATTGTCATTTCTCAAAGTATCTATTCTTTCTTCACACACTTAAACCACCAAAGAAAAAACTTTAAGAACCGCTAACCACTTGGCTACTCTCCGAAGCGAAAATATCAAGTTGCTTCTTATTCAATAATCGAGATGGTGATTATCATGTCTGTCGCGAATCAACTAGTTTATGAACATTTTGGGTGCCAACACAACATCGACGCTCGTAAACCCAAGATTTAAGAAAATTAAAATTACAGAAGAGCCGATCTGCGGTGTGTATTTCGTGACAAAGTGCGAAAAAAAGAACCCCAACTTTTCCTCAAGTTGGTAGCGCAACGCAACAATCTTCAAAATTTGCCCAATTTCACCAAAATCCCCCGGTTTCCAGAAACCCCAGCAGAAGAAGAGGTTTAAACCCTATCCGCCAGATGCACTACGCCAGCAGCAGCTCCAACCGCACGCCATGGCGCACGCCGCCGCCGCCGCCGCCGCCGTGCCGCTGCGCCGCCCGCTCCTCCTCTTCCTCCGGCCCGCCCGCCTCCTCTCCTCCGTCGCGCCCTCCTCGTCGTCCCTCCGCGCCCACACGCGCGCCCTCCGCCCCCTCGCCCCCCTGCCCTCCGACGGCGAGGACGCGGACGACGGGGACGGCGCGCCCCTCAGGGGCAGCCGCAACGAGAAGAAGCGGGAGGCCCGCCGCGCCGTGAAGTGGGGTATGGAGCTCGCCAAGTTCTCCCCTCCCCAGATCAAGCGCATCGTCAGGTGCCCCCATTTGCAGCCCCCAGTTCCGCTTACTTTTGGTCGGATTTTGAGGCGAGGGTGCCCTATTGATTGATTCTGGTTTCTCTGGGCAGGGCCGCATCGCTGGAGCGCGAGGTGGTGGACGCTCTCATGCTGGTGAAGGTACACCCATTATTCTGGTAATGAGGAGCATGTGGTGAATCACGAAATCGTGACATTTCTGTGTGCTCATTGTTCTGCAGAAATTCGGACCCGATGTGCGCGAGGGAAGGAGGAGGCAGTACAATTACATCGGTATGCATGTTCATTTTTGCGCCCCTTGCATTTCCTGGACTGCGGAGATTGGGTCCTAGTACTATTCGAATTTTAGAATGAATGAATGCCAGATGTGAGGGATTCCATCAGCTTGTAGTATCTCCAGTCTTGTGGTAGTGTGGTTGACTGGTTGTTCCCAATTTCATGTCGTCTGTGGGAGCAGGCTAACTATTATATGTCGAAATGCTTTCCTTTAAACAGTTAAAAGCTTTCAATCTTTAGTTTGGTAAATTGGTAATGTAGCCTGCTAAGTGCTTGGTAATGTAGTCATATAGATGCTGCTAACTGCTAACTAGAGAGGGAGGGAAGGAGGGAGGAAGAAGTCTCGCCGAAAGCACTACTTTTTAGTGGTTGTTTCCGGGCCAATGTTCTTGAGCTTTGTCAACTCAGTAATGCTTTAGACAAGTGCAGCAGCACACAGGAAAGATTAACTGTAGTTTTGAATTTGAGAGGTTGGATTAAGGCATGCCATTTTGCCCTGTCAGTGTATGGATGTTTTTAAGCATTTTGAATTACTGTCTTACTTGTGAGGTATTGCCAGTAATGCTAAGTTTATATGAGTAAATCATTTAGCTTCAAGGAAATATGTATGACCTCAATTTTTTGAAGGATCTTTATTGTATAGTTTTCTTTTGCATTTAGGGTGTGTTTGGTTTTGAGCCAAAGCTGGCTTCGCCACAATATTGGTGTGCCCATGAGTTTTGGCCGCAGTTTGGTTGGACACCAAATATTTGGCATGCTCAGCCGGTGTCCGCCTGTGCAGTTCTCACAAATATGCGGGCGAGCTGAGGGCGACGAAATCGTCCACCAAAATATTCGCTGCTAGCCTGCTAGCGTTCCCGCATACTATGCTTGTGTGTTACGTGAGCTGGACAATCAATTAGCTAGATTGTATACTTGCACGTCTTCTCTGATCTTATCGATCAAGCCGGCTTGTACGTGCTGTTTCACTTGGCCAAAAGCATGTACATGCTGCTTCACTCGGATTTTTTATTGTTTTTTTCTGAATGTTTGATCATGATGATTTATGGGCTCCTTATATAATTTTTTAAGTCAAGACCTCGGTTGCTTATATGTGGCATGTTAATTGGCTACAGACCAAATTGAGACCCAACCATTTTGCCAAAAATTGGTAGTTGCTATGGCTACAGACCAAACAACACTACCAGTTCAAAATCACTAAAGCAATAATCATTCAGAAAGACGTTATCAGTAAATAATAGCTGCTTCTGGAGGCTATATATTTTGAATGTATTTCCCTAAAAGAATAAATAAAATAATTAAAGAATTAACTAATTCTGAAGGTCAATTTCCGTATATTTGCTATTTATTTTATGTTAATATGTGATCAGTTTCTACCAGGAAGCCTACTTCGCGGTGCACAACCTGAATTGATGGAAGATCTTATCCATTCTTTGAAGAATGGAGATGAAAGCAGGATACAAGCCTTATTGAGTGAAGTGGCAGACAAGTCAATGCCGATTGAAGATGAGGAAGTGGGGGAGTTACCTCATGAAGAAGAGGTAGCCAATATTCTGATATTCTTAATATGACTGGATTTACATAGTAAACATTGAACTATTGGTTAAGAATTTCTGAATTTCAATAGGGTGAGGGAAATCAAGAGTATATGGAAATTGCAGATAGATGGTTTGAGGGCCTCGTCTGCCAAGACATTCCAGTTACCAACGAAGTTTATGCGATTCATAATGTTGAATTTGATCGTCAGGTATTATATGCACATACTTTAAATGTTCATTGGACGGCATAACTAAACTAACATGTCAGTTCATGTGTTGACTCGAAGTCTGAGATAACAAGGACCTTCTGTGTGGCCTAGTCCTGTATAGTTTGCCAAATATAATTATGCTAAAACCTTTTTCGGAAGATATGTAACTGAAGTATCAGAAGTGAGGTTCTGGTCAGTGCTGATTTTTTTTTTGGGAAATTGGATCTGCTGAGCCTAGCAACAGTTAGTCTCTCTACGAATAAGATCCTATTATTAGGAAGGTTCATATTAGTTAAGATTTTATTCTAGCGGTAGAAGCCAACCTCCTCTACAAAAAGAGATGAGTCACTACCGTACTCATTAAGCAATGAAGGCTATCATCTTTCGCCAAATTCATCTTGCACCTGTAGGGTATTTTTGGATGGTCGCCGAAGCAGACCCTACCAATTTTTTGCCCATGACCAAAGTTTTGTGTTTGCGGATGGTTGCCAATATTTTGTCATGCCAATGCCCCTTTGCCCACTCTAGTTCATCTTTCTTGCCAATGTTGGCCAACTCATGGACTAGCAAAAGTTTGACCAGAATTTCGGCTTGCCAAATATTTGGTAGAGCAATCTTGGGCTAAAACCAAGCATACTCGTAGTCTCTTCTTATCCAAAGTTTCCCATCCAAGCAACCAGCATCTTGGTGGTAGTTACCCATGAGAACGGCTACGGTGATGCCTTCTCTAGCTAGGGTGGCAAAGCCTTCAACAGCAACACCGGCGGCGAACCAGGAAGCTGTGGCGATGCTTCCCATGGCTGCAGCTGAACAGCATGGGAAGGTGACAACAGTGCATCAAGTAGCAATGGTGGTGCACCAAGAAGCTGCATCGACAGCACTGCATCCAGCCTTAGCAGTAGTGCTGCAGAATATTGGCGAAGATAACCCCATACTATCAGAACTAACCAATACCATCGTAACTGCATCGACAGCCCTGACAGCCCTGCATTTAGCCTTAGCAGTAGTGCAAGTAGCAAGAGGTCTGCAGTGATGGCAGCACCCCACACATCGGTCGATGTGAGGCTTTCTGCGGTGGTGGCAGTAAGACCTTCCACGGTAGCAGCAGCACTCCATGCGGCAGTGGTGGTGATGACAGGGATGCCTCCCTGATGGTGCAGCAGTGCTTCAGGCCATTGTGGCAACAATTTGAGGGGGTTGACACCAGTGATAGTCAATTAGTTCTCTCGATGTCAGACCCAAAGTATAATCTAATCATACCTAACCAACAACATCGTAACTGGTAATATGATTGCGCCCCCCTCCCCTAGTCCTTATGCCAAACATAAATATGTTCAGCATGTCAGGCTGTCAGTTATAATAGTTCTAGCAGTTTATGCATCTACGATGGGTATTCAACACCCAAAATATACTGGTTAAAGAAATTCAAGTGCATCTGTTATGATTCAATGTTTGGATCACTCAGCTTCACGGACATTTACCAACAGGAACTACGGAAACTTGTGAGGATAGTCCAAGAGGTCCAAAAAAGCATGGGAAATAAAGATAGCGGAGAAGGATCTGATAGAAAGCTTTCCAGGGCGAAGAAACCACTTATCATGTTCCTTCGCTCACTTGCAAAGAAGACACTTGAATAGGTGAGTCATAAGTTACCCAGATAGCTTCTAATATGTGATTATTTTCTTTATATCACTGCAAAGGTACTACCTGATGTGAACACATCCAAATGTCTACCCTTAGCAAAATGTCGTAAACTCGCAATAAGCTCTATAAAAAAGTGTTGTTGATCTCACTGTTGGTATTGCGAAGCAGGGCGTTCAGTGTTAACTTCAGTTTGTTTTCCTTGAATCCTGTTCTTATTTTTACTCCATTTAATCAGAATATCTTTCTCCCATGTACATTTCTGATTTTGACGATGTTTTGGCATCTGTGTTTGTGCGATTGGCAGGGCAGGATGTTGAGGCGCAGAAAAAGAGGGAGACAAATGGTTTTAGCAATTTTTACTTTCAAAGTGCTAAAGACATGCTAATGCTTTACCCTCATGGTAAAATTCTTAGTGACAGCCTTATATATAGCGATCTGTTGTCAAGTATGGATTTGGAGCTATAGTTTACAGGGTCTGGTGCTTTGTAGTGACGGGTAGCTAATTTCCTATGAACATTTAACTTTTGCTGATCTAAACCATGCAAAAATAAGTTCATACGTACTTCCTCCGTTCCTAAATGTAAGTCTTTGTAGAAATTTCATTATAGACCGCATACGGATGTATATAGATGCAGTTTAAGTTTAGATTCATTCATTTTGCTCCGTATGTAGTCCACCTAGTGGAATCTCTACAAAGACTTATATTTCACTTCCGCTTCGGTACACCCCCCTAAACACATCAACGGCTGTGATTACCCTATACCCCTTTTTAATGATGGGCATGATGGTCTTTTTTTAACAGTACGTCGTACACCCGGCATGCGTACCGCGTACGGACGAGCACCTGGACAACTTGCTTCGGTACACACACCTAACACATCAACGGCTGTGATTATCCTATACCCCTTTATAATGATGGGCATGATGGTCTTTTTTTAACAGTACGTCATAGGCGCAAGGAATCGAACTAGTCACCTCATCGTCAAAACTACACAGCTTTGCCGCTCCACTACGCTGCTCTTCGGAGAAAGATTAGCACAACATTGGTAACAATACACTAGGCCGAAGCGCAAGACCCACCACTCGGGATCTCCCAAGAAAACATTATGGGCGAGTTTGGTTGGGTGCATCGACGCCAACCAGGCCGCGCGGTGCAACATCTTTTTGGATCTCGGTTGTTTGGTTTTTCGCATACACTGTTCAGCCTGCATAGCACGGTTCTTAAAGCATCCCTGGGCCTGGCCCGTTGGGAATGGCCGAATCTGCAGTTTCCCGAGAGCCAGGCCCGAGCGATGCTTCGAGGCGCACGTGGGTGGCTCTCTGAAGACGTGTGTCTCCAGTTAATCCCCCTCTCTCTCCCTAATCCTCAATCCGACTCTGCATCTCCTTGACGCCGGAGCGCCCTCGCCGGAGCGGTCGAGCCGGCCCCGCCCGAGCCGCCGGCCGTCGGCTCACCGTCAAGCCGTCTCCATGACTGCCGAAGTGGCCTCCGCTGAGTCGGCATCTGCCTCACGCCGTTTGTACCATGAGTTGCGCCTCGCCGCCGCGGGCTTGCCTTTGCCGTTCCCTCAACTCGCCGGCTACGCCGCCTCAGGCTGGTCACGCCGCTTCAGTCGCCGACCCGAGCCAGTTGCGAGCCGCCCGGCCAGCCACCGCCGATGCGGCTTTACCTCCGCGCCGACGGAGCGACCAAACACGCCCTATGTATTTTATGCGCACTTCTAGGGACTCGATCTACTGACCTCTTGAATAATAAAGCTTGTAAAAAACTTGGGGCGACCAACTAGACAGTAGTTTATGGTTAGAGAAAGGGAAATAACCTTTATGACTTCAACTTTCTATAAGTATATAAAATTATCAATAGTAGGATTCCTATCATTTGTGGTGATATTTTCTAAAATGCCAAAACGCCTCCATTCACTTGAGGCAGGTGAGGAAACACCTTTGCTTTTTCGAGGCGTTTCATCAAAATGCTTTAAAAAAATCTATATTAAAGCAATTGAAAAGAACACCTCAAAATACTTTTTATGCACGCAACCTGCCATAGACGACAACTTGATCCAGTCGGACGTTTTTCTCTAACAAGATAGGGCCAACTTAGATTTTGACACAGGGACCTCAATTTTGATGGGCTGGCCCTGGAACACACGAACACTCCCAGCTCCAAGGAGGAACAACATTCACGAACTTGAAAAACGTTCATCGATTAGAATAAAAGTTCACGAATTTGAAAAAAATAGAAAAAAAGTTCATTGATTTGAAAACAAGTTCACGAATTTGAAAACAATAGTTCACAAATTAAATACTTTATTCACAGGAGGCCGCCTGACTGGCCCAGTTCACTGTCGCGCGTGAAAAAAGGGAAAAAATAAAATAATGGTTTTAAGTACCAATTTAAATTATAATGGCTTCCCAACCATTTTTTCTGGTTTTGCGAACCTTCTCGGAGGTCCTGAACCGCATTTTTCCTTTTTCTTTTTATCTTCTCTCCTTTTTTATTTTTTCTGTTTCTTTTTTTCCCTTTTCGTACTCTTTGACTTTTCATTTTTTTCTGTTTATTTTTCTATTTATCATATATTAAAAAATTGAGAATTGAAATTATGTTCATATTTCTCTGTTTTTTGTGGAATTCATTTATTTACTGTTTTTTTAAAAAATTGCATTCAAAATTTTGATTGTTCTTTTTGGAAAATGTTCGTGTTTTGACATTTTGAGCAAGTTTGGAAGAGATGAACTTTTTTAAAAGTTTCTGTACAATTTCCAAAAATAATAATATTTATATTTTATGAACAAAAACGGAAATATAGAAACCAGAGCGAAAACTGTGCATAAAAACAAAGAGTGCAGGTGCGTTATTTACCACGCATAAGAAGAGGAAAACAAGGTAAATAGACGCACGAGATTACCTATTCCAGATGGTTGTGCTCTTACTCATAGTGCATGTGGACTGTAGTTCGAATCCCAGGTCAGCCATCTATTTTTTGAAGTTTAAAACTTAAAAAAGAAACTAAACGGGCTGAGCCCATGAGGGAGTGTGATGTGCGCCCGAATTGTACGAACCTACGGCGTACACGTTTTAGTGGATACAATTTGTGAAATGTCCATACTACCCTTTGTACGTTTTGTGTGTGTGTGTGGGGGGGGGGGGGGGGGGGGGGGGGGGGGGTGGTGGTGTACCGAAGATGTTTTAATTATATTTAGGAACGAAGGTATTTGTGCTGTCATTATTATTTGCATGTATGTTGGAGTGCGCTCTAGTTATTAAAATCGGACCCGTGCTATCTTGTACTCCGGTTTTAATAAAACTAGGTTCGCCGGAAAAAATAAAGGAGAAAACTGTAACAATTTAATTGGCAAAATACAGGCGTACACGATTTTCATCCTTTTATATGGTCGGGACCATCAGTGGCAACCGGCCACGATGCCGGCCGGCGAGCCTGCACCCTATTAGGGCTAATAATCGACCTAACAGTAAAGCGTGCGTGCTGCGATCAGGAATGTGAATCATCTCGACGGAGGCCACCTTGAGTTTTAAGGCAGCAGGCGTGCATTCCTGTTTTAGACAAATCCGCGGGAGACTGTTTCTTCCTCTATTTACAACTGAACTAAGTACCCTTCTTGTTGACCCTTCCTCTATTCACGTTTTAGTA
This sequence comes from Triticum timopheevii, assembly GCA_963921465.1. Taxonomy (NCBI): domain Eukaryota; kingdom Viridiplantae; phylum Streptophyta; class Magnoliopsida; order Poales; family Poaceae; genus Triticum; species Triticum timopheevii. The sequence goes on along the minus strand of OY997264.1, from coordinate 42,717,460 downwards.
TTAGATACTCCCTCCGTCCAAAAATACTTGTCGAAGGAACGAATGTATCTAGACACAATTTAGTTCTAGATACACCCATTTTCATCTATTTCTCCGACAAGTATTTCCGGACGGAGGGAGTACATCAGTATTTAGACAAATCTAAAACAAGAATTTTGGGAGGGAGGGAATAGTACAGTACAATCCATCATTATAAACTGATGAACCTTGTGCCTTCAATTATCCACTGTTTGTTGACGAGTCGTTGTAATTAAGGAGGCGAGAATATTGCCGCCGGAGACACGGACAAGAAGAAAACGATTTGTCAATCGGTAAGCAGAGCCATCACATGATCTCTACACGCTACCGTCGGACTGGCACGCGCGCCAAACACTAGTGATTTGGACCAGCTGCTGGTTCATCCATCACCATCGCCGGCCGGCCACCAGCTGCCACGTTAGCAGAGCATATTCCATTTAAGATGAACGAATGCTGCACCAATAGCGTCTCATACTCCCATCTCACCTGCGCCCGCCGTCAGAATCATGCCCATCGTCACGGAAGCAGTCCTCGCCGTGGCCTCATCAGACGGTTACGACCGCCGGCGAGAGCTGCAGGAGTTCGACGGCACCAAGGCCGGCGTCAAGGGCCTGGTCGACTCCGGCACCAAGTCCATCCCGGCCATCTTCCACCACCCCCCGTGCTCCCTGCCCCAGGGCCAGGACGCAGTCACTGGCACTGATGCTGCGGTCCCGGTCATCGACCTCCTGGCTGCCCCGCGGGAGGAGGTGGTCGGCCTGGTGAGGGCCGCAGCCGAGACGGCCGGCTTCTTCCAGGTGGTCAACCACGGCGTGCCAGGCCAGGCCATGGCCGCCGTGCTCGCGGCGGTGAGGCGGTTCAACGAGGCGCCCGCGGAGGCGAAGAGGCCATATTACACCAGGGACACCACCACCGGCAAGGTGCGTTTCTACTCCAACCTGGACCTCTTCCAGTCGCCGGCGGCCTGCTGGCGTGACACCATCTTCTGCGACATGGCGCCGGAGCCGCCGCAGCCGGAGGAGCTGCCGGAGGCCCTCAGGGGCGTGCTCATCGAGTACGCTGATGCTGTGCGGAAGCATGCGGTGTGGATGTTCGAGCTGCTCTCGGAGTCCCTCGGGCTGGCCGGCGACTACCTGGTCCGCGAGATGGGCTGCGGGGAGAGCCTCAAGGTGGCCGGCAACTACTACCCGCCGTGCCCGGAGCCGCACCTCACCCTCGGCAACAGCAGGCACACCGACCCAACTTTCCTCACCGTCCTCCTGCAGGACGCCGTGGGCGGCCTGCAGGTGCTTCTCGACCACGGAGGCGGCCGCAGGGGCTGGGTGGACGTCCCTCCCGTGCCCGGCGCACTCATCATCAACGTCGGCGACCTTCTCCAGGTATTCATCGATCGCTGTACCTGTATCTCGATCAAAATCCACGTGCATTCCTCCAGGGCTGATTCCGGCCTGCCACTCGATCCTATGTGCAGCTTGTCAGCAATGGGCGGTTCAGGAGCGTGGAGCACCGAGTTCTGGCCAACAAAAGCACCGACACGGCGAGGGTCTCCGTGGCGGCGTTCGTCGACGTGGGAAGATCAATGAGGTTGTATGGCCCCATCCAAGAACTCACGTCGCCCCGCGGTGCCAATCCCCCAATCTACAAGAGCGTCACCATCGAAGACTTCATCGCGCACTTTTACAGGAAAGGCAGCGAGAATCGTCCCAGGCTCGACTACTTCAAGCTGGAGTAGCAACATATATATATCCTGCTTTTATCGTACTCCCCTCACTATATAAGTATATGTAGGGATAATATTAATGTGCACGGTCACCCGTGCCGTATGGGGGGTACCAATTTGCAAAAGATAAAATGGTCGCCATGCTCATCCCTACTCATCATTTATAGTGCAACTGCCGTTGTACTTGCATCCTTTTCTTTTTTGAAAAACCTTTCGATCTGTTTATCAAATATCATAGCAGTACAAAGGATACCAGAAGTAAATATATAATTACATCAATGTCCGTAGACCATCTAGCTCCGATGCTTGTAGTTGTCGCTAGTCAATGACGCTCCGTCATCATCGCCCCTCCCTCACATGAGCCGGTCGAATCTTGTTGTAGTGGACAACCGGAAAATCGGCATGCTAAGACCCCAAAGGACTAGCGCACCAGAACCTTAGTTTAGAAGGATCCAATCCATAACACACAAAAGCATATGAATGAAGACTGGAACAACGCAGATCCACCGAAAACAAACGCCGACCGAATCATGCGAGATCCACTGGATACACGCCTCCACACACCCTCCGACAATGCGACGTACCGTTGAGACAGGGGCTAGGCGTGGAGAACTTTATTCCGTCTTGAGAGAACCGTGGCGCCACCTCATTTTTCTAAGCAGGGAACAAACCCTAAAATAACTAAAAAAACACATCTCAAAATGAAGCAGGAGCCCTTCCATCGGCAAGGGACGGGATCCACCAGGCCTCCATGGCCCCATAAGGCCACAGAAGACGAGGTAAATCGGTGACGATACCCACGGGAGGTGGAGAAACTCTAGAAGTGTGGGACGGGGAACGTTTTGTGGGGTAGTCGTTAATTAGAACGGCTTACAACGGTTGGTATTAATTGGAGGTTGTATGTTTGTTAGCAGCTATTGTCTACACATGAAAAGGAAAACTGCCGCTGCAGGGTTGTGCACAAGAACCGGTTCCAATGCACTACTCTATATTAGCCATTTCTAACCGGTCCCTTAAAAAGTAAGGAAGTATCCGGCGGAGTAAAGTTAGTGGAGTAAATTTTTACTCCATTAACAGTGACCACACCTAACCTACCCTCTATAATTGGTGGAACTAAAACCAAAATTGTGTAGATTTTGTGTCCTAGCCGCATTAATCAAACACTGCACAATATATATCAAGAGGATATTAAAACTAAAACATGCATAACATAACCGTCACAACATATAGTTTCATCATCATGAATTTCAAATAAAAACAAGCAAAGTTCACCCAAAAGTCATCATTTCAAACACAATATTTGATCCAAAATCACCACAAACATAGCATGTATATGTTGTGGATCGAGCCAACCAATGGCATGCACCCCCACCCCCTCGTCCACCACTCTCAAACAAGGTTGTCAACGAAGAAATCAACTCCACCATCCTCTCGGCCACCATCACCACCTCGTCCTCTCGGCCACCATCAACATTGTGACCGAAGGAAATATGCCCTAGAGTCAATAATAAAATTGTTATTTTATATTTTCTTATTCATGATAAAGGTTTATTATTCATACTAGAATTGTATTGATCGGAAACCTAAATACATGTGTGAATACATAAACAAACACTGTGTCCCTAGTGAGGCTCTACTTGACTAGCTCGTTGATCAAAGATGGTTAAGATTTCCTAACCATGGACATGAGTTGTCATTTGATAACGGGATCACATCATTAAGAGATTGATGTGATGGACAAGACCCATCCGTTAGCTTAGCATAATGATTGTTCAGTTTTATTGCTATTGCTTTCTTCATGTCAAATACATATGCCTTTAGATTTATGGGAAGCATTACGCGGGCCACTCAATGACATTGACCTGTCACATCCGTTAAATATGTAAGAATCATTAGGTGGGACGTCCACTGACATTGACACATATCACATCCATTAAATTTATGAGAAGCATTATGTGGGACATCCAGTGACATTAACTCGTCACTTCCATTAAATTCCACTAGATCCATCTCTTGTATGAACATGACTTGCATAGGGTATCAACTATGTAATATATCCCTTTGTCATTTACTTGAAATACTCCATCAACATAACAAATGATTCCATACCCACTGATCTTTTGAACCTTTTTCCTCATGTTGGGGCAAATGTCACCTTGCATGTTCTCAGCTTCTTTTTGTTTGGTAGCTCATAACATGTGCCTTGAACCTTTCCAATATATATAGTATTGGAAACTCCTTGGCATCTATGATATACCTGAAAAAGCAAAAGTATTTCACATGTTAGAAAACTTGCAATTTCCCCAACCGAACACCTTCTTCATCTAAACTAGTTTTCGATCAACAATGCTCCCTTAAATACGACTAAATCATCATCAAATAATTAAAGAACGACAAGAATCTGCGAATTTGCGCAAGGGACCACCAGGGGAGGGAGGAGGGCACATGGCTTACCGTAAACGGGTGGTGGAGTGCCCTTGAGCCGACGAACGACAACCATTGCGACTTCGTCCAGGCAGTGGAGAAGGGCCGCTACACCGCCTCTCCACCTCCACCACGGGTGACCGACGTCGGGCACCCCAAATCGTTTCCCTTCCTCTACTCTCAAATTGATAGGTGGTCACAAATCTAAAATACCAGATATGCCCGGGGAGAGGGGGGGGGGGTGTGTGCTTGTAAAGGAGACCACGGTTAGATGAACTTCCTGCCACCTAGTCGTGTGGACCGTTGAAAACATGCCAAACCAGCAAAACACGTACACGAAACATAAACAGTGACCATATATGCCCCCCCACAGCATGTACATTGACTGCAAGTCATCTTCTCCCAAGTACAGTGACCAAAGTAAGAAAAAGCTTTTATCAACAAGTTTTGGTACTCACAGTGCATTTTGCTCTTCTAAATTTTTGAGAAATATTAAATAGAACATCTAATGACATTTTTTTGGGGGGAAACATTGAATGACATTGACATGTCACATCCATTAAATTTATTGGCATCATTAGGTGGGGCACCCTTTGACGCAGACTTGTCACATCCATTAAATTCAGTGAAATATTTATGACAGTGGCACATATCAAAGTCGTGATAAGCATTAGATAAGACCCTACCGTAAATGACATTCACATCTGTAGAGAAGCATTGGACCACGTCGAAAATGATATTTCACGCTTATCAAGAAGCATTGGACCCCATTAAAAATGATATTCCACGCCTATAAAGAAGCATTGGACCCCCACCGAAGATGACATTTCATACCTATCAAGAAGCATTGGACCCTCACTAAAAATGACATTCCACACCTATAGAGAAGCATTGGACCCCACCAAAAATAATATTTCACACCTATCAAGAAATATTGGACCCCACTGAAAATGACATTCCACACCTATGAAGCATGGGTCAAGGCATCCCATGTGGAGCACTCCACTTTTCAGTCGCTGAAAGCAACACAGTTGCAATTATTTTCAAGTCGATGGGAGACTCCGGACTCGTGACCCTCAGCCTCCTCTCTATGCTCAGCTCCAGGTTGAACTGGACGAACTCATCAGCAGCGGCCGGTGGACTCCTCAGCGCAAATCAGCGGTCGGTGGGTGTTTCTTTCATGATTCTTTTCCTCATTTTTGCTGTTCATCTTGGTTCCTTCTCTGCTGCACGCGCACGCCGGGCTATATTTTCTGGGGGGTTGTAGTGTGGTGGGGTGCAGCCACTACTTTCCCTTATATAACATTCTCTTCATAAAAATATATCATGAAAGGCTATGTATCATGCTAAATTTGAAAGAACATTGCCAGTTCCATATGAAGCTTCAACACTTAATTGCATGGTTTTCAGAAGAACAATCTACTACAGAACATATCGCACAATACGCCTTTCTCCTCGTTCGGCATGGTTGTTTATGAATGAGCCCAATTAAATGGCATGGTTGTTTATGTCAACCTTTCTTTAGAAGTGAGAATGATCCGGTCTGCATGGGCCAAGCGTCTCTGTTCCTTTTATTTTGGGTCTTATTTACTATGAATGTATCTAACGATACAAAGAGCACATGAGTTTGTTCCTACAATATTTTTGTTGTTCGGATAGAGTGAAAATAATGATGTTACCAAATCTATTTAGTTCATTAATTTTGATAATTAATATTACAGGCTAGCGCACATTAATTGCATAAGACTAGCCTGGCGATGGATTAGGTTGATGGGTCAACACCTTCAGTCATGGTATCAACAGTATTCTTGACCATTCTTCAGTTTGCAAGTTGAACTATTAATGCTTAGTCTTCGTGTAGACCGACTTACTTCAGTTGGCAGAACTATCATGATAGACAAACAAACTATTTATCGACAGTGGGGATTTGTTTTTGTGCATTCATAGTTATTCATGTTACAGTCTGGTCCTCTTTTGAGGCTACTGATTGCATTACGTAGAGGATGTTTTTTTTTCTAAAATGTTAGAAAGAGGATGTTGAACTAAACTCCCCTTAGTTCATTCCTTATATTTTTCTCATGTTTCTTCTCAATGGAAGAAGCATGATGGCTTGTGGATGGTGCTATGGTGCAAGCATGTAGTGGACTTGGAGGCCAGGATTTTGGCGAGAGGAAGAGAATGAGGCTACAGCCGGTGGACAAGTGACACGACCACGATAAGGTTAGTTTTCATGTTGAGATATTATTTTTATTGTATCATGGTAGAATATGTCATTATCATGTGCATCAAATTATGATCATCTCTCTCATTATGCGTTGATCACAAGAACTATGGAAAGTGGAAAGAATTGAGGCTTTTGGAGTAATGATGGTGAAAAATAGTTAATTGGCTTAGTCTTGGTACAGTTTGTTTGTCCTATGCTTTTATGGGTTTCAATATTTTTCTTTTCACATGAATATTTGCAATTTTTTATTTTTTGAGCAGGATTACATTGACAAAGAGTATTGTGTCTTCATAAATTATATCGCAAGATTTTACAACAAAGCTCTCCAAATCTATCTAATCCCTTATTTTCGCGATATTTTCTTTTTAGTTTCCTCCGTACAGGGTTTGAGTTGCTTTTAATCATTTTAATTTATTTCTTAATATGTACTTCATGGGATAATAAATTTGTGCCAAAGTGCAAGAAAACTTGCTCTCTTCCCTAAACATAGGCAAATTAATATAAATCGGATCAAGTGTCTTTAGTGTACCATGATCTTGCATGGTTCACCTGCCTATAATTCACATTCGTGTTCTCATTTGAGAATTCATGCCGAATCTTTACGCATGAGTTGGATCTTGACTAGGCATAATTAGATGTTTTCTGGTTATTTTCCTAGACATAGTACAAGTCACGCCATTGATATTAGCTGCAAAAATCCATCAAGCTATATTAGCTGCAAACTCACTGTGTTTCCGAGTAAATTGGTTGAAATGCCTAATCTCATGGTCTTCTAAAACTTTTTGTTATATAGAAAAATGTTGCTGGTGCACATGATAAGCAGTCTTGGTGAGATTAGTAGCTGAAGCTGGCTAGCAAATATCTGAATGGATGTGCTCCTTTTGCCTGATTTTACACATTGTGTAATTCATCAGAGTTAGATTGAACTGGTAGCGCCCCCTGCAAAAAAAAAAAAAAACTGGTAGCGTAGCTGCATCAGAGATACTCCCTTACTCCCTTTGTCTCGAAATGTAAGACATTTTTATAGTGTTTAAAAATGTCTTACAGTTTGAGACGGATGGAGTATAAAAGAAAAGATGACAGTGTACAAGTTGTATTATTGGAGGACCCAGCGGCCATGTGAAGATGAAGTAATTGTTGTGTTTGCTCCCCAAGAATTCAACAGACTTCCAGACCTGTGTAGTGAAAATGACCAATATGGGCATGAAAAAAAGATGGATCACCCTGAGGCCAGCTTGCCAATGTTGTCATGTTATTTGTGCCTAACCATCTGACATTGCAAACTCTTTGGATGATGACAAATAGGTTGCTCTTTTTCTGTGAGAAAAAATGATACTATTGTTGCATTGTCTGTAATTTTCCGCTTCACTACAGTGGCCCATAGAGCCAAACAAGACTTAAGTGTTTTTCTTTTACGATGAAGATTTAAGTGTTTCTGAAGATTGGTCCCTTGTGATATTGATTTATTTTATTTTTCTACCAGGTTTGCAATGTAAATATTATGGAAGGTGACACTATCTTTGATCAAGAGATGGACACCATTCAACTGGAAAGTCTGGATTGTTCCGACTATTGGATTTTGGAGTTTGAAATTAGTTTTTTTTTTTTGCATTTTGACACGGAGCTATGTTGTTTCACAAAATGCAACAATTTAAATTTTGGCGTTCAAAATATGTCTGACTAAATATATATGGAGTATTAGTCAGTACGTGAATCGCACGTACACATTTACTAGTATAATTAAGTATATGAGCGACCAACCCATCGAGGTTTAATTTCATGCACTGGTTGAACATCACAAGCAAGTGACTTGTCGTGCCATGCTCAACAGTAACTCAATTTTGTTGATTTTTCTAAGACTGCCCATCTTGCGGTTTGAATTATTGTTACATGTAATAGTATACAATATATTGACATATATGTGTATTTTTGCATAGTGCTCTAAAGGGAAAATCATACGACTCAAGAGTCAAGTGGACTTTAAATGTAATATGTCGTATAGATTCGTGGGTTTGAACCTAAATTAGCCTAAACCGTAGCACAACATCGAACAAATCCTTGCCAGAACCCTAACAAACCCCTAACCGAACACCTTCTTCATCTAAACTAGTTTTCGATCAACAATGCTCCCTTAAAGACGACTAAATCATCAATAAAATAATTAAAGAATGACAAAAATCTGCGAATTTGCGCAAGGGACCACCGGGGGAGGGAGGAGGGCACAGGGCTTACCGTAAACGGGTGGTGAAGTGCCCTTGAGCCGACGAACAACCATTACTCGGGAAAACCTTATACACAACATCTTAGCAATAACGCTGGACAAAACAGGGCGCTACTGCTACTTAGGAGTAGCGTGTTTAAATGAACCACGCTATTGCTACTACTTTACCAGTAGCGCGTGCTGGAAAAACGCGCTGCTGCTATGTTTGTACTGGGCACAGATGGCTAGCCCCATTTAGTAGTAGCGCGTATCCGTAACCAGCGCTACTGCTACGTCCCATAGCAGAAGCGCGTATCTCGGAAACGCACTACTACTTACTTACCTTATCCTGGAGCGGTTGACCCTCTCACTCACTCTCCCTCTCACTCGCTCTCACCCGCGCCGAACCCATCGTCCGCCGCCGCGCTGCTCCTCCACCGAGGTACTCCCTCCTCCCTCCTCCCCCTCCTCCTCCGGCCGCCCTCCTCCCACCACCCCTCCCTCCTCCTCCTCCGGCCGCCCCCTTCCTCCTCCTCCTTCGGCCGCCCCCTCCACCTCCACCCCCGCCCCCTCCCTCCTCCTCCTCCGGCCGCCCCTCCCCCTCCTCCGCCTGCCCCCTCCCTCCTTCGATCCCACCGGCCTCCTCCCCCTCCCCCCCTCTCCTTCCTCCTCCCTTCCCCTCCTCCCTCCATCTCTCTTTTTCTATTTTTTACTGCTGTTTTTTACTATTGTATAATGTAGTTTTTTTTACTGTTTTTAGTAAGTGTTTAAAATAATTAGTAAGTAAATTAATAAACCTAGTTGAACTAGTTTATTTTTAGTAAGAACTAGTTGAATTAATAGAACTAATGTATTTTAGTAAGAAAATTAATATAACTAGTTGAACTAGTTTATTTTTAGAAAGAACTAGTTTATTTTTATTTATAGTAAGTTTATTTTTAGTAAGAACTAGTTGAATTAATAGAACTAGTAGAACATGTCACATTTGTTGTTATTTTTTTTAGTTTAAGCAATTATTCCTGCATCACCGTCGACGATGCCTATCCCGCATCCTCATCGTCGATACCCGTCGTTCGCTAGGGTTTTAGTTGTATTAGTGGTGTTATATGTATGATACTATTCGGGATGTATTAGTGATAACTTATAGGGTTTTTGTTTTTGCAGAAATCAAGGAGCCCCTCCATCATCCCCGCCGTCGTCCCCGTCACCGACCCCTCCAACCTCGAGGTGAGACCAGCCAAATCTCCATGTCAATATGAGTCCTATAAGATATGATGTAGATAAAAACATGTATATCTTGTGTTGCTCAAATAGGATATGTGATTGCCCAAGTGGCCGGTCATGTTCGCAGATTACACCTCCGAGTGGCCTATGTTTTGCCGTAGTATCGATTAATTTCCGTTCCGGCAAATTTCAGCTGCTCGATATGTCCTATTTTAGAAAAGGTCATGCGGAATTTTCCGTGAATTTTGGCATGACTTGTGCTAGAATATGTAGGAAATATCGAGTGGCCTGGATTTTCTAGAAAGTTAATTAAACGATATTTCGGTTGACTTTAAGTCTATCCCGACTGTTGTCGTGGGGGTCGTTTCTCCTTCTTCTCCGGATGCTAGACCTTTGTTATGCACTAGGGGAAGGAGTAACGACCATCACCGACGGTCGCAAATGTCAGCGAGGAATCAGTGAGGGAGAGTCTCCACCATATATGAGGGGACGAAAAATCCCGATTGTTGTCGTGGGGGTAGCTTCTCCTTCGTTCCCGTGTAATAGACAATTTGGTGTAATTCACTCGGGAACGAAAGGAGGAGCTACCATCACCGACGGTCAAATATATACACCACGTGAGCTGTTTCAAGAAAAGACTCGACAGATCGATAGTCAACCTGTGATGAGTAATAATGATCTAATTTAGTTTTGTAGTACATATATTTAATTGTACAAGTTTAATCATTGAATTATGAACATAGGAAATGTCGTTGGACGAAGAAGGTCCTGGGGAGTGCTCCTGGTGCGGCGACAACCGGGGTTTCTGCGACAGGCCTCACCTAGACGAAGGTCGGCGCTTCAGCATTAAACTCGAGGAGGCCTTCGATTGTGATACGATAAGCTATGACGCAAAGTTTTTTTTTTCATAATTAAGCTCGACTTCTACTACTTCAACGTGTAATTTTCGTCTTTTACAATTCGACTAGCTTATCCCATGCCATGCAAGACGCTATGTCTTGAAGAGGATGGGTTTTGAAGATCATGAGAGGAATGAAACAAAGAAAATTAACATAAGGACCCACCATGGTATGGATTTTGAGGTAAATCTATACAATTCTGAGAGCGTATCCCATTTTGGTTGCCCGGGTTGGGAAGCACTTTGCAAGATGTATAATTGTCAAAAGGGTATATTTATCATCATGGATCTTGGTGATCCTGACATCAACCAAGACAATTTGGACATTTGGGTCCTTGTTGATACGCTTCCAATTCTACCGCTATGTGAGTTTCTCAAACATAGTTATTAAGTAATTTATATTGTTTATTTCAAAATAGTTGACAGCTTATTTCCATTGATATCTTATTTTCATTCTTCAAAGAATATGCAGAAGATGGTAGACAGAACCTACTACACCGATGACTCTGAGTTAACTTATCAGGAGAAAAATCATCTGGTCGCATATTGTACTGAAATTGAGAATTACAATGCCTTTTATCGAACTCCTCCACATTATGGTCAATACGTGCCACTAGTGCCCGTGTTGAACCACAATAACTTCCATGGAGATGCCCTGGTAAGATTTTTTATTATTACGACAGCCGCGCATCTTTGCATACTTCTAAAACTAAACTACATTGCTAACAACAAAGTTATTACTATGTTTTTCAACAGAAAATCCCGATGGATTGTGTACCTCATTTGATGTATTAGAATGGTCGCCTTGATGTTTTGAACATACAGCCAGGTCGTCCTACGAATCTCACCTGTCCATACCGGATTTCTAAAATCGATGAACACATGATAATCAAAGAATGGAAAAAAAATGTTTGGACAGTCGTAAGGAGATTCTTGGAAGCAATATTGTGCGAAAGGCAAGAATTGGAGACATGATAATCTCCATTCTCCATAATGAAGAGTCAGGGGCTATCTTGTTTTATGCTATTTTTACCTAAGATGATATAGTAGGTCCTAAGAGAATGTAGTAGGTCCTATGAGGTACAATATGTTTATGAGAGTTGATGATGAGGAGTAGTTGTGATTATAACTAGTGACCAAATTGTATGTGATGTCTCATTGATGAAAACGATGATCATGAGGAGGTGTTATATGACAATGATGTATTATGATAATAAGTTGTTAATGATATGATGATGATGATGATGATATTTATTATATCATTGGGTGAAAGAACCGCGGATTAGTTTCAAGTGGATGTCCATCCACTTAAAACTAGTCCACGGTTCTTTCTCCCAGTGATGTAATAACTCATTATGATGTAAAAACAATCTCTAAATTACTGCGGTATGAAAACTTGTATAAAGGTGTATGAATACAACATGAAATAAAAAAGAAATACGGAATAACAGTAGTAGCACGTGCTTGGAGAAGTGCTACTACTAATTACCAGTAGCGCTCGTTGTAGAAAGCACTACTACTAAGTTGATATAGCAGTAGCGTGGTCCAACCCACGCTACTTCTAACCTTTAGCGCGGTTCCCCGCGCTACTGATAGGCATTAAACACGCGCTACTGTTAAGGTTTTCCCTAGTAGTGAACGACCATCGCGACTTCTTCTAGGCAGTGCAGAAGGGCCGCTACACTGCCTCTCCACCTCCTCCACGGGTGACCGACGTCAGGCACCCCAAATCACTTCCCTTCCTCTCTCCCAAATTGATAGGTGGTCACAAATCTAAAATACCAGATATTGGGGGGGGGGGGGGGGTGTGTGTGTGTAAAGGAGACCACGATTAGATGAGCTTCCTGCCACCTAGACGTGTGGACCGTTGAAAACATGCCAAACCAGCAAAACACGTAAACGAAACGTAAACAATGACCATATATGCCCCCCACAGCGTGTACATTGACTGCAAGTCATCTTCTCCCAAATACAGTGACCAAAAACTTTTATCAACAAGTTTAGGTACTCAATAGTGCATTTTGTTCTTCTAATTTTTTGAGAAATATTAAATAGAACATCTAATGACATTTTTTGCGGAGAAACATCTAATGACATTGACATATCACATCCATTAAATTTATTGGAATCATTAGGTGGGGCACCCTTTGACGCGGACTTGTCACATCCATTAAATTCAGTGAAATATTTATGACAGTGACACATATCAAAGTCGTGATAAGCATTAGATAAGACCCTACTACCTCTCTCTCAGTTTACAGGGCGTGCGCGTACCCCTAGGTCGTTGATTTGACCAACCTAATACGAGTCATATATTACAAAAAATATACCAACATAAACTACGGAGTTTCTACTTTCAAAAGGTATAATTTTTTTGTTATATAGTTTATTTTAGGGTGAGAAAATTGGCAACCTAGGTATACGCGTAGGACTTGTAAACTGAGACGAAGGTACTACCAAAAATGACATTTCACGTCTATAGAGAAGCATTGGACCACGTCGAAAATGATTCACGCTTATCAAGAAGCATTGGACCCCACTGAAAATGACATTCCACACCTATAGAGAAGCATTGGACCCCACCGAAAATGACATTTCATACCTATCAAGAAGCATTGGTCCCCGCTAAAAATAACACTCCACACCTATAAAGAAGCATTGGACCCCACAGAAAATAATATTTCACACCTATCAAGAAACATTGGACCCCACTGAAAATGACATTCCACACCTACGAAGCATGGGTCAAAGGCATCCCATGTGGAGCACCCCACTTTTCAGTCGGTGAAAGCAACACGGTTGCAATTATTTTCAGTCGCTGGGAAGACTCCCGGCTCGTGACCCTCAGCCTCCTCTCCTCACTCAGCTCCGTCGAACTGGGCGAACTCATCAGCAGCGGCCGGTGGATTCCTCAGCGCGGGCCGGTGGGTGTCTCTTCCATGGTTCTTTTCCTCATTTTTGCTGTTCATCCTGGTTCCTTCTCTGCTGCACACGCGCGCGCCGGGCATTCTCTAGTTCATAGTTCATCCGCCACCCCCTTCCTCTAGATGCCGCTGCCATTTGAGCTCGGGTGTGCTCAGGTCAGTGCGCGCCCGCCGGAGCGCAGATCACCTCCGGGACCGTGGTCCGTGAGGAACAGAGGAAGCACGCGCAGCGTAGCGTCCGTGGTCGAGCTGCGCGTACAGGATGGGCACGGACCCGGTGGTCGAGGGAGGAGACAACGCGAGGCAGGCCCGGGTCGTCGTGGCGGAGGTTGACAACCTTGAGCGGACAGAGCGGGGAGGCAGGCGGCGGAGGAAGATCCGCGCGCGCGAGATGACCGTGGCCGAGCTCGCCGACGAGGTGGAGGTGGGCGAGGCGGGCGGAGGCGGCCGTCGGGGGCCGGCGGCCAGGTGCGTTCAGTGCGGCCGCGATGAACGGCGCGCGGACGGCCGGTACGGCGGTGTGTGGAAATTTCAGAGAAGAAGGGGGCGGAAGGCTGGGCTCAAGGATGTCCGTTGGCGGATGATCGAGGAGGGTGTGGTCTTGGTGCGTGGTGCTTCCATGGCGGCGAGGTGCGTTCAGTGCGGCCAGTGTCCGACTGAAGCCGGAAGGGCGGGGAAATGTCAGAGAAGGGGGGTTGGCAGGGTGGGGAAATCGCCGCCTGCACTCTATATGCAGAGCACGGGACAAATTCTGTATACAAAATTCGCCAAATCTGTATACAAAAAACACCGATTAATATAGTTAAAATGTGATCCAAGCTCACTCGATTTCAGCAAGTCAGAATCATTATATTGAAACCATACGCCGAAACCCCGATGTTAATTTAACATACATTTCGTTGTTCTTGCTGTCAGATGGGCACAGAATTTTATGAGACCATGCTCATCATCAAAGGAGCCCGAGCTGAGACCGAGGATGATCTGAACAAATTGTTTGAAGGTATGATGCTAGTTTACTACTGTCTGAACTTTGCTACACAAGGAAACAACTGTATGTTTTATTTTATTTTTTGCTATACACAAGGAAACAACTGTAACTAACTATCTATATCTATGGTTTCAGACTTTGGAATCAATGGAGGCCAACTTGCAGCTTCATTCGGTCCTCCTACTTTTGTGATAGACGCCAACTTGACTCATGACGCGGTGCCAGTCACATCACCGGAGACGGTGGGGCCCTCCGCCGCCTCGACGGTAGACCTGATAGGTACTGTATGTGCTATAAAAGATCAGCAGTAATGTTGCATTATAGCACTTAATTGTCATGGATTCTACTAGTTCCGACTTTGGAACCGGTGGATGAAGCTTTTCTTGTAGCTCCACTCAGTCCTGCTGCTTATATGATTGAGAAAAACTTGACTCACGACGAGGATCCAGCTGCTACGCTGCCGGAGAGCGGTCGGAGGTGCAAGAGAGGCCCTCGCAAGCGAAGAATACCATTATGCACAGACCAGGGCTGGTTTTTGGGTGACCACTTTGGGGTAAGAGTCATGTGTATATATCTTCTCATGTAGAAATTCAACAAATTACTTACACATGTGCATGTAGCATTTTTCTGTATATTGTGCACTCTTTTGAGTTCAGAATTTTCATTTATAGTTAATCCATCAATGGACTACATCCAATGAAGTCTATAACATTGGTTGTTTGAACAGGGCACGTCCTGCCTCCGGGATGCACCTTCTGCAAGTGAAGGCCGAAACCGTGGACTCAGAACAAACGGGCCCCATTGGAGAACCAAAGAGGTGACTACACTAGTTGATGGTCTTGAAGAATTTGGGGGTCGAGGATGGTCTGCGATAAAGAAGAAATATTTTCCAACATCAGATCGAACTACGACGAATCTTAAGGTTTATGTTTGGTGCATTTGTCTCATGTTGATTGTCTTGCCCTAGGTCCGCTACTGATACAATCTATCATTTTGTTTAATTTTGTAGGATAAGTGGAGAAATCTGCGGAAATCATACACGGTGAGACTTGCCTCTGAAATAAAGTGTAATTCCATCAGCTTTTGAACTAATTGGGGAGCACCACAAATTTTAATTTCTTGCATTCCTTAAATTGCAGGGAAGTTCAGAAAGAAGTTACTATCTAGTTCTTCCTGATCATTTGATCCAACGAATCAAGAAGCTAGCAGCGACTGGTAACTGAAATGAAGATGCCCTGACGAATGATACATGAGTCACTGTTTAGGAGTTGTGATGTAGAGTGGTCAGTAGCTAGCTTGAATCAGCAGCTTGTATTGTATCTCCTGCCTAACTACCATGCAAATTACCGACTTACAAATGAAGTAGAGCATTGTCTCCTAATCCATTTTAATAGCTCAGTGTTAAGGCACCATTATTTGAAGAAGACATGATGTTTTAGCAGTCCCTGAAAACACTATGCGTAGCTACCTTCCTAGTCTTCTGGATAGTGAGAGTTGTGTCCTGCTTTACTGTATAGGTCGTTTAGCAAGAGTTGGTGATCTTCACAAGGGATCATGTTATTATTGCACAAGCATGGCAAGCAAAAGGATCTTAAGGATGACTCAAATATGTTTCTACATTGTGGTTCCAAAATGGTAGAAGGATATTCTGCACATGACTCAAAATAATCGCTAAGCAGCTTGAGCTCTAGAACCAATTCACAAGAAAACAAAAGATGGTGGACTGTTGTACAACACAATTCATCCAAAGAAACCAGTCGTCACACATCAAGTCCTTCAAAAATGGTATCCAATGCACAACTGAACTCTCAATAGAATTTGGTCCCCAAGATCACAAATTTTCGACTAAAAGATGGCACCGAGTACAAAACATAATCTTGAATAGAAAATAACCTCAAAGTTCATTTTTACTTTTATTTTTGACTAAAAAAGCAAATCAAAGCACTATAATCAGTTCAGCACAACACGGTCCCGCCTATCTTTGTTTTTCATGCAAGCTCCTTTGTTTTTTTTACATTTGCACGCTCCTTCGGCTTTCTTCTGCATAGTCGTGTTGTCCTCTTCCCCACTTCATGCTAACTCTGCTCCCCATCGATTCACTGCACCACCATCTTGGAATGAGCATGAGATCCGATCCCATGCTTCATGCTCACATTTGGAAAATGGATACCGCCATCTTATACCAAACCAAGGGATCCCATCCCATGTTCCACCCTGGCCTTCAAAAGAATGAACCAATGAGTCTGGAAAATTCAGCTACCAACATGTCTCAATGTACGATAATATAAATATTAACAATACTTGTCATGCACATTAAGTAGAATACAAATTTTGATGTAAATCAACTAAGCATTTGTTGATTTGTCTTTTTTTTTAGATTCATCTATGGAATTATGCAAGATGCTCGTGCATCTACACCATTGTTTCATGAATAGAAGTGCATCAAGGCCACATAATAAATACAAATGGAAAGCATAAAAATAACCATGCTAACACAACAAAATAAAAAAATGAAAGTAAAAGTCAAACAATTGTCTTCCTTATGCATTCAAAACGAGCTAGAGCTCGGACGACCAGAGGTAAATTACATGGGTTTGTTGGAAACAAAAGGCTTCCAAATTGTTCTAGTGAACAGAGTTCCATGGAAGAAGAGAAAAAGAGGAGGAGGAGATAATTATACAACCAAAGCAATCAAGCCTGGAATCTTGTGGCCCACATGTCATTAGCTCAGCTTTGTCTAGTGGACTTTGTGCCCTGTGACTCCACAAAATAAGCAAATCCGCCGTGTTGATCAGGAAGAACCTGGGGGTCCATAAGTTGTTATTGAACGTACGGTCATTCCTAGCCTGTGAGGCTGAGACGGTACAAGAAGCCAACAACATACACAACAACTGTCCAAGAGCTAATGTTTGACTTACAACAGTTACAAACTGGGCAATATCAGTGGCGCTTGTTGCCAAGGGTGCAACACCAAGCTTATCCCAAAGATGATGACTATGCCGACAGCGCAGGATGATGTGGGTGATTGTTTCTGTAGCTGTGCAGAAATCACCATCTGAAACTGGAGAGAGAGTGTTCCAGTGTTTACGTACCATGTTATCACTAGTGTTTAGACGTCCTCTGATTGCAAGCCACAAAAGAATCCTATGCTTCAAAGGGATTATATCCTTCCAAACATATGCAACATACTCCTCAGGAAACCCCTCTAAAGGCCAGAAGGGTTTAAAAATGGTGAGTGGTTAAAGTTTGTTGGGTGATGGCAAATACACGTTTATCTTGCAGACCGTTGTTTGGTCGGCAGGCATCTAGGCAGGGCAGCAACTCATCAAGTTCTCCGGTGGCTTGCACAGACAGATTCGGATGTAGCTTGAGTTCCCACTGCCCTTGAACACACTGGGAGGAGATGGTACATCCAATGTCTCCAGCGAAGGAGTAGAGTGTGAGAAAAGCCAGGTATAACCTCCCCAAGGGGGACCATTGTCATGCCAGAAGGAAATTGTTGATCCATTGCCAAGCAAGCAGGAGGAAGATTGTGAAACAAATGGGACGCATGACTTTACAGTTCTCCAAACAATGGTACAGCTACTTGATGTGAGGCTAGTGATCCTTCGCTGGAAATGTCGATGCGCAAACCACTGCTAACATGGTAGGTTAGTCGCTTGTAGAATGCATGCCGCAAATTTGCATATCAAAGCATTGTTGTGGGCTTTGAGATCCCTAATGCCAAGACCTCCCTCCTCTCTGGATGTGATTACTTGCTCCCAAGCAACAAGGCGCAGTGGCTATGTGATGCGTGATATTTTTACACTCATTTCAACCTTGTTTAAACCAAGATATTTCACTAAAAGAGAGATATTCGCTCCGATATTGGTACTAATGACTAATGAATGCAAATGATTTCACAAATCCTCTCTTTGATGTGTTTCCATGGGAAATGGGCTAAAAAGGGAAGAAATCATGTGTGGAAATGGAATGGAAGAAGAATGGAGGAGTAAGGAATTATCTGGAGACGTCTGCGAAGAAACAATACAAAAGACGATGTTCCATACTGGCGCAAGCCTGTATGGCGTGGATTCCGAGGCAGGTCGTCCAGCCCAACAACTTCCGTTGAAGGGACCCCATCGAAATGTGAACAAGGGGAGGAGCACGGAGCACAGAAGCCACAACCCATTCATCATCTTCATCTGCAGACCCTAGCCACTACCATCTCCATAGCCATCTCCACCACCATAGCCCTCTCTCATCTAGTTCATACTTGTAACCGTGCATCGCACAGGGCATCTATTGTAAGACATATTGCAATCAATCAATCTCAAGATGTGTTCTTCAATGATTTCTTCTCGCGTTCTGGTCTCCATGTGTGAGTAGTCCGGTGAGGTATGGGGTGAGGCATGAGCCTTGCATCCCCAGGTATCTGGTGAAGGGATCAATGGAAGCCTTGACACAACGTCTTGTATGTGTAAACTAAAATTGCATCTTGAAGATTCTCTTGTGTTGTCTGCGATCTTCATCCGTGCAGGTACCCAGGATCATGGAGATTGAGGACCAGTGACAGTAAGGTTCGGTAGGGTAACATGGATCATATCCTTGGGGATACATGAGGTGTAGTCATTGAACGCCCAAAACTTTTGTCTAATATTATTATCTTAATTATCGGGGCAACCCCGCGAGACGGATAGGGCCTTCGGTAGGGCAACTAATTCTTGATGCAGGACTCGTGCCAGTCAGGATGCTATTTGGACACATCCCCCATTCCAAACGAAGCAAGCACCTCTTGATGGGTGGTGTCTCGAGCACAAACTAATATCATTTTTTATCCCAACACCAATACATGGTTGTAAGCATTAATACCTCATCCCCGCACCTTCTTTTTATTATAAGTGTATGAATGACTATTTTCTTGTTGATCAGATCAAAAGATGGATTTCACACTTTAGCAAAAGCTTGCTAGAGACCATCCCTTCAAGGGAATCTTCCTCTCTGGGTTTGATAACACATGGTCACCTCTGGGGAAATAGGTGCGGGATACTCTTTTTAGTTCCAATACCGGGTCAACAAAAAGGAGATATCTGAAGGAAATATGCCCTAGAGGCAATAATAAAGTTATTATTTATTTCCTTATTTCATGATAAATGTTTATTATTCATGCTAGAACTGTATTAACCGGAAACTTAGTACATGTGTGAATACATAGACAAAACATAGTGTCCCTAGTATGCCTCTACTTGACTAGCTCGTTAATCAAAGATGGTTATGTTTCCTAACCATAGACATGTGTTGTCATTAGATGAACGAGATCACATCATTAGTAGAATGATGTGATGGACATGACCCATCCGTTAGCTTAGCATTATGATCGTTATAGTTTCATTGCTACTGCTTTCTTAATGACTTATATATGTTCCTCAGACTATGAGATTATGCAACTCCCGAATACCGGAGGAACACCTCGTGTGCTATCAAATGTCACAACGTAAAAGGGTGATTCTAAATATGCTCTACAGGTGTCTCTGAAGGTGTTTGTTGGGTTGGCATAGATCAAGATTATGATTTGTCACTCTATGTTTCGGAGAGGTATCTCTGGGCCCTCTCGGTAATGGTCATCACTATAAGCCTTGCAAGCCATGTGACTAATATGTTAGTTGCGAGATGACGTATTATGGTACGAGTAAAGAGACTTGCCAATAACGAGATTGAACTAGGTATGATGATACCGACGATCGAATCTCGGGCAAGTAACATACCAATGACAAAGGGAACAATGTATGTTGTTATGCGGTTTGACCGATAAAGATCTTCGTAGAATATGTAGGAGCCAATATGAGCATCCAGGTACCGCTATTGGTTATTGATCGGAGATGTGTCTCGATCATGTCTACATAGTTCTCGAACCCGTAGGGTCTGCACGCTTAACGTTTGATGACGATTTGTATTATGAGTTATGTGTTTTGATGACCGAAGTTTGTTCGGAGTTCCGAATGAGATCACGGACGTGACGAGGAGTCTTGAAATGGTCGAGACGTAAAGATCGTATATTGGAAGGCTATATTCGGACATCGGAAAGGTTCCGAGTGATTCGGGTATTTTTCGGAGTACCGGGGAGTTATGGGAATTTATCGGGAGAAGTAATGGGCCTTATTGGGCCATAAGGGAAATAGAGGAGGCAGGCCAAGGGGAGGTGGCGCCCCCCATGGCCCCGAATTGGACTAGGGGAAGGGGGCGGCGCCCCCCTTGCCCTTTCCTACTCCCTCTCTCCTTCCTTCTCTCCTACTCCTAAAAGGGAAAGGATTCCTACCAGGACTTGGAAGTCCTAGTAGGACTCCATACACTTGGCGCGCCCCTAGGGGGCTGGCCTCTCTCCCTCCTTTATATACGGGGGCAGGGGGCACCCCAAAGACACACAAGTTTCTCTTAACCGTGTGTGGTGCCCCCTCCACAGTTACACACCTCAATCATACCATCGTAGCATCATCATCACCGTCGCCACGTCGTCGAGCTGACGGAACTCACCCTCGTCCTCAACTGGATCAAAGAGCACGAGGGACGTGATCGAACTGAACGTGTTCTGAATGCAGAGGTGCCGTACGTTCGATACTTGATCGATTGGATCGCGAAGAAGTTCGATTACATCAACCGCATTATTGAAATGCTTCCGCTTTCGGTCTACGAGGGTACGTGGACACACTCTCCCCTCTCGTTGCTATGCATCACCTAGATAGATCTTGCGTGATCGTAGGATTTTTTTTTGAAATTACTGCGTTCCCCAACAGTGGCATCCGAGCCAGGTCTATGCGTAGATGTTATATGCACGAGTAGAACACAAAGAGTTGTGGGCGATAATAGGCATACTGCTTACCAGCATGTCATACTTTGATTCGGCGGTATTGTTGTATGAAGTGGCTCAGACCGACATTACGCGTACGCTTACGCGAGACTGGTTCTACCGACGTGCTTCGCACACAGGTGGCTAGTGAGTGTCTGTTTCTCCAACTTTAGTTGAATCGAGTGTGGCTATGCCCGGTCCTTGTTGAAGGTTAAAACAACACAGTTGAGGGGAAATCATTGTGGTTTTGATGCGTAGGTAAGAACGGTTCTTGTTAGAAGCGCGTAGCAGCCACGTAAAACTTGCAACAACAAAGTAGAGGACGTCTAACTTGTTTTTGCAGGGCTTGCTGTGATGTGATATGGCCAAGGCATGATGTGATATACATTTTTGTATGAGGTGATCATGTTTTGTAACAAAGTTATCGGCAACTAGAAGGAGCCATATGGTTGTCGCTTTATTGTATGCAATGCAATCGCCATGTAATTGTTTTACTTTATCACTAAGCGGTAGCGATAATCGTAGTAACAATAGTTGGCGAGACGACAACGATTCTACGATGGAGATCAAGATGTCACGCTGGTGACGATGGAGATTCTGACAATGCTTCGGTGATGGAGATCATAAGCATGATACGTCTCCAACGTATCTATAATTTATGAAGTATTCATGCTATTATATTATCCATCTATGATGTTTTATAAGCATTTATATGTCATTTTATATGATTTTTGGGACTAACCTATTAACCTAGAGCCCAGTGCCAGTTTCTGTTTTCTCCCTGTTTTTGTATTTTACAGAAAAGGGATACCAAACGGAGTCCAATTGACGTGCCAATTTTTGAGGATTTTTTCTGGACCAAAAGAAGACCACGAAGCTTCGGAGTTGGGCCAGGGGAGTCCCGGGCTGCCCACGAGACAGGGCGGCGCCCCCCTAGGGCGCGGCCCCCTCTCTCGTGGACAGCCCGGAGGCCCCCTTGACGTGAAACCAACGCCAAAAATTCCTATAAATACTGAAACTTTCGGGAATTAACCTAGATCGGAAGTTCCGCCACCGCAAGCCTTTGTAGCCACGAGAAATCAATCTAGTCCCTCTCCGGCACCCTACCGGAGGGGGCCATCATCACCGGGGGCCATGGAGGAGGATCTCGGAGGGGCCATCATTGCCATGAAGGCCAAGGACCAGAGGGGGAAAGCCATGGAGGAGGAAGCACAAGGGGGAGAACCTCTCCTCCTCTCTCTTGCTGGCACCGGAGTGCCATCGGGAGGGGAATCATCACCGCGGTGATCGTCTTCATCAACATCACCATCATCATCACCATCCTCATCTCTTTTACGCGGTCCACTCTCCCGCACCCCGCTGTAATCCCTACTTGAACATGGTGCTTTATGCTACATATTATGATCCAATGATGTGTTGCCATCTTATGATGTTTTGAGTAGACATCTTTCGTCTTTGAGATGATTGATGATCTAGATTGGTACGAGTTGTATGTTTCACTTTGATGCTGTCCTATGGTGCCCTCTGTGTCACGCAAGCGTGAGGGATTCCCGTTGGAGGGTGTTGCAATATGTTCATGATTCGCTTATAGTGGGTTGCTAGAGTGACAGAAGCTTAAACCCGAGTAAGGGGGTTGTTGCGTATGGGATAAAAGGGGACTTGATGCTTTAATGCTATGGTTGGGTTTTACCTTAATGAATTTCTAGTATTTGCGGATGCTTGCTAGAGTTCCAATCATAAGAGCATATGATCCATGTAGGAAAAGTATGTTAGTTTATGCCTCTCCCTCTTATAAAATTGCAATGACGACTATCGATCTTGTTAACAATTGCTTAGGACAATTCCGCACACCGATCCACCATTATTCCACACTCGCTATTTATATTATTTAGTAATATATTCTAACTTTATGATAACAGCACCTACTTTTATATTTTAGCTCTCCAATGTCAGACAAAGTTATCCTCTTCATACCCACAACACAGTTTTATTTCTTGTCTCTAGTTGGAAGCAAACGTTCGGTGCACGTAGAGTCGTATCAGTGGCAGATAGGGCTTGAGAGAATATTGATCTTACCTTTAGCTCCTTGTGGGTTCGACACTCCATACTTATCACTTCCACCTTTGGGAACTGCTACGATGATTCCCTGCACTTGGGGATTATCAAGCTCTTTTCTGGCGCCGTTGCCGGGGAGCAATAGCGTGGGGTTGATATTCTCGTGTGTGCTTGTTTGCTTTCTTTACTTAGTAGATTTTGTTTTTCCTTTTTGTTTCTGTTTAGTTGTGGGTGAAACATACAATTTTTTTCCAAAAGAATGAAAATACCAAAAAAATATTTACTTGCCTCTCATGCCTAAAAAAAAGGTTTTTCAAAAAGAGAAGTGATTGGAAAGTTATGCATTGAAGAAGTGAGGGTCGACCTTGAGCACTTGTGTTCACGCTCACGGAAACAATGTAGAATTTTTCATGGAAGTTTCTCTGTAAATAATTATCCCCTTGTATATATTCATTGTATTATAAAAATAATGTGCCAAACTTTGGTTGTAGGATGATTAGATTGCTTGTTTACTATGTGCAGAACAAAAACAGAAACTTTGGCTGTAGTGCTTGAATTTACATTTTTTACTGGAAAGTCAAATGGGTCTGAAACTTTTTTCACATTACTTCTGTACAAATTTTTCAAATTTTCAAATTTATTTCATAATTTTTGGAGTTACAGAAGTTTACTAAACTTCCAGATTACTACAGACTGTCCTGTTCTTGACAGATTCTGTTTTTCGTGTGTTGTTTGCTTATTTTGATGCATCTATGGCTAGTATGTGGAGGTATGAACCATAGAGAAGTTGGAATACAGTAGGTTTAACACCAATATAAACAAAGAATGAGTTAATTACAGTACCTTAAAGTGGCAGTTTGCTTTATTACACTAACGGATCTCACAAGTTTTTTGTTTAAGTTTTTGTGAATGAAGTATTTGAAGAACGAGGAGTTACCGATGTGAGAAGAATAAAGAGAGACAAGAGTTCAAGCTTGGGGGTGCCCAAGGCACCCCAAGTAAATATTTTAAAGGATACTCAAGCATCTAAGCTTGGGGATGCCCCAGTTGGCATCCCATCTTTCTTCTTCAACAAATATTGGTACACCTCAGTTTTTGTTTTGTTCACATTGTTTGTGCCCTTTGTGTTTTCCTTTTTCTTTAAGAATCATGCTAGTATGATATAGCTCTTCATTGATTTATAGAATACTTCATGTGCTTCACTTATATCTTTTAAGTGTGGTCTTATAGAATTGCTCTTTGTGCTTCACTTAAATCGTTTGAGTATGGTTTTTTTAGAATGCTTCGTACGCTTCACTTATATATCTTGAGCTTGGATATTGGTTGTAGAATGCCCCATGAACTTCACTTATATCTTTTGGAGTATGAATAATACTATAATTTAAAGTGGGTTTGGAAGAGTGTCAACTTTAGGAATTATTGATCCCACTATCTTGGAGAGTGTTGAATCTTCGTACGATATTTATGAAAGTGAATTTGGAAGAGTGTCAACTTTATTTAGTATTCCACCATTTTAAGAAGAGGTTCCAATTGAGTATGAGAACAAGTTGATATCTATGATGCTACTGAAAATTATTATGAGGGAGGAATATGTGCTTGTAGGAGTTGCAATAATACCAAGTTTCCTCTCTATGTGCTTAAAGTTTTGAAGTTATAATTGTTTTGCCTTCCTATGCTAGTTTACTTTTGTTCCTATAAATTGTGTGCTCACAAGATCCCTAGGCATAGGAAGTGGGTTAGATTTAAATGTGCTAGTCATATTATTCATGATGCTCTCTTTGTGTTTCAAATCTTTTCTTTTATGCGAGCATCATTGAAATCATCATGCCTAGCTAAAAGGAATTAAAGAAAAGCGCTTGTTGGGAGACAACCCAATATTTACCCTTACTGTTTTTGTGTGTCTACATGATTAAGCTACTGTAGTAATCATGTTTTATAGCTTTTGTTTCAATAAAGTGCCAAGTAAGGCCTTTGGGAAGACTTGGGTGAGAGTTAATGTGATCTTGCTGTAAAAAACAGAAACTTTGCGCTCACGAGATTAGCTGTCATTTTTTACAGAAGAGTGCTTTTGAGTTTATTCTTTTTGCAGAATATTAGTAGAAAAATTACACGTACAAAAATTTATTTCATAATTTTTGGAGTAGCAGAAGTATGGTTATTGTTCATATCATTACAGACTGTTCTGTTTCTGACAGATTCTGTTTTCATCGCATAGTTTGCTTGTTTTCTAGTTTCTATGGCTTATATTTCTCAATATAAATGGTAGAAATGATATGGTACAGTAGGAATTATGTGAAAACAATTATGAACCTTGTCTTTTACAGTACCAAAGTGCATGGTTTACTCTTTATCATACTAACCTATCTCACGAAGTTCCATTAAGTTTTGTGTGATTGAAGTTTTCAAGTTTTGGGTGAGATATCGATATGAGGAGAATAAGGAGTGGAAAGACCCTAAGCTTGGGGACGCCCAAGGCACCCCAAGGTAATATTCAAGGAATACTCAAGCGCCTAAGCTTGGGGATGCCCCTGAAGGCATCCTCTCTTTCGTCTTCAAAACTATCGGTACATCTTACTCGGAGCTATATTTTTATTCGTCACATGATATGTGTTTTACTTGGAGCGTCATTTTCTTTTGTTAGTAGTAGCTTGATGTTATTTAGAATAGTGTGTTGCATCTTTAGTTTCAACAAAAATGTCAAGGATAGCCTTTACCATGTTTATTTTGCTAGTATACATGTTGCTGTTTGAAAACAGAAAGTTTACCGCTGTTGCAAAAATTCCCTAGAAAAGTCAGAGCATGATATAATGTTGAAACCTTTTGCATAATTATCTCTCATAAATATAATACAGTGGGAATTTTATCTCATAATTTTTGGAGTTAGGGAAGTATTGATACTCTTGCATTCTTTACAGGCTGTACTGTTTTGACAGATTGCTGTTATTTTTGCATTGTTTGCATATGTTTGCTTGTTTAATGATTCTATTTGAGGATAGGAGTATTAAATATGCAGAGGCATTTAGTATGCAATATTGAATAATAATTCTAGTGATTTGTTACAGTAGAAAATGATAAGGTTTTGCATTGGTTTATACTAACCTATCTCACGAGTTTCTGTTGAGTTTGTTGCGGATGAAGCTTTTGATAAAAAGAGAAACCGTGATATGAGAGGAATTAAGGAGACACAAAAGTTCAAGCTTAGGGATACCCATGGCACCCCAAGATAATATTTCAAGAAGTCTCAAGCATCTAAGCTTGGGGATGCCCCGGTAGGCATCCCACCTTTCTTCTTCAACAACTATCGGTTAGTATCGGTTGAACCTAAGTTTTTGCTTCTTCACATGAGTTGTGCTATCCTTGCAATGTCATTTTATTTTGTTTCACTTTATGTTTGAATAAAATCATTGGATTTAAAATTTTGAATAGAAAAGGAACCCTCCCATGGCTAGTTAATTATTTGCCTACTCAATGTCTTTCACTCATATCTTTTGGAGTAGTTTGTCATTTACTCATGTGCTTCATGTATATCCTATGAGTAAATGGGGGAATGAATTGAATGTAATAAATCTGAATTTTTATATGTTTCATATGCTTATAACATGGTTAGTGATGACTTCACACATAGAAAGTATGAGGCATAAAAGTTGTTTAGAGTTGGCAAACGTAGTTTTGGTCATCGTTGCAATTAATAGGAAGTAATAAGGAAAGAGAGGTTCACATACAAATATATTATCTTGGACATCTTTTATGATTGTGAAGCACTCATTAAGTATGACATGCTAAAAGAGTTGACGTTAGACAAGGAAGACAACGTAATGGTTTATGTTTTCCGACATCTCAGTTAAAGCATATTGTCCTTGACCTTCCAAACATGTTGAGCTTGCCTTTCCCCCTCATGCTAGCCAAATTCCTTGCACCAAGTAGAGATACTACTTGTGCTTCCAATTACCCTTAAACCCAGTTTTGCCATGAGAGTCCACCATACCTGCCTATGGATTGAGTAAGATCCTTCAAGTAAGTTGTCATCGGTGCAAGCAATAAAAATTGCTCTCTAAATATGCATGACTTATTAGTGCAGAGAAAATAAGCTTTTTACGATCTTGTTGTGGAAGTAATAAAAGCGACGGACTGCATAATAAAGGTCCACATAGAAGGGGCAATATAAAGTGACGTTCTTTTGCATTAAGATTTTGTGCATCAACCCTAAATGCGCATGACAACCTCTGCTTCCCTCTGCGAAGGGCCCATCTTCTACTTTATGTTTTTTACTTTATGCTTGAGTCAAGGTGACCCTCACCTTTCCTTTTTTTCATTTTATCCTTTGGCAAGCTCCTCGTGTTTGAAAGATCATGATATATATATCCAATTGGATGTAAGTTAGCATAGGCTATTATTGTTGACATCATCTAAAGGTGAATACATTGGGAGGCAACACAATAAGCCCCTATCTTTCTCAGTGTCCGGCTGAAACTCCATAACCACAAGTATTGCGTGAGTGTTAGCAATTGTAGAAGACTATATGATAGTTGAGTATGTGGACTTGCTGAAAAGCTCTATTCTTGACTCTTTCTGATGTTATGATAAATTGCAATTGCTTCAGTGACTGAGATTATAGTTTGTTAGTTCTCAATGAAGTTTCTAAACCATGCTTGACATTGTGAATAGATTGTTACTTGATCATGAAAAGTTTTATTGGGATAAGCTACTATTATGACACATTTTGATGCTAGAAAAGGTGATTGAAATTATCATTGGTCAAACTTGTGCACCTGCTAGCATTCACACTTCATAAATTATTTTATCATTTACCTACTCGAGGACGAGCAACAATTAAGCTTGGGGATGCTGATATGTCTCCAACGTATCTATAATTTATGAAGTACTCATGCTATTATATTATCCATCTATGATGTTTTATAAGCATTTATATGTCATTTTATATGATTTTTGGGACTAACCTATTAACCTAGAGCCCAGTGCCAGTTTATGTTTTCTCCTTGTTTTTGTATTTTACAGAAAAGGGATACCAAACAGAGTCCAATTGACGTGCCAATTTTTGAGGATTTTTTCTGGACCAAAAGAAGACCACGGAGCATCGGAGTTGGGCCAGGGGAGTCCCTAGGGCGCGGCCCCCTCTCTCGTGGACAACCCGGAGGCCCCCTTGACGTGAAACCAACGCCAAAAATTCCTATAAATACTGAATCTTTTGGGAATTAACCTAGATCGGAAGTTCCGCTGCCGCAAGCCTCTGTAGCCACGAGAAATCAATCTAGGCCCTCTCCGGCACCCTGCTGGAGGGGGCCATCATCACCGGAGGCCATGGAGGAGGATCTCGGAGGGGCCATCATCGCCATGAAGGCCAAGGACCAGAGGGGGAAAGCCATGGAGGAGGAAGCACAAGGGGGAGAACCTCTCCTCCTCTCTCTTGGTGGCACCGGAGTGCCATCGGGAGGGGAATCATCGCTGCGGTGATCGTCTTCATCAACATCACCGTCATCATCACCATCCTCATCTCTTTTACGCGGTCCACTCTCCCGCACCACACTGTAATCCCTACTTGAACATGGTGCTTTATGCTACATATTATGATCCAATGATGTGTTGCCATCTTATGATGTTTTGAGTAGATATCTTTTGTCTTTGAGTTGATTGATGATCTAGATTGGTACGAGTTGTATGTTTCACTTTGAGGCTGTCCTGTGGTGCCCTCCGTGTCGTGCAAGCATGAGGGATTCCCGCTGTAGGGTGTTGCAATACGTTCATGATTTGCTTATAGTGGGTTGCTAGAGTGACAGAAGCTTAAACTCGAGTAAGGGGTTGTTGCGTATGGGATAAAAGGGGACTTGATGCTTTAATGCTATGGTTGGATTTTACCTTAATGAATTTCTAGTATTTGTGGATGCTTGCTAGAGTTCCAATCATAAGAGCATACGATCCATGTAGGAAAAGTATGTTAGTTTATGCCTCTCCCTCTTATGAAATTGCAATGATGACTATCGATCTTGTTAACAATTGCTTAGGACAATTCCGCACACCGATCCACCATTATTCCACACTCGCTATTTATATTATTTAGTAATATATTCTAACTTTATGATAACAGCACCTACTTTTATATTTTAGCTCTCCGATGTCATACAAAGTTATCCTCTTCATACCCACAACACAGTTTTATTTCTTGTCTCTAGTGGGAAGCAAACGTTCGGTGCACGTAGAGTCGTATCGGTGGCAGATAGGGCTTGAGAGAATATTGATGTTACCTTTAGCTGCTTGTGGGTTCGACACTCCATACTTATCACTTCCACCTTTGGGAATTGCTACGATGATTCCCTGGACTTGGGGATTATCAAAGCACAAGATGATGATGGCCATATCATGTCACATATTTTGATCGCATGTGATGTTTATCTTTTATGCATCTTATTTTTCTTAGTACGACAGTAGCATTATAAGATGATCCCTTACTAAATTTCAAGGTATAAGTGTTCTCCCTGAGTATGCACCGTTGCTACAGTTCTTCGTGCTGAGACACCACGTGATGATCGGGTGTGATAGGCTCTACGTTCACATACAACGGGTGCAAGCCAGTTTTGCACACGCAGAATACTCGGGTTAAACTTGACGAGCCTAGCATAAGCAGATATGGCCTCGGAACACTGGAGATGAAAGGTCGAGCATGAATCATATAGTAGATATGATCAACATAGTGGTGTTCAACATTGAAAACTACTCCATCTCAGGTGATGATCGGACATGGTTTAGTTGATTTGGATCACGTGATCATTTAGATGGCTAGAGGGATGTCTATCTAAGTGGGAGTTCTTAAGTAATATGATTAATTGAACTTTAATTTATCATGAATTTAGTCCTGATAGTATTTTGCAAATTATGTTGTAGATCAATAACTCACGTTATAGTTTCCCTATATTTTTTATATGTTCCTAGAGAAAACTAAGTTGAAAGATGATAGTAGCAATGATGCAGACTGGGTCCGTGATCTGAGGTGTATCCTCATTGCTGCATAGAATAATTATGTCCTTGATGCACCGTGTCGTGGAATTAACATGTCAGATGTCCTAGCAGAAGGACTTAGTCGTGGAGCCATCGTAACGAGGTTAGCTTAAAGGGGTTAAACAGGAACAAAGGACACAGGAAGTTTATACTGGTTCGGCCCCTTGCGGTGAAGGTAAAATCCTACGATCCAGTTTTTGTGGGATTGATTGATCTTGATGAGCAGGGAGCGAATCCGCTTTACCTATCTCTCGAGCTGTTGTTTCTTGTCCTTGAAACGCCGCCGGGTCGTCCCTTTATATACACAGGTTGACGCCCGGCCGGTTTACAGAATCCCGAGGCCGGCTCATACAAGTGTCCGGCTCGGTCTCTTCCCTCCCTTAACTTACAACACAAGTTACACAACTATGGTGGTTTACAACTATGGGCCCTAATCCGCCTTTGGGCTCTGGGCCTCTAAGCTTTAACAGTAGAACGCCATATACCTTGTCTTCATGTGCTTCAATATAGATGAGAGTAAACTGGCCCCTCCTGGGTGGTTTACACTCAGTAGTTATATCCCCTACATTAGGCCCCAGATTGATTTGAACCTGTTCATGTCAATCTTCAACTTAGAAAAATTCTGATATGAAACATCTTCATATTAACCTTAAACCGCCATGACATCATCTTTGGAAATAACCATAAACCGCCATGATGTCATCTGCATAAAAACTCATAAAGATTCCCTTTCATTAACTGACTCCAAAGATCAAGGCAACAGCTGTGCCCCATTTTATCGTTTTGGGCTCCTCGATTCTCGCGCTTGCCTACTTTATCCATTCGCCTTATAAATAGGCCCAGGGGTCCTTCCCTTTTCCCCTTCCACACTTCTTCTTCTTCCTCTTGATGCTCAAGCCCGACAGCTCCGCCGCCTCCGTCGACCTTCAAGCTCTGCATCATCCTTGGCCGCTGCATCAACCTGAACGCACCAGAGATCCGCGGTTCTCCTCCGCCACTCCTGTGAATCCGGTAAGCCTTTCTTCCGTCAACCCTATATCTTCCTTAGGGTTTCGGTGCTCGTCTGTGTTCATCCATGCTCATTGCCTTGCCTTTACTGTCACACTGAATCTAGATCAACTTGACCTTTTCCTTCTGCGGCCGAAGCTATAATTTATTTTGCCTCACCATAGTATCTTTAGGACCACGAACAGATCCCATCTGGATCCTTTCTATTCTGCTGTCGCCATTTTAGGGCTTTGATTCTTTTCCTTTTCCTGAACTGTGTTAGATCCAAAATAACAATCCTTATCTTGTGAAACCTATTTATATAGCACTTAGTAATTTCCAGATTTGTTGCCCTTCGTGCCATTGTAGGCGGTTTAACCTGTAGAAAACGACAATCCGGCAGGTCCTATTAGCCTTCTTGTAAACCGCCATCTGTCCTTGAACATCCATCTCCGGTTTAATGTACACACATGCTTTGATTAAATTCTCTGATTTGATACCAGTTTGTGCATATCAATCTTGAACCGTGAACCAACATTTGCACTTCCTTTGCAGTTTGTCATAAAAAATGGCCAAACAATTCTCTTCTTGCAATTGGGTTCCCTACCGGATCACAGAAGAACAACTCACTGGATATGTCCTAACTGGCACTTTGGCAAACAAGGAAGTCATTCATTGGAGAGTCCCTGGTGCCGGAAACCCTCCTGAACCTCAAGATGGAGAAGTGGTTGTGTTTATGCAGCATTTGGACCGAGGGTTTAGCCCTCCCGGATCAAATTTTTTCCGGGATGTACTTGCCAACTTCCAACTCCATCCTCAAGACATTGGACCGAACTCTGTGTCCAACATCTGCAATTTCCAAGTGTCCTGTGAAGTTTACCTTCAAGAAGAACCGACTGTTGAACTCTTCAGGGACTTCTTCCACTTGAACCACCGCACTGAATTTTCTGACGGCCCCAATACTGAACTTGGCGGAGTGTCGATTCAGAAAAGGAAAGAAGTCGATTTTCCTCATGCCAAACATCACAGCCACCCCAAGGATTGGAATCAAACATGGTTCTATTGTCAGAACACCGCTCCTGCTGATGAAAATCATTTTCCGGGTTACCGTTCTTACCGACTCAGCAATGGACATCCACTGCCTCAACGGCTTACTGCCAAAGAACGACAAACGTATGCACCTCAACTTGCTAAGCTCCGGGCTCTTCTAGCAAACGGCTTAACAGGCATTGACCTTGTCCGTTGCTGGGTATCATGGGGTATCCTGCCTTTAAGCCACCGCACCAGGTTGATGCATGAGTATACCGGGTATGTCAAGGACCCTCAACGGCACACTGAAATACAGATGAATGATGATGAAGTCACTGAGTCTGTAAAAAAGATGCTAGATGAACCGATTGCGGAGTGCAACAAGACTGGGTTGCGTCCCTTTTATGCCTCCAACAAACCACCAACTGTAAGAATTTATCTTTCTGTTTTTTAATCCGTCTTCGGTTTAACATTTTACTGATAGCCTTTTGTTTATTCTTACAGGCCAAAGATCCTTTCTGGAAGAGGAAAACTCAAGACAAACCGGCAAAATCTCAAGACAAACCGGCGAGGGCTCCTCATGGCAAGAGCAAGGCCACAAAGAGGCCAGCCAAGAAGAAAACCGCCGAGTCCCCTGATCCGCCCGAAGACGTTGATGATTTGGAACAAGAGGTAGAATTTGACTCCCTTGGTTCATTTTTCATACATCTTATTGACAACGACCATTACCAGGATGATGCGGAAGCTAGCCGTGCTGACCATGTAGAGGTAATCTCCCTTTCCTCCAATTCCGATCTTGTGCCAGTAAGAAAAATCTGTCGCGCAGTCCGGAAAGTGAAGCGTTCACATCCTTTCACTCATTTGGATCTACAACATCCTGAAGCTCGTCGCACAACCTAACATAGTGGCCAGCAAGTCACTTCCTCCGGTTTACCGGACACCCCAATCCGGAAGCGCCGTGCAGAGGTTTCTTGTAATTCTAACAAGTCTTATCCCTTGGCGGGTTACTTCCGATATCCTCTTAACCCGTCTGACTCAAATTATCAGGTAACATCCAATTCATCCTCTGGCGATTCGTCAACTACACAGATGCCTCCCCTCAAGACCGTCCCTGGGTAAGTATAGTAATTTTAGCTTTGCCTTCTTGCGCCGGTTTACCATATTAATCCTCTGTTGCCAATTTGCAGCGCCAAAGCCCGATTCAGCAAGAAAGCGAAAACAAATGCTCCCACTGATGAGATTGAACCAGAGAGAACCTTAGAAGGTGCCGGTGGAGATGCTGATATTGCTATGGATGATCCTGTGCCACAAGGTTAGGACACTGATGCTGATCCGCCAGAAGTTAACCCGGCGAGCCCTCATGTCAATCCACCAAGCCCGCATGCCAATCCTCCAAGTCCGACTGCTGATCCGCCGAGCCCTGTCAAGGCTTCAGATAAACCGGCGAGCCCAAATACAACAACTGATGATGTTGTGATTACTGGGTTTGGCCATACTTCTCCTGGCAATCCTGTCGCTTTGTCAAAGCACAGTGCCAAAGTGGAATCTGCTGCTGAAGAGAAAGGCAAATGGAAGACTGATCTGTCAAGCTATGCTCATCTTCCCACTCAAGAACTTCACTCTGGATACCTAAACCGCCTATATACAAGCCGTGACTATGAGGCCGGTTTAGTCAACATGATGAAGGAGCGCTATGAGGTAACTTCCAAACACTTTAATTTTTCTTGTACTGTATATCAACTCCATTGTAGCCCCCAAGTGCCGGTTTATCTCTTCAAGATGAACCGGGACTTTGGATAAAAAAGACTTCAACTGTGTGGCCCCCAAGGGCCGGTTTACCTCTGCAAGATGAACCGGGACTTTCTGTTCAAAACCTGTCCTTGTTGAATTCCTTCACCTTTGATTTGTGTGATCAATTACACATTAGCCCCCAAGTGCCAAGATTAATACTTGTATTGATCCTTGGGACTTTGAATAATAGTCAAAAAGAAGCAATCCGCATTATCCCCCAAGTGCCAAGCGTATAACTTGTTATGTGCTTGGGAGTTTGAGAAACAATCTTAACATCTTCATCATCTGTCTTTTGCAGGCTGACTTGAGCAACAAAGATTCCCAGATTGCCGATCTTCAAGAAAACATTAAGTCCCAACAAGCAGAAACCTCCAAGGCCAAAGATGAACTGAAGGGCGTTTTAAATGCCATGGAGCAATTAAAAGATGGTTTGAAAAGTGAACGGGCGGATTGGGAAACCGAGAAAGCTGCTCTATTAAAGCGGGCTGAAGATGCCGAAACAGCTCTTAAACCGGTGGCAGAGGAGCTAACTGGGCTAAAGCATCAAGTCAATGTTATGACTTCAGCAATATTTGGTAAGTTCTCTTTGTAAGAACCTTTGTTAAACATCTTTGAAATTGCCGGTTTAACAACAAATTCTTAAACCCTTGCAGGTAGTCGTATTGCTCATCTAGGCTCGGATATGTGGATGAAATTAAAAGCAGCCTATACTTTGATAGAACAATTGTATACTGGTACTCAACGAGTCATCTGTGCGGCCTCCTTCAACAAACCGGCACCAACCTTGATCAAGGATACACTGGCCAAATTATCTATGACCCCGGCCTAGATGGAAGAGGTAAAACAATCTGCTGCAAGAGCTGGCGCTTTAACAACACTAACTCAGGTCAAAGCTTGGGTTGTTGATCTTGATCCGACAGATATCGCAAAGGGCTATCCTGGTCAACAAGAAGACGGATTAGACTTTGATAATGAAGCCCTCAAAGCCTTGACAAAAGAGATGCGCCCACTAGCAAGGCAATTGGCTGAAGAGGTTGACTTGTCTGTCTACCGGTCCAGCTATGATGCAGACAACAAATGGGTTGACGCAGCTGTGAAAGAAGCACAGAATCTAATCCCTCCAATCCATAAGCACACCTATACCCCTGACGTTGAACCGTCCAACCTTATAAGCAACAAAGCTGTCTTTCAAGCCTTATCCAGGATTGATTGGACCACCCTTGACTTCCAGCCACTGGGTGAGGAGGAGGAGGTTGAACCGGCGCGAGATGATCCTTCAACTTCACGTCAGCCTGGTGACGAATCATAATCCGGCAGCCGGTTTGATTTTCTCATTTAGCATTGTGGGCAAGAAACAATTATTCTTTTGGGCATCAAAGCGCCTTGTAATAGGCTAGTTGAAATACTTTGACCTTCTGCCATCGTGCACTGCTACCTGATATTGTAATCCGACATGATTGTTGCTATGCTTGCTTTATTTGCCTTGGTATTTCTTATAAAATCCTGCCTTCTGCATTTGAAAAACTTAACCATGTCCTAGCGGTTTACCGCCGGACGGGTTATGATACCCAATACAAAACCAGAATTCTCATAACGAAGGTTATAAAGTAATGAAATATGAAATATATCATACCTGTGATATTAAATCACTTTTGTTGGTTTACCAACTTGTGTAGTAAGGGTGAAAACCCAAATTTGAGTTTTTGAAAACTCCCACCATGCTGTGCTGGTGCATAATTAGCCATGTCGGGTTATGATAAACACCGGATGATCATCCTGACAACTTATAGTCAATGCCAGACCAGATTAAAAGATGTCAATTCACAATTGATTAGGTGTGAACAGCTGATAACTGTAAGCCATGCCGGGTTAAGAAACACCGGGTTGATGTAATGACATATAGTCGGGCCGGGTCAGTAGACGCCGGTTTAACTTAGAACCTTATTTGAAGAGATAAAACTTCGCAAAAACAAAATCAAATAAAAACTTGTAGTCAAGGCTTTTCAAGGGCTGCGAGGCCCAAATTCGAGGCTTTTCATGGGCTGCCAGGCCGCTGAGTTAAACCATTTGACAAAGCCTTTTAAGATGAGCCTCCAACTAACCAATCGTCGTTTTAACTTTGACAAGTTCAGGGTCTGTATAAGATTGACTTGTCAAACGTTCGGTGGGTCATGCCAAGATTACCTGGATAGGAGTGGCTTACTTGATGAAGGCAGGTTAACCCGGGGTTTTAGGTGAATACACCAGGCTTCCAAGCCGTGGCTTGATAGCCAATTACAAGGGTCCTTTCAAACTCTTTGTTGCTTTGCACAAAGAGCCGCCAAGTAACTTTGTGAGCTGTGCTCAATGGGTGCCTATGTTTGAGTTGTGCTTTTAGCAACAATACTCTCTTTGGCCCCTTGGGTGTGAAGCTCCCAAGCTTTATTGTGGCATGATAGCCGGTTTAATGGACAAACAAGACGTCACTTTGTAAGCACAAGCCCCCTTGTAACCAAGAAATATTGGAAGAACGACAGAGGCCCTACTTGTAGCAAGGATGCCGGTTTATTATATTGATCATAATATATACATTGTCAAAATATGTAGATAATGAGAGCATATAGCTCAGGTGTAGTAAGGCCGTAGATGAGCGATATTCCACGGCCGACGGGTCTCCTCCTCCGATTTACGTGAGTCTTTGTGCTCGTGAACGTCGATGAGGTAGTATGATCCGTTGTGTAGATTCTTGCTGACCACAAAGGGCCCTTCCCAAGGTGGGGATAACTTGCACATATCGGTCTGATCCTGGATGAGCCGGAGCACTAAGTCGCCTTCTTGACAGGTTCTTGTTTTAACCCGGCGGCTGTGATAACGCCGCAGGTCTTGCTGATAAACCGCCGAATGAGACAACGCCATGTCCCATTTTTCATCTAACAGGTCTAGTGCTTCTTGACATGCTTGCTCGTTGTCTGCTTCAACATAATTGGTAACCCGGGGTGAGTCATGACGAATATCACTTGGGAGTACCGCCTCTGCCCCGTAAACCATGAAGAAAGGTGTATAACCTGTAGATCGGTTTGGGGTGGTATTTATGCTCCATAACACAGATGGAAATTATTCCACCAAACAACCTAGCGTCCTCTTCAAAGGAACCATAAGCCGAGGCTTGATACCCTTTAAAATTTCCTGATTAGCCCTCTTAGCTTGACCATTAGATTGGGGGTGAGCCACGGATGACACATCAAGCCGGATGTGTTCTCTTTGACAAAAGTCCTCCATCTCACCTTTGAGAGGTTCGTGCCATTATCTGTGATGATGCTACATGGAAAACCAAAACGGAAGATCACCTTTTTGATGAATTGAACCGTCGTGGCTGCGTCACACTTGCTTACTGGCTCCGCTTCAACCCATTTAGTAAACTTGTCAACCGCCACCAACAGGTGGATCTTCTTATCTTTGGATCGCTTGAAAGGCCCTACCATGTCAAGCCCCCAAGTAGCAAACGGCCAAGTAATGGGAATCATCCGTAGCTCCTGAGCCGGAACATGAGCTCGTCGTGAGAATTTCTGACAACCATCACACCGCCTCACCAAGTCTTCAGCATCAGCATGAGCCGTCAGCCAATAGAAACCATGGCAAAAAGCTTTAGCAATCAAGGATTTTGAACCGGCGTGATGACCACAGTCTCCTTCGTGGATCTCTCATAGAATCTCACGGCCTTCTTCAGGAGAAACACAGCGCTGGAACACACGAGAGACACTGCAACTTGTCGTTGTGAACAATCATGGACTTGGATCGCTGGACTATCTGTCTGGCTAAAACTACATCCTCTGGCAACTCGCCCCGGTTCATATACGCCAAGTATGGAACCATCCAATCTGGAATAGTGTGTAAAGCGGCCACTAACTGTGCCTCCGGATCAGGAATAGCGAGGTCCTCCTCTGTAGGCAACTGAACTGACGGGTTGTGCAAGACATCCAGAAAGGTATTGGGTGGCACCGGTTTACGCTGGGACCCCAGCCGGCTTAAAGCATCAGCTGCCTCATTTTTGCGCCGATCAATGTGCTCCACTTGATAACCCTTGAAGTGACCAGCGACAATATCCACCTCTCGTCGGTAAGCCACCATGAGTGGATCCTTGGAATCCCAAGCACCTGAAACTTGCTGGGCTACCAGATCCGAGTCTCCAAAGCATCGTACCAGGCTTAAATTCATCTCCTTAGCCACTCGAAGACCATGGAGTAAGGCTTCGTACTCAGCTGCATTGTTAGTACAAGGGAACATTAAGCGAAGAACAAAATGAATTTTATCACCTCGAGGGGAAGTAAGGACAACTCCAGCCCCCGAGCCCTCCAACTTCCTGGACCCATCAAAGTGGATAGTCCAGTATGCGTTGTCCGGTTTGTCTTCCGGTGTCTGCAACTCTGTCCAATCATTGATGAGATCCACAAGGGCCTGGGACTTGATAGCTGTTCGAGGCATATACTTCAAACCATGTGGTCCAAGCTCAATAGCCCACTTAGCAACCCGGCCAGTTGCCTCCTTGTTCTGGATTATATCCCCCAAAGGAGCGGAGCTGACCACTGTGATGGGATGGCCTTGAAAATATTGTTTAAGCTTCTGACTTGCCATGAAAACCCCATACACCAGCTTTTGCCAATGCAGATATCTTTGCTTTGACTCAATGAGCACTTTGCTGATATAATAAACCGGCCTTTGAACCGGGTATTCCTTTCCAGCCTCCTTGCGCTCCACCACAATAGCTACGCTGACAGCTCGGGCATTAGCAGCCACGTATAACAACAGTGGCTCCTTATCAACTGGAGCAGCAAGAACCGGCGGTTCAGCCAACTGCTTCTTTAAGTTCTCAAACACCGCATCAGCAGCATCGCTGCAGACAAAACTGTCTATCTTCTTCAACATCTGATACAGAGGGATCGCCTTTTCTCCCAACCTGCTGATAAACTGGCTCAAAGCCGTGATATGACCCGCCAAACGTTGAAAATCATAGATACATGCCGGTTTAGCCAAGGATGTGATAGCCTTGATTTTTTTCGGATTAGCCTCAATGCCCCGGTTGGACACCAGAAAACCCAAGAGTTTGCCAGCCGGTACACCAAAGACACACTTAGCCGGATTGAGCATCATTTTATAAACTCTCAGATTATCAAAAGTTTCTTGCAAATTAGTTATAAGTGTCTCTGCTTTCCTGGACTTCACCACAATATCATCCACATAAGCATGAACATTGCGCCCAATCTGAGTATGAAGACAATTCTGCACACAGCGCTGATAAGTTGCCTGGGCACTCTTGAGCCCAAAGGGCATAGACACATAACAGAAGGCTCCAAAGGGAGTGATGAAAGTTGTCTTCTCCTAGTCTTTAACTGCCATCTTGATCTGATGATAACCAGAATAAGCATCCAAGAAACTCAAACGCTCACAACCCGCCGTAGCATCAATGAGTTGATCAATACGAGGGAGGGCAAAGGGATCAGCTGGGCAAGCTTTGTTCAAATCTGTGTAATCCACACACATCCGCCAAGTGCCATTTTTCTTAAGTACCAGCACCGGATTAGCCAACCACTTTGGGTGAAACACTTCCACAATAAACCCCACTGCCAACAGCCGGGCTACCTCTTCACCAATGGCCTTGCACCGCTCTTCATTAAAACGGCGAAGAAACTACTTGACCGGTTTGAACTTCGAATCAATATGAAGAGTGTGCTCAGCGAGTTCCCTCGGTACACCTGGCATGTCAGAAGGCTTCCATGCAAAGATGTCCCGGTTCTTACGGATGAACTCGATGAGCGTGCTTTCCTATTTCGGATCCAAGTTGATGCTGATGCTAAACTGCTTGGATGAATTGCTAGGAAAAAATCAACCAATTTAGTCTCATCGGCTGATTTAAACTTCAAAGCCGGATCATGCTCTGTAGTGGGCTTCTTTAGAGAAGTCATATCTGCCGGATCAACATTGTCCTTATAGAACTTCAACTCCTCCGTTGCACAAACCAATTCAGCATAAGCCGCATCACCTTCCTCGCACTCCAGTGCAATCTTACAGCTACCATGAACCGTGATGGTCCCCTTATGACCCGGCATCTTGAGCTGCAGATAAACATAACACGGCCTTGCCATGAATTTAGCGTAAACCGGCCGTCCAAACAAGGCATGGTACGGACTTCTGATTTTGACCACTTCAAAGGTCACCGTCTCGGATCTTGAATCATGATCATCTCCAAAAACCACCTCCAGAGCTATCTTACCAACTGGGTAAGCCAATTTACCAGGCACCACACCGTGAAAAACGGTGTTTGATGGTCCAAGATTCTTATCTGTCAACCCCATATGCCGGAAGCTTTCGTAATACAAGATATTGATACTGCTCCCTCCGTCCATGAGCACCTTGGTGAACTTATAACCTCCAACCTGCGGTGCAACCACCAAAGCTAGGTGGCCCGGATTGTCAACCCGGGGCGGATGATCCTCCCGACTCCAAACAATAGGTTGTTCAGACCAGCATAGATAACGGGGCACTGCCGGCTCAACAAAGTTTACTGCCCTTTTATGGAGCTTCTGATTGCGCTTACACAAACTAGTAGTGAAGATATGGTACTATCCACCATTTAACTGCTTCGGGTTGCTCTGATAACCCGACTGCTACTGATTCCCCTGATTACTCTGCTGATTGTGACCACCTTGGTTGTTCTGATTGCCCTGGTTATTCTGAAATCCAGAGTTTGAGCCGCCACCACTGTAACCCGGCCCGTGAAACCCCGGACCGGAACCACCGGATGGACCCTGATCATATCGAAAAAGATCAGAGTTTTTGAATTCCCTCATTATGAAACAATCCTTCCAAAGGTGCATGGCTGGAACCTGCTTTGTCCCGTGCTTTGGGCAGGGCTGGTTTAACAAGCACTCCAGATTCATGCCTCCACCGTGCTGGGCCGGTTTACCCTTACGGCGCTGCATATTGCCCTGCATATTGGTGCTTGATGAAGTCATGTACCCAGGGTAGGGTCATAGACCTGTCCAAAGTACCCTCCCCAAGGACATCTTTAGAAGAAGCTGCCTTCCAGTCGACCACCACCAGGAGGCGGCGCGGATTCCACTCGACGGACTCGAAGACACTCGACCATGAAGACTCACTCGACCACCAGGAGGTCAAGAGCCACTCTGTATCCAAACGGTCTGTAATTAAGTAGTCTTTATGGCCATGATGACACTTTATGTAAGGTGTTACCTGTAACGCCAGGCCTTAATGTACTTTAAACCCTCCGCTACGTGGGTTGGCTGGGTCCTGGCAGACACTATATAAGCCACCCCCCTCCACTGGCAGAAGGGTTGGCACCTCTGTAACTCATACGCATATAATCCAGTCGACCGCCTCCGGGCTCCGAGACGTAGGGCTGTTACTTCTTCCGAGAAGGGCTTGAACTCGTAAATCCTTTGCGTATACAACTACTCCATAGCTAGGATCTTGCCTCTCCATACCTACCCCCATTCTACTGTCAGTCTTAGTACCACGACAGTTGGCGCCCACCATGGGGCCGGTGTCTTAGCGACTTATTGGAGAAGTTGCATTTGTTCCGATCGCCTTCATCATGGTTTCTGGCGGAATTCTGGTCGAGGGCCGTGAGATCCGTCTCGGCGCGCTCACGTTCATCGCCGATGACTCCGCTTGGCTCCAGGAGGCTCCGCTCGACATCGACGCACTTCCCGTCCGCGGGGTGACGCACTTTCGTGCGTGTGTCCGCGGCGTCCTGCTGCGGCAACCGTCGACTCCGTATCGGTCGAGTCCTGTGTCGTCGTCCCTCCTTGTCTCCCACCAGCGCAAGCGCTCTGGTCGGTCGAGGCTCCAGCGGTGGGTGAGACACGCAGTGGCTCGCCAATTGACCACCACCCAAGTCGCGGCAATCGAGCCCGACGAATCCCTCTACGGCCTGTTCGATCTGTCGACTGGCTCCATAGAGACTGCATCCGAGTGCGACAGCAGTGATCCAGCGGCAGAGGTTCTGATGGTCAATGGACCTCGTAGTCCTTCCGGCTTCCCCCGCACCGACGGGATGGACGGCGGAGGCGACCCCGCTCAGGTCCACGAGGAATATCAACCCGAGCCACTCACTTCTCTACAAAGAGAAGATCTTCACTGCCGGAACATGGATGCCCTGCATACTCCCATCGCAGGAGAAACTCCCGAGGCTCGTGCCTTAGAGGAGGCGCATTTGGCCAACTTGGCTGAACGCACTCGACTGGAGAACCTCCAGCGAGCACTCGACGAACGTGCGCGGCAACGAGTACCCGACTCCAGTCGACGTCAACTCTTTCCGCAACCAACTCAGGTATATCGAACCCCGATTCAGAATCTAGCAGCTGCAACCCTTATAGAAGAGTCAATTCAGCCCTCCCAGTCGGAGGCTGGCAGAGGCTTGATGCAGATCCGGGATTTGCTCCGGGCAGCAGGGGATCAAAATTTAGCTGTGTCACAGTCATGCAATAGGATTCACAGTCGATCCGTTGCTGCGAATACAGTCCAGTCGGCTCATAGCCCAAGATCACCTCTGCGGCGCGAGGGACGTGAAGGTCGACGTGACCAGTATGATGACTGATTCGATCGTGATGATCGGCGTCGAGTGCCTACTCCTCCCCCAAGGGGTGGGTCTTACGCCCATCGGCAGCAAGATGACAGGCGCCAGCTAAGTGTTGGGCGAAGAGCTCCGGTCGACCCCAGGGAACCAGGCTTTGATGCGAGATTCATCATCGTGCAAGGTTTGGTTGATCGGAACAGAGCTCATCAAGGTGGCCACGACAGAGATGCGCCCACTAGCAGCCGAGTCCATGTTGCAGGTCCAGAATGCTTTAGCAGAGCCATCAGAGCCGAAGTAAATTCACTGGTGAGTCCAAGCCCGAAACCTGGCTTGAAGACTACCGAGTGGCAGTACAGATTGGCGATGGTAATGATGAGGTGGCCATGAAGCACTTACCACTCATGTTGGAGGGTTCGGCCAGGGCCTGGTTGAATCAGTTAGCTCCTAGCAGCATTTACACTTGGGAAGATCTTTCCTGA
Source organism: Triticum timopheevii (assembly GCA_963921465.1). NCBI lineage: Eukaryota > Viridiplantae > Streptophyta > Magnoliopsida > Poales > Poaceae > Triticum > Triticum timopheevii. Next base: position 42,674,093 of record OY997264.1, on the reverse strand, counting down.
GTGTTCGTAAGGACATTTCAGGGAACTTGCAAGCAACCTACAGGACTGACAGAGCTGCAGGTCTGCGTGCAAAAGTCGAATGAGACCCTGAGAGATTACATCCAGAGATGGATCACCTTGCATCATACCGTGGAGAATGTATCTGATCATCAAGCGATCTGTGCCTTCAAGGATGGTGTTAAGAACAGAGAGTTAAGTTTGAAGTTTGGTCGGACCGGAGATATGACCCTGAGTCGGATGATGGAGATTGCCACCAAATACGCCAATGGTGAAGAAGAGGATCGACTCTGGAGTGGCAAGTACAAGCTGAGTCAGTCGGAAAAAGGAAACTCCAGTCGGAAGCAGAAGCGGAAAGCCGAGCCAGCTGCTCCTAGGGAGGTTCTGGCCGTGACTCAGGGCAAATTCAAAGGGAAGCCCAAAGGATCATGGAATCCCAAGAAGGTGAAGGATAAAGAAGGAAACGACGTGATGGATCTGCCGTGTCACATGCACACGAAGAAAGACGAAGAGGGTAATTTCATCTACCCGAAACATACCACTCGCCAGTGCCGGCTCTTAATCCAGCAGTTTCAAGAAAAACAGCCCAAGGACAAGGAAAAGGAGTCGGACAAGGCTGAGGACAAAGAGGACAGTGATGGAGGATACCCTCATGTCAATTCCACCCTGATGATTTTTGCTGATGTGGAGAGCAAAAGTCGATTGAAAGTTATAAACCGTGAGGTAAATATGGTCGCTCCGGCGACAGCAAGCTATCTGAGATGGTCTCAAACTACCATTACGTTCGACCAGTCCGATCATCCGACTCACATAGCCACCCCTGGGAGGCAAGCTTTGGTGGTCGACCCAGTCGTCGAAGGCACTCGACTGACTAAGGTGCTGATGGATGGTGGTAGTGGACTGAATATATTGTATGCGGAGACGCTAAAGGGAATGGGCATTCCGATGTCCAGACTCAGCTCCAGCAACATGAGTTTTCATGGAGTCATTCCTGGAAAGAAGGCTGAGTCACTCGGCCAAATAGCTCTAGATGTGGTGTTCGGCGACTCGAAGCATTTCCGCAAAGAGAAGCTGACATTTGAAGTTGTAGATTTCCAGAGCGCTTGCCACGCTATTTTGGGGAGACCAGCTTATGCACGATTCATGGCTTGACCATGTTATGTGTACCTCAAACTGAAGATGCCCGGCCCCAAAGGCGTGATCACCATCACTGGCAATCGAAAAAAGGCAGAAGAGTGTTTTCAGAAAGGCTCAAAGATTGCTGATTCCCAGATAACAGTGGTAGAGCTAGAGGAATATAAGAAAAATGCAGACCCGAGTGATTTATTGCGTGCCAAGAAGCCCGCCACAGAGTCAGCGTTCCAGTCGTATGGTGAAACGAAGCCCGTTCACATTCACCCGACCGACCCCAGCGCAGCTCCGACTCATATTTCCACAACACTCGACTCTAAATAGGAAGAAGCGCTCATCCAGTTCCTCCGTGAGAACTGGGACATCTTTGCATTGAAGCCTGCTGACATGCCGGGTGTTCCCAGGGGGCTGGCTGAGCATCGTTTAAGAGTCGACCCAAAAGCAAAACCCAACAAAGAACATCTTCGACGGTCCGCCGTCCAGAAGAGAAAGGCCATTGGCGAGGAGGTGGCTCGACTCCTGGCAGCAGAGTTTATCCGAGAGATATACCACTCCGAGTGGCTCGCCAATGTTGTCATGGTCCCCAAGAAGGACAAGTCACTTCGCATGTGCATCGATTTCAAGCATATCAATCGGACCTGCCCGAAAGATCATTTTCCTCTCCCTCGCATCGACCAAATTGTCGACTCGACCGCGGGATGCGAGAGATTGTCTTTTTTAGACGCCTATTCCAGGTACCACCAGATCCGTCTGTATGGACCCGACGAGATCAAAACAGCTTTCATCACTCCATTCGGGTGCTTCTGCTATGTCACCATGTCATTCGGTCTCAAGAATGCCGGAGCCACGTTCATGAGGATGATTCAAAAGTGTTTACTCACTCAAATCAGTCGGAATGTGGAAGCATACATGGATGATATTGTTGTCAAGTCACGAAAGGGTTCCGACCTGTTGACTGACCTCGCTGAAACATTTGCCAATATCAGGAGGTATGATATCAAGCTTAATCCATCAAAGTGCACATTCGGAGTTCCTGGTGGAAAGTTACTCGGTTTTCTCGTTTCAGAACAAGGAATCGACGCTAACCCAGAAAAAGTTGGCACCATACTCCGAATGAAACGCCTTGTGCGTGTGCACGATGTCCAGAAGCTTACTGGATGCTTGGCCGCATTAAGTCGATTCATCTCTCGCCTCGGTGAAAAGGCATTGCCTCTTTACCGACTGATGAAGAAGGCAGACAAGTTCGAGTGGACTTCAGAAGCTGATGCAGCGTTTGCCGAGCTAAAAGCTCTGCTCTCCACCCAGCCGGTGCTTGCTGCTCCAATCAGCAAAGAGCCTCTGTTGCTTTACATTGCAGCCACAGGACAAGTCGTCAGTACAATACTTACGGTCGAGCGGGAAGAAGAAGGGAAAGCCTTCAAAGTTCAGCACCCAGTGTATTATCTTTTCGAAGTTTTGACCCCATCGAAGCAAAGATATCCTCATTATCAGAAGCTTGTGTATGGGATCTACATGACCACGAAGAAGGTTGCTAATTATTTCCCTGATCATTCCATTACAGTCGTCAGCGACGCCCCACTGTCAGAGATTCTACACAACAGAGATGCAACTGGTCGAGTGGCAAAATGGGCGATTGAACTCCTTCCCCTTGATATCAAGTTTGAGGCAAAGAAAGCCATTAAGTCCCAAGCAATAGCAGATTTCCTTGCCGAGTGGATTGAACAACATCAGCTGACTCAAGTTCACTCAGAGCATTGGACCATGTTCTTTGATGGCTCTAAGATGTTAAATGGTTCCGGTGCTGGGGTGGTATTGGTTTCCCCCCGAGGAGATAGGCTCAGATATGTGCTCCAGATCCACTTTGATTCCTCCAATAATGAAGCAGAATACGAGGCACTTTTATATGGGTTGCGCATGGACATTTCACTCGGCGTCCGTCGCCTTATGGTTTATGGCGACTCAGATTTGGTGGTCAATCAGGTGATGAAGGAGTGGGACGTTAAAAGCCCAGCCATGACTGGATACTGCAATGCAGTGAGAAAGCTTGAGAAGAAATTTGAAGGGTTAGAGCTCCATCATATACCCCGACTGAAGAATCAGGCGGCTGATGATTTGGCGAAGATAGGTTCCAAGAGAGAAGCTATTCCCAGTGACGTGTTCTTGGAGCATATCCACACTCCATCAGTTAAACAAGATCCTTTTACCGAAGAAGCTCCGCAGCCTAAGAGTGTCACGGATCCGACTGTAGTTGATGTTCCAGCAGTGGTCGACCTGATCATGGAAGTGTTGGTGATCACTCCCGATTGGACAGTGCCGTATATCGCGTATATCTTAAGGAAAGAGATCCCAGAGGATGAAGAAGAGGCTCGACAGATCGTCCGCCGATCTAAAGCCTTTACCATGATAAGGGGACAGTTGTACAGATAAAGCGCGACTGGAGTTGGTCAGAAATGCATAACGCCAGAAGAAGGTCGAATAATCCTTGACGACATCCACTCGGGGACCTGTGGCCATCATGCGTCCTCTCGGACTATTGTAGCCAAAGCATACCGAGCCGGATTTTACTGGCCAAGAGCGAATGAAATGGCAAAGGAGATAGTCGACAAGTGTGAGGGATGCCAATTTTACTCCAATATGTCACACAAGCCAGCCTCAGCTTTAAAGACCATACCACTTGTCTGGCCCTTCGCTGTATGGTGATTGGATATGGTTGGACCTTTGAGAACAGGCAGAAGCGGTTTCACCCATGTGCTGGTAGCAGTCGACAAGTTCACCAAGTGGATTGAGGCTAAACCCATCAAGAACCTTGATGCCGGCACTGCTGTCAGCTTCATCAGAGAGTTGATATTCAGATATGGAGTCCCACATAGCATCATCACTGACAACGGGTCAAACTTCGATTCCGAGGAATTCAGAGCGTTCTGCACATCTCAGGGCACACGAGTTGACTATGCTTCAGTCGCTCATCCTCAGTCGAATGGACAGGCAGAATGAGCCAATGGCTTGATTCTCAAAGGGTTGAAACCCCGATTGATGCGTGATCTCAAGCATGCAGCTGGTGCATGGGTCGACGAACTTCCGTCAGTGCTTTGGGGGTTAAGGACCACGCCTAACCGGTCAACTGGGAGAACTCCGTTCTTCTTGGTCTACGGAGCTGAAGCGGTCTTGCCGAGTGACCTGCTTCACAATGCTCCCCGAGTCGAGCTCTACATCGAAGCTGAAGCAGAACAAGCACGGCAGGACGCAGTCGACCTTCTAGAGGAAGAAAGGGAGATGGCTTTGATCTGATCGACCATTTACCAGCAGGACTTGCGTCGCTTCCACGCCAAAAACGTGAAGAGTCGAGCCTTCCAGGAAGGAGATTTGGTTCTCCGAGTGGATCAGCAGAAACCACACAAGCTCGCTCCTTCTTGGAAAGGCCCCTTCATCGTCACCAAGGTTCTCCACAATGGAGCGTACCGTCTTTACAATGTCGAGCACCAGATCGACGAGCCCTGAGCTTGGAACGCGGAGCTGCTCCGCCCCTTTTACACTTAAGTGTGCACTCGGAAATGTAATAAAAGTACTTCTGTAGTTCATTTTTGAAAGACAATAGTGTTATAATTTTCCCAGTGATTGTTTTTACTTTTGTTTTTTCAATAAAATCCCCCCAGTGGGTGGCTTAGCTGCGAATCCGTTTCGCCTAAGTTTGTAAAAATCCTACCGAGTGGTGAGCCAGCCTCTCACTCGGAGGCTTAGCTGCGAATCCGTTTTCGCCTAAGTTTAAATAAAATCCTACCGAGTGGAGAGCCAGCCTCCCACTCGGAGGCTTAGCTGCAGTCCAAGTACTCACCTAAGTTTAAATAAAATCCTATTGAGTGGTGAGCCAGCCTCCCACTCGGGGGCTTAGCTGCAGCATAGCGCTCGCCTAAGTACAAGTGTAACGTACGCTCCACAAGGAAGAAGAGGTGCAGGTCGACTGCTACCCTCCCCTTCCGAGCTACGCCACAAGTATAATGTGCTCTCCGCAAAGAGGACGAGGTACAGGTCGACCGCTACTTCTCCTTCCGAGCTACGCCACAAGTATAATGTGCGCTCCACAAGGAAGACGAGATGCAGGTCGATTGACGCCTTCTTCTTCAGAGGCACGCCACAAATATCCTTCCGAGTGGAGAGCAGACCTCCCACTCAGGGGCTTAGCTGCAGCCCAGTGCTCGCCTAAGTTTTTGAAAATCCTACCGAGTGGAGAGCAGACCTCCCACTCGGGGGCTTAGCTGCAGCCCAGTGCTCGCCTAAGTTTTTGAAAATCCTACCGAGTGGAGAGCAGACCTCCCACTCGGAGGCTTAGCTGCAGCCCAGTGCTTGCCTAAGAGTGTTGAGGAACAAGTCGATTGCAATAAGTGCTTCATCCTAGTATGCAGAAGACACCTCAAACCAGATGCCAACATATTCAACGTCGAATTCAAGTTCAGATAACATCTTACGGAACCGAGAGTGCTCAGATGCTAAGCCCGTTAAGGTTTATCGGTTACAAAAATCACTCGGCATACCGAGGCAAATTTAAAGTATCAAGCACAGAAGTTTTTTACCCCTCCCGCGGAGGGCTGGAAGGCGCAACGAATTCGTCTAGGTCGATTCCATCTGCGATCCGAGTGGCAGCAGCGATGAAGGTCTCCATGAAGGATCGGAAATCATGCTTCTTGGTATTGGCCACCTTGAGGGCTGCCAGCTTGTCCTCTCGCGCTTCCTTGCAGTGAACACGGGCCAGAGACAGAGCGACATCCGCACCGCACCTGGCAGAAGACTTCTTCCATTCTTGCACTCGACTTGGAACATCGTTCAGTCGAGTCATCAGATACTCGAGGTCGTTCTGATGCGTCTCTCCTGGCCAGAGTGTTGTGTCGATGCGGGAAGTTGCGACCTTCAGCCTTGCGAGATAGTCGACAACAACAGCAACGCGAGACTCAATTCGGAGCACATTCATGGCGACTTCGTCCTTCACAGGAGAGTTGATGGGATCTAGGTTCGTCTCCAGTCGACCAGTCTCCTCTTCAAAGTTCTGGCAGAACTTTGCAAGCACAACCCCAAAGTCAAGACAGCAGTCTGATGGCGAGATCATAGTTAAAATGTCTGTTCGATACAAAAGATTACCTTCGAGCATGAGGAATAGTTTCTTGGCGAGTCCTCCCAGATAAGCCTCCAGATCACTCTTCTTTCCCACCAACTCGCTGGCCTTGTCACTCAAGACAATCTTGTCATTCTTCAGTCGACTGACCTCCTTGTTGGCCGCATCAAGAGCAGCTTTCAGATTGGTATTTTCCTCTTCAAGCTTGGTGATTGAAGCCAGCTTCTCATCTGCGAGCTTGGTCTTCTCTAAAGCCGCTTTCTGCACCTCAGCCAAGTCAAGGTCTTTCTCTTCAGAGCATCCCTCAGTTTGTCTGCAAAGTCACAGTGAGATCAGACTCAGAAATGGACAAGAGGCAAAAGCAGTCGTCGAGATTCTCACCAAACATACCTTTTGCCTCCTCCATTGCCTTCGTGAAGTTCTCCTGGACAAGTTTCAGATCAAGTTCGAGCTGGATATGCTTGTTCTCCAACTCAGTGTAACGAGCTGCAAGTTCGCAAGATTTCTGCGAAGAACCAATCGACAGATGTCAAAGACAGGTCACTTCCGAGTGACTAAGGAAAAATCATAGCATTTCTAAGACTACAACCGAATATAAACATTCGACCATAGTCTCGGGGTCTACACCCAGTGGGTGCACTCAGCGTGCCCCCACTAGTTCTATCAGTTAGAGTCGATCAGTCGACCAACAAATAGCCACACACAAAAAAGAGAGAGGTGTTCTTCAGACTGTAATCGACTGCCAGTAGTCGACCACAGTCTCGGGGACTACACCCAGTGGGTGCACTTAGCGTGCCCCCACCGGTTTATGATTCCATTCGACCTGATCGAGTAAAGAAAAAGCTTAAGACATAAAGACTATGGTCGACTGCCAGCAGTCCACCATAGCCTTGGGGACTACACCCAATAGGTGCACTCAGCGTGCCCCCACCAATCCAGAATTTCAATCGACGCACCCAGTGGTTGTACGACAGATACTAAAGATTTTCAGAAAGAAAGATTTCAGGTATCATATCCTAACAGAACAGGCGGTGATCAACTAACCTGAACATTGCTCTGGAGAGCTGAACTGGCGTCATAGGCCGCCTGACTGGCTTCTCGGATCGCCTTCACTTGCTCCATCATGACCCCTGCCTGGCGTATTGCTTCTTTAGCAGCGCTTGCTTGGTCTTCTGGGACGTGGTGGGTCGAGAAAAGTGAAGGCTGAGCAGCACTCGACGACGAAGGGCGAGCACTCGTCAACGGCACCGCAAAGGATACGGTAGGCTGAGTGACGCTGTCCCCCTCCACAACCAACGTTTCGGGTGCTGGCACGTCCTGAGTCGCCTTGCCAGCAGACGCTTTCCTATTCCTCCTCTGCCTCAGTGGTTCCTCATCATCGTTGTTAGGAAGGTCAATAACGATGTTAGGTGGAGCTGCAGAAAAGAGTCAGAAGTTAAAGACAAAGATCCAACCGACTAAAGATGGAACTACAAAGGTCGTACCAGCTTTTGAAGTGACAGCATCTTCCATTTCATGGTCTTCAGGTTTGGTCGAGGTATCAGAAGTAGCATCACTACAGTTTCAGAATTCTGTCAATCAACTAACGAATCGACCAAGAGTAAATCCATGAGAAACAAAGAGACGCAAGTTATGTCATTACCCAGAAATAGTGGGAATCACCATCTTCATCTTCGGCAAGGCCTTCGTCGGCTTCGACGGCGCCACTCGAGATTGCTTTGGCGCTTTTCAGTCGGCACCGGAGAGGTCATCCGAGGACGCTTGGTCGACTGAACAACAGGCGCAACTCCTTTGCCACGCTCGACTGCAGGATCATGGACAAGTTTGAATCTCCACTCGGAACGAGGAGGTGCAACTTCCTCCTCCTCTTCCTCGTCAGAGCCAGCATCTTCTTCACCCTCATCACCATTCGATTCCCACTCGTCTTGACTTTCACCGCCACTTCCTTCCTCCTCCTCAGTCGGTGCTTGCGCCCCATTGGGCATCGAATACAACTCAGTGGTAGCCTGGAAGACAACAAAACAAGACAAAGGTCAATCGACCGATTTGCAGTGAAACAAAATGAATGAAACAGGACCATAACCAGGGATAAGTGGTCATACCGTGTCCGGTTCGTAGGTAAGGTCGAGTGGTGGGATCCTCCTAGCCCCACGAGGGTTATCCTTGTTCCCTGTGATGGCAGTCATCCACCTCTCCAGTGTGGCGTCGCTGACCACCTCTGGATGGACCCGAGTGGTATCTTCAGTACCACAGTACATCCACATCGGGTGGCCTTGGTATTGGAGTGGTTGAATATGCCGTCGAAGGAAAACCTCCAGAAGATCCATGCCAGTGACACCATCGCGAATGAGTTGAACTACGCGCTCCATCAACATTTTTACCTGAGCCTTTTCTTCTGGAAGTACCTTCAGGGAAGACGGTTTGTTCACTCGGTCCATGGAGAACGGAGGGAGACCAGTCGACTTCCCCGGCGTCGACTCGTCTTGGTAGTAGAACCAGGTCGACTGCCACCCTCTAACCGACTCGGGAAGGGTCATGGCTGGAAAGGCACTCTTACTCCTCATTTGGATCCCAAGACCCCCCACATCTGGATAACCTTGGTTCTCTCATCGTCCGGACTCCCCTTTTTCACCGTTTGAGAGCGACAAGTGAATATGTGCTTAAAGAGACCCTAGTGCGGTCGACAACCCAGGAAGTTTTCGCATAAAGACACGAAAGCGGCGAGATAGGCAATGGAATTGGGAGTGAAGTGGTGGAGTTGTGCCCCAAAGAAGTTCAGAAATCCCCGGAAGAAAAGATTCGGTGGCAGAGAGAATCCGCGATCTACATGAGTGGCTAAGAGAACACACTCACCCTCCAGCGGCTACGGTTGCCACTCTGTCCCCGGAAGTCTTGCTGACCCATGGGAGACCAGTCCCTCATTGGCCAGATCATCGAGATCCGTCTGGGTGATGGTCGAGGGATCCAATCTCCTTGGACTCAACCTTGCGGCAGACGGGACCGCGACGAAGATCCGCCCCGACTGGTCGCGCTCCCCTTTGCTTTCACCGCCGCCGTCGCCTTCTTCGCTCGCTCCAAGGCCGCCGTCTTATCCTTCACCATCGTCGCCGGTGAGGCGTGCGAGGAGTGGATGGGCGGAGGTAAAAGCGGGCGCAGTAGGCGAGGATGAGGAAGGTGGAGAGGGGAATGGAGACGCACTGTTCAAAAAGCCTCGTCCGGCACCTTATGTAAGGACACTTCCGAGTGGCTGACAGGTAGGCCCAGGCGATCCTGTCAAATCCTGAAACAGTCGCGCGCGCGATACATGGCGAAGAAGGCGGCGCGGAAATCGAGGCGTCTTTGCCTTATCCTATCTGAGTACCGCGGTCCTCTCCGCTTCACGCGCTTCCCAAAATTTGGATCCCACTAAATCCGATAACAGCAGAGCAACCTGTCAGACGGTAGATTTCCTACGATCAGTCGCTCGGAAGTCCACCAAGTTCAAAAGTTCACTCGACAGAGGAAGAGAATGGATCAAGGCGAATGAAAGAAAAGTTGATGCCATCGCTAAAAAAGTCATTGTTCCAGAATGAGACATACTCAGAGCACAAAAACAGGTCGAAAAGATTATCAACTCCTTCCTCACTCAAACCTCGATCTATTCGGGGGCTAATGATGAAGTCATATACCCAGGGTAGGGTCATAGACCTGTCCAAAGTACCCTCCCCAAGGACATCTTTAGAAGAAGCTGCCTTCCAGTCGACCACCACCAGGAGGCGGCGCGGATTCCACTTGACGGACTCGAAGACACTCGACCATGAAGACTCACTCGACCACCAGGAGGTCAAGAGCCACTCTGTATCCAAACGGTCTGTAATTAAGTAGTCTTTATGGCCATGATGACACTTTATGTAAGGCATTACCTGTAACGCCAGGCCTTAATGTACTTTAAACCCTCCGCTACGTGGGTTGGCTGGGTCTTGGCAGACACTATATAAGCCACCCCCCTCCACTGGCAGAAGGGTTGGCACCTCTGTAACTCATACGCATATAATCTAGTCGACCGCCTCCGGGCTCCGAGACGTAGGGCTGTTACTTCTTCCGAGAAGGGCCTGAACTCGTAAATCCTTTGCATATACAACTACTCCATAGCTAGGATCTTGCCTCTCCATACCTATCCCCCATTCTACTGTCAGTCTTAGTACCACGACAGTGCTAGCCACAAAATCCGAATTATCCGCTTTACGCTTACCATTGTTCCCATGGCCCACCTGGTTATGCTGTCCTTTTGTACCGGCATTCTTCTTTCCCTTCTCCTGCTTTTCTTCATCAGAATCGGGGTCCTTGGTATTATCAGAATCATCATACTTAACCAGAGCCACCATGGGTGTTCCCATATCATTGCAGTGACGCTTGAGCCGTCCCAACTTCATCTTTAGCGACTTAAACTTGCAATTACCCTCCAAGGTCACTGAGGGAGTCCTGGACTAGGGGGTGTCCGGACAGCCGGACTATCATCGTCCGCCGGACTCCAAGACTACGAAGATACAAGATTGAAGACTCTGTCCCGTGTCCGGATGGAACTTTCCTTGGCGTGGAAGGCAAGCTTGGCGATACGGATATGTAGATCTCCTACCATTGTAACCGACTCTGTGTAACCCTAGCCTCCTCCGGTGTCTATATAAACCGGAGGGCTTTAGTCCATAGGACACAACATACATTACAACAATCATACCATAGGCTAGCTTTAGGGTTTAGCCTCCTTGATCTCGTGGTAGATCCACTCTTGTACTACCCATATCATCAATATTAATCAAGCAGGACGTAGGGTTTTACCTCCATCGAGAGGGCCCGAACCTGGGTAAAACATCGTGTCCCTCGTCTCTTGTTACCATCCGCCTAGACGCACAGTTCGGGACCCCCTACCCGAGATCCGCCGGTTTTGACACCCACATTGGTGCTTTCATTGAGAGTTCCTCTGTGTCGTCACCGATAGGAAGGATGCCTCCACCCGTCTTCAAAGACGGTGTTTTCGCCAAAGGGGCCTTGGCCGCTGGCCAAACTATCCGGCTAGGTGGTTTTCTCATGACCGCCTGTCCGGCCGCCGCTTCGACAATGACTTCTCAAGTCGCCAGAAGCAATCTTCACGTCAGCTCGAAATCTGCCGAACAGATGGATCCAATAGAGCTCTTGTCTGTTAACGAGCTCTTGGATCGCATCGCCGCCCTGGGAGTCGCTACAGACTACAATCAGATTGGGCTTAAAACCGATCTGAGAGAGATTAACTCTCCTCAGGCCACCCACCATGTCGCAGTGGTAGAGGAGCAATACGGCAACTCTTCGCCTATATTGAAAACTAGTCACGTCCGGATTCCCGAACCCTCCATGCCGGATTTCCGCGGAGGGACGGACTTCGATCGAGCATTGAACCTGAAACCATGCATCGCTCCGGACTCACTGGATCGTTTCCAGCAACCCAAGCTTCCGAATTGGGAAACTCCTCGGCCTTTGAGCCCCAAGATGGGCAGGGATCCGGATTCTAGCCCACCCAGCCGCCCAGACATATGCGATCTATCTCTAATACGGCAAGAGCCCACTGAAACAGTACATCACTACTGGGCCAGATTCCTCCTGGTTATGGACAGGATAAAGGACTATCGAGAGGAAAACGCAATCTCAATCTTCTGCAGTAATTGCACGGACAAGGGAACATTGAACGCCATCGATCGTCGTAAAATTACACGCTTCACCGATCTGGCGTCCATAGTACGAAAGTACTGTGTGATGGAGAGTTTCCGGAAAACCGATAACCAATTTTGGGATAATCCGGCCCCAACCCCAGTCCGCAACAGAAGGGTGCCTCATACTCAGGCCCCAGATGCAATAACGAAAAAGCAAAAACCCAATAAAGGGCATGGAACCGTACTGGAGGGATGGCTCAATGGACCCTGTAAGCTTCATAGTATAGAGGGAACCGTCCCAACACATAGCCTTCGAGCATGTTGGATATTACGGCAGGTGGCCAAAAGTGGCGAGGAGCTTCTAGCCCCGACAAACCACTCCAACAATACCGGTACGGTATCAACAGTCTTCGAGACCTTCGCATCAAACAATATGCGAAAACGAACAATCCGCGGACTCCCCGAAGTCTACCAAGTAGCAACAGCAAATCCATGGAGTGACACAGCCATCACCTTCAACGCTAGCGACGAACCTAAATTCCGAATAGCTCGAGCACCAGCAGCACTGGTGCTTAGTCCCATAGTGGACGGTTTTCGGCTTACAAAGGTCCTCATGGATGGCGGCAGCGGACTAAACCTCATATATGAGGAAACTCTTCAAAAAATGGAAATAGACTGGAGCCGTATTGAGCGAAGCAGCACAACCTTCAGAGGAATAATCCCTAGCCGGGAAGCGCACTGCACCGGAAAAATCACACTTGATGTGGTGTTCGGCTCGCCGGACAATTATAGATCCGAAGAAGTCACGTTCCAAGTGGCCCCGTTCAACAGCGGATATCACGCTATATTAGGACGAGAGGCATTCACAATTTTTCAAGCAGTACCTCATTACGGGTACATGAAGCTCAAAATGCCTGGGCCCGGCGGAATAATCACTCTCGCTAGTGATCCGGACATAGCTCTCCGTGCCGAAAACAAGACAGCTGCACTAGCCCTGGAGGCACTATCCGAAGCCTTAGCAGTAGAAGAACTCACCGCGCTGCGCTCTACGGTGAACAGGGACGATGTGATACTCGATAAAAGATCCAAGTCCACCTCCTTCAAACCAGCAGATGAAATAATAAAATTCCAGGTCCATCCAATGGACCCAAGAAAGACGGCCTCCATTGGGGCACAATTGAACCCCAAAGTAGACGCCGCACTGCGTGAATTCCTTCGGGAAAATTGGGACATCTTCGCCTGGCATCCTTCGGATATGCCCGGAATCCCACGCAGGTTGGCAGAACACAGCCTAAACATCCTAAAAGGATTTAAGCCAGTCAAACAGGCTCTTCGACGATTTTCCGAACCCAAAAGACAGGCAATGGGAGAAGAGCTAGCCAAACTATTGGAAGCCGGATTCATCAGAGATATCAAACATCCGGATTGGCTAGCAAATCTGGTAATGGTACCAAAGAAGGACAAATCCTGGCGCCTCTGTGTCGATTTTAAAGACCTTAATAAAGCTTGCCCAAAGGACCCCTTCCCTCTCCCTCGCATTGACCAAAGTATCGATGCTACCGCAGGGCACGATTCGTTGTGCTTCCTTGGCGCATACTCTGGCTATCATCAAATCAAGATGGCGGAAGTAGACCAAGCCGCAACGGCATTCATCACTCCATACGGACCATTCTGCTTCAACACGATGCCTTTTGGACTTAAAAATGCCGGCGCAACATATCAGCGCATGATTCAAACATGTCTGGCTACCCAGATCGGCAAAACAGTCGAGGCATACGTAGACGATGTAGTCGTCAAAACAAAACACGTCGAAACTCTAGTAGACGATTTGAGGCTCACATTCGACAACCTCAGAGCATATGACATCAAACTGAATCCGGAAAAATGCGTTTTCGGCGTACCAGCAGGAAAGCTGCTGGGCTTCATTGTATCCGGTAGAGGAATTGAAGCAAACCTGCTAAAATCCGAGCTCTGTCACAGTTGGATATTCCAAAAGACCTCAAACAGATACAAAAATTAACAGGATGCATGGCAGCTTTAAGCCGCTTTATCTCCCGTCTAGGAGAAAAGGCATTGCCCCTCTATCGCCTCCTCAGACGCACTGAACACTTCGAGTGGACGGATGCTGCCACTGCCGGACTCGAAGAAATAAAGGCCATATTGGCAACAAATCCGGTCCTGGCTGCGCCCAATCTAGGCGAACCAATGTTATTATACATCGCAGCAACGCATCAAGTCGTAAGCGCGGTACTCGTCGTCGAACGAGAGACAGAAGGGCATAAATTCCCTCTTCAAAAACCAATGTATTATGTATCCACTGTGTTAACTCTCTGCAAATCCCGTTACCCACACTATCAGAAGATAGCGTATGCGGTGTTCACGGCATCCCGGAAGCTCCGACACTACTTTCAAGAGTGTTCGATAACAGTAGCCTCCGAAGTACCACTCAATGACATCATAAATAACCGTGACGCAACGGGCAGGATTGCAAAATGGGCCATTGAGCTCTTACCATTCGATATAACTTATAAACCTTGGCGAGCTATAAAGTCACAAGTTTTAGCTGACTTCGTCGCTGAATGCACTGAAGCCGAACTCCCTAAAGAGTACGGCGCATACTCCAATTGGGTCATGCATTTCGACGGCTCTAAAATGTTGGACGGACTGGGGGCTGGCGTCGTATTGACGTCCCCAACCGGGGACACAGTCCAGTATGTACTTCAAATAATGTACACCGACTCCAACAACGCAGCCGAATACGAGGCCCTGTTACATGGTCTCCGGATGGCAGCCTCCATGGGCATTCAACGCCTAGAGGTGCGCGGGGATTCAAACCTTGCAATATCCCAAATAAATGGAGACTTTGACGCCAAGGATCCGAAAATGGCAGCATATCGCAACGCTGTCCTAAAAATGTCAGCTCGGTTTGAAGGACTCGAATTCCATCACATAGCCCGAGATAATAACCATGCGGCCGACGTACAGGCACGCATCGGTGCAAAACGTGATGCCGTCCCTCCAAATATCTTCCTGGAACGGCTCTTCAAGCCATCCGTACTATGGGAAGAGGAGCTCGGAAGCGACAAACCGGAAAAAACCGCGCCAATCGGCGATTCAGCCGATAACATAACACCTTCAGCCCACGACATAATGGCAGTAATCGCCCCGTGGACAGAACCATTCCTAGCCTACTTGCTTAGGCAGGAACTTCCCGAAGACCAAAACGAGGCCCGCTGCATAGTCCGGCGGTCGAAAGCCTACAAGGTCCATGAGGGAGAACTTTATAAGAAAAGTACAACCGGAGTCCTTCAAAGGTGTATCTCCGAAGAGGAACGGCGAAACCTCCTGGCTGAAATCCATGCCGGACTAGGAGGACACCACGCAGCAGCCCGGGCCCTTGTAGGAAAGGCATTCCGTACAGGATTTTATTGGCCGACGGCCCGGGCAGATGCCCAGGACTTAGTCCAAAGATGCGTTGGTTGTCAGCTCTTTGCTAATCAGAGCCATATGCCGCCCACCGCCCTCAAAACTATACCCATTACCTGGCCGTTCGCGGTCTGGGGACTTGATATGGTTGGACCCGTTAAAGGGGGAGTCCTGGACTAGGGGGTGTCCAGACAGCCGGACTATCATCGTCCGCCGGACTCCAAGACTACGAAGATACAAGATTGAAGACTCCGTCTCGTGTCCGGATGGGACTTTCCTTGGCGTGGAAGGCAAGCTTGGCGATACGGATATGTAGATCTCCTACCATTGTAACCGACTCTGTGTAACCCTAGCCTCCTCCGGTGTCTATATAAACCGGAGGGCTTTAGTCCGTAGGACACAACATACATTACAACAATCATACCATAGGCTAGCTTTAGGGTTTAGCCTCCTTGATCTCGTGGTAGATCCACTCTTGTACTACCCATATCATCAATATTAATCAAGCAGGACGTAGGGTTTTACCTCCATCGAGAGGGCCCGAACCTGGGTAAAACATCGTGTCCCTCGTCTCCTGTTACCATCCGCCTAGACGCACAGTTCGGGACCCCCTACCCGAGATCCGCCGGTTTTGACACCGATAGTCACGATTGTTGTATCAGGATTAATTCGGCCTGACGAATGCAAGATTTGTGAAACCCGGCGCACCCAATGAGTTGTTGATTCATTCTCTCCTTGGACACAAGCTGCCAGATCCACAATGGACATGGGTTGCTTGCACGTACCCTTGAAGTTCGCTATAAACTTGGCCTTCAACTCATCCCATGAACTGATCAAGTTAACGGACAGGCTCTTCAGCCAGGTACGAGGCGTTCCTTCTAACATCATGGTGAACTATTTTGCACACGCCGCTTCATCCACATCTAGCATCTCCATTGCCATCTCATAACTTTCAACCCACGCCTCGGGGGGTTGATCGGCGATATAATTAGGCACTTTACGCGGACCCTTGAAATCTTTGGGCAGCCACACATTACGTAGAGCCGGGGTGAGGCATGGTACTCCCCAAGAGCTAAAGGCGAAACCACGTTCAACTGATGCCGCTGGCTGAACCGGAGCAGGTTGATTCTGGTACTGTGCTGCCATCTACGCTGCTAACTCTGCTTCGCGCCGTGCTCTGCCGTTGTTCACCACATCCTGAGCATTCAAACCGCCGTTCGCCGAATTAGGCCCTTGAGGGGCATCACGATGCCGCGCACTGCTTGACACGGCCGGTTCGTCGTCCATGTGCCTTCTATAACTCTTGCTCGGATGGAGGGTTGAATGTACTCGGCTGTAGGAATAAGCCTGCTGCTGCACAACAGCAGTTTGAAGAAGATCCCTGGCCCGTCGTGTCTCCACCGCCGCCAGTGAGTCACCCTCCATCGGAATAGCTGCCAAACGCGACACTGTAGCAATCATGTTATCCAAAGGGCTAGAGAAGTGACCTGGTGGCATTGTTACGTATTGCGACGGGTTGTCCATCCGTCGAGGCGGGTCCATCACCCATGGCTGATCCGGCGCCGCCCCAGGTGCCTCGGTCCGGTTTACTACTACCGGATTACTAGGCTCGGCTCCTGGCGTATTGAAGAGATACATACCCTCGTAAACTGGCGGCAGACGAGACCGGTACTTCCTTCTCATTACTTCGTTTGACGCGTTTTGATCCAACATAAGCCGGTAATTCTGCACCTGGATCTGCTGTGATTGGGCATCTAAAGCGGCCTGCTCTTCAGCCATCCTAGCCTCCTCAGCCGCCAAGTTTGCCTTGGCCTGAGTTATCTGATCCTTTACTTTTGTAACATCCGTATTATGCTGATCTTGGGTCTCCGGGGTGACTGTCATGGTCAGCAATGTCGTCAAAGCGTCCAGCAAACCGGCAAGAACTTGAGCCAGCCGGCGCGCAGGGCCTCCTGTCACGGCTGCCGATCCGAAGATCATTGCTGCTGTAGATGAAGATTGCACGGTGGGCTACGTACCGGCCATGAAGATTGCAACCCGGTTTGGCGGTTCAAAGGGGCCCGGAATACTGTCACCATCGGAATATCCCCCAATCCGGCCATCTCGCAATTGGTACAGCGACTCGGTTTCGCCAGTGGATGATTCACCATCTGAGTAGATGGCCGTCTCATCGTCGGACACCGGTTCAGATTCCGCACCACGGATGAACCCTAAGAACACACGCTTCATGGCAGGCTGAACCCTGGCAGGACTCGCACGCTGAGCCGTTTCGACGAGGTCGGTGGAGATGTCCGGCTAAGGGCCCGGTTCGCCGATCTTGCCGATGAAAACGTGAATTCTGCCAAAGGGGACCCGGTACCCATACTCGATTGAGCCGGCCTCGGGGCCCCAGCCTGCGTCGTTGATGTAGAGCTTGCCGCGACGACTCTTGGTCATCCGGCCAACCGCGTACCCTTTGAGTCCTTCAAAGTTGCCCTTTAAGAACTCGAAACCATCGTGCGATAGCCCCACGGTGGGCGCCAACTGTCATTGAATTAACACGTCAGATGTCCTAGCAGAAGGACTTAGTCGTGGAGCCATCGTAATGAGGCTAGCTTAAAGGGGTTAAACTGGAACAAAGGACATGGGAAGTTTATACTGGTTCGGCCCCTTGCGGTGAAGGTAAAAGCCTACGATCCAGCTGTTGTGGGATTGATTGATCTCGATGAGCAGGGAGCGAATCCGCTTTACCTATCTCTCGAGCTATTGTTTCTTGTCCCTAAACCGCCGCCGGGTCGTCCCTTTATATACACAAGTTGACGCCCGACCAGTTTACACAATCCCGAGGCTGGCTCATACAAGTGTCTGGCTCGGTCTCTTCCCTCCCTTAACTTACAACACAAGTTACACAACTATGGCGGTTTACAACTATGGGCCCTAATCCGCCTTTGGGCTCTGGGCCTCTAAGCTTTAACAGTAGAACGCCATATACCTTGTCTTCATGTACTTCAATATAGATGAGCGTAAACCGGCCCCTCCTGGGCGGTTTACACTCAGTAGTTATATCCCCAACACACCGCTAGGTGACATACCTATTGCAGGAGCAGATGCAGACGTTATGAACGTTTGGCTAGCTCAATATGATGACTACTTGATAGTTTAGTGCACTATGCTTTACGGCTTAGAACCGGGACTTCAAAAACGTTTTTGAAACGTCACGGAGCATATGAGATGTTCCAAGAGCTGAAATTGGTATTTAGACTCATGCCCGTGTCAAGAGGTATGAGACCTCTGACAAGTACTTTGCCTAAAAGATGGAGGAGAATTGCCCAGCTAGTGAGCATGTGATCAGAATGTCTGGGTACTACAATCACTTGAATCAAGTGGGAGTTAATCTTCCAGATAAGATAGTGATTGACAGAGTTCTCTAGTCACCATCACCAAGTTACTGGAACTTCGTGATGAACTATAGTACGCAAGGGAATGATTCCCGAGCTCTTCGTGATGCTGAAATCGACGAAGGTAGAAATCAAGAAAAAGCATCAAGTGTTGATGATTAAACAAGACCACTAGTTTCAAGAAAAGAGCAAAGGGAAAGAAAGGGAACTTCAAGAAGAATGGCAAGCAAGTTGTCACTCCCGGGAAGAAGCCCAAAGCTAGACCCAAGCCTGAAACTGAGTGCTTCTACTTCAAAGGAAATGGTCACTAGAAGCGGAACTGCCCCAAATATTTGGTGGATAATAAGGATGGCAAAGTGAACAAAGGTATATTTGATATACATGTTATTGATGTGTACCTTAGTAGTGTTCATAATATCCCCTGGGTATTTGATACTTGTTCAGTTGCTAAGATTAGTAACTCGAAACAGGAGTTACAGAATAAACAGAGACTAGTTGAGTGACGATGTGTGTTGGAAGTAGTTCCAAAATTGATATGATCATCATCACACACTCCCTATACTTTCGGGATTAGTGTTGAACCTAAATAAATGTTATTTGGTGTTTGCATTGAGCAAGAATATGATTAGATCATGTTTATTGCAATACGGTTATTCAGTTAAAGACAGTGGATAATTGTTATTCTGTTTACATGAATAAAACCTTCTATGGTCATACACCCAATGTTGATGGTTTATTGAATCTCGATCGTAATGATACACATATTAATAATATTGATGCCAAAAGATGCAAAGTTGATAATGATAATGCAACTTATTTGTGGCACTGCCATTTGGGTCATATCGGTGTAAAGCGCATAAAGAAACTCCATAAAGATGGACTTTTGGAATCACTTGATTATGAATCATTTGATGCTTGTGAACCGTGCCTTATGGACAAGATGACTAAAACTCCATTCTCCGGAACAATGGAACGAGCTAGTGACTTATTGGAAATAATACATACCGATGTATGTGGTCTGATGAGTGTTGAGGCTCGCGGCGGGTATCGTTATTTTCTGACCTTCACAGATGATTTGAGCAGATATGGGTATATCTACTTAATGAAACACAAGTCTGAAACATTTGAAAAGTTCAAAGAATTTCAGAGTGAAGTGGAGAATCATCGTAACAAGAAAATAAAGTTTCTATGACCTGATCGTGGAGGAGAATATTTGAGTTACGAGTTTGGCCTTCATTTAAAATAATGTGGAATAGTTTCACAGCTCACGCCACCTGGAACACCACATCGTAATGGTGTGTCCGAACGTCATAACTATACTTTATTAGATATGGTGCAATCTATGATGTCTCTTACCAATTTACCACTATCGTTTTGGGGTTATGCATTAGAGACAGTTGCATTCACATTAAACAGGGCACCATCAAAATACGTTGAGACGACGCCTTATGAACTGTGGTTTGGCAAGAAAGCAAAGTTGTCGTTTCTTAAAAGTTTGGGGTTGTGATGCTTATGTGAAAAAGCTTCAACCTGATAAGCTCGAACCCAAATCGGAGAAGTGCATCTTCATAGGATACCCAAAGGAAACTATTGGGTACACCTTCTATCACAGATCTGAAGGCAAGATATTTGTTGCTAAGAATGGATCCTTTATAGAGAAGGAGTTTCTCTCGAATTGGAAAGTAGTTCATCACAGAAATAAGTTCTAGTGATTTCTACACCAATTAGTGAGGAAGCTAATGATGATGATCATGAAACTTCAATCAAGTTACTACAAAACCTCGTAGGTCTTCCAGAGTGTAGTCCGCACCAGAGTGGTATGGTAATCCTATTCTCGAAATCATGTTACTAGACCATGATGAACCTACGAACTATGAGGAAGCGGTGATGAGCCCAGATTCCGCAAAATGGCTCGAGGCCATGAAATCTGAGATGGGATCCATGTATGAGAACAAAGTGTGGACTTTGGTGGACTTTCCCGATGATCGGCAAGCATTAAATAAATGGATCTTCAAGAGGAACACGGACACCGATAGTAGTGTTACTATCTACAAAGCTCGACTTGTCGCAAAAAGGTTTTCGACAAGTTCAAGGTGTTGACTACAATGAGATTTTCTCAACTATAGCGATGCTCAAATCCGTCGGGATCATGTTAGCAGTTGCCATATTTTATGAAAGCTGGCAAATGGATGTCAAAACTGCATTCCTTAAATGGATATTTCTTAAAGAAGAGTTGTATATGATGCAACCAGAAGGTTTTGTCGATCCAAAGGGTGCTAACAAAGTGTGCAAGCTCCAGCGATCCATTTATGGACTGGTGCAAGCCTCTCAGAGTTGGAATAAACGCTTTGATAGTGTGATCAAAGCATATAGTTTTATACATACTTGAAAGGATACTTGAAAAAGAGTTTTTCAAAGAAAGACCTTGGTGAAGCTGCTTACATATTGGGCATCAAGATCTATAGAGATAGATCAAGACGCTTGATAAGTTTTTCAATGAGTATATACCTTGACAAGTTTTTGAAAGAATTCAAAAATGGATCAGTCAAAGAAGGAGTTCTTGTCTGTATTACAAGGTGTAAAGTTGAGTAAGACTCAAAGCCTGACCACGGCAGAAGATAGAAAGAGAATGAAAGTCATTCCATGTGCCTCAGTCATAGGTTCTATAAAGTATGCCATGCTATGTACCAGACCACTTGTGTGCCTTGCTATGAGTTTGGCAAGGGGGTACGATAGTGATCCAGGAGTGGATCATTGGATATATGTCAAAATTAACCTTAGTGAGGACTAAGGAAATGTTTCTCGGTTATGGGGGTGATAAAGAGTTCATCGCAAAGAGTTACGTCGATGCAAGCTTTTACACTGATCTAGATGACTCTAAGTCTCAATCTGGATACATATTGAAAGTGGGAGCAATTGGCTAGAGTATCTTCGTACAGAGCATTGTAGAAATAGAATATTTGCAAAATGCATACGGCTCTGAATGTGTCAGACCCGTTGACTAAACTTCTCTCACGAGCAAAACATGATCACACCTTAGTACTCTTTGGGTGTTAATCACATAGAGATGTGAACTATATTATTGACTCTAGTAAACCCTTTGGGTGTTGATCACATGACGATGTGAACTATGGGTGTTAATCACATACAGATGTGAACTATTGGTGTTAAATCACATGGCGATGTGAACTAGATTATTGACTCTAGTGCAAGTGGGAGACCGAAGGAAATATGCCCAAGAGGCAATAATAAAGTTATTATTTATTTCCTTATTTCATGATAAATGTTTATTATTCATGCTAGAATTGTACTAACAGGAAACTTAGTACATGTGTGAATACATAGACAAAACATAGTGTCCCTAGTATGCCTCTACTTGACTAGCTCGTTAATAAAAAATGGTTATGTTTCCTAACCATAGACATGTGTTGTCATTTGATGAACGGGGTCACATCATTAGGAGAATGATGTGATGGACATGACCCATCCATTAGCTTAGCATTATGATCGTTACAGTTTCATTGCTACTGCTTTCTTCATGACTTATACATGTTCCTCAGACTATGAGATTATGCAACTCCCGAATACCGGAGGAACACCTGGTGTGCTATCAAACGTCACAACGTAAAAGGGTGATTATAAAGATGCTCTACAAGTGTCTCCGAAGGTGTTTGTTGGGTTGGCATAGATCAAGATTAGGATTTGTCACTCCGTGTTTCAGAGAGCATCCCTGGGCCCTCTCGGTAATGCTCATCACTATAAGCCTTGCAAGCAATGTGACTAATGAGTTAGTTGCAAGATGAAGTATTACGGAATGAGTAAAGAGACTTGCCGGTAACGAGATTGAACTAGGTATGATGATACCGACGATCGAATCTCGGGCAGGCAACATATCGATGACAAAGGGAACAACGTATGTTGTTATGCGGTTTGGTCAATAAAGATCTTCGTAGAATATGTAGGAGCTAATATGAGCATCCAGGTTCCGCTATTGGTTATTAATTAGAGATGTGTCTCGATCATGTCTACATAGTTCTCGAACCCGTAGGGTCCGCACGCTTAACGTTCGATGATGATTTGTATTATGAGTTACGTGTTTTGATAACCAAAGTTTGTTCGGAGTCCCGGATGAGATCACGGATGTGACGAGGAGTCTCGAAATGGTCGAGACGTAAAGATTGATATATTGGAAGGCTATATTCGAATATCGGAAAGGTTCCGAGTGATTCACCAGGAGAGGTAATGGGCCTTATTGGGCCATACGGGAAATAGAGGAGGCGGGCCAAGGGGAGGTAGCGCCCCCCCCCATGGGTCCGAATTGGACTAGGGGAAGGGGCAGCACCCCCCTTGCCCTTTCCTACTCCCTCGCTCCTTCCTTCTCTCCTACTCCTAAAAGGGAAAGGATTCGTACTAGGACTTGGAAGTCCTAGTAGGACTCCATACACTTGGCGCGCCCCTGATGTCTACTACACAACCTTCTTCTTGTAGACGTTGTTGGTCCTGCAAGTGCACAGGTTTGTAGGACAGTAGCAAATTTCCCTCAAGTGGATGACCTAAGGTTTATCAATCCGTGGGAGGCGTAGGATGAAGATGGTCTCTCTCAAACAACCCTCCAACCAAATAACAAAGAGTCTCTTGTGTCCCCAACACACCCAATACAATGGTAAATTGTATAGGTGCACTAGTTCGGCGAAGAGATGGTGATACAAGTGCAATATGGATAGTAGATATAGGTTTTTGTAATCTGAAATAATAAAAACAGCAAGGTAACTAATGATAAAAGTGAGCGTAAACGGTATTGCAATGATAGGAAACAAGGCATAGGGTTCATACTTTCACTAGTGCAAGTTCTCTCAACAATATTAACATAGATAGATCATATAACAATCCCTCAACATGCAACAAAGAGTCACTCCAAAGCCACTAATAGCGGAGAACAAACGAAGAGATTATGGTAGGGTACAAAACCACCTCAAAGTTATTCTTCCAGATCGATCTATTAAAGAGTTCGTACTAGAATAACACCTTAAGACACAAATCAACCAAAACCCTAATGTCACCTAGATACTCCATTGTCACCTCAAATATCCGTGGGCATGATTATACGATATGCATCACACAATCTCAGATTCATCCAACCAACACAAAGTACTTCAAAGAGTGCCCCACAGTTTCTACCGGAGAAACAAGAAAACATGTGCCAACCCCTATGCATAGGTTCATGGGCAGAACCCGCAAGTTGGTCACCAAAACATACATCAAGTGGCACGTGATATCCCATTGTCACCACAGATAAACACGGCAAGACATACATCAAGTGTTCTCAAATCAAAGACTCAATCCGATAAGATAACTTCAAGAGGGAAACTCAATTCATCACAAGAGAGTAGAGGGGGGAGAAACATCATAAGATCCAACTATAATAGCAAAGCTCGCGATACATCAAGATCGTGCCATAGAGAGAACACGAGAGAGAGAGAGAGAGAGAGAGAGAGAGAGAGAGAGATCAAACACATAGCTACTGGTACATACCCTCAGCCCCGAGGGTGAACTACTCCCTCCTTGTCATGGAGAGAGCCGGGATGATGAAGATGGCCATCGGTGATGGGTTCCCCCTCCGGCAGGGTGCCGGAACGGGCTCCCGAGAGGTTTCTGGTGGCTATAGAGGCTTGCGGCGGCGGAACTCCCGATCTATCTTGATATTCAATGGCTTTAGGGTACATAGGCTTATATAGGCGAAAGAAGTTGGTCGGGGGAGCCTCGAGGGGCCCACGAGATAGGGGGGCGCACCCTATGGGGGGGGGGGCGCCCTCCTATCTCCTGGCTACCTCGAGGATCTTCTGACGTGAACTCCAAGTCTCCAGGATCATATTCTTCCAAAAAATCACGATGTCGAAGGTTTCATTCCATTTGGACTCCGTTTGATATTCCTTTTCTTTGAAATACTGAAACAGGCAAGAAAACAACAATATGGGCTGGGCCTCCGGTTAATAGGTTAGTCCCAAAAGTAATATAAAAGTGTATAATAAAGTCCATAGTCATTCAAAACAGATAATAAAATAGCATGAATGCTTCATAAAGTATAGATACGTTGGAGACGTATCAGCATCCCCAAGCTTAATTCCTACTCGTCCTCGAGTAGGTAAATGATAAAGAAAGAATTTATGAAGTGTGAATGCTAGAAGGTGCACAAGTTTGATCAAAGATAACTTCACTCACCTTTTCTAGCATGATAATATGTCATGACAGTAGTTCATCTAATAAAACTTCTCACGATAAAGTAACAAGCAATTCACATGTCAAAGCATAGACCATAAACTTTCATGAAAACTAGCAAACTTCATTCTAAGTCATCAAACAATTGCAATTCATCTTATTTTCAGGAATAGCAAACTCCACATACTCAACTATCTTATAGTCATCTACAATTGCTAACACTCACGCAATACTAATGGTCATGGAGTTTCAATCGGACACTGAGAAAGATAGGTGCCTATAGTGTTGCCTCCCCGTGTATTCACCTTTGGGTGATGTCAACAATAATAGTTCATGCTAACTTACATCCAATTCGATATATATATCAGGATCTTCCCAACACGAGGTGCTTGCCACAGGATAAAATGAAAAAGGGAAAGGTGAAGATCACCTTGACTCTTGCATAAAAGTAAAAGACATAAAGTAAAAGATAGGCCCTTCAAAGAGGGAAGCAGAGGTTGCTATGCGCTTTTAAGGTTGGATGCACAAAATCTTAATGCGGATGAACGTCACTTTATATTGCCACTTGTATATGGACCTTTATTATGCAGTCCGTCGCTTTTATTGCTTCCATAACAAGAGATCGTATAAAGCTATTTTCTTCACACCAAAAAATCATACATATTTAGAGAGCAATTTTTATTGCTTGCACCGATGACAACTTACTTAAAGGATCTTACTCAATCCATAGGTAGGTATGGTGGACTCTCATGGCAAAACTGGGTTTAAGGATATTTGGAAGCACAAGTAGTATCTCTACTTGGTGCAAGGAATTTTGGCTAACATGAGGGGGAAAGGCAAGCTCAACATGTTTGAATGATCCACGATAATATACTTTAACTGAGATGTCGGAAGACATAACCCATTACGTTGTCTTCCTTGTCCAACATCAACTCTTTAGCATGTCATACTTAATGAGTGCTCCCAACTATAAAAGATGTCTACGATAGTATATTTATATGTGAAATCTCTCTTCCTTCAATATTCTTTCATGAATTGTTCAAATGACCAATACAATGCTTGCTAACCTCCAATAAATTTACAACCTCTACTTCTTAGACGTGAAGTCATTACTCCCCATGGGATAAGTAAATGAGGCATATATAATTTCAGATTTATGACAATCAACTCATTCAACAATTTACTCATAGGATATAAGTGAAACACACGGGTAAATGAAAAACCACTCTAAAAAGATATAAGTGAAGATCAATGAGTAGCTAAATAATTATGTAGCTATATGAAGACTCTCTCTCATTTAAGAATTTCAGATCTTGGTATTGTATTCAAGCAGCAAGCAAAACAAAATAAAATGACATTGCAAGGATAGCACAACTCATGTGGAGAAGCAAAAACTTAGGCTCAACCGATACTAACCGATAGTTGTTGAAGAAGAAAGGTGGGATGCCTAACGAGGCATCCCCAATCTTAGATGCTTGAGACTTCTTGAAATATTATCTCGGGGTGCCTTGGGCATCCCCAAGCTTGAACTTTTGTGTCTCATTAATTCCTCTCATATCATGGTTTCTCTTTTTATCAAAAGCTTCATCCACACCAAACTCAACAAGAACTCGTGGGATAGGTTAGTACAAACCAATGCAAAACCTTATCATTTTCTACTGTAACAAATCACTAAAATTATTATTCAACATTGCATAATAAATGCCTCTTCATATTTAATACTCCTATCCTCAAACCGAATCATTAAACAAGCAAACATATGCAAACAATGCAAACATAACAGCAATCTGTCAAAACAGTACAGCCTGTAAAGAATGCAAGAGTATCAATAATTCCCTAACTCCAAAAATTATGAAATAAAATTCCCACTGTAATACATTTATCATATATCATTATACAAAATGTTTCAACATTATATGCTCTGAATTTTCTAGGGATTTTTTGCAACAGCGGTAAAATTTCTGTTTTCAAACAGCAACATGTATACAAGCAAAATAAGCATGGTAAAGGCTATCCTAGACATTTTTATTGAAAAGAAAGATGCAAAACATTATTCTAAATAACAGCAAGCAAATACTAACAAGATAAAATGACGCTCCAAGAAAAACACATATCATGTGGTGAATAAAAATATAGCTCCAACTAAAGTTACCGATGAACGAAGACGAAAGAGGGGATGCCATCCAGGGCATACCCAAGCTTAGGCTCTTGGCTGTCCTTGAATATTACCTTGGGGTTCCTTGGGCATCCCCAAGCTTAGGCTCTTGCCACTCCTTATTCCATGGTCCATCGAATCTCTACCCAAAACTTGAAAACTCCACAACACAAAACTCAACAGAAAACTCGTAAGCTCCGTTAGTATAAAAAAATAAAATAACCACTTAGGTACTGTAATGAACTCATTCTAAATTCATATGGGTGTAATATCTACTGTACTCCAACTTATCTATGGTTCATACCTTCCGATACTACTCATAGATTCATCAAAATAAGCAAACAACACATAGAAAACAGAATCTGCCAAAACTAGAATAGTCTGTAGTAATCTGTATCAAACGTATACTTCTGGAACTGCGAAATCCTACCAAATTAGGAAGTCCTAAGAAATTTGTGTACCAATCCAGAGCAAAAATAATAAGATCAGAAGAACGTTTCTGTGAATTAACAAAACTAATTTACTGGGTGCAAAAGTTTCTGATTTTCAGCAGGATCAACACAACTATCACTGTAAGCTATCCTAAAAGTCTTACTTGGCACTTTATTGAAAAAAACCTATAAAACATGATTACTAAAGTAGCATAATCATGTGGACACACAAAAACAGTAAGAATAAATATTGGGTTGTCTCCCAACAAGCGCTTTTCTTTAATGCCTTTTCAGCTAGGCATGATGATGACAATGATGCTCACATAAAAGATAAGAATTGAAACATAACGGGAGAATCATGAAGCATATGACTAGCACATTTAAGCTTAACCCACTTCCTATGCATAGGGGTTTTGTGAGAAAATAACTTATGGGAACAATAATCAACTAGCATAGGAAGGTAAAACAAGCATAATTTCAAAACTTGAAGCACATATAGAGGAAACTTGACATTATTGTAATTCCTACAAGCATATAATCCTCCCTCATAATAATTTTCAGTAGCATCATGAATGAATTCAACAATATAACCAGCACCTAAAGCATTCTTCTCATGATCCACAAGCATAGAAAATTTACTACTCTCCACATAAGCAAATTTCTTCTCATGAATAGTAGTGGGAGCAAACTCAACAAAATAATTATCATGTGAGGCATAATCCAATTGAAAACTAAAATCATGATGACAAGTTTCATGGTTATCATTA
Organism: Triticum timopheevii; assembly: GCA_963921465.1. Classification (NCBI taxonomy): domain Eukaryota; kingdom Viridiplantae; phylum Streptophyta; class Magnoliopsida; order Poales; family Poaceae; genus Triticum; species Triticum timopheevii. The sequence continues at coordinate 42,645,829 of OY997264.1, read as the reverse complement.
TTCTTAATAGCATACAAGTCATCACAATAATCATCATAGATAGCAACTTTGTTCTCATAATCAATTGGAACCTCTTCCAAAATAGTGGAATCATCACTAAATAAAGTTGACACTCTTCCAAGTCCACTTTCATATTCATCACAGTAAGATTCAACATCCTGCAAAATAGTGGGATCACTACTTCCTAAAGTTGACGCTCTTCCAAACCCACTTTCATCAATATAATCATCATAAATAGGAGGCATGCTTTCATCATAATAAATATTCTCATCAAAACTTGGGGGACAAAATATCATCTTCATCAAACATAGCTTCCCCAAGCTTGTGGCTTTGCATATCATTAGCATCATGGATATTCAAGGAATTCATACTAACAACATTGCAATCATACTCATCATTCAAAGATTTAGTGCCAAATATTTTATAGACTTCTACTTCTAGTACTTGAGCACAATTTTCCTTTTCATCATACTTAAGAAAGATATTAAAAAGACGAAGCGTATGAGACAAACTTAACTCCATTTTTTGTAGTTTCTTTTATAAACTAAACTGGTGATAAAACAAGAAACAAAAAGATTCGATTGCAAGATCTAAAGATATACCTTCAAGCACTCACCTCCCCGGCAACGGCGCCAGAAAAGAGCTTAGTTGACGGGGTGTGAGTACCGCTTACCTAGCCTCCCCGGCAACGGCGCCAGAAAAGAGCTTGATGTCTACTACACAACCTTCTTCTTGTAGACGTTGTTGGGCCTACAAGTGCACAGGTTTGTAGGACAGCAGCAAATTTCCCTCAAGTGGATGACCTAAGGTTTATCAATCCGTGGGAGGTATAGGATGAAGATGGTCTCTCTCAAACAACCCTTCAACCAAATAACAAAGAGTCTCTTGTGTCCCCAACACACCCAATACAATGGTAAATTGTATAGGTGCACTAGTTCGGCGAAGAGATGGTGATACAAGTGCAATATGGATAGTAGATATATGTTTTTTAATATGAAATAATAAAAACTGCAAGGTAACTAATGATAAAAGTGAGCGTAAACGGTATTGCAATGATAGGAAACAAGGCATAGGGTTCATACTTTCACTAGTGCAAGTTCTCTCAACAATAATAACATAGATAGATCATATAACAATCCCTCAACATGCAACAAAGAGTCACTCCAAAGCCACTAATAGCGGAGAACAAACGAAGAGATTATGGTAGGGTACGAAACCACCTCAAAGTTAGTCTTTCGGATCGATCTATTAAAGAGTTCGTACTAGAATAACACCTTAAGACACAAATCAACCAAAACACTAATGTCACCTAGATACTCCATTGTCACCTCAAGTATCCGTGGGCATGATTAAACGATATACATCACACAATCTCAGATTCATCCAACCAACACAAAGTACTTCAAAGAGTGCCCCAAAGTTTCTACCGGAGAGTCAAGAAAACATGTGCCAACCCCTATGCATAGGTTCATGGGCAGAACCCGCAAGTTGGTCACCAAAACATACATCAAGTGGCACGTGATATCCCATTGTCACCACAGATAAACACGGCAAGACATACATCAAGTGCTCTCAAATCAAAGACTCAATCCAATAAGATAACTTCAAGAGGGAAACTCAATTCATCACAAGAGAGTAGAGGGGGGAGAAACATCATAAGATCCAACTATAATAGCAAAGCTCGCGATACATCAAGATCGAGCCATACAGAGAACACGAGAGAGAGAGAGAGAGAGAGAGAGAGAGATCAAACACATAGCTACTGGTACATACCCTCAGCCCCGAGGTTGAACTACTCCCTCCTTGTCATTGAGAGCGTCGGGATGATGAAGATGGCCACCGGTGATGGGTTCCCCCTCCGGCATGGTGCCGGAATGGGCTCCCGAGAGGTTTTTGGTGGCTACAGAGGCTTGCGGCGGCGGAACTCCCGATCTATCTTGATATTCAATGGTTTTACGGTACGTAGGCTTATATAGGTGAAAGGAGTCGGTCGGGGGAGCCTCGAGGGGCCCACAAGACAGGGGTGCACCCTATAGGGGGGGGGCGCCCTCCTATCTTGTGTCTGCCTCGAGGATCTTCTGAAGTGAACTCCAAGTCTCCAGGATCATATTCTTCCAAAAAATCACGATGCCAAAGGTTTCATTCCGTTTGGACTCCATTTGATATTCCTTTTCTTCAAAATACTGAAACAGGCAAGAAAACAACAATATGGGCTGGGCCTCCGGTTAATAGGTTAGTCCCAAAAGTAATATAAAAGTGTATAATAAAGCCCATAATCATTCAAAACAGATAATAAAATAGCATGAATGCTTCATAAAGTATAGATACGTTGGAGACGTATCAGAATCCCCAAGCTTAATTCCTACTCGTCCTCGAGTAGGTAAATGATAAACAAAGAATTTATGAAGTGTGAATGCTAGAAGGTGCACAAGTTTGATAAAAGATAATTTCAATCACCTTTTCTAGCATGATAATATGTCATAAGAGTAGTTCATCTCATAAAACTTCTCACGATAAAGTAACAAGCAATTCACATGTCAAAGCATAGACCATAAACATTCTTGAAAACTAGCAAACTTCATTCTCAAGCATAGACCATAAAAGTGTATAATAAAGCCCATAATCATTCAAAACAGATAATAAAATATAATGAATGCTTCATAAATTATAGATACGTTGGAGACGTATCAACCTCTAGGGGGCTGGCCTCTCTCCCTCCCTCCTTTATATACGTGGGCAGGGGGCACCCCAAAGACACACACGTTTCTCTTAACCGTGTGCGGTGCCCCTCTCCACCGTTACACACCTCGATCATACCATGGTAGTGCTTAGGCGAAGCCCTGCGCCGGTAACATCATCATCACTGTCGCCACGCCGTCAAGCTGACGGAACACACCCTCGTCCTCAACTGGATCAAGAGCACGAGGGACGTCATCGAGCTGAACGTGTGCTGAACATGGAGGTGTCGTACGTTCGGTACTTGATCGGTTGGATCGCGAAGAAGTTTGATTACATCAACCGCGTTATTGAAACGCTTCTACTTTCGGTCTACGAGGGTACGTGGACACACTCTCCCCTCTCGTTTCTATGCATCACCTAGATAGATCTTGCATGATCGTAGGATTTTTTTTTGAAATTACTGCGTTCCCCAACGATATCACTATCATGTACATAACTGTTACCCTGCCAGAGGAAAGCTCTCAACCAGTTTTCTAATTTCTCCAGGGACTCCTTTGGCAACAAAAAACATGCCATGTAGTAGTTTGGAATAGCAGACAAAACTGAATTGATCATGATTAGATGACCTCCCCAAGAGAGAAAAGTGGCTAAGCACCCAGATAGCCTCCTATCATCTTGTTAAAGGACTAGGAGTAAGAGACCATGAGAGATCTTTTAAATAGTACATAGACAAGGGCAGGCCCAGGTATGTGCAAGGGAAACCTGCCAAGAATAGTGCTAACATAATTGAATCATATAACAATCCCTCAACATGCGACAAAGAATCACTCCAAAGTTGCTATCAAGCAGAGAACATAAGAACAAATTGTTGTAGGGTATGAAACCACCTCAAAGTTATCTTTTCCGATCAATCTATTGAGCCATCCCTATAAGTGTCACAAACAGCCCTAGAGTTCGTACTAAAATAACACCATATGATGTACATGAACCAACTCTAATGTCACGTAGATACTCCAATGTCACCACAAGTATCCGTGAGTTGATTATTCGATATGCATCAAACAACTTCAGATTCATAATATTCAATCCAACACAAAGAACTTCAAAGAGTGCACCAATATTTCTATCGTAGAATGTAGGACGAAAACGTGCATCAACCCCTATGCATAGATTACCCAATGTCACCTCGGGAATCCACGAGTTGACTACCTTAACATACATCAAGTGAATCAATATAATACACCATTGCCACCACGGGTATTCATATGCAAGACATACATCAAGTGTTCTCAAATCCATAAAAGTATTCAATCCGATAATAGTGAAACCTCAAAGATAAAAACTCAATTCATCACAACAAGATAGAGAGGGAGAAACACCATATGATCCAACTATATTAATAAAGCTCGAGGTACATCAAGATCTTGCCAAATCAAGAACACGAGAGAGAGAGAGAGAGAGATCAAACACATAGCTACTGGTACACACCATCAGTCCCAAGGGTGAACTACTCCCTCCTTGTCATGGTGGCCGCCGGGGTGATGAAGATGGCCTCTCGTGATGATTCACCCCTTTGACAGGGTGCCAGAGAAGGTCTCCAGATGAGATTGCTTCGGTACAGAGGCTTGCGGCGGCGGAGTAGAAGTTCTTGGTTTCTTTCTAGGAATTTTGGTATTTATAGGAATTTTTGTGTTGGTTTCACGTGTCTGACGTGCACTGAGGGGGGGGGGGGGGGGGGAGGGGGGGAGGGCGCCCCCCCAGGCTTATCGCTTCCTCGTGAGGCTTCTGGTCCTTCCTGGAAGCTTTGGGAGTCTCTTTTGGTCCACAAAAAATCACCGTAAATTTTCAGCCCATTCCAGAACTTTTATTTCTACATAAGAAACAACACCAAGGTAGTTCTACTGAAAACAACATTAGTCCGGGTTAGTTCCATTCAAATCATACCAAAACCATATAAAATTGTTATAAATATGACATGAATACTTCATAAATTATAGATACGTTGGAGACATATCAAGCGATGGTGAGACAGTAGAGCTATGGAAGAGGAGACGGTAGAAGACACAGATAGACAGATGGGTAAAGATGTAGTGTTGAGGTAGATAAATATGGGCTTTGGAGGTTCAAGCAGTGGGTAGGAGAGTGGGATGAATGAATGTTGAAGATGAAGTGTGGTAGATTTTCTGCATACCTCCATTGATGTTATTCGTATGTGGATTACATTTTGTCCCTCTTGTTCATACGTTCGATGTAGATGGACAATGGTGTTTCAGGGAACTCCTCAAAAGGCTAGGAGGTTGAGTCCGACATGAAGTTCGAGGCAGTGGTGGACCTCGGTAGCACCGCCAAGAGACCGAAGAAAAGGCCATTTCCATGAGGACGCCAGCCGAAGCCACTTCTACAAGGTCATCCTTGCACCCAAGTTGGAGCAGTTCACCTAGCGCTTGACCACTGTCCCATGGGATTTTCTACTGAGGACGAACACCGTCGGTGCTTGGAGGATGATAGTTCAGATGATTAATGGCAAGCTGACCCTTGATATGGGTTGGGCCTGCTTTGCCATTGCTCACCATATCAGGATCGGGTACCTCGTCACCTTCAAGTTGGGGACACACAACACCCAAAAGGCGGTCGTCTTCGACGACAATGGCGTCGAGGTGGTGACTAATTGTAAGAGGCATGACGACGCATTTGCCATGGATCTTTAGAAAGTTATCTCTGTACCTGTAAGACTTTTACGTAGGATGTTCAAGACTTTTCCACAACTGTTACTCGTTTAAGTGCCCCCTGTGTGTGTAAGCCTCTAGTTTTTTTGAGGATCAGAATAGGATAACTACTCTGAAGGACTAGTACATTCGCTAATCACGAGTGAACGAAGACAGTCCGATACGTCCGAAATCATCAGTCTATCTCCAGAACGCCTAGCCTCTGCTGCCAGTCCGTGAGCCAAGGCGTTGCCATTCCTTCTAATACTACTGATGGTGCAAGATTGGAAGACTGCCATGGCGTTTTTAATATCCACGAGCAGGCCAAAGCAAGCCGACTACGAATGCCAACCAGCAGCCAAGTCCTTTGCAATAGTTTGACTCTGTATAAATCCGCCAGTGCCTGCAGGCCATCCAGGATTGCATGACCTTCCGCCTCCTCCACACTGCTGCAGGACGGCATCATCTTGCACATAGAGAGAGACACATGTCCTCTGAAGTCTCGCGCGATCCCACCTGCAGAGCTGCTTCCTGTCTCAGTTATAAACGATGCATCTGTATTGATTTTGATTATTCCCTGTTCAGGGGGAGTCCACTGGCTGTTCGACGGCGTGGTGGTCTGGTTCTGGGCAGATATCAGGTCGGTACCACACTTCCCCTGGTGTGATTCAGTTGTCAGTCCGCAGGTACGCAGCTCCTCTTCGTACTTCATCAAGAACTGAGCTGAGGCCGAGATAGATTCCTTCCCCAGGCCCCTGATGCAGTCCTCTCTTAAGTGCCAGCAGCGCCATATCAATAGGAGGATTTTTGCACACATCTCTTCAGACTCAGCATCAAGCAACACTTGCAGCCAATCATCTCCAGTATATCTGAATCTCTCCTCTGCGGGTAGACTCTATTCCTTCCTTAACGAGAAACGCAGGGCTCTACTCTTTGTGCATGCAACTACGGCATGGTGTTCATCCTTCACTCCGTTGCCACAAATATTGCAAGTGGCATCCAGCTCAAGGGTTCTCTTCCATTTGCTCTTCTTGGTGGCTAGGGTATTTGTGGTAATTCTCCAACCAAAAACGCGCACCTTCCCTGGCACCTTGGCTTTCCAGATTAAATCCCAGATACTGCGATCATTCGGATCTCTAGATGAACTTGATGGGTTGTCGCTGCTTTTTTGTTTTAATTCCATACCGAGCTTGTAAGCGCTCTTGACCGAGAACACTCCGTTCTTTTCATAGTGCCACGGTATGCAGTCACTTACATCCGAGGACGGAATGGCAAGTTTGCAGATCTCATCAGCATCAAAGTCGTGGAAAACCTGTCTAGTTTATGGGTCTATGCTATGCATGTTTATCTATGTTGTGCATGACTGTGTGTTGGTAACCTCATCATTCCAATGAAAGGTTACCTGATCACGTGTTACATGTAACCAAATACCAATGCGCTGCATCTGCCTAGAACATGCTTGCAACCAAACACCATGCGTGTGTTTCTGCGTAGCCAGTCTAGAGGGGATGCAGGCAAACAAACTATGTGCAGAATATGGGTTTTATCCTTTCTTGAATCAGCCAGGATGAGTCCAGCCATAGATGCAAAGTGCCCAAAATCCATGTAGTCTACCAAACGTGTCCCTACCTTTTCTTGGCACTGTGAAATTCCACGTCCCTAAGTCACGATGGCTAAAGATGGCGGTGGCAAGTTTGGTTTGTCAATGGACTCCTTGTCCATTATGGTCACGAAGAGAGATCTTAGTATGCTGCCGCAATGAAGAGAGGATCTCTGTGCACATCAGATACGAAGAGTAGCTCTTCGTGTGCGTCATACACACAGAGTGCCTCTTGGTCCGCTGTGGCTACAACGAGCTGATAGGATTGAAATCTCTTCAAGCGAAGATCTCTAGCTAACTTAGTCAACATGCCATCCACATGGCAGTAGCTTCTTGTGCAAGCTAACTTGTTACACATGTTTTCTTGGCGCACACACGGCAACAACTTGTCATACAAGTTTGCTTAACTTCATAAGCAATAGTGCATACCATGAACTCCCATACCACTTCTCTACATTTTTTAACACGGTATAGACGCAGACGCTCATACAAACAAACTTACACTCACTCCATCCCTACCCATGTGAGAACCTCCAAGAAACTGAGTCAACACATCATCTTAAGATTGACAAAGTCACCACAGGCGCCTAGGACTTGAACCCTGATAGGTTGGTTCCACCACAAAGAACCTAACCATTTGATCTAGGCTTACTTCACCACTTCTCTACATTAGAGGTCCACTAACTAATTGATCAAATCAGTACTGTGTTCGAACCTCCAAAGTGTGCGTCCCTTTAGGTTTTATCATACTTTTACATGGTCGAAACTTGAAACATCATTGCAACTAGTAGTTGGTAGCGGTGCCTAATAACATGTGACGACTCTTAAGTAGACTCAAAGATGAAATCAGATAAGCCTTTAACAATATGCCATAGTGTGTACTATACCTTTGCCTCATGATATATTATAATGGTCTCAAGAAGAAATTAAGTAATCATTTTTAGTGAGCCCAACTTCTCAGTGGTTCATATTTGCGGAGGACATCACGGTCGGAGGAGCTTTCTACCACCTGGACGTGTGGACCGGTCAAACATGTCAAGCCAACAAAATACACGCACAACGTGTAAACAATAACCATACACTACTAGGGAAAAGCCTAGCAGCAGCGCGGGTTTTGGGCATATTAGTAGCGCGGGGGCTGGCGCTACTAATAAGGCGCTACAGCTAATGTATAGCAGTAGCGCGGGTGCCACCCGCGCTACTACTACGTCCGTTTTTTTTTTGAATTTTTTCGAAAAAAAATTCAATTTTTTCCCCTAATTTTCAAATTTCTGAATTATTTTAACCTCAAATCTCTAATCACCCCTCATCGCTGCTCAATTTAATCTCTAATCTCCAATCACCCCTCATCATTCCAAATCATCTAACTTCCCGGACGGTCACCCATCCTCTCACTGCTCCAGCATGAGCACGCTTAACTTCCGGGTTCTATTCTCCCTTGTTTCCAAGTCTGCACTTGTTGTTTTCCTGACAATAGTAAGATGTCAATCCTATTAACCCTAGAAATTTAGCTTGAGCATGAAGTCACACATTTCACTGTTTGAGTTTGAAACTATTGTTCTAAAAAATTAGTAACACTAATATTTCTTGAATAATTAGTTTGACCATTGTTTGACCATAGTTTGACCTTAGTTTGACCAGATTTGAGGGAAATTCAAAAAACTGAAATAATTATTTAGTAACACTAATATTCTTGAATAATTAGTTTGACCATAGTTTGACCAGATTTAACAAAAATTAAAAAAAAACTGAAATATGATGAATTTTTTTGCCTCCAGATCTTAAAAGCCCCCTAACTTTTTTTCTGTTAGGTTTTTGAGGATTTTGAAAATGTTTAACGGGGCTCCCCCCGTTAAATTCGGATGTAACTTTTCGAGTAGATGATTTTTCATATAAAAAACTTTTTCATCCGAGTTAGTATGCAAAAGTTATGCCCATTTTTACAAATTCTCGAGAGATTTTGCAAATGAAGTCGAAATTCATATTTGCAAATTTTCCCAACAACTAGACCACATATCACATGGGAAACTTATTTTCTTTTTTTTTTGACATTTTCATCATTTTCTTTTATTTTAAAAAAAACTGAAAAGGCGATCCACGGGGGGGGGGGGGGGTAGAGTTTGAAAATTTTGCAAACAGGCCATAGCCCGCACTACTACTATGGCAGACGATTAGTAGTAGCGAGCGGTAAAAACCCCCGCTACTACTATCAACTTAGTAGTAGCGTGGGTTTATAACCATCGCTACTACTATGGCATGGTCCAGGGGCACGGTAGAGACCACTTAGTAGTAGCAAGGGTTAAAAACCGACGCTACTGCTATCAACTTAGTAGTAGCGAGGGTTAAAAACCCGTGCTACTACTATGGCATGTCCCGGGAGGCACGGTAGAGACCGCTTAGTAGTAGCGAGGGTTAAAAACCCGCGCTACTGCTATCAACTTAGTAGTAAAAACCTCGCTACTACTAAGTTGATAGCAGTAGCGAGGGTTGCTACTACTAAGTTGATAGCAGTAGCGCGGGTTTTTAACCCTCGCTACTAGTAAGCGTCTGTGTATAAGCTTTTCCCTAGTAGTGATACATGGCCCGACATCATGTATAGTGACCAAAGTAGAAGAACTTTTACCAACAAATTTGGACACACAAAGTGCATTTTACTTTTCATTAAATTTGTGAGAAATATTAAATGGAACATCTAATGACATTGACCTGTCAAATCAATTAAATTTGTGAAAATGAAAATCATCAAGTGGGCCATCTACTGACGTGGAGTTTTCACATCCATTAAATTTATGAAAAGCATTAGGTTCAACATTTAGTGGCACCATTAAAGTCATGTTGCTCATTAGATAGAACCCGCTAAAATGACAATTCACACATATAGAGATGCATTGGATCGCATTGAAAATTACATTCACACCGATAGAGAATATTAGCCCCCATTTAAAATGACATTCACACATATTGAGAATATTGGACCCCACAAAAAATAGTATTCCACGTCTATAGAGAATATCGGACCCCACTAAAAATGTCATTCACATATGTAGAGAATGTTGGACCCGGCTGAAAATGACATTCCACTAGTAGAAAACAGGGCATTTGTCCCGGTTCGTAAGGGCCTTTTGTCCCGGTTTAAGAACCGGGACTAAAAGGTCGGTACTAATGCCCTCCCCCTTTAGTCCTGGTTCTTACACGAACCAGGACAGATGGGCCTCCACATGGCCACTACGGGCAGCCCAGGCAGGGGGGCCTTTGGTCCCGGTTGGTGACATAAACCGGGATCAAAAGGCTTCCACGCGTCAGCAGCTGGCTGGAGCTGAGGTTTTTCTTTTTTTTGAATGTGGCTAGTTTAGGGGTTTTGGGGGTTAATTTAGGTTGTTATTAGCTACCTAATAGAGAGAAGTGTCCTCTCTTATATCTTCGTGCTTGGTTTACCAACGCTACTGCTATGTTCATTTCACCCGCTGATATATAATAACTCTTCATGCTCGCATCATACATCATCATATATAATAACAAGTCATACTAATCATGCATCATCATACAACTTCTACTCGTTATTAATAACAAGTCATACGATCATCATCCTCATAGTCATCGAACCCAACCCTACATAATTGTTCTTAGCACATGATCATCAGTATCAGGTAGGACCTAAACACCCTTAAGGTAAAATAGCATAAAACAATATAGACCCTGACTCTCCATATGAAGGATGGAGATCATCCTGTCTCCAATTCTTGTGCTTCGCTTCCTTTTGCTTCCAAGAAGCTCCTTACGACTGTCCATACATTTTTTCCATTATTTGATTGTCATGCCTCCACTTCTTTTAGAAATCCGGTATGGACAGTTGAGATTCATAGGACGACATGGTTGTATGTTCAAAACATCAAGGCGACCGTGCGTATACATCAGATGAGGCATATAATTATTCGGGATTATCTGTTGAAAAACATAGTAATAACTTCATAGTTAGCAATGATGTACTAGTTTTAGAACTATGCAAAAAGATGCACGGATGTCGTAATAGTAAAAAATCTTACCAGGGTATCTCCATGGTAGTTACCGTAGTTCAACACGTGCACTAGTGGCACGTATTGACCATAATGTTGAGGAGTTCAATTTAGATATTGTAATTCTCAAGATCAGTACAAAATGTGATCAGATGATTTTTCTCCTTGTAAGTTAACTCGGAGCCGTCAGTGTAGTGGGTTTTGTCTACCATCTTCCGCACATTCTTTGAAGAATGAAAATAAGCTGTCAACTATTTTGAAATAAACAATATAAATTACTTAATAACTATGTTTGAGAAGCCCACATGGGGGAAGAATTGAAAGTGTATCAACAAGGACCCAAATGTCCATATTGTCTTGCTCGATTGTAGGATCACCAAGATCCACGGTGACAAGCATACCCTCATCAAAACCATACATCTTGCAAAGTGCTTCCCAATTTTTGCAACCAAAATGGGTTACACTCTCAGAATTGTACAACTTTACTTCAAAATCCACACCATGATGGGTCCTTAGGTGGATTTTTTTGGTTTCCATACTTTCATGGTCTTCAAAACCCATCATCTCCAAGACATAGCGTCTTGGATAGCATGGGATAAGCTAGTCGAATTGGAAAAGATGAAAAATACACATTAAAATAGTTGAAGTCGTGCTTAATTACGAAAAAAACTATTGTCGTCATTGCGTATACCGTTTCAACATCGAAGGTCTCCTCGAGCTTAATGCTGAAGCGCCGATCTTCGTCCAGCTCAAGGAACCTGTCGCACATACCTCGGTCGCCGTGGCACCAGTCGCACTCCCCCGGGCGGTTTTCGTCGTCCGAGTACGACATTTTCGGCCTATGTTCATAACTAAAATATTAAACTTGTACAATTAAATATAAGTACTAAAAGGGTTGACTATCATGAGTTGACTATCGGTGATGGTAGCTCCTCCTTTCATTCCCGAGTGCATTATTACACCAAATTGTCTAGCACACACGGGAATGAAGGAGAAGCTACCCCCACGACGGCGTGGATGATGGAGGGGGCTCCTAGATTTCTGTATAGTGCTCTCCAATTTTAGCATTCAAAGTAGGAGTACTTTTCCAATATGAGCATTCAATAAGCAAAACCAAATCGTAAAATAAAGTAGTATTCAAATTAGCATGCGTTCAATTATAAGCAAAAGTACATCATCTCTTGTGTCCGTACATCGTCGAATATTATCAGTAATACTCCTCGAATACTATCATACATATAGCATCGCTAATACAGCTAGAATCGTAGCGCCCGACGGGTATCGTCGCGGGCGGTGGACACCCAAAGATAAGGAACCATCACAGGATCATAGCTCCAGTGAGATCCCTGAAGAACCTGCCAGGTATTGTCGAACCTGCCCTCCAACGCAACCATGTAGCGACGGACGTGCTCGTCCTCCTCGCTGACACGGTGACGTACCACCTCCGCGGTGTCCGGAAGCCTCGGCACCGTCACTGGCCCACGCGAACGCCACCAAACAAGGATCGGGTCAACAACGGGCTAGCTCCTCACCAACCTGCACCCCCCGGAAGGTAGCACCTCCCAATACCAGCCCGGTGGAGCCCAGTCCCGGACATGGCCCTGATCAAGCAGGCCTCCACCACCGAGTCGACGACGAGGATGCGGGATAGGCATCGTCGACGTCGATGCGGGAACTGCTTCTATATATAGTAAAATAAAGTAGTTTTATTAAATCAACTAGTTCAACTACTAAGCACTTACTATAAATAAATAAAGTGGTACTTACTAGAAATAAACTACTTCTATAGTAAAATAAAGTAGTTTATTAAATCAACTAGTTCAACTATATATTAAGCACTTACTATAAATAAAATAAAGTAGTACTTACTAAAAATAAACTAGTTTAACTAGTTTTATTATTTTTCTAACTAATTATATTGAACACTTTCTCTTCTTATTTTTCTTTTTCCTCGCTTCTAAATATGAACATATTCATAAATGACTTTGATCATACACAATTTTCCTATACATACACAATATGAACATATACATAAATTGACAAAGAAAATGCTATGAACAAAAAAATCATTAAAATTCTATGAACAAAATTACAACAGAAAAAAAATCATAAAAATTCTATGAACAGAAAAAAATCATAAAAAATTGACATATTCGATCTTTGCATGTATATGAACATACAAACATGCATATTCAACAATAATATCACCAAAAACATCTATTAGCAGAAAAAAAATCTAACACAATATGAACAAATTACACAATATAAAAAAATCTAACAAAAAAAATCTATGAACTACAAAAAAATCTAACAAAAAAATCTAACAAAATCTAACTCAATTAACTACACATCTAAATTACTACACATCTAATTAAATTAGCAAAATGCACATAATTAAGCTCACGGGATGGCGATGGCATGAGGGGCGCGGCGAGGGCGGCGGGCAGGGGACGGCGACGGAGACGGTGCGTGAGGGGCGGCACGGCGACGGGTGACGGTGAGGGGCGGCGCGGCGACGGGCGAGGCAGGGCCGGCGGCGTCGCGGGGCACGGGGCGCGGGGCGGCGATGGCGTCGGGGCGGCGTGGGATGGCGCGGGGTGACGACGGCGACGGCGAGGCGGAGACGGGCAGCCTGGCAGCGTCGGGGCGGGGAAGAACGAACTGAACGAAATTTTGACGAGTGCCAGTTATATAGACGATGCATTGGTCCCGGTTCTTGAGACAAACCGGGACTAATGCGACCTTTAGTCCCGGTTGGTGCCACCAACCGGGACCAAAGACCTCTTTTTAGAAGCCCAAAGGGACTAAAGGGGGGCATTGGTACCGGTTTGTGCCACAAACCGGGACCAATGCCACCCTTTAGTCCCGGTTGGTGTCACAAACCGGACTAAAGGCCTTGCACGGCGCGGTGTGGTGGGAAGTTTAGTCCCACCTCGCTAGCTGAGAGAGCTGAGCACCTGTTTATAAGCTGCGTTGCAGCTCAGGTGCTGAGCTCCTCTCTAATATGCAGGCATTAGTTGCCCACCCTTGTCACTGCCGTGTTGGGCCAATTGGGCCTGCGGGCCTGCATCCTGGCCCATATACAGATGGGTTTCTAGTCGTATGCAGGTCGTGTGGCCCATTAGGCGGCATTTTTTTATTTTTTCCAGTATTTTTTTTGTTTTTTGAATTATTTATTTTCTTTTGATTTTCGCTTTATTTTTTATTATTTTTTCTTTTAGCTCAGAATAATTATAATCTTTCTGTTACTCCATTCGTTTCCAAATTTGAATAGTTTAAAATTTAATTCTTTGAAATTTATGTGAATCACTAGTTTGTGAATAACTTCACTATAAAAATGTATTTTGAGTGATTCTTTTTCCTGCTATTTAATATTACAGCGTTTTATCATTATATTCAAAAACAGATTTTGTTATTTCAGTTTCTATCAAAAAAAATCTTTATGCAAATTCTTTTTGCTACTAAAGTTTCTAACAAAAAATTCTTTTTGCTACTACAGTTTATAAAAGCATTTACTGGTTTTTTTAGCTATAAGACCTTGAAATTGAAAAGCACTTCAAATGAACTCTGAAAAGATTGAAAGTTGGCATGGTATCATCATTTCATCCACATAGCATGTGCAAGAAAGTTGAGTGGGTTACGGCAAAAACTGGATGCACTTCATGTACAAAACGGACAATCTCATTCGAAGTATCAGGATTTCATACGGAAACTTGTCTGTTACAATAGGCATTTCAAATGAACTACGAAAAGGTTGAAAGTTGGCATGGTATCATCATAATAGTTGTGGACAAAGTCTTCACTTTTTCTTCGCTTGTGTCCTTTCCTTATTGCGCCGTAACCATGGATAATCTTCATCATTTACCAGGATGCTTGGGACAGCCTTGACTTTGAAGGGAGGAATTACATGAAACTTTTCATAATCTTCGGACATGTCTGTCTTGCCCTCCACTCCCACGATGTCCCTTTTTCCTGAAAGAACTATGTGGCGCTTTGGCTCATTGTATGATGTATTCGCTTCCTTCTTTTTTTCTTTTTCTCGGTTTGGTAGACATGTCCTTCACATAGATAACCTGTGCCACATCATTGGCTAGGACGAACGGTTCGTCAGTGTACCCAAGATTGTTCAGATCCACAGTTGTCATTCCGTACTGTGGGTCTACCTGTACCCCGCCTCCTGACAGATTGACCCAGTTGCAT
The DNA here is from genome assembly GCA_963921465.1 of Triticum timopheevii. Classification (NCBI taxonomy): domain Eukaryota; kingdom Viridiplantae; phylum Streptophyta; class Magnoliopsida; order Poales; family Poaceae; genus Triticum; species Triticum timopheevii. The sequence continues at coordinate 42,630,632 of OY997264.1, read as the reverse complement.
TTAAACAAAGGGACCTTAAAATCTACTCCGTTGTCAAGTTCCCATATGTCCACTATGTAACCGTAATATGTGTCCTTTCTCCTCTCGGTGGCTGCATCAAAGCGGACACCGCTGTTTTGGTTCGTGCTCTTTTGATCCTGGGCGATCGTGTAAAATGTATTCCCATTTATCTCGTATCCTTTCCAAATCATTACAGTCGAATATGGTCCCCTGGACAACGAGTACAGCTCCTCACAAACAGTGTTTTCACCTCTGAGACGTGTTTCCAACCAACTGCTGAAAGTCTTGATGTGTTCACATGTAATCTAGTCGTCGCACTTCTCCGGGTGTTTGGAGCGCAGACTGTTCTTGTGTTCATCGACATAAGGGGTCACCAAGGTAGAGTTCTGTAGAACTGTGTAGTGTGCTTGAGACCAAGAATATCCGCCCCTGCATATTATTGTCTCCCCTCCAAGCGTGCCTTTTCCAGTCAGTGTCCCCTCATACCACGATTTAGGGAGACCTATCTTCTTAAGGCTAGGAATGAAGTCAACACAAAACCCAATGACATCATCTGTTTGATGGCCCATGGGGATGCTTCCTTCTGGCCTAGCACGGTTACAGACATATTTCTTTAGGACTCCCATGAACCTCTCAAAGGGGTACATATTGTATAGAAATACGAGGCCCAGAATGACAATCTCGTCAACTAGATGAACTAGGACGTGCGTCATGATATTGAAGAAGGATGGTGGGAACACCAACTCGAAACTGACAAGACATTGCACCACATCACTCCTTAGCCTTGGTATGATTTCTGGATCGATCACCTTCTGAGAGATTGCATTGAGGAATGCTCATAGCTTCACAATGGCTAATCGGATGTTTTCCGGTAGAAGCCCCCTCAATGCAACCGGAAGCAGTTGCGTCATAATCACGTGGCAGTCATGAGACTTTAGGTTCTGAAACTTTTTCTCTGCCATATTTATTATTCCCTTTATATTCGATGAGAAGCCAGTCGGGACCTTCATACTAAGCAGGCATTCAAAGAAGATTTCCTTCTCTTCTTTTGTAAGAGCGTAGCTGGCAGGACCTTCATACTGCTTTGGAGGCATGCCGTCTTTTTCGTGCAAACCTTGCAGGTCCTCCCGTGCCTCAGCTGTATCTTTTGTCTTCCCATACACGCCCAAGAAGCCTAGCAGGTTCACGCAAAAGTTCTTCGTCACGTGCATCATGTCGATCCAAAAGCGGACCTCTAGGTCTTTCCAATAGGGTAGGTCTCAAAATATAGATTTCTTCTTCCACATGGGTGCGTGTCCCTAAGCGTCACTCGAAACAGCTAGTCCGACAGGACCCTTTCCAAAGATTACGTGTAAATCATTGACCATAGCGAGTACGTGATCACCGGTACGCATGGCGGGCTTCTTCCGGTGATCTGCCTCGCCTTTGAAATGCTTGCCTTTCTTTTGACATTGATGGTTGGTCGGAAGTAATTGACGATGGCCCAGGTACACATTCTTCCTGCAGCTTCCCAGGTATATACTTTCGGTGTCAGCTAAACAGTGCGTGCATGCGTGGTATCCCTTGTTTGTCTGTCCTGAAAGGTTACTAAGAGCAGGCCAATCGTTGATGGTTACAAACAGCAACACGTGCAGGTTAAATTCCTCCTGTCTGTGCTCATCCCACACACGTACACCATTTCCATCCCACAGCTGTAAAAGTTCTTCAACTAATGCCCTTAGGTACACATCAATGTCGTTGCCGGGTTGCTTAGGGCCTTGGATGAGAACTGGCATCATAATGAACTTCCGCTTCATGCACATCCAAGGAGGAAGGTTATACATACATAGAGTCATGGGCCAGGTGCTGTGATTGCTGCTCTGCTCCCCGAAAGGATTAATGCCATCCGCGCTTAAACCAAACCATATGTTCCTTGGGTCACGTGCAAACTCAGCCCAGTACTCTCTCTCGATTTTTCTCCACTACGACCCGTCAGCGGGTGCTCTCAACTTCCCGTCTTTCTTACGGTCCTCACTGTGCCATCGCATCAACTTGGTATGCTCTTTGTTTCTGAACAGTCGTTTCAACCGTGGTATTAACTGTGCCATCGCATCGCATCAACTGTGCCATCGCACCAACCACATAACCTTTGCAGGAACTCTCTTCCTGCGGGGCTCGCTGTCAACATCACCAGGGTCATCTCATCTGATCTTAAACCGCAATGCACAACATACCGGGCATGCGTTCAAATCCTCGTACGCACCGCGGCAGAGGATGCAGTCATTAGGGCATGCATGTATCTTCTACACCTCCAATCCTAGAGGGCATACGACCTTCTTTGATGCGTACGTACTGTCAGGCAATTCATTATCCTTTGGAAGCTTCTTCTTCAATATTTTCAGTAGCTTCTCAAATCCTTTGTCAGGAATAGCATTCTCTGCCTTCCACTGCAGCAATTCCAGTACAGTACCCAGCTTTGTGTTGCCATCTTCGCAATTGCGGTACAACCCTTTTTTGTGATCCTCTAACATGCGATCTAACTTCAGCTTCTCCTTTTGACTTTCGCATTGCGTCCTTGCATCGACAATGACCCGGCGGAGATCATCATCGAGCACATCGTCTGGTTCCTCTTGATCTTCAGCAGCTGCCCCCATTGCAGCATCATCGGGCACATCGTCTAGTTCCTCTTGATCTTTAGCAGCTCCCCCCGTTGCAGCATCACCGTATTCAGGGGGCACATAGTTGTCATCTTCCTCTTCTTCTTCGCCGTCTTCCATCATAACCCCTATTTCTCCATGCCTCGTCCAAACATTATAGTGTGGCATGAAACCCTTGTAAAGCAGGTGGGTGTGAAGGATTTTTCGGTCAGAGTAAGACTTTGTATTCCCACATTTCGTGCATGGACAACACATAAAGCCATTCTGCTTGTTTGCCTCAGCCACTTCAAGAAAATTATGCACGCCCTTAATGTACTCGGAGGTGTGTCTGTCACCATACATCCATTACCAGTTCATCTGCGTGCATTATATATAATTATGTGTGTCAAAAGTAAGAAAATCAGACAAATATCTATCTAAAGTAAGAAAATCAGACAAGTATCAGAAAGAAGATAAGAACAAGAGGCTCACCACGGTGGTGCCGGCGACAAGATCGGCGCGGGCGATCAACGGCGGTGAAAACGGGGACGGGGCGTGATGGAACGCTAAATCTAGACAAATCTCGGAAAAAATGGAGCTCCGAGGTCGAGCTTCGAGAGGAGAAAGCTTAACTAGTGTGGCTCAGGCATTTCATCGAACACCTCATGTGCATAGGAGGTGAACAAGAGCACCCAAATGCCCTCTCCTCGCCGGATTGAAAAAACAGAGCACTGTGGAGTGCTCTGCCGCGGCGGTGGGTATATATAGGCAAGTTATTTGTCCCAGTTCGTGGCATGAAACGGGACTAAAGCCCCCCCTTCTGTCCCGGTTCAAGCCACGAACCGGGACCAATGGTTGTGGGCCAGGAGCGAGGACCATTGGTCCCGGTTCGTGCCTGGAACCGGGACAAATGGTTCCATACGAACCGGGACCAATGCTGTAAGGGCATATTTATCCCTTAGGTGTTTTGGTGATTCATGACAATGCTTTTACGGACTAATCGTGTGCCTTGAGTTTCTCAGATACTTCATAACTAGGCACGAGACGATTCGGTGCCCCTCGAAGACTATTGAAGTCGGCGTTGTTCTACGTGTCTCTTTGGTGGATTTGAGTCGTAGGAGGGCCGTACTATTAAGAGGGGGTCCGCGTCGGAAAGGTTTGGGTGGAATCAACATGTACACTTGTCCTACCTTTCCCTGCACTTTGGAGCTTCTCTTCGTTATCTTGGTTGTGCGGAAATCTGACGACTACGGTTGTACTTGCGGTAGTACCGCAAGTACCAGCGGTAGTACCGCTGTGGGTCACGGTAGTACCGCTCCTCTGGAGCCGTAGTACCGCGGCTCCCAGGCCCAGTGCCGCTCCGGTACGGTAGTAGGGGAGGATGTAATTTTTTACATCCGCGCCACCCACGGTAGTACCGCTCGTCCAGTGCGGTAGTACCGCGGGGGCCCGCGGTAGCCCCACTTCGAATCCACGATCTTGTAGCAACTCGGTAAGGTGGTCATACCACGCACGTGGGGCTTATTTAAGGTCATAGTCGTGACTATGCCGATGAGATATCGGATCTCTCTAATGCTCTTAAGGAAGAGCGTGTGCATCGTTTGACTTTTGAGGAGTCACACAATGATGACCATGCTAAGTTAAAGAAAGATCTTGATCATGATCTTGTCGTGTCTCGTGTGCTAACTTCCGAGAAGGCTAAACTTGGGGTTGATCATGCTAGACTCAAAGAGGAGTTTGAGATACTTGACAAGGCCCACAAGGTCTTGAAGGGTGCTCACGCTAATCTCAAGGAGTCTCATGCTCAACTCCAAGTTAAGCTAATCAAGGAAAAGGTCACCTTTCCTCACATGGTATTAATTGATAATGCATGTGCTACTAACCCGTGTTGTGAGCATGTGCATCTTGTGGAGGAGAATGCCAAGTTGAAGGATCAACTTGAGAAAGGCCTTGTGACATGCATTCAAGGTGAGAAGAACCTCAACGACCTTTTGAGCAATCAAAAGGAAGTTGTGGCCAAGGAAGGAATTGGGTTTGCACCCAAGTCCAAGAGCAAGAAGAAGAAGAACAACAAGACCAAACGTCCTCCTCCTCTCAAGCAAACGTTTGTGAAAGAGAGAGAGGGTGCTCCTAAGGAGAAGAAGGAAAAAGTGATGGGAGTTGATGTCCAAAAGGGCAAAAGCATTTCCTCAAACAAAGCCGGCGACTTTAACCCGTCATATGTGTTGTCCGTGCTAGTGATGGACATGTCTTTGCTAAATTTGTTGGTTCTCCTTATGAGTACATTGAATGGTCTATTTGGGTTCCCAAGACCCTTGTTACTAACATCAGAGGACCCATTACTAAATGGGTACCTAAAACCAAGCATTGATCTCTTGTAGGTGTTTGCTTCCGGTGGGGGATCATGGTTGCTCGATAGTGGAGCAACAAATCATATGACCGGGAGCAAGGACTTGGTGGTGGACGTGCAAGAGATTCCATCTATGCCCACCAATGTCGAGGGGGGTGATGCATCACATTCTAAGGTATTGGGTCTCGGCAAGGTTGTCATTTCTCATGATCTAACGATCGACAAAGTCATGCTTGTTGAGTCCCTTGCATACAATTTGATTTCCGTTCGTCAACTTGCACTCATGGGTTTTGCTACATTCTTTGACATTGATACCGTGGCCCTCTTGTGGAGCAAGACTCTTAAAGTAGCCTTTGTTGGGCATGTCGAGAACGGTCTCTATGTGATTAACTTTTCGGAGCGACCCACTAAGACGGCGACATGCCTAATGGCTAAAGTTGACGTGGGATGGCTTTGGCATCGCCGTTTAGCCCACGTCAATATGAGATCTTTTCAAAGTATTCTCAAGGGGGACCATGTCCGTGGACTAACAAATGTTAGTTTTGCCAAAGATCGTGCTTGCAGTGCTTGTATCGAAGGAAAGCTTCATGAAAAGGCTCACCCTCCTTCAACCATCATCTACTCGAAGAGACCCTTGGAGCTCCTTCACATGGATCTCTTTGGGCCTCCATCCTTTGATAGTCTTGGAGGTAGAAAGTATTGCTTGGTGATTGTGGATGACTATTCAAGATACACTTGGGTATACTTCTTCAAGAGGAAGGGTGAGACTCAACAAACCGTCATCGACTTTGCAAATGAAGCTCAATGTCAACACGATGCAAAGATCTTGACAATAAGAAGTGACAACGGCACCGAGTTCAAGAACTACACCTTGGATGAGTTTCTTAGTGATGAGGGGATCAAGCATTAATATGCTGCACCTTATACTCCTCAACAAAATGGTGTAGCGGAGAGGAAGAACCGGACGTTGATGGATGCGGCAAGGACCATGATGGCGGAGTTCAAGTCTCCATACAACTTTTGGGCCGAAGCCATCAACACCGCATGTCATGCATCCAATCGGCTCTATCTTCGCAAAGTCTTGAACAAGACTCCTTATGAGATACTCACCGGCAACAAGCCCAACCTCAAGTACTTCCGGGTGTTCGATTGTAAGTGTTTCATTCTCAAGAAAGGTGTTCGTTTGTCTAAATTTGAGGCTAGAGCTCATGAGGGCATATTTGTTGGTTATGCTACAAACTCTCATGCTTACCGTGTCCTCAACAAGTCCACCAGACTCATTGAGGAGACGTGTAACGTGGACTTTGACGAAAATAACGGCTCCCAAGTGGAGCAAAGTGGTACTTGTGATGTAGGTGATGGAATTCCTCCCCAAGCCATAAGAAGAATGGGTATTGGTCAAATCCTACCCATTGAGGAACCCTTTGTGGCCGAAGGAGAAGGACAATGCTCCACTCAAGTGGAGCCATCACCTCCCCAAGACCCACACGCTTCCGAAGAACAAAGTGAAGGCCCTCATCCTCATGAACAAGACCAAGGGCAAGATCAACCTCAAGATGGTGGTGAACCTCTAAATGATGCCCAAGGTCAAGTTCTCCCCCTCGAGCAAGTTCAAGATCATGAGCAAGCTCAAGATCAAGAACAAGCTCAAGACGGCGCTAAAGATGATCAAGTTAACCCTCCTCCTTCCACACCCGAGGAGGAATTAGAGCGTTGTGCCGTGAAGATTGCTTCCAAGCTCACCACCCAAGGCCATCTCATGGAAAACGTGGTTGGAAGCCTAAGAAAGGGGGTAAGCACTCGTAGACAATTAGCAAACTATTGTGAACATCACGCGTTTGTCTCTTGTGTTGAACCCCAAAAGGTCTATGAGGCGCTCGAAGACTCGGATTGGCTCAATGCCATGCATGAAGAACTCAACAACTTCGAGTACAACAAAGTGTGGAGATTGGTGCCAAGGCCATCGGGGAACCACAACTGTTGGGGAACGTAGCAGAAATTCAAAATTTTCCTACGTGTCACCAAGATCTATCTATGGAGAAACCAGCAAGGAGGGGAAGGAGAGTGCATCTACATACCCTTGTAGATCGCTAAGCGGAAGCGTTCAAGAGAATGGGGTTGAAGGAGTCGTACTCGTCATGATCCAAATCACCGGAGATCCTAGTGCCGAACGGACGGCACCTCCGCGTTCAACACACGTACAGCCCGGTGACGTCTCTCATGCCTTGATCCAGCAAGGAGAGAGGGAGAGGTTGAGGAAGACTCCATCCAGCACCAGCACGATGGCGTGGTGGTGGTGGAGGAGCGTGGCAATCCTGCAGGGCTTCGCCAAGCACCGCGGGAGAGGAGGAGGACTTGGGAGAGGGGGAGGGCTGCGCCAGAACTTCGTGTGAAGCTCCCATGCGCCTCCCCACTATATATAGGGGTGGAGGGGCTGGTTTCTTGCCCTCCAAGTCCATTCGGGCGTTGGCCAAGGTGGGAGGAAAGAAATCCCATCATTCCCTTCCCCACCGATTGTTATCCCCCTTTTTAGGGATCTTGATCTTATCCCTTCGGGATATGATCTTATTCCTTCTAAGGGAGGATCTTGGTGCGCCTTGACCAGGGGTGTGGGGCCTTGCAGGTGGGCCCCACTCCGGAACCTTCTAGAACCTTCCCGGTACAATACCGAAAAATCCTGAACATTTTCCAGTGGCCAAAATAGGACTTCCCATATATAAATCTTTACCTCCGGACCATTCCGGAACTCCTCGTGACGTCCGGGATCTCATCCGGGACTCCGAACAACATTCGGTAACCACATACAAACTTCCTTTATAACCCTAGCGTCATCGAACCTTAAGTGTGTAGACCCTACGGGTTCGGGAGACATGTAGACATGACCGAGACGTTCTCTGGTCAATAACCAACAGCGGGATCTGGATACCCATGTTGGCTCCCACATGTTCCACGATGATCTCATCGGATGAACCACAATGTCAAGGACTCAATCGATCCCGTATACAATTCCCTTTGTCTAACGGTATTGTACTTGCCCGAGATTCGATCGTCGGTATACCGATACCTTGTTCAATCTCGTTACCGGCAAGTCTCTTTACTCGTTCCGTAACACATCATCCCGTGATCAACCCCTTGGTCACATTGTGCACATTATGATGATGTCCTACCGAGTGGGCCCATAGATACCTCTCCGTTCACACGGAGTGACAAATCCCAGTCTCGATTCGTGCCAACCCAACAGACACTTTCGGAGATACCTGTAGTGCACCTTTATAGCCACCCAGTTACGTTGTGACGTTTGGTACACCCAAAGCATTCCTACGGTATCCGGGAGTTGCACAATCTCATGGTCTAAGGAAAAGATACTTGACATTAGAAAAGCTTTAGCATACGAACTACACGATCTTTGTGCTAGGCTTAGGATTGGGTCTTGTCCATCACATCATTCTCCTAATGATGTGATCCCGCTATCAACGACATCCAATGTCCATGGTCAGGAAACCGTAACCATCTATTGATCAACGAGCTAGTCAACTAGAGGCTTACTAGGGACATGGTGTTGTCTATGTATCCACACATGTATCTGAGTTTCCTATCAATACAATTATAGCATGGATAATAAACGATTATCATGAACAAGGAAATATAATAATAACCAATTTATTATTGCCTCTAGGGCATATTTCCAACAGTCTCCCACTTGCACTAGAGTCAATAATCTAGTTCACATCGCCATGTGATTAACACTCACAGGTCACATCGCCATGTGACCAACATCCAAAGAGTTTACTAGTGTCACTAAACTAGTTCACATCATCATGTGATTAAGACTCATTGAGTTCTGGGGTTTGATCATGTTTTGCTTGTGAGAGAGGTTTTAGTCAACGGGTCTGCAGCATTCAGATCCGTATGTACTTCGCAAATCTCTAGGTCATATTGTAAATGCTGCTTCCACGCTTCATTTGGAGCTATTCCAAATGGTTGCTCCACTATACGTATCCGGTTTGCTACTCAGAGTCATTCGGATAGGTGTTAAAGCTTGCATCGACGTAACCCTTTACGCCGAACTCTTTATGACCTCCATAATCGAGAAACATGTCCTTATTTACTCCAAGGACAATTTTGACCGCTATCCAATGATCCATTCCTGGATCATTCTTGTACCCCTTGACTGACTCATGGCAAGGCACACTTCCGGTGCGGTACACAGCATAGCATACTATAGAGCCTACGTCTGAAACATAGGGGACGACCTTCGTCCTTTCTCTCTTTTCTGCCATGGTGGAGCTTTAAGTCTTGACTTCATACCTTACATCTCAGGCAAGAACTCCTTCTTTGACTGATCCATCTTGAACACCTTCAAGATCATGTCAAGGTATATGCTCATTTGAAAGTACTATTAAGCGGTTTTTGATCTATCCTCATAGATCTTGATGCTCAATGTTTAAGTAGCTTAAACCAGGTTTTCACTTGAAAAACACTTTTCAAATAACCCTATACGCTTTCTAGAAATTCTACATCATTTCTGATAACAATATGTTTACAACATATACTTATCAGAAATTCTATAGTGCTCCCACTCACTTCTTTGGAAATACAAGTTTCTCATAAATTTGTATAAACCCAAAATCTTTGATCATCTTATCAAAGTACATATTCCAACTCCGAGATGCTTACTCCAGTCCTTAGAAGGATCACTGGAGCTAGCATACCTTTTAGCATCCTTAGGATCGACAAAACCTTTCTGATTGTATCACATACAATCTTTCCTTTACGAAAACTGGTAAGGAAACTCATTTTGACATCCATCTGCCTAATTTCATAAATGCAGCTAATGCTAAAATGATTCTGACGGACTTAAGCATCGCTACGGATGAGAAAATCTCATCGTAGTCAACTCCTTGAACTTGTGAAGAACTCTTTGCCACAAGTCGAGCTTCATGGATGGTGACATTACCGTCCACGTCCGTCTTCTTCTTAAAGATCCATTTATCTCAATGGCTTGCCGATCATCAGGCAAGTCCACCAAAGTCCATGCTTTGTTCTGATACATGGATCCTATCTCGGATTTCATGGCTTCTAACCATTTGTCAGAATTTGGGCCCACCATTGCTTCTCCATAGCTCGTAGGTTCATTGTTGTCTAGCAACATGACCTTCAAGACAAGATTACTGTACCACTCTGAAGCAGTACGCATCCTTGTCACCCTACGAGGTACGGTAGTGACTTGATCCGAAGTTTCATGATCACTATCATAAGCTTCTACTTCAATTGGTGTAGGTGCCACAGGAACAACTTCATGTGCCCTGCTACACACTAGTTGTAGTGATGGTTCAATAACCATATCAAGTCTCCACCATCCTCCCACTCAACTTTTCGAGACAAACTTTTCCTCGAGAAAGGACCTGATTCAAGAAACAATCCCTATTTCTTTCGGATCTGAATTAGGAGGTATACCCAACTGTTTTTGGGTGTCCTATGAAGATGCATTTTATCCGCTTTGGGTTCGAGCTTATCAACCTGAAACTTTTTCACATAAGCGTCGCAGCCCCAAATCTTTAAGAAATGACAGCTTAGGTTTCTCGAAACCATAGTTCATACGGTGTCATCTCAATGGAATTACGTGGTGCCCTATTTAAAGTGAATGTGGTTGTCTCTAAGGCCTAACCCATAAACGATAGTGGTAATTCGATAAGAGACATCATGGTACGCACCATATCCAATAGGGTGCAACTATGATGTTCGAACACACCATTACACTATGGTGTTCCAGGCGGTATTAATTGTGAAACAATTTCCACAATGTCTTAATTGCGTGCCAAAGCTCATAACTCAGATACTCATCTCTATGATCATATCATAGACATTTTATCCTCTTGTCACGATGATCTTCAACTTCACTCTGAAATTACTTGAACCATTCAATAATTCAGATTTGTGTTTCATCAAGTAAATATACTCTACATCTACTCGAATCATCTGTGAAGTAAGAATGTAACGATATTCACTGCATGCCTCAGCACTCATTGGACTGCACACATCAAAATGTGTTACTTCCAACAAGTTGCTATCTTGTTCCATTTCACTGAAAAACGAGGCTTTTTAGTCATCTTGCCCATGTGGTATGATTTGCATATCTCAAGTGATTCAAAATCAAGTGAGTCCAAACGATCCATCTGCATGGAGTTTCTTCATGCGCATACACCAATAGACGTGGTTCGCATGTCTCAAACTTTTCAAAAACGAGTGAGTCCAAAGATCCATCAACATGGAGCTTCTTCATGCGTTTTATACCAATATGACTTACATGGCAGTGCCACAAGTAAGTGGTACTATCATTACTATCTTATATCTTTTGGCATGAAAATGTGTATCACTACGATCGAGATTCAATAAACCATTCCTTTAGGTGCAAGACCATTGAAGGTATTATTCAAATAAATAGAGTAACCATTATTCTCCTTAAATGAATAACCGTATTGCGATAGACATAATCCAATCATGTCTATGCTCAACGCAAACACCAAATCTCGATGGTAGAGGGAGCGTGCGATGCTTGATCACATCAATCTTGGAAACACATATCGTCAGCTCACCTTTAGCTAGTCTCTGTTTTATTCCGTAGCTTTTATTTCGAGTTACTAACACTTAGCAACCAAACCGGTATCCAATACCCTGGTGCTACTAGGAGTACTAGTAAAGTACACATTAACATAATGTATATCCAATATACTTCTATCGACCTTGCCAGCCTTCTCATCTACCAAGTATCTAGGGTAATTCCGCTCCAGTGGTTGTTCCCCTTATTACAGAAGCACTTAGTCTCGGGTTTGGGTTCAACCTTGGGTTTCTTCACTAGAGCAGCAGCTGATTTGCCGTTTCATGAAGTATCCCTTCTTGCCCTTGCCCTTCTTGAAACTAGTGTTTCACCAACCATCAACAATTGATGCTCCTTCTTGATTTCTACTTTCGCGGTGTCAAACATCGCGAATACCTCAAGGATCATCATATCTATCCCTGATATGTTATAGTTCATCACGAAGCACTAGCAGCTTTGTGGCAATGACTTTGGAGAAACATCACTATCTCATCTGGAAGATCAACTCCCACTCGATTCAAGTGATTGTTGCACTCAGACAATCTGAGCACAAGCTCAACGATTGAGCTTTTCTCCCTTAGTTTGCAGGCTAAGAAAATCGTCGGAGGTCTCATACCTCTTGACGTGGGCACGAGCCTGAAATCTCAATTTCAGCCCTCGAAACATCTCATATGTTCTGCGACGTTTTGAAAACGTCTTTGGTGCCTCAACTCTAAACCGTTTAACTGAACTATCACGTAGTTATCAAAACGTGCATGTCTGATGTTCGCAACATCCACAAACGACGTTTGGGGTTCAGCACACTGAGCGGTGCATTAAGGACATAAGCTTTCTACTGTCCGCATAATCGCTACAGTCAACTTTCAACTATATTTTCTCTAGGAACATATCTAAATAGTGGAACTAAAGCGCAAGCTTACGACATAATTTGCAAAGATCTTTTGACTATGTTCAGGATAATTAAGTTCATCTTATGAACTCCCACTCAGATAGACATTCCTCTAGTCATCTAAGTGATTACATGATCCGAGTCAACTAGGCCGTGTCCGATCATCACGTGAGACGGACTAGTCATCATCGGTGAACATCTTCATGTTGATCGTATCTACTATACGACTCACGCTCGACCTTTCGGTCTCCGTGTTCCGAGGCCATGTCTGTATATGCTAGGCTCGTCAAGTTAACCCTAAGTGTTTTGCGTGTGTAAATCTGTCTTACACCCGTTGTATGTGAACGTAAGAATCCATCACACCCGATCATCACGTGGTGCTAAGAAGCGACAAACTTTAGCAACGGTGCACAGTTAGGGGAGAACACTTCTTGAAATTTTTGTAAGGGATCATCTTATTTACTACCGTCGTTCTAAGTAAACAAGATGCATAAACATGATAAACATCATATGCAATCAAATAGTGACATGATATGGCCAATATCATTTTGCTCCTTTTGATCTCCATCTTCGGGGCTCCATGATCATCATCGTCACCGGCATGACACCATGATCTCCATCATCGTGTCTCCATGAAGTTGTCTCGCCAACTTATTACTTCTACTACTATGGCTACCGGTTAGCAATAAAGTAAAGTAATTACATGGCGTTGTTCAATGACACGCAGGTCATACAATAAATAAAGACAACTCATATGGCTCCTGCCGGTTGTCATACTCATCGACATGCAAGTCGTGATTCATATTACAAGAACATGATCAATCTCATACATCACATATCATTCATCACATTCTTCTTGGCCATATCACATCACATAGCATACCCTGCAAAAACAAGTTAGACGTCGTCTAATTGTTGTTGCATGTTTTACGTGGCTGCTATGGGTTTCTAGCAAGAACGTTTCTTACCTACGCAAAACCACAACGTGATATGCCAATTGCTATTTACCCTTCATAAGGACCCTTTTCATCGAATCCGTTCCGACTAAAGTGGGAGAGACTGGCACCCGCTAGCCACCTTATGCACCAAGTGCATGTCAATCGGTGGAACCTGTCTCACGTAAGAGTACGTGTAAGGTCGGTCCGGGCCGCTTCATCCCACAATACCGTCGAAACAAGATTGGACTAGTAACGGTAAGCATATTGAACAAAATCAACGCCCACAACTACTTTGTGTTCTACTCGTGCAAAGAATCTATGCAATAGACCTAGCTCATGATGCCACTGTTGGGGAACGTAGCAGAAATTCAAAATTTTCCTACGTGTCACCAAGATCTATCTATGGAGAAACCAGCAACGAGGAGAAGGAGAGTGCATCTACATACCCTTGTAGATCGCTAAGCGGAAGCGTTCAAGAGAACGGGGTTGAAGGAGTCGTACTCGTCATGATCCAAATCACCGGAGATCCTAGTGCCGAACGGACGGCACCTCCGCGTTCAACACACGTACAGCCCGGTGACGTCTCCCATGCCTTGATCCAGCAAGGAGAGACGGAGAGGTTGAGGAAGACTCCATCTAGCAGCAGCACGATGGCGTGGTGGTGGTGGAGGAGCGTGGAAATCCTGCAGGGCTTCGCCAAGCACCGCGGGAGAGGAGGAGGACTTGGGAGAGGGGGAGGGCTGCGCCAGAACTTAGTGTGAAGCTCCCATGCGCCTCCCCACTATATATAGGGGTGGAGGGGCTGGTTTCTTGCCCTCCAAGTCCATTGGGGCGTTGGCCAAGGTGGGAGGAAAGAAATCCCATCAATCCCTTCCCCACCGATTGTTATCCCCCCTTTTTAGGGATCTTGATCTTATCCCTTCGGGATATGATCTTATTCCTTCTAAGGGGGGATCTTGGTGCGCCTTGACCAGGGGTGTGGGGCCTTGCCCCCACTACCCACGTTCATGTGGGTCCCCCCATGCAGGTGGGCCCCACTCCGGAACCTTCTAGAACCTTCCCGGTACAATACCGAAAAATCCCGAACATTTTCCAGTGGCCAAAATAGGACTTCCCATATATAAATCTTTACCTCCGGACCATTCCGGAACTCCTCGTGACGTCCGGGATCTCATCCGGGACTCCGAACAACATTCGGTAACCACATACAAACTTCCTTTATAACTCTAGCGTCATCGAACCTTAAGTGTGTAGACCCTACGGGTTCGGGAGACATGTAGACATGACCGAGACGTTCTCTGGTCAATAACCAACAGCGGGATCTGGATACCCATGTTGGCTCCCACATGTTCCACGATGATCTCATCGGATGAACCACGATGTCAAGGACTCAATCGATCCCTTATACAATTCCCTTTGTCTAACGGTATTGTACTTGCCCGAGATTCGATCGTCGGTATACCGATACCTTGTTCAATCTCGTTACCGGCAAGTCTCTTTACTCGTTCCGTAACACATCATCCCGTGATCAACCCCTTGATCACATTGTGCACATTATGATGATGTCCTACCGAGTGGGCCCAGAGATACCTCTCCGTTCACACGGAGTGACAAATCCCAGTCTCGATTCGTGCCAACCCAACAGACACTTTCGGAGATACCTGTAGTGCACCTTTATAGCCACCCAGTTACGTTGTGATGTTTGGTACACCCAAAGCATTCCTACGGTATTCGGGAGTTGCACAATCTCATGGTCTAAGGAAAAGATACTTGACATTAGAAAAGCTTTAGCATACGAACTACACGATCTTTGTGCTAGGCTTAGGATTGGGTCTTGTCCATCACATCATTCTCCTAATGATGTGATCCCGTTATCAACGACATCCAATGTCCATGGTCAGGAAACCGTAACCATCTATTGATCAACGAGCTAGTCAACTAGAGGCTTACCAGGGAAATGGTGTTGTCTATGTATCCACACATGTATCTGAGTTTCCTATCAATACAATTATAGCATGGATAATAAACGATTATCATGAACAAGGAAATATAATAATAACCAATTTATTATTGCCTCTAGGGCATATTTCCAACAACAACGTCATTGGAACCAAGTGGATCTTCAAGAATAAGCAAGATGCTCATGGGAACATCATTCGCAACAAGGCAAGATTGGTAGCACAAGGCTACTCCCAAGTCGAGGGTATCGACTACAGTGAAACCTTTGCTCCCGTTGCTCGTCTTGAATCCATTCGTTTGTTGATTGCTTATGCTTCCCATCATAACTTTAAGTTGCAACAAATGGATGTGAAAAGTGCTTTTCTAAATGGTCCTATTAATGAGTTGGTCTATGTCAAGCAACCCCCCGGGTTCGAGGACCCCTACTTCCCGGATCATGTGTATCAACTCGATAACGCACTCTATGGCCTTAAACAAGCCCCACGTGCGTGGTATGACCACCTTACCGAGTTGCTACAAGATCGTGGATTCGAAGTGGGGCTAATCGATCCCACTCTTTTTACTAAGAAGGTCAAAGGGGAGTTGTTTGTATGCCAACTATATGTTGATGACATTATCTTTGGTTCTCCTAACAAAGCTTTCAATGAGGAATTTGCCACTCTCATGACCTCCAAGTTCAAGATGTCTTCAATGGGAGAGTTGAAGTTCTTTCTTGGTTTTGACATCAAACAAAGAAGAGAAGGAACCTTCATCAACCAAGCCAAATACACTCAAGACGTGCTTAAAAGATTCAAGCTAAGTGATGTCAAGCCGGCTACTACACCAATGCCTACCAAGTGCCAACTTGACATTGATCCCAATGGTAAAGCGGTGGATCAAAAGGTATATCGCTCCATTATTGGCTCCTTGCTTTACCTTTGTGCATCTAGACCGGATATCATGTTGAGTGTGGGGATGTGTGCATGGTTTCAAGCCGCACCGAAGGAAAGTCACTATGTGGCGGTCAAGCGAATCTTTCGATATTTGGCTCATACCCCAAACTTTGGCTTATGGTACCCAAGAGGAGCAAACTTCAAGCTTGAAGGTTTTATGGATTCCGATTGGGCGGGAGACAAAGTGGATGGAGAAGCAAGGCTACAGGTGGACTGATTCTGAGGAGGATGTCGAGGAGACCATCCCAGCTGCAGAGGAGACCGACGGAGAGGGTTGGGACGAGTTCCCTGCTTGAGCCACCTCTTGTGTGTAGGTGTCCTCTCTGCCTTTTTGGCGTCTCGATGCCAAAGTGGGAGAGAGTGTAGGGATTTGCGAGTTTGCGAGTCGTGTGTGTCGAGTGTTTGCTGCTTTCTCGGTTGAACTATTTGCTGCTTTCTCGTTTGAACCTCGGTTGCTTTACTTTGTTTGGTGTAAGACACATGCACTCTATCTATCCTAGCGAGCTTGTGCTATATTGTGCTATCTTTATGCTATGCTCTCTTTGATGTTAATTATCGTGCCTTAGTCTCTAAAATATAGGGGGAGCGTTGATCCTAGTCTGTGTGCTATGCAGTCCAAAGCATTCATCTAGAGTGCACACATCTAGGGGGAGCCCGTCTATATTTTAGAGAGGTGGGGTTTGCCCTTGCTCTAAATTATCTTATCTATGTGCAAATCCCGTGTTGTCATCAATCCACCAAAAAGGGGGAGATTGTAAGGGCATATTTATCCCTTAGGTGTTTTGGTAATTGATGACAATGCTTTCGCGGACTAATCGTGTGCCTTGAGTTTCTCAGATACTTCATCACTAGGCACGAGACGATTCGGTGCCCCTCGGAGACTATTGAAGTCGGCGTTGTTCTACGTTTCTCTTTGGTGGATTTGAGTCGTAGGAGGGCTGTACTATTAAGAGGGGGTCCGCGTCGGAAAGGTTTGGGTGGAATCAACACGTACACTTGTCCTACCTTTCCCTGCACTTTGGAGCTTCTCTTCGTTATCTTGGTTGTGCGGAAATCTGACGACTACGGTTGTACTTGCGGTAGTACCGCAAGTACCAGCGGTAGTACCGCTGTGGGTCATGGTAGTACCGCTCCTCTGGAGCCGTAGTACCGCGGCTTCCAGGCCCAGTGCCGCTCCGGTACGGTAGTAGGGGCGAATGTAATTTTTTACATCCGCGCCACCCACGGTAGTACCGCTTGTCCAGCGCGGTAGTACCGCAGGGGCCCACGGTAGTACCGCTCCCCAGGAGTCGTAGTACCGTGGCCCTCCTACCTAGTACCGCAGCGTCACGGTAGTAGGAGCGGATGTAATTTTTTACATCCGCGCCTGCAGCGGTAGTACCGCGTCGGATTTTTGTACCACCTCATTTTCAGCGGAAGTAGGCACGGATGTAATTTATTTCATCCACGCCCTTCTCAGGCGATGACTTTCCTACCTTGCGGTAGTACCGCAAGGGGGAGCGGTAGTACCGCGCAAGCGGTAGTACTGCGCCCTAGTTAGGCAAGTCCCGGCCTCTGCTGCTGTCGCGGAAGTACCTTGGTCCGCCACGGTAGTACCGCGCGGCCTCGCGGTAGTACCGCGCCCCTGGAGCGGTAGTACCGCGTGTCGCGGGCTGAACATGTGGATAACGGTTGGATTTTTCCCATGACTATATAAGGGGCGTCTTCTACCTCTAGTTGACTACCTCTTCCACCTCTAAGCTCCATTGTTGCTCCAAGCTCCATTTTCGCCCGATCTCTCTCCCTAGCCAATCAAACTTGTTGATTTGCTCGGGATTGGGTGACAAGGGCCCGATCTACACTTCCACCACAAGATATTTGATTCCCCCCACTTATCCGTAGCGGATCTTGTTACTCTTGGGTGTTTGAGCATCCTAGACGGTTGAGGTCACCTCGAAGCCATACTCCATTGTGGTGAAGCTTCGTGGTGTTGTTGGGAGCCTCCAATTGTTGTGGAGATTGCCCCAACCTTGTTTGTAAAGGTTCGGTCGCCGCCTTCAAGGGCACCAATAGTGGAATCACGGCATCTCGCATTGCGTGAGGGCGTGAGGAGAATACGGTGGCCCTAGTGGCTTCTTGGGGAGCATTGTGCCTCCACACCGCTCTAACGGAGACGCAATTCCCCTTAAAAGGAAGGAACTTCGGTAACACATCCTCGTCTCCACCGGCTCCACTCTTGGTTATTTCGTGCCTTTACTTTTGCAAGCCTACTTGTGTTGCATCCCTTGCTTGCTTATGTGCTAGTTGTTATTGCATCATATAGGTTGCTCACTTAGTTGCACATCTAGACAACCTATTTTGTTGCAAAGTTTAATTTGGTAAAAAAAAAGCTTAAAAATTGTTAGTTGCCTATTCACCCCCCCCCCCCCTCTAGTCAACCATATCGATCATTTCAAATGCCCACGAGGCCCCGGCCGCCCCCTGGGCTCACGAATCGGGTCTAATACCCCCCCATGGGTCCCTGTAACACCCCGAGAATCATGCTACATTAATCTTCCCCTAAATGGTGGCTAGGTCGTCATGATTACTATGCAAATTTCCATTTGTCCAAAATCAAAGTCAAATTCATATTTAAATTTCAAGTGAAATTATTAATTCTTCGATCGGTAAAACTAAAATGTTTGAATAATTCTATAAATTCCCGTGATCATCTTTATGTTGAAACCAACGTCATTTGGCTCCAAATAAATTCCTAGGAAAATAATAACTGGTCCAGCAGTAAATAGAATAGCCTTTTCAAAATAAATAAATATTTTAAACAATTTCTTTTGAACTCAAACTTTGCGGGCCTCTCCAAATTTATGGCTAATAATTATGTGCCAAATATCTTTGTCAGGAAAATTCAATTGCGTGTATTAAATATAAAACAGTGAGGAAATTATAAAAACAGAAAAATAAAATCAGTAAAAGGGCCTAACTAACTAATGTGCATCTGGGCCCTGGAGGCCACAGAGCACCAGCGGCCCACCTCACCTCCTCTCCCTCCTCACGCTACAGGATACAGGGGGAGGGCGTGGCGGCCATCCCGCGGCTATGGTCGCCCCTCCAGCCACACGCCGGCCATCCGGCGGTGCCCCGCGAAGATAAGGACCCCAAACGCCCCCCCGGCAAACCCTAGCCCCCTCATTTGCCCCCTCGTCTTGCCCCCTTCGGCTTAACAGTCACCCGAGAATCCCATGGCTGCGCCGCCGTGAAGCTCGCGGTCACCGTCGTCCCCTCACCTACTGTACGTGACCATCCGCTCCATCGTCGACCACTGCCTCGACCACAACCGCTGGATCAAGCCGGGAGCCCCTACATCGACCAGATCGAGGTCATCTTCAACCTCCGCCCCGCCGCTCGCCGTCTTCGATTCGGCCTCACCGGAGCCTCACCGAGCCCGCTTTGCTCACCTACTGGCTCGATGTGAGCTCCTCTCCCCGTTCCCCTTTTCTTTCCCCTCAAATTCGTCGTCGTTTGGCCGCCCCACGTGTTGGCCGCCATGACAGGGAGCTCGGCCCCGCGCCCCCTGTTCGCTGCTCCATTGTTGCGCCTCGGGCCGCCCTCACCTGCCGCTGGCCGCGCTTGCCGAGAGCCCCTGCGTGCCAGCCCGCGCCCTCACTCGCTCCTGTCCGCGCACACGCGAGCGCCCTTACGCGTCCGCCACTCCCTGGCCGCGCCAAGGCGCGCGCCCCCGCCTCGCCTCTGGCCGCGGCCTGGCCGCGCCCGCAGCCCTGCCTGCTGCTTGAGCCGCTGCTGCTCGCCGCTCTGCTGTGCGTTGTCGCTGCCGCCGTACTGCTGTTGTGCTCCTTCTGCTGCTCCCGCTCGATGCTGCGCTCCATTCTGCTGCTGCTCTTGCACTACTGCTAGCCTACTGCAGCTGCTTTTGCTTGCTGCTGATGCTTCTACTGCGCTGATGCTGCTGCTTGGTAGCGCCGCTGGGCTGCCCTGCAAGCTACCGCTATGGCTGCTTGCTACGCCGGCTGCTGCCACTACTGGCCATGGCCGTGTGTGGCGTGTAATTTGTGTGCGTGAGTGTGTGCACAGAGGTGTGTGTGGCCGGCCCTTGTTTGACTAGTACTGATTAGGATTTAAATTAGTAGATCAATTAGCCTAATGTGCAGATGACATGTGGGCTCTATTTGATTAGGTTAAATTTTATTAATTTGGCTAGGTATAGCCTATGGCATGTGGGGCATACGCCCTGTTGACTGGTCAACCTTTGACTGGGTCAACCCAGTCCCCTAGCCCCACATGTCAGCCTCTTTGGGTGTCTACACAGTGGGTACACATAGCAATTTCCCTATTTTATTCGAATTAGCAGTAATTCCAAAAAATACTAAAATCTTTGACAATTAATAGAAATTAGATCGTAACTCCGATGAAAATGTTTTCTACATGAAAGTTGCTCAGAAAAATGTAACGAATCCGAATACGCGGTCCGTTTACCTGTCAGATGCCTCTAACTATCTGAACATGGAACATTTCCCTTCCGGTCATTTGTCTGACACAGGTCCGGAACCGGGAAAACATTCCCGGTTGTTTTCCCCCTTCACCTATATCGCGTAGTATTGCGTTAGAGCACCCTTGGCTCTGCTTGTTGACTTGTCATGTATCTTGTTTGCTTTGTATTTACTGTTTCTCCCCCTCTTCTCTTCGGTAGACCTCGAGATCGCTGCTGATGCCCTTGTGATCGACTGCTTCGACGACGACCCTCCTTCTCGCCTGAGCAACCAGGCAAGCCCCCCCTTTTTGATCATCCCGATATCGCCATTTCCATTCTATAGATTTTGCTACTATAATTGATTGATCCTATTCTGATGCATAGTCTGCTTTTGTAACCTGCTTATTGTTACCTACCTTCTTATCCTAAACTGCTTAGTATAGGTTGGTTAGTGATCCATCAGTGACCCCCCACCTTGTCCTTGTTGCCCCTGCTTCATCATCGAAGACCCGATCAACGGGATCGAAGACCAGGCCCCGGCACCGCACATCACTTTCCCCTTAGTTGCTCGACACTGCTGGGTTACTATCGAGTGCCGAGGGTGAGACCTCTACAGCACTTCTGATGTTAACCATGTAGTGTAGCTATTCGGTCGTGGTCATCGAGGGTGATTCCGCCTTAACCACTTCCGATACGACTCTGTCGTGCAACCCCTCAAGTGTGAACCTCGCGGGTGATTCCTCTTACGTTCACCTTGATGATTACATCGAGTGGAACTCACCGGGGGTGATTCCTCGGGTTTTCCCCTTGATGTTTGGACACACGGATACTTGGACTTTACAACTGTTACTTGAAAAGGCGGGTCGACCCTGAGGGGTACCCGCGAGTGATGTGGATACGGGTTGATCTGGAGGGTGCCCGAGAGTTGAATACGAGGCGTGGCCGGGCATTCTTAGCCCTTGCCGCAAGTCCTCGAGACGGGGCAACGGGGTCACATCTTTTGTGAGTCTCTGCTTGTTACCGCGCGTTCCTAATCCACTACGATTTGGATATTTGATCCGAGGGGCCTCTGGCCTGATAGCACTAACCATCACGTGGGCATAGTATGGGCGTTCTGCGTCGTATGCATCAGCCGAAACTTAATAGACGTCAGCGACTGAGCGGCGCGCGCCGGGTTGGACTGGTAAGCACCTACCTTTTTAAGGAGGTAGCTAGGTCTGCTCACCGGCCGCGTACGCAACGTGCAGGAGTTCCCGGGGAGATGGCCCATGACCCCTGGGGTATAGGTTTAGTCCGGCGTGCTTGACCTCTCTATTAAGCCTAGGTCGGGTTGCGGCGTATTGTTTGGCCGAGGCCGGGCATGACACAGGAAAGTGTGTCCGGCCGGAGTTAATCGAGCGTGGTCGGTAAGTTGGTGCACCCCTGCAGGGAAGAAAACATCTATCGATAGCCTGTCCTACGGTAACGGACACTTGGAGTTGTATCCCGATCGATACAACTAGAACTGGATACTTGTGATGAGAATTGGATTGTGATGAGGTGATAACTGGATAGTATGGCTCTGGGATTGCTTTCTCGCAGGGAGTCGAGAAAGGATCTCTGGCCAAGGTTGATAACACTACTACTACTTTACTTTATGCTACTCTACTCCCTCTTGTTTGCTGCAAGATGGTGGTTTCCAGAAGATGCTAGTCTTCGATAGGACTAGGCCTTCTCTCTATTCTGGCATTTCTGCAGCCCAGTCCACATATACAGCATTCCTTTGATAATGTTGCATATGTAGTGTAGATCCTTGCTTGCGAGTACTTTGGATGAGTACTCACGGTTGCTTTGCTCCCCTTTTCCCACCTCTTTCCATTCTTCCCGGATGCTGCAACCAGATGGTGGAGCACAGGATCCAGACGCCACCTTTGACGACGACTACTACTACACTGAGGGTGCCTACTACTACGTGGAGGACGCCGACGACCAGGAGTAGTTAGGAGGCTCCCAGGCAGGAGGCCTTGCCTTTTCAATTGATGTTGCTTTTGTGCTAGCCTTCTTAAGGCAAACTTGTCTAACTTATGTCTGTTCTCAGATATTATTGCTTTCGCTGACTCTTGTGTATTCGAGCTTATGTATTCGAGCCCTCGAGGCCCCTGGCTTGTAATATAAAGCTTGTATTATTTTAATTTGTGTCTAGAGTTGTGTTGTGATATCTTCCCGTGAGTCCTTGATCTTGATCGTACACATTTGCGTGCATGATTAGTGTACGATTGAATCGAGGGCGTCACAGTCCCGGTTCTTGAAGAACCGGGACTAATGGGCTGGCCAGGCCCGAGCGATAGCCCTGTTTTCTACTAGTGTTCCACACCTACATAGAATATTGGACACCCCCACTGAAAATGGCATTCACACCTATAGAGAATGTTGGACCCATTGAAAATGATATTCCACACCTACGAAGAAAGGCATCGCATGTGGAGCACTCCCTTTTAAGTCGGTCAAAGCAACCAATAATCCAACATATAGGTAACCACTTAGTAATCTTACTTGATGTTCCTACTCTAATTGTCTCCCCTCAGGAACCAATTAACTAAAAATGGCAGAATTATGTGAATTTGCATAAGAAATGGGGGAAAGCGGACAGTGCAGAGGGCTTACCGTAAACCGGTGGTTGAATGCCCTTGCTTCGACGAACACGATGCCCACCACGGCTTCCTTCAGGCAGTACATAAAGGCCACTACGCTGCCTCTCCACCTCCTCCGCGGGTGAACGACATCGGCCGCCACAAATCGCCCCCTTCCTCTACTGCCAAATTGATAGGTGAGCACAAATATGAAATACCATAGATGCGGGGTGGGCGGGGACATCACGATTGGATGAGCTTTCTACCACCTAGACGCGTGGACCGGCCAAACATGTGAAGCCAACAAAATACATACACAAAACATAAACAATGACCATACATGGCCCCGACGGCATGTATAGTGACCAATGTAAAAGAACTTTTACCAACAAATTTGGACACACAAAGTGCATTTTACTCTTCATTAAATTTGTGAGAAATATTAAATGAACATCTAATGACATTGACCTGTCAAATCAATTAAATTTTTGAGAAATGGAAATCATCAAGTGGGCTATCTAGTGACATGGACTCTTCGCATCCATTAAATTTATGAAAAGCACTAGGTGGAACATTTAGTGATAGTGACCGTCCATTAAAGTCATGTTCATCATTGGATGGGCTCGCTAAAAATGACATTTCACACATATAAAGATGCATTAGATCACATTGAAATTCACACCGATAGAGAATATTAGACCCCATTGAAAATGAACTCACACCTATAGGAAATATTGGACCCCACTAAAAATGACATTCCACACTTATAAAAAATATTGGACCCCACTGAAAATGGCATTCACACCTATAGAGAATATGGACCTCACTGAAAATGACATTTCATATCTATAGAGAATATTGGGCCCCACTAAAAATGGCATTCACACCTATATAAAATATGGACCCCACTGAAGATGGCATTCCGCACCTACGAAGAAAGGTATCCAATGCGGAGCACTCACTTTTAAGTCCGTCAAAGCAACCAATAGTCGCCTGAATTTCGCAGGGTGGGGCCGTGCCATTATCAAAACATGCCAAACCCAGCGTTCTAAGTAGCTTTACGTGGAATAACAAAGTTACCAAAGCAACACGGTTGCAAATTTTGTTATTAAGTCACTGTGAAGACTCACGGGCTCGTGGCCGATACACGCACTCAGCCTCCTCCAGGTTGAACTGGACAAACTCATCAGCAGCCGGCCAATGGATTCCTCGACACAAATCAGCACCCGGTCCCGGTGGGTGTCTCTTTCGTGGATCCTTTTCTCTGTTGCACACGCGCGCGCCGTGGCCGTGCTCGCGGACGAGGCGGAGTTGGGCGAGGCGGAGGCCGCCTTCGGTGGCCGCCGGCGAGGTGCGTTCACTGTGAGAAGGTGGACGACCTGTGCGGCCGCGGCCGCGGCCGGCGTCGACAATGGACGGCCGGCACGGCAATGTAGGGAAATTTCAGAGAAGAAGGGGTCCGGAAGGCTAGGCTCAAGGATGTCCATTGGCGTATGATCAAGGAGGGTGTGGCCTGTGGTGCTTCCGTGGCGGCGATGGTGATGGCACGGAGGAACTGCACTCTGCTCTGCTGTACGCAGAGCATAATGGCAAAGTCTGTGCACAGAATACGCTGATCCAACCTCGCTCTGCTCTGCTGCATGCAGAGCATAATGGCAGCTCTGACGGAGCAGGTGGAGCTCGGCGAGGCTTTGGAGCACAAACAAAAGTCCATCATGCGCCAGCGACGGCATCCGCGCCGCGGTGCACTGCCGGAAGCGTGGGGAAATGTCAGCGAAGAAGCGAGGCGGAGGGGCGTGCTCGGTGACACAGATGGTTCATTGTTGTTTATGGCAGATGGACACAAAATTCTACTTCAGTATATGACGTGCCCATCGACCAACTGCTCGAGTATACAGTGACCAACGCAGTAAAAGAACTTTTACCAACAAGTTTATTAGATACGCAAAGTGCATTTTACTCTTCACTAAATTTGTGAGAAGTATTATGCTCCCTAATTTTAGCTCTCCCGTTCAATATCATGAACCAAATTCAAAATAATCTCAATTAACTGGATCAACGAGCTATTTTAACTGGATCAACGACTTAAATTGAGACTATTTTACTAAACGAGTAGGTCCTTGTGAGGGTTTAGCAATTTGTAACAAGATAGGCATGTTAGATATCTTTAGCCGGGGGAGTGTTGAGTATTGGGCTGGGCTGTTATTCAATTGAGGTGTTCGATTTTCGATGTGGTTCAATTTTTTGACTGGGTCAATGATTTTGACCGAGGTGTTTAATTTTCAATTTGCTTCATGATTTTGATCGGGTCAATGATTTTTAAATCAACCGGCAACCATCAGCCTATAAAAGCGCATGAGTCTCGCGCAACCTCTCACCACCTGGCAAAATTGACATCAACATACGACACCATAACACAATATGGTACATGTGGTCCCCCGCAAGAAATTTTTCCGCATACATGTGGGTCGATTAGCAGATAACACATAATCTCAACTTCAGAAAGGGCCCACCAAAACACTATGTTATATAAAAAAACACATACACCATCATCTCTCAAACACACCAAACTAAACAAATTCTATTATATATGGTATTCTAACAACACAAACAGCGCAGCAAAGCGTGCACAACCATACTAGTGACTTGACTAGTCACATCCATTAAATATGTGGAAATCATTAGGTGCGACATCTAGTGACACCGACTTTTTACATCCATTATATATTTTTTAAAGCATAGGTGAAACATTTACGAATAGCGATGTCCATTGAAGTCATGATAAGCATTAGATAGGACCCGTTGAAAATGACATTTCACACATATAAATAAGCATTGGACCCCACTAAAAAGTGATGTCCATTAAATTTACAAAAAGGCATAGGTGAAACATTTAGGGACAATATAGTCCATTGAAGCCATGATAAGCATTAGATAGGACCCGCTGAAAATGACATTTCACACATATAAATAAGCATTGGACCCCACTAAAAAGTGATGTCCATTAAATTTACAAAAAAACATAGGTGAAACATTCAGGGACAATAAAGTCCATTGAAGCCATGATAAGCATTAGATAGGACCCGTTGAAAATGACATTTCACATATATAAATAAGTATTGGACCGCACCGAAAAGTGATGTCCACTAAAATTACAAAAAACAAGGGTGAAACATTTAGGGACAATAAAGTCCATTGAAGTCATGATAAACATTAGATAGGACCCGTTGAAAATGACATTTCACACATATAAAGAAGCATTGGACCGCATCGAAAGTAATGTTCACACCCATATAAAAGCATTGGACCCCGCAGAAAATGACATTCCACGCTTAGGGAGAAACATGGGCCAGCCATCCCATGTGGAGCACTCCCTTTTTAAGTGAAGTTGCTCAAAGCAACACGGTTGCAAATTTCTTTTTAAGTCGGTAGGAACAGTCCCGGGCTCGTGGCCGATACACACGCCCTCAGCATCCTCTTTGCTCAGCTCAAGAACTCGACGAACTCATCAGCAGCCGGGCGGTGGATTCCTCAAGACAAATCAGCAGCCGGTACGTGTCTCTTTCATGGTTCTTCTTCTCGTTTTTGATGTTCGTCCTGGTTCCTTCTCCGTTGCACAAGCGCGTCGGGCATTCTATAGAGAGAAAATGCCCACCAAGACACCCTCTTATATAAAAAAAGATAACATACACCATCATCTCTCTCACGTGCCAAACTAAATTTATGATATTTCAAACACAAACGGCGCAGCAAAAGCGCGCACAACCCTACTAATGACATTGACTATTCACATCCATTAAAAATGTGAAAATCATTAGGTGGGACATCCAGTGACACCTACTTTTTACATCCATTTTTTTTAAAAGCACAGGTGAAACATTTAGGAATAGTGATGCCCATTGAAGTCATGATAAGCATTAGATAGGACCTGTTGAAAATGACATTTCACACATATAAACAAGCATTGGACCGCACTAAAAAGTGATGTCCATTAAATTTACAAAAAAACATAGGTGAACACATTTAGGGACAATAAAGTCCATTGAAGCCATGATAAGCATTAGATAGGACCCGTTGAAAATGACATTTCACACATATAAAGAAGCATTGGACCGCATCGAAAGTAATGTTCACACCCATATAAAAGCATTGGACCCCGCAGAAAATGACATTCCACGCTTAGGGAGAAAGATGGGCCAGCCATCCCATGTGGAGCACTCCCTTTTTAAGTGAAGTTGCTCAAAGCAACACGGTTGCAAATTTCTTTTTAAGTCGGTAGGAACAGTCCCGGGCTCGTGGCCGATACACACGCCCTCAGCATCCTCTTTGCTCAGCTCAAGAACTCGACGAACTCATCAGCAGCCGGGCGGTGGATTCCTCAAGACAAATCAGCAGCCGGTACGTGTCTCTTTCATGGTTCTTCTTCTCGTTTTTGATGTTCGTCCTGGTTCCTTCTCCGTTGCACAAGCGCGTCGGGCATTCTATAGAGAGAAAATGCCCACCAAGACACCCTCTTATATAAAAAAAGATAACATACACCATCATCTCTCTCACGTGCCAAACTAAATTTATGATATTTCAAACACAAACGGCGCAGCAAAAGCGCGCACAACCCTACTAATGACATTGACTCTTCACATCCATTAAAAATGTGAAAATCATTAGGTGGGACATCCAGTGACACCTACTTTTTACATCCATTTTTTTTAAAAGCACAGGTGAAACATTTAGGAATAGTGATGCCCATTGAAGTCATGATAAGCATTAGATAGGACCTGTTGAAAATGACATTTCACACATATAAACAAGCATTGGACCGCACTAAAAAGTGATGTCCATTAAATTTACAAAAAAACATAGGTGAACACATTTAGGGACAATAAAGTCCATTGAAGCCATGATAAGCATTAGATAGGACCCGTTGAAAATGACATTTCACACATATAAAGAAGCATTGGACCGCATCGAAAGTAATGTTCACACCCATATAAAAGCATTGGACCCCGCAGAAAATGGCATTCCACGATTAGGGAGAAACATGGGCCAGCCATCCCATGTGGAGCACTCCCTTTTTAAGTGAAGTTGCTCAAAGCAACACGGTTGCAAATTTCTTTTTAAGTCGGAAGGAACAGTCCCGGGCTCGTGGCCGATACACACGCCCTCAGCATCCTCTTTGCTCAGCTCAAGAACTCGACGAACTCATCAGCAGCCGGGCGGTGGATTCCTCAAGACAAATCAGCAGCCGGTACGTGTCTCTTTCATGGTTCTTCTTCTCGTTTTTGATGTTCGTCCTGGTTCCTTCTCCGTTGCACAAGCGCGTCGGGCATTCTATAGAGAGAAAATGCCCACCAAGACACCCTCTTATATAAAAAAAGATAACATACACCATCATCTCTCTCACGTGCCAAACTAAATTTATGATATTTCAAACACAAACGTCGCAGCAAAAGCGCGCACAACCCTACTAATGACATTGACTCTTCACATCCATTAAAAATGTGAAAATCATTAGGTGGGACATCCAGTGACACCTACTTTTTACATCCATTTTTTTTAAAAGCACAGGTGAAACATTTAGGAATAGTGATGCCCACTGAAGTCATGATAAGCATTAGATAGGACCTGTTGAAAATGACATTTCACACATATAAACAAGCATTGGACCGCACTAAAAAGTGATGTCCATTAAATTTACAAAAAAACATAGGTGAACACATTTAGGGACAATAAAGTCCATTGAAGCCATGATAAGCATTAGATAGGACCCGTTGAAAATGACATTTCACACATATAAAGAAGCATTGGACCGCATCGAAAGTAATGTTCACACCCATATAAAAGCATTGGACCCCGCAGAAAATGACATTCCACGCTTAGGGAGAAACATGGGCCAGCCATCCCATGTGGAGCACTCCCTTTTTAAGTGAAGTTGCTCAAAGCAACACGGTTGCAAATTTCTTTTTAAGTCGGTAGGAACAGTCCCGGGCTCGTGGCCGATACACACGCCCTCAGCATCCTCTTTGCTCAGCTCAAGAACTCGACGAACTCATCAGCAGCCGGGCGGTGGATTCCTCAAGACAAATCAGCAGCCGGTACGTGTCTCTTTCATGGTTCTTCTTCTCGTTTTTGATGTTCGTCCTGGTTCCTTCTCCGTTGCACAAGCGCGTCGGGCATTCTATAGAGAGAAAATGCCCACCAAGACACCCTCTTATATAAAAAAAGATAACATACACCATCATCTCTCTCACGTGCCAAACTAAATTTATGATATTTCAAACACAAACGACGCAGCAAAAGCGCGCACAACCCTACTAATGACATTGACTCTTCACATCCATTAAAAATGTGAAAATCATTAGGTGGGACATCCAGTGACACCTACTTTTTACATCCATTTTTTTTAAAAGCACAGGTGAAACATTTAGGAATAGTGATGCCCATTGAAGTCATGATAAGCATTAGATAGGACCTGTTGAAAATGACATTTCACACATATAAACAAGCATTGGACCGCACTAAAAAGTGATGTCCATTAAATTTACAAAAAAACATAGGTGAACACATTTAGGGACAATAAAGTCCATTGAAGCCATGATAAGCATTAGATAGGACCCGTTGAAAATGACATTTCACACATATAAAGAAGCATTGGACCGCATCGAAAGTAATGTTCACACCCATATAAAAGCATTGGACCCCGCAGAAAATGACATTCCACGCTTAGGGAGAAACATGGGCCAGCCATCCCATGTGGAGCACTCCCTTTTTAAGTGAAGTTGCTCAAAGCAACACGGTTGCAAATTTCTTTTTAAGTCGGTAGGAACAGTCCCGGGCTCGTGGCCGATACACACGCCCTCAGCATCCTCTTTGCTCAGCTCAAGAACTCGACGAACTCATCAGCAGCCGGGCGGTGGATTCCTCAAGACAAATCAGCAGCCGGTACGTGTCTCTTTCATGGTTCTTCTTCTCGTTTTTGATGTTCGTCCTGGTTCCTTCTCCGTTGCACAAGCGCGTCGGGCATTCTATAGAGAGAAAATGCCCACCAAGACACCCTCTTATATAAAAAAAGATAACATACACCATCATCTCTCTCACGTGCCAAACTAAATTTATGATATTTCAAACACAAACGGCGCAGCAAAAGCGCGCACAACCCTACTAATGACATTGACTCTTCACATCCATTAAAAATGTGAAAATCATTAGGTGGGACATCCAGTGACACCTACTTTTTACATCCATTTTTTTTAAAAGCACAGGTGAAACATTTAGGAATAGTGATGCCCACTGAAGTCATGATAAGCATTAGATAGGACCTGTTGAAAAATGACATTTCACACATATAAACAAGCATTGGACCGCACTAAAAAGTGATGTCCATTAAATTTACAAAAAAACATAGGTGAACACATTTAGGGACAATAAAGTCCATTGAAGCCATGATAAGCATTAGATAGGACCCGTTGAAAATGACATTTCACACATATAAAGAAGCATTGGACCGCATCGAAAGTAATGTTCACACCCATATAAAAGCATTGGACCCCGCAGAAAATGACATTCCACGCTTAGGGAGAAACATGGGCCAGCCATCCCATGTGGAGCACTCCCTTTTTAAGTGAAGTTGCTCAAAGCAACACGGTTGCAAATTTCTTTTTAAGTCGGTAGGAACAGTCCCGGGCTCGTGGCCGATACACACGCCCTCAGCATCCTCTTTGCTCAGCTCAAGAACTCGACGAACTCATCAGCAGCCGGGCGGTGGATTCCTCAAGACAAATCAGCAGCCGGTACGTGTCTCTTTCATGGTTCTTCTTCTCGTTTTTGATGTTCGTCCTGGTTCCTTCTCCGTTGCACAA
Organism: Triticum timopheevii; assembly: GCA_963921465.1. Taxonomy (NCBI): domain Eukaryota; kingdom Viridiplantae; phylum Streptophyta; class Magnoliopsida; order Poales; family Poaceae; genus Triticum; species Triticum timopheevii. The sequence goes on along the minus strand of OY997264.1, from coordinate 42,599,424 downwards.
GCGCGTCGGGCATTCTATAGAGAGAAAATGCCCACCAAGACACCCTCTTATATAAAAAAAGATAACATACACCATCATCTCTCTCACGTGCCAAACTAAATTTATGATATTTCAAACACAAACGGCGCAGCAAAAGCGCGCACAACCCTACTAATGACATTGACTCTTCACATCCATTAAAAATGTGAAAATCATTAGGTGGGACATCCAGTGACACCTACTTTTTACATCCATTTTTTTTAAAAGCACAGGTGAAACATTTAGGAATAGTGATGCCCACTGAAGTCATGATAAGCATTAGATAGGACCTGTTGAAAAATGACATTTCACACATATAAACAAGCATTGGACCGCACTAAAAAGTGATGTCCATTAAATTTACAAAAAAACATAGGTGAACACATTTAGGGACAATAAAGTCCATTGAAGCCATGATAAGCATTAGATAGGACCCGTTGAAAATGACATTTCACACATATAAAGAAGCATTGGACCGCATCGAAAGTAATGTTCACACCCATATAAAAGCATTGGACCCCGCAGAAAATGACATTCCACGCTTAGGGAGAAAGATGGGCCAGCCATCCCATGTGGAGCACTCCCTTTTTAAGTGAAGTTGCTCAAAGCAACACGGTTGCAAATTTCTTTTTAAGTCGGTAGGAACAGTCCCGGGCTCGTGGCCGATACACACGCCCTCAGCATCCTCTTTGCTCAGCTCAAGAACTCGACGAACTCATCAGCAGCCGGGCGGTGGATTCCTCAAGACAAATCAGCAGCCGGTACGTGTCTCTTTCATGGTTCTTCTTCTCGTTTTTGATGTTCGTCCTGGTTCCTTCTCCGTTGCACAAGCGCGTCGGGCATTCTATAGAGAGAAAATGCCCACCAAGACACCCTCTTATATAAAAAAAGATAACATACACCATCATCTCTCTCACGTGCCAAACTAAATTTATGATATTTCAAACACAAACGGCGCAGCAAAAGCGCGCACAACCCTACTAATGACATTGACTCTTCACATCCATTAAAAATGTGAAAATCATTAGGTGGGACATCCAGTGACACCTACTTTTTACATCCATTTTTTTTAAAAGCACAGGTGAAACATTTAGGAATAGTGATGCCCACTGAAGTCATGATAAGCATTAGATAGGACCTGTTGAAAAATGACATTTCACACATATAAACAAGCATTGGACCGCACTAAAAAGTGATGTCCATTAAATTTACAAAAAAACATAGGTGAACACATTTAGGGACAATAAAGTCCATTGAAGCCATGATAAGCATTAGATAGGACCCGTTGAAAATTACATTTCACACATATAAAGAAGCATTGGACCGCATCGAAAGTAATGTTCACACCCATATAAAAGCATTGGACCCCGCAGAAAATGACATTCCACGCTTAGGGAGAAACATGGGCCAGCCATCCCATGTGGAGCACTCCCTTTTTAAGTGAAGTTGCTCAAAGCAACACGGTTGCAAATTTCTTTTTAAGTCGGTAGGAACAGTCCCGGGCTCGTGGCCGATACACACGCCCTCAGCATCCTCTTTGCTCAGCTCAAGAACTCGACGAACTCATCAGCAGCCGGGCGGTGGATTCCTCAAGACAAATCAGCAGCCGGTACGTGTCTCTTTCATGGTTCTTCTTCTCGTTTTTGATGTTCGTCCTGGTTCCTTCTCCGTTGCACAAGCGCGTCGGGCATTCTATAGAGAGAAAATGCCCACCAAGACACCCTCTTATATAAAAAAAGATAACATACACCATCATCTCTCTCACGTGCCAAAGTAAATTTATGATATTTCAAACACAAACGGCGCAGCAAAAGCGCGCACAACCCTACTAATGACATTGACTCTTCACATCCATTAAAAATGTGAAAATCATTAGGTGGGACATCCAGTGACACCTACTTTTTACATCCATTTTTTTTAAAAGCACAGGTGAAACATTTAGGAATAGTGATGCCCACTGAAGTCATGATAAGCATTAGATAGGACCTGTTGAAAAATGACATTTCACACATATAAACAAGCATTGGACCGCACTAAAAAGTGATGTCCATTAAATTTACAAAAAAACATAGGTGAACACATTTAGGGACAATAAAGTCCATTGAAGCCATGATAAGCATTAGATAGGACCCGTTGAAAATGACATTTCACACATATAAAGAAGCATTGGACCGCATCGAAAGTAATGTTCACACCCATATAAAAGCATTGGACCCCGCAGAAAATGACATTCCACGCTTAGGGAGAAACATGGGCCAGCCATCCCATGTGGAGCACTCCCTTTTTAAGTGAAGTTGCTCAAAGCAACACGGTTGCAAATTTCTTTTTAAGTCGGTAGGAACATTCCCGGGCTCGTGGCCGATACACACGCCCTCAGCATCCTCTTTGCTCAGCTCAAGAACTCGACGAACTCATCAGCAGCCGGGCGGTGGATTCCTCAAGACAAATCAGCAGCCGGTACGTGTCTCTTTCATGGTTCTTCTTCTCGTTTTTGATGTTCGTCCTGGTTCCTTCTCCGTTGCACAAGCGCGTCGGGCATTCTATAGAGAGAAAATGCCCACCAAGACACCCTCTTATATAAAAAAAGATAACATACACCATCATCTCTCTCACGTGCCAAAGTAAATTTATGATATTTCAAACACAAACGGCGCAGCAAAAGCGCGCACAACCCTACTAATGACATTGACTCTTCACATCCATTAAAAATGTGAAAATCATTAGGTGGGACATCCAGTGACACCTACTTTTTACATCCATTTTTTTTAAAAGCACAGGTGAAACATTTAGGAATAGTGATGCCCACTGAAGTCATGATAAGCATTAGATAGGACCTGTTGAAAAATGACATTTCACACATATAAACAAGCATTGGACCGCACTAAAAAGTGATGTCCATTAAATTTACAAAAAAACATAGGTGAACACATTTAGGGACAATAAAGTCCATTGAAGCCATGATAAGCATTAGATAGGACCCGTTGAAAATGACATTTCACACATATAAAGAAGCATTGGACCGCATCGAAAGTAATGTTCACACCCATATAAAAGCATTGGACCCCGCAGAAAATGACATTCCACGCTTAGGGAGAAACATGGGCCAGCCATCCCATGTGGAGCACTCCCTTTTTAAGTGAAGTTGCTCAAAGCAACACGGTTGCAAATTTCTTTTTAAGTCGGTAGGAACAGTCCCGGGCTCGTGGCCGATACACACGCCCTCAGCATCCTCTTTGCTCAGCTCAAGAACTCGACGAACTCATCAGCAGCCGGGCGGTGGATTCCTCAAGACAAATCAGCAGCCGGTACGTGTCTCTTTCATGGTTCTTCTTCTCGTTTTTGATGTTCGTCCTGGTTCCTTCTCCGTTGCACAAGCGCGTCGGGCATTCTATAGAGAGAAAATGCCCACCAAGACACCCTCTTATATAAAAAAAGATAACATACACCATCATCTCTCTCACGTGCCAAACTAAATTTATGATATTTCAAACACAAACGGCGCAGCAAAAGCGCGCACAACCCTACTAATGACATTGACTCTTCACATCCATTAAAAATGTGAAAATCATTAGGTGGGACATCCAGTGACACCTACTTTTTACATCCATTTTTTTTAAAAGCACAGGTGAAACATTTAGGAATAGTGATGCCCACTGAAGTCATGATAAGCATTAGATAGGACCTGTTGAAAAATGACATTTCACACATATAAACAAGCATTGGACCGCACTAAAAAGTGATGTCCATTAAATTTACAAAAAAACATAGGTGAACACATTTAGGGACAATAAAGTCCATTGAAGCCATGATAAGCATTAGATAGGACCCGTTGAAAATGACATTTCACACATATAAAGAAGCATTGGACCGCATCGAAAGTAATGTTCACACCCATATAAAAGCATTGGACCCCGCAGAAAATGACATTCCACGCTTAGGGAGAAACATGGGCCAGCCATCCCATGTGGAGCACTCCCTTTTTAAGTGAAGTTGCTCAAAGCAACACGGTTGCAAATTTCTTTTTAAGTCGGTAGGAACAGTCCCGGGCTCGTGGCCGATACACACGCCCTCAGCATCCTCTTTGCTCAGCTCAAGAACTCGACGAACTCATCAGCAGCCGGGCGGTGGATTCCTCAAGACAAATCAGCAGCCGGTACGTGTCTCTTTCATGGTTCTTCTTCTCGTTTTTGATGTTCGTCCTGGTTCCTTCTCCGTTGCACAAGCGCGTCGGGCATTCTATAGAGAGAAAATGCCCACCAAGACACCCTCTTATATAAAAAAAGATAACATACACCATCATCTCTCTCACGTGCCAAACTAAATTTATGATATTTCAAACACAAACGGCGCAGCAAAAGCGCGCACAACCCTACTAATGACATTGACTCTTCACATCCATTAAAAATGTGAAAATCATTAGGTGGGACATCCAGTGACACCTACTTTTTACATCCATTTTTTTTAAAAGCACAGGTGAAACATTTAGGAATAGTGATGCCCACTGAAGTCATGATAAGCATTAGATAGGACCTGTTGAAAAATGACATTTCACACATATAAACAAGCATTGGACCGCACTAAAAAGTGATGTCCATTAAATTTACAAAAAAACATAGGTGAACACATTTAGGGACAATAAAGTCCATTGAAGCCATGATAAGCATTAGATAGGACCCGTTGAAAATGACATTTCACACATATAAAGAAGCATTGGACCGCATCGAAAGTAATGTTCACACCCATATAAAAGCATTGGACCCCGCAGAAAATGACATTCCACGCTTAGGGAGAAACATGGGCCAGCCATCCCATGTGGAGCACTCCCTTTTTAAGTGAAGTTGCTCAAAGCAACACGGTTGCAAATTTCTTTTTAAGTCGGTAGGAACAGTCCCGGGCTCGTGGCCGATACACACGCCCTCAGCATCCTCTTTGCTCAGCTCAAGAACTCGACGAACTCATCAGCAGCCGGGCGGTGGATTCCTCAAGACAAATCAGCAGCCGGTACGTGTCTCTTTCATGGTTCTTCTTCTCGTTTTTGATGTTCGTCCTGGTTCCTTCTCCGTTGCACAAGCGCGTCGGGCATTCTATAGAGAGAAAATGCCCACCAAGACACCCTCTTATATAAAAAAAGATAACATACACCATCATCTCTCTCACGTGCCAAACTAAATTTATGATATTTCAAACACAAACGGCGCAGCAAAAGCGCGCACAACCCTACTAATGACATTGACTCTTCACATCCATTAAAAATGTGAAAATCATTAGGTGGGACATCCAGTGACACCTACTTTTTACATCCATTTTTTTTAAAAGCACAGGTGAAACATTTAGGAATAGTGATGCCCACTGAAGTCATGATAAGCATTAGATAGGACCTGTTGAAAAATGACATTTCACACATATAAACAAGCATTGGACCGCACTAAAAAGTGATGTCCATTAAATTTACAAAAAAACATAGGTGAACACATTTAGGGACAATAAAGTCCATTGAAGCCATGATAAGCATTAGATAGGACCCGTTGAAAATGACATTTCACACATATAAAGAAGCATTGGACCGCATCGAAAGTAATGTTCACACCCATATAAAAGCATTGGACCCCGCAGAAAATGACATTCCACGCTTAGGGAGAAACATGGGCCAGCCATCCCATGTGGAGCACTCCCTTTTTAAGTGAAGTTGCTCAAAGCAACACGGTTGCAAATTTCTTTTTAAGTCGGTAGGAACAGTCCCGGGCTCGTGGCCGATACACACGCCCTCAGCATCCTCTTTGCTCAGCTCAAGAACTCGACGAACTCATCAGCAGCCGGGCGGTGGATTCCTCAAGACAAATCAGCAGCCGGTACGTGTCTCTTTCATGGTTCTTCTTCTCGTTTTTGATGTTCGTCCTGGTTCCTTCTCCGTTGCACAAGCGCGTCGGGCATTCTATAGAGAGAAAATGCCCACCAAGACACCCTCTTATATAAAAAAAGATAACATACACCATCATCTCTCTCACGTGCCAAACTAAATTTATGATATTTCAAACACAAACGGCGCAGCAAAAGCGCGCACAACCCTACTAATGACATTGACTCTTCACATCCATTAAAAATGTGAAAATCATTAGGTGGGACATCCAGTGACACCTACTTTTTACATCCATTTTTTTTAAAAGCACAGGTGAAACATTTAGGAATAGTGATGCCCATTGAAGTCATGATAAGCATTAGATAGGACCTGTTGAAAATGACATTTCACACATATAAACAAGCATTGGACCGCACTAAAAAGTGATGTCCATTAAATTTACAAAAAAACATAGGTGAACACATTTAGGGACAATAAAGTCCATTGAAGCCATGATAAGCATTAGATAGGACCCGTTGAAAATGACATTTCACACATATAAAGAAGCATTGGACCGCATCGAAAGTAATGTTCACACCCATATAAAAGCATTGGACCCCGCAGAAAATGACATTCCACGCTTAGGGAGAAACATGGGCCAGCCATCCCATGTGGAGCACTCCCTTTTTAAGTGAAGTTGCTCAAAGCAACACGGTTGCAAATTTCTTTTTAAGTCGGTAGGAACAGTCCCGGGCTCGTGGCCGATACACACGCCCTCAGCATCCTCTTTGCTCAGCTCAAGAACTCGACGAACTCATCAGCAGCCGGGCGGTGGATTCCTCAAGACAAATCAGCAGCCGGTACGTGTCTCTTTCATGGTTCTTCTTCTCGTTTTTGATGTTCGTCCTGGTTCCTTCTCCGTTGCACAAGCGCGTCGGGCATTCTATAGAGAGAAAATGCCCACCAAGACACCCTCTTATATAAAAAAAGATAACATACACCATCATCTCTCTCACGTGCCAAACTAAATTTATGATATTTCAAACACAAACGGCGCAGCAAAAGCGCGCACAACCCTACTAATGACATTGACTCTTCACATCCATTAAAAATGTGAAAATCATTAGGTGGGACATCCAGTGACACCTACTTTTTACATCCATTTTTTTTAAAAGCACAGGTGAAACATTTAGGAATAGTGATGCCCATTGAAGTCATGATAAGCATTAGATAGGACCTGTTGAAAATGACATTTCACACATATAAACAAGCATTGGACCGCACTAAAAAGTGATGTCCATTAAATTTACAAAAAAACATAGGTGAACACATTTAGGGACAATAAAGTCCATTGAAGCCATGATAAGCATTAGATAGGACCCGTTGAAAATGACATTTCACACATATAAAGAAGCATTGGACCGCATCGAAAGTAATGTTCACACCCATATAAAAGCATTGGACCGCGCAGAAAATGACATTCCACGCTTAGGGAGAAACATGGGCCAGCCATCCCATGTGGAGCACTCCCTTTTTAAGTGAAGTTGCTCAAAGCAACACGGTTGCAAATTTCTTTTTAAGTCGGTAGGAACAGTCCCGGGCTCGTGGCCGATACACACGCCCTCAGCATCCTCTTTGCTCAGCTCAAGAACTCGACGAACTCATCAGCAGCCGGGCGGTGGATTCCTCAAGACAAATCAGCAGCCGGTACGTGTCTCTTTCATGGTTCTTCTTCTCGTTTTTGATGTTCGTCCTGGTTCCTTCTCCGTTGCACAAGCGCGTCGGGCATTCTATAGAGAGAAAATGCCCACCAAGACACCCTCTTATATAAAAAAAGATAACATACACCATCATCTCTCTCACGTGCCAAACTAAATTTATGATATTTCAAACACAAACGGCGCAGCAAAAGCGCGCACAACCCTACTAATGACATTGACTCTTCACATCCATTAAAAATGTGAAAATCATTAGGTGGGACATCCAGTGACACCTACTTTTTACATCCATTTTTTTTAAAAGCACAGGTGAAACATTTAGGAATAGTGATGCCCACTGAAGTCATGATAAGCATTAGATAGGACCTGTTGAAAAATGACATTTCACACATATAAACAAGCATTGGACCGCACTAAAAAGTGATGTCCATTAAATTTACAAAAAAACATAGGTGAACACATTTAGGGACAATAAAGTCCATTGAAGCCATGATAAGCATTAGATAGGACCCGTTGAAAATGACATTTCACACATATAAAGAAGCATTGGACCGCATCGAAAGTAATGTTCACACCCATATAAAAGCATTGGACCCCGCAGAAAATGACATTCCACGCTTAGGGAGAAACATGGGCCAGCCATCCCATGTGGAGCACTCCCTTTTTAAGTGAAGTTGCTCAAAGCAACACGGTTGCAAATTTCTTTTTAAGTCGGTAGGAACAGTCCCGGGCTCGTGGCCGATACACACGCCCTCAGCATCCTCTTTGCTCAGCTCAAGAACTCGACGAACTCATCAGCAGCCGGGCGGTGGATTCCTCAAGACAAATCAGCAGCCGGTACGTGTCTCTTTCATGGTTCTTCTTCTCGTTTTTGATGTTCGTCCTGGTTCCTTCTCCGTTGCACAAGCGCGTCGGGCATTCTATAGAGAGAAAATGCCCACCAAGACACCCTCTTATATAAAAAAAGATAACATACACCATCATCTCTCTCACGTGCCAAACTAAATTTATGATATTTCAAACACAAACGGCGCAGCAAAAGCGCGCACAACCCTACTAATGACATTGACTCTTCACATCCATTAAAAATGTGAAAATCATTAGGTGGGACATCCAGTGACACCTACTTTTTACATCCATTTTTTTTAAAAGCACAGGTGAAACATTTAGGAATAGTGATGCCCACTGAAGTCATGATAAGCATTAGATAGGACCTGTTGAAAAATGACATTTCACACATATAAACAAGCATTGGACCGCACTAAAAAGTGATGTCCATTAAATTTACAAAAAAACATAGGTGAACACATTTAGGGACAATAAAGTCCATTGAAGCCATGATAAGCATTAGATAGGACCCGTTGAAAATGACATTTCACACATATAAAGAAGCATTGGACCGCATCGAAAGTAATGTTCACACCCATATAAAAGCATTGGACCCCGCAGAAAATGACATTCCACGCTTAGGGAGAAACATGGGCCAGCCATCCCATGTGGAGCACTCCCTTTTTAAGTGAAGTTGCTCAAAGCAACACGGTTGCAAATTTCTTTTTAAGTCGGTAGGAACAGTCCCGGGCTCGTGGCCGATACACACGCCCTCAGCATCCTCTTTGCTCAGCTCAAGAACTCGACGAACTCATCAGCAGCCGGGCGGTGGATTCCTCAAGACAAATCAGCAGCCGGTACGTGTCTCTTTCATGGTTCTTCTTCTCGTTTTTGATGTTCGTCCTGGTTCCTTCTCCGTTGCACAAGCGCGTCGGGCATTCTATAGAGAGAAAATGCCCACCAAGACACCCTCTTATATAAAAAAAGATAACATACACCATCATCTCTCTCACGTGCCAAACTAAATTTATGATATTTCAAACACAAACGGCGCAGCAAAAGCGCGCACAACCCTACTAATGACATTGACTCTTCACATCCATTAAAAATGTGAAAATCATTAGGTGGGACATCCAGTGACACCTACTTTTTACATCCATTTTTTTAAAAGCACAGGTGAAACATTTAGGAATAGTGATGCCCATTGAAGTCATGATAAGCATTAGATAGGACCTGTTGAAAATGACATTTCACACATATAAACAAGCATTGGACCGCACTAAAAAGTGATGTCCATTAAATTTACAAAAAAACATAGGTGAACACATTTAGGGACAATAAAGTCCATTGAAGCCATGATAAGCATTAGATAGGACCCGTTGAAAATGACATTTCACACATATAAAGAAGCATTGGACCGCATCGAAAGTAATGTTCACACTCATATAAAAGCATTGGACCCCGCAGAAAATGACATTCCACGCTTAGGGAGAAACATGGGCCAGCCATCCCATGTGGAGCACTCCCTTTTTAAGTGAAGTTGCTCAAAGCAACACGGTTGCAAATTTCTTTTTAAGTCGGTAGGAACAGTCCCGGGCTCGTGGCCGATACACACGCCCTCAGCATCCTCTTTGCTCAGCTCAAGAACTCGACGAACTCATCAGCAGCCGGGCGGTGGATTCCTCAAGACAAATCAGCAGCCGGTACGTGTCTCTTTCATGGTTCTTCTTCTCGTTTTTGATGTTCGTCCTGGTTCCTTCTCCGTTGCACAAGCGCGTCGGGCATTCTATAGAGAGAAAATGCCCACCAAGACACCCTCTTATATAAAAAAAGATAACATACACCATCATCTCTCTCACGTGCCAAACTAAATTTATGATATTTCAAACACAAACGGCGCAGCAAAAGCGCGCACAACCCTACTAATGACATTGACTCTTCACATCCATTAAAAATGTGAAAATCATTAGGTGGGACATCCAGTGACACCTACTTTTTACATCCATTTTTTTTAAAAGCACAGGTGAAACATTTAGGAATAGTGATGCCCACTGAAGTCATGATAAGCATTAGATAGGACCTGTTGAAAAATGACATTTCACACATATAAACAAGCATTGGACCGCACTAAAAAGTGATGTCCATTAAATTTACAAAAAAACATAGGTGAACACATTTAGGGACAATAAAGTCCATTGAAGCCATGATAAGCATTAGATAGGACCCGTTGAAAATGACATTTCACACATATAAAGAAGCATTGGACCGCATCGAAAGTAATGTTCACACCCATATAAAAGCATTGGACCCCGCAGAAAATGACATTCCACGCTTAGGGAGAAACATGGGCCAGCCATCCCATGTGGAGCACTCCCTTTTTAAGTGAAGTTGCTCAAAGCAACACGGTTGCAAATTTCTTTTTAAGTCGGTAGGAACAGTCCCGGGCTCGTGGCCGATACACACGCCCTCAGCATCCTCTTTGCTCAGCTCAAGAACTCGACGAACTCATCAGCAGCCGGGCGGTGGATTCCTCAAGACAAATCAGCAGCCGGTACGTGTCTCTTTCATGGTTCTTCTTCTCGTTTTTGATGTTCGTCCTGGTTCCTTCTCCGTTGCACAAGCGCGTCGGGCATTCTATAGAGAGAAAATGCCCACCAAGACACCCTCTTATATAAAAAAAGATAACATACACCATCATCTCTCTCACGTGCCAAACTAAATTTATGATATTTCAAACACAAACGGCGCAGCAAAAGCGCGCACAACCCTACTAATGACATTGACTCTTCACATCCATTAAAAATGTGAAAATCATTAGGTGGGACATCCAGTGACACCTACTTTTTACATCCATTTTTTTTAAAAGCACAGGTGAAACATTTAGGAATAGTGATGCCCACTGAAGTCATGATAAGCATTAGATAGGACCTGTTGAAAAATGACATTTCACACATATAAACAAGCATTGGACCGCACTAAAAAGTGATGTCCATTAAATTTACAAAAAAACATAGGTGAACACATTTAGGGACAATAAAGTCCATTGAAGCCATGATAAGCATTAGATAGGACCCGTTGAAAATGACATTTCACACATATAAAGAAGCATTGGACCGCATCGAAAGTAATGTTCACACCCATATAAAAGCATTGGACCCCGCAGAAAATGACATTCCACGCTTAGGGAGAAACATGGGCCAGCCATCCCATGTGGAGCACTCCCTTTTTAAGTGAAGTTGCTCAAAGCAACACGGTTGCAAATTTCTTTTTAAGTCGGTAGGAACAGTCCCGGGCTCGTGGCCGATACACACGCCCTCAGCATCCTCTTTGCTCAGCTCAAGAACTCGACGAACTCATCAGCAGCCGGGCGGTGGATTCCTCAAGACAAATCAGCAGCCGGTACGTGTCTCTTTCATGGTTCTTCTTCTCGTTTTTGATGTTCGTCCTGGTTCCTTCTCCGTTGCACAAGCGCGTCGGGCATTCTATAGAGAGAAAATGCCCACCAAGACACCCTCTTATATAAAAAAAGATAACATACACCATCATCTCTCTCACGTGCCAAACTAAATTTATGATATTTCAAACACAAACGGCGCAGCAAAAGCGCGCACAACCCTACTAATGACATTGACTCTTCACATCCATTAAAAATGTGAAAATCATTAGGTGGGACATCCAGTGACACCTACTTTTTACATCCATTTTTTTTAAAAGCACAGGTGAAACATTTAGGAATAGTGATGCCCACTGAAGTCATGATAAGCATTAGATAGGACCTGTTGAAAAATGACATTTCACACATATAAACAAGCATTGGACCGCACTAAAAAGTGATGTCCATTAAATTTACAAAAAAACATAGGTGAACACATTTAGGGACAATAAAGTCCATTGAAGCCATGATAAGCATTAGATAGGACCCGTTGAAAATGACATTTCACACATATAAAGAAGCATTGGACCGCATCGAAAGTAATGTTCACACCCATATAAAAGCATTGGACCCCGCAGAAAATGACATTCCACGCTTAGGGAGAAACATGGGCCAGCCATCCCATGTGGAGCACTCCCTTTTTAAGTGAAGTTGCTCAAAGCAACACGGTTGCAAATTTCTTTTTAAGTCGGTAGGAACAGTCCCGGGCTCGTGGCCGATACACACGCCCTCAGCATCCTCTTTGCTCAGCTCAAGAACTCGACGAACTCATCAGCAGCCGGGTGGTGGATTCCTCAAGACAAATCAGCAGCCGGTACGTGTCTCTTTCATGGTTCTTCTTCTCGTTTTTGATGTTCGTCCTGGTTCCTTCTCCGTTGCACAAGCGCGTCGGGCATTCTATAGAGAGAAAATGCCCACCAAGACACCCTCTTATATAAAAAAAGATAACATACACCATCATCTCTCTCACGTGCCAAACTAAATTTATGATATTTCAAACACAAACGGCGCAGCAAAAGCGCGCACAACCCTACTAATGACATTGACTATTCACATCCATTCAAAATGTGAAAATCATTAGGTGGGACATCCAGTGACACCTACTTTTTACATCCATTTTTTTTAAAAGCACAGGTGAAACATTTAGGAATAGTGATGCCCATTGAAGTCATGATAAGCATTAGATAGGACCTGTTGTAAATGACATTTCACACATATAAACAAGCATTGGACCGCACTAAAAAGTGATGTCCATTAAATTTACAAAAAAACATAGGTGAACACATTTAGGGACAATAAAGTCCATTGAAGCCATGATAAGCATTAGATAGGACCCGTTGAAAATGACATTTCACACATATAAAGAAGCATTGGACCGCATCGAAAGTAATGTTCACACCCATATAAAAGCATTGGACCCCGCAGAAAATGACATTCCACGCTTAGGGAGAAACATGGGCCAGCCATCCCATGTGGAGCACTCCCTTTTTAAGTGAAGTTGCTCAAAGCAACACGGTTGCAAATTTCTTTTTAAGTCGGTAGGAACAGTCCCGGGCTCGTGGCCGATATACACGCCCTCAGCATCCTCTTTGCTCAGCTCAAGAACTCGACGAACTCATCAGCAGCCGGGCGGTGGATTCCTCAAGACAAATCAGCAGCCGGTACGTGTCTCTTTCATGGTTCTTCTTCTCGTTTTTGATGTTCGTCCTGGTTCCTTCTCCGTTGCACAAGCGCGTCGGGCATTCTATAGAGAGAAAATGCCCACCAAGACACCCTCTTATATAAAAAAAGATAACATACACCATCATCTCTCTCACGTGCCAAACTAAATTTATGATATTTCAAACACAAACGGCGCAGCAAAAGCGCGCACAACCCTACTAATGACATTGACTATTCACATCCATTCAAAATGTGAAAATCATTAGGTGGGACATCCAGTGACACCTACTTTTTACATCCATTTTTTTTAAAAGCACAGGTGAAACATTTAGGAATAGTGATGCCCATTGAAGTCATGATAAGCATTAGATAGGACCTGTTGAAAATGACATTTCACACATATAAACAAGCATTGGACCGCACTAAAAAGTGATGTCCATTAAATTTACAAAAAAACATAGGTGAACACATTTAGGGACAATAAAGTCCATTGAAGCCATGATAAGCATTAGATAGGACCCGTTGAAAATGACATTTCACACATATAAAGAAGCATTGGACCGCATCGAAAGTAATGTTCACACTCATATAAAAGCATTGGACCCCGCAAAAAATGACATTCCACGCTTAGGGAGAAACATGGGCCAGCCATCCCATGTGGAGCACTCCCTTTTTAAGTGAAGTTGCTCAAAGCAACACGGTTGCAAATTTCTTTTTAAGTCGGTAGGAACAGTCCCGGGCTCGTGGCCGATACACACGCCCTCAGCATCCTCTTTGCTCAGCTCAAGAACTCGACGAACTCATCAGCAGCCGGGCGGTGGATTCCTCAAGACAAATCAGCAGCCGGTACGTGTCTCTTTCATGGTTCTTCTTCTCGTTTTTGATGTTCGTCCTGGTTCCTTCTCCGTTGCACAAGCGCGTCGGGCATTCTATAGAGAGAAAATGCCCACCAAGACACCCTCTTATATAAAAAAAGATAACATACACCATCATCTCTCTCACGTGCCAAACTAAATTTATGATATTTCAAACACAAACGGCGCAGCAAAAGCGCACACAACCCTACTAATGACATTGACTATTCACATCCATTAAAAATGTGAAAATCATTAGGTGGGACATCCAGTGACACCTACTTTTTACATCCATTTTTTTTAAAAGCACAGGTGAAACATTTAGGAATAGTGATGCCCACTGAAGTCATGATAAGCATTAGATAGGACCTGTTGAAAATGACATTTCACACATATAAACAAGCATTGGACCGCACTAAAAAGTGATGTCCATTAAATTTACAAAAAAACATAGGTGAACACATTTAGGGACAATAAAGTCCATTGAAGCCATGATAAGCATTAGATAGGACCCGTTGAAAATGACATTTCACACATATAAAGAAGCATTGGACCGCATCGAAAGTAATGTTCACACCCATATAAAAGCATTGGACCCCGCAGAAAATGACATTCCACGCTTAGGGAGAAACATGGGCCAGCCATCCCATGTGGAGCACTCCCTTTTTAAGTGAAGTTGCTCAAAGCAACACGGTTGCAAATTTCTTTTTAAGTCGGTAGGAACAGTCCCGGGCTCGTGGCCGATATACACGCCCTCAGCATCCTCTTTGCTCAGCTCAAGAACTCGACGAACTCATCAGCAGCCGGGCGGTGGATTCCTCAAGACAAATCAGCAGCCGGTACGTGTCTCTTTCATGGTTCTTCTTCTCGTTTTTGATGTTCGTCCTGGTTCCTTCTCCGTTGCACAAGCGCGTCGGGCATTCTATAGAGAGAAAATGCCCACCAAGACACCCTCTTATATAAAAAAAGATAACATACACCATCATCTCTCTCACGTGCCAAACTAAATTTATGATATTTCAAACACAAACGGCGCAGCAAAAGCGCACACAACCCTACTAATGACATTGACTATTCACATCCATTAAAAATGTGAAAATCATTAGGTGGGACATCCAGTGACACCTACTTTTTACATCCATTTTTTTTAAAAGCACAGGTGAAACATTTAGGAATAGTGATGCCCACTGAAGTCATGATAAGCATTAGATAGGACCTGTTGAAAATGACATTTCACACATATAAACAAGCATTGGACCGCACTAAAAAGTGATGTCCATTAAATTTACAAAAAAACATAGGTGAAACATTTAGGGACAATAAAGTCCATTGAAGCCATGATAAGCATTAGATAGGACCCGTTGAAAATGACATTTCACACATATAAAGAAGCATTGGACCGCATCGAAAGTAATGTTCACACCCATATAAAAGCATTGGACCCCGCAGAAAATGACATTCCACGCTTAGGGAGAAACATGGGCCAGCCATCCCATGTGGAGCACTCCCTTTTTAAGTGAAGTTGCTCAAAGCAACACGGTTGCAAATTTCTTTTTAAGTCGATAGGAACAGTCCCGGGCTCGTGGCCGATACACACGCCCTCAGCCTCCTCTTTGCTCAGCTCAAGAACTGGACGAATTCAGCAGCGGCCGGCGGTGGATTCCTGATCAGCACAAATCAGCAGACGGTGCGTGTCTCTTTCATGGTTCTTTTCCTCATTTTTGCTGTTTGTCTTGGTTGCTTCTCCGTTGCACACGCGCGCGCCGGGCATTCTGTAGTTCATAGTTGATCCGCCACCCCCTTCCTCTGGACGCCGCTCCGTTTGAGCTCGGGTGTGCTCAGCTCAGTGCGAGCCCGCCGCTGCGCGCATGCATTGCAGCCCGGAGCGCAGATCACCTCCGGGACCGTGGTCCGTGAGGAACAGAGGAAGTGCGCGCAGCGTAGCGTCCGTGGTCCAGCTGCGCGTACAGGGTGGGCACGGACGGGCGGTCGAACTAGGAGCAGGCCCGGGTCGCCGTCGCGGAGGTCGACAACCTTGAGCGGGCAGCGCGGGGAGGCGGGCGGCGGAGGAAGATCCGCGCGCGCGAGATGACCGTGGCCGAGCTCGCCGACGAGGTGGAGAGGTGGGCAAGGCGGAGGCGGCCAGGTGCGTTCAGTGCGGGAAGGTGGACGACCTGTGCGGCCGCGGCGCCCGCGGTGCACGGCCGGAAGTATGGGGAAATGCCAGGGAAGAACCGAGGCGGAGGGGCGGGCGTCCCCCCGTTGGCGGATCAGGGTGCTCAGTTCACCGTGCTCAATGAGCATACTGAGACAATCTGGACACAATATGGGTCCATGAGCAAATCTGGCTTAATGTGATCATAGTTCTATTCATCTCATCAAATCTGACACAATGGTTATGTAGTTTCATTCTTGTTAATAAAATTAACACATGTGTTTCATTCTTGTGTCACTGGCAGATGGAATTCTATTCAGTGTATG
Source organism: Triticum timopheevii (assembly GCA_963921465.1). Lineage (NCBI taxonomy): Eukaryota > Viridiplantae > Streptophyta > Magnoliopsida > Poales > Poaceae > Triticum > Triticum timopheevii. Next base: position 42,582,594 of record OY997264.1, on the reverse strand, counting down.
ACGTGCCGATCGACCAGCTGCTCGGAGTACCAGCGGATGAGAGTGACCTCCACAAATGTTGGGAAGGTGCGATGCTAGTTTGTTCTTCTCTGAACTCTGTTACAACAAAAGAGATCATCTATCTATGATACTACTATATGGACATTACGAAAGAGATCAAATGTACCGATGCTAGTTTGCATAGGAAACCAACTGCATCTATGGCTTCAGGTTTTGGAGCCAATGGAGGCCAACTTGCAGCTCCCTATTGTCCCTCTACTCACGACGAGACGCCAGACGCCGCGTCGCCGGAGACGGAGTGGGCCGATCATACAGTGCATGTACCAACTAGCGGCTGTCTGGCAGATGGACTATACACGGATGGTATCAACTTTACAAAAGAGATCAACTATACCGATGCTAGTTTACATAGGAAACCAAGTGCATCTATTGATCTATGGTTTCAGACTTTGGAGCCAATGGAGGCCAACTTGCAGCTCCCCACTGTCCTTCTACCCACGACGAGACGCCAGACGCCACGCCGCCGGAGACGGAGCGCGCCGCTCATACAGTGGATGTGCCCGAGAGCGGCTGGAGGCGCAAGAGAGGCCCTCGCAAGAGAAGGGTGCCGTTGTGCACAGACCAATCTTGGCATCTGGGTAACCATTTTGGGGTAAGGCCTATGTCTATTCTCAGGTGGAATTTCAAACTAGTGAATTATCTTGCACATGTATCCAGTTTTTCTGTATATCGTACACCCTTTTTTACTCCAGATTTTCAATTGTTATTAATACATCAATGGAAAACAGCCAAAGAATTCTATGTCGTTGGTTGTTTTAACAGGAAACGTCACATAGAACCAACAATAGCCACTGGACACCTGAAGAGGTAGCTACGCTGGTGGATGGCGTCGAAGATTGCGGGGCTGCACAGTGGTCTGCGATGAAGAAGAAATGGTTTCCAACGTCGGTCCGAACTGCGGGCAATCTCAAGGTAAAGTGGTGTGGTCACTGGTGATACATTCTGTGAGATACCGCCATCCACTGAATGAATGAAGGATGGTTAAATTAGTTTTATGTTTTCTCATGTTGTTCTTACCTTCTCTCGTCAGCACCCCCTCTAATTATTTGTCCTATGTCCGCCACTAATACCAATCCATCATTTTGTTTAATTTTTCAGGATAAGTGGAGAAATCTACTGGAATCATACACGGTAAGACCTGCCACCTCAAAGATAGTGTAATCCATAAGTTCTTGAACTAAATTGTGGAGCACCACTGATTTTTATCTCTTGCATTTTCTCAAATTGCAGGGAAATGCAGAAAAAAGTTGCTATCTGCATCTTGACAAGAAGCTGATCGAACGAATCAAAAAGGCAGCACTCAACAACCCGTATCCGAAACCAAGGTGCACTGATGAATGATGAAGGGGCCATTGTTTAGGACTTCTTACATTGTGATGCAGTGCCTTGTAAAACACTCTCCTACTAATGGAGGCAAGATGTTTTAGCAGCTTGTATCCCCTGCCTAGGTCTCCTGCTCCAGTGTTAAGCTAACATTATTTGAAGGCTAGATGTTTTAGCAGTGCTTAAACTACACACTCTATGTGTGGCTACCTTCCTAGTCTTCTGGTTCTGGGTAGTGATACTATGCCCTTTGATTGTGTGAAAACTGTACACATCGTTCAGCAAGAGTATGGGCTTGAGTTGGTGAAAACTGAATGTTGTTATTGCACAAGCAAGGCAAGCAAAAGGATCTTAAGGATGACTCAAATATGTTTCTACATTCTGGTTCCAAAAGGGTACAAGGAATGACTTCTGCACACAAGAAATGTTTCTACAAGTTGAAATTATTTCTATTCTATTCTGCCCATCTCTAGAACGAGTGCACAAGAAAACAAAGGATGGTTGACTGCTGTACAACACAAATCATCCAAAGAAGCCAGCCATCATACACCAACTCTGTCAGAAAAGACAACCGGCACAATTGAGCCCTGAATCACAGGATTTTGAAAAAAACAATGACACTGAGTACAGAATATAACATTGAATAGAAATTGAGCTCCAAGTTTTTTTTACTAGACAAGCAAATCGAAGCACTATGATCAGTTCAGCGAAACACTCCAGAAGAGCAACATTGTGTTCTTGCTCGTCTAATTAATAGCTACACTCCCCATCTTGTATTCCACCAAAGCAAGCATCGGGTTGTCTTGAATCAACATCTCATCAAAATACGTGCTCTCCCTCTGTACTTTCCCAGGTGCTCTCCCCCTGTCGCGACCATCATACAACCCTCTCCCCTTCTGTGTTCTGTCATGACAATTGCACAACCTCTGGTTCTTTTAGCACGCTCACGGCTCACACGCATCCTTCTTCACCACCATGGTCCCACCCAACAGGCAGCACGGACCAACCCGGACCCTAGCTCTGTTTTTATGCACGCTCCTTCAGTTTTCTTCTCTGTTGTCATGTTGTTTCTTCTCTACCTCATCTGGAGAAAATACATCGTGTCGTCCTCTTCCCCACTTCATACTATCTCAGCTCCCCATCGATCTGCTGCACCATCATCTTGAAATGAGCAGGAGATCCCATGTTTCACCCTCACCTTTGAGAAATGGATCAATATAATGCTATCTTGTACCAAAGCAAGGGATCACATCCCATCTTTCACCCTGGCCTTCAAAAGAATGACCCAATTGAGTCTGGAAGATTCAGCTAGGAACAAGATATTCAATAATGTCTAGGTAGAGCAAATTTACAACACTAACAGGGAGGCTTCCAGTTTGGTGGCAAAATCAGAGGGAAAGACAGACTAAAACATAACATATTCATGAACTTTACTCTACTTACAATCCATCAGAAGATTATTATAGAAAATAACTCTTCAGTCACGAGTACTTTTCCAGGTTCTGATTAAGTTTGCTTCACAATATGTTACTGTCCACTTAAAAAAATAGTGGTATAGGTAATCGTTTTTAATGGTGACAAACTCACAATCTTTTAGTTAAGTAATAAGGATAAATACACTGTGAGAGCACATTAGCACAAGAGAAGGCTAGAGAAACAATATATCACCAGAGGTGCCTCCAAATCAATGAGGTGTGACCTCATCTCCGCATCTAGCGGCTGTGAAGCTGGTAGGACTGTCAATGACAGCAACTTCCTCCAGGGCAAGCACCAGCAACCTCCCCGCCATTCCTGCAAGATGAACACCACAAACAAATGAAAATAAGCACCAAATGACCAGATTCTAAAGAAAGAGCCAAGGAACAGAGAAAAGGTGGCAAATCATGGTGGAGCAGCACCAAGCGTGCGCAACGACGACGGACGGGAGGCACACCTAGGCCCGAGTAACGATAACGAAGGCGGCAGAAAATACAGAGTAATGTCAAACATTCAAATTTTGTGCAGGAAAAAAATGTGTATTCTGAGACACAACCATGTATAAGTATATAGAAACTTGAAAATATTTATAGATGGATAAACTGCCAGTGAGAAGGCACTGCAACGACCAGCCATAGCTACTAACTACTGCATGTTGAATGCTAGCACCAAACACTGGGCAGAGGCACACGTGCGCGGCCTGGCCTCCGCAGGGTTGTCTTATACAGAAAAAAACCATAGATGGTTGTGACTGCTGGTCCAGATTCTTTTTTACCCAATACTCAAGATAAATGAAAGTGATTGTTCTTGTATTCAAAGAGGCTTACCCTACCAATTATAGCCTCTGAACCATGTTTGTAATTTTATATGCATAAATTCCAGAATGCAGTTCATATTTCAGGAAATTGTTTTTTCACTCCTCAACCGGCTCAGCATAGAATATGTCCATGGTACAAGGCATATGCTTCCCTACTGTCCTTACAAGAACTGAGTGCTATCACATTTGTTTTCACATATTTTTGCAGAAGCAGAAACGAATATAGAAACCCCGGAAATAAATACGGAAACAGATATTACCACAAACAGACACGGAGCGAATACAAAGCAGACACGGAAACAGAATTGGGTGTTGATCGGAACTTAAAAACCTCTTGAATCATATAGAAATACGCACAAAAACAAACCAATTTAATGAATTGTTGCTACAAAATAATATCATTATGTTAGCAACTTAGCGTAGTATTGTAATAGTACTGAACAATTGCATAGAGGGTTAAGCTGAGTACATGTGTAGTAGTAGAAGTTGGGCCTCAATAGATCCATTCTACTCATTGTTTCATTGTGTGTTGTTTGGTGGGGTTGGGCTAAAAAGCATCCATAGGTCTATAGTCAAAAACAGAAATTCCATATTCACGGAAACGGAAAGTTCTTCCGTTTCTATGTCTGTTCCACCGGAAAACACTGTTCCATTTTTGTTTCCATTTCCGCATAAAAAATTCCATTTCCACTTTTGTTTTGCAAAATTCCATTTCTGTTTCCATATTCCCCCTCCGTTTCCATTTTTCCTTCGGAAAAACGAAAAGTTTCCACTCTATTTTCAACCCTACTAATCAGGTTGCAATATGGAATCCAGTCAAATTTCCTCCGGCATCTCCAACAACCCCAAATTGGTGCTACAAACCTATACCTGCGCCTCTACCGTGCACTACTATGTATCACTCTTCTACTTGGCAATAGCCTCGACAGTAGTACTCTTACCACAACCGGTGGTCATGGCGTCTCCCAGGGCTGCGCGCGGGACGCTATGGCCGGCACCGGGCACGTAACCGGCCTCCATCTCTCCCATCCTCCTCTCCGGTCGTCGGCGGCCTCCTCTGTCTCCGTCTCCTGGGCCGAGGGCCAGCGTGGTACCCGACGAGAGATTGCTTCGGGTGGAGAAGAAGGACTCTCAAGGGGGGAGAAGGAATGTGGCGGCGGCGGCGAATCTCCTCGCGCCGGCGTTCTCTGCGATCTTGGGGGAATGCAGGTGTTCGTTCTTTTTTTAAGAGGAGCAGCAGTGCATGGGCGCGCCTCTATACCTCGCTTCTAGCGAGTCCGGAGGAAGATGGGCCGGCCCAGGCGCGGGGAGGCTACAACAGTGCAGCCTTGTTTTTTTACGTTTTTTTTTGCGTTTTTCTTTATTATTATTTTTTATACTTTATAAAATATTCTAAATATAAATATTACAAAAAAAACTCCATATAAAACATTTGAGAGGAGGCCACGAGACTTGGAGAGGAAGACCCACGAGGAGGCCACGTGACTTGGAGGCGCGCCCCGGGGGGGGGGGGGGGGGGGGGCTGGCTTGTGGGCCCCTCGTAGCCCCTCTTGACCTAATCTTCGCACTATAAATCCTCAAATATTCCCCCTACGTCAGAGGGCACACCAAAAATACTTTTCCGCCGCCGCAAGCTTCTGTTCTTGTGAGATCCCTTCTTGGGGCATTTTCCGGCCCTACGCCGGAGGGGGATTCGATCACGGAGGGTCTCTACATCAATCTTGCTGCCCTTCGGATGAAGCGTGAGTAGTTTACCACGGACCTAAGGATGCATAACTAGTAGCTAGATGGCTTCTTCTCTCTCTTTGATCTTTAATATAATGTTCTCCTCAATGTTGTTGGAGTTCTATTCGGTGTAATCTTTTTTTGCAGTGCGCTTTGTTGAGATCCGATGAATTATGAATTTATGATCAGATTATCTATGAATATTATTTGAGTCTTCTTTGAACTCTTTTATGCATGATTAAGATATTTTTGTATTTATCTTTGAACTATCGGTTTGGTTTGACCAACTATATTATTTTTTTTCTTTCCATTGGAGAGGTGCTTAGTTTTGGGTTTAATCTTGTGGTGTCCTCACCAAGTGATAGAAGGGGTAGCGAGGAACGTATTGTATTGTTGTTATCAAGGATAAAAAGATGGGGTTTATATCATATTGCTTGAGTTTATCCCTCTATATCATGTCATCTTGCTTAAGGCGTTACGCCGTTCTTATGAACTTAATACTCTAGATGCATGCTGGATAGCGGCCGATGTGTGGAGTAATAGTGGTAGATACATGTAGGAGTCGGTCTACTTATCACGGACGTGATGCCCATATTCATGATCATTGCCTTAGATGTCGTCATAATTATGCGATTTTCTATCAATTGCTCAACAATAATTTGTTTACACACCGCATGTTTATTTCGAGAGAGAAGCCTCTAGTATACTGGCCTCCCTCCCACGCCGCCCTTCGCGCCCTCTGCCACAACTGGTGCGCGGCCACCGATGACCCTCCATTGGCTCGGTGTCCAGACAAGTAACCTAGGCCTACCTAGCTATGCACTATCAGATCGGAAAATGCATAGCTGAACACAGGGGGCATCTGCCCCGTTTTCAAAAAACACATTTCTAAATGTGTTAAAATTTTGAAAAAAAATTGCACGCCTATGTATCCATGTTCTATCTACACGCAACAAGTTATGCGAGAAAATGACTTTTATTTTTGCCTGTACAAAAAAAAGACAAAAAATGTATCATAAAAAGTTTTTTTTCAGCATCAAAATTTGTTTTTTTTGCTGGTGACAAATGAAAAGACATCTTTTACCGAAACTTTGTGCCGTGCATATACTTTTTTTGTAATTTTTTTGATTGTTTAAAACGTATTAAAGATGCTCCTAGGTTCAGATTATTTTTGAGACGGCCCCTAATGCACTCTCCTATCAGATCGGGCCTCGTGCTGGCCCAAAAATCCAAGGTTCTGAGCCGCTGGTGCTCTCAGTCACCCAGCTCGTCTCCCTCACTGACGGCACCGCCTGCGCTCTGCATCTCTTCACGCCTCGCAATAATGGAAGTTCATTGCTACACGCTTGGGATCTGCATCTCTTTTTGCTCCGTCGCGCCATAGACTGTCAAATCGACCTTGCTAGAATGCGTACAAACTTCTCTCCTCACTCGCATATATCAGCTCGATGAAGACTCGGAACCAAACCCAACGGCAGGCTCGCAAAACAGATCCGCAGACCAAGGTATGTTCCTTCCCTTTTTCCCCTCCTAGATTTAGATTTGTTTGGATATTGCCTAGATTTAGATGATTTAACCTTCTTTGATCATGGCTGCAGCTGAAGACTCTAATTCAGCAATGGAGCTTGAGCGACTCCTGTTCTTCCTCGGCTGGCCCCGGTGAGCCGAGGAAGAAATGCAAGGTTTGTCTAGCTTTCCTTCATGTAGCTACCCACAACTTCCTTCCAAGACTTGGAGATCATGTAGAAGTGCCTCTAGCTCTGGTTCATCTAGTGAGAGCCTCTTTAAGAAAATCTGCACCACCACCAAATCTTCATGGGACTCAGTATTATGCCCCAAGGCCAGTATTCTGCCCCACGTATTCCAGCCCCGCCTTCCGTCGTCTTCTCCATGACTTCCATAGCCATTGGCCCATTTCATGTATTCACACCTCTCTTTTCTAAGTTTCTCTAATGCATGAAGAATTTGGACATCCAGAAGTTTATTGATCTCATCAATTTTATTCTACTTCTTCCTGAGTATCTTGAGAGCATCTTCCTTCTTCATTTCATATATCCTTGTGCATGGTGCCTCTTCCAACATGGAAAGTTCCTTAACAGAATTCTGGGCAATGTTTGGGAACTTTTTCTAATTACTTTTTTTGTTCTTCCATAATCCATAGGATCGATTGACAGAGGTGGAGGTGGTTCAGAAATAGAAGGACAGAGTTCATGCACTTTTTGGTGAGCTGGGGAATGCTAACTTCAGCTATCAAGATCCTGTTAAAAAAATTAATAGATCAAAAGTGAAAGGAGAAATGTTGGTAACATGCATTTCATAACATCTATTACCAAGACTGTTGTATTAGAAAATGCTGGTAATATATTTTCATTAAGTACGTTACCAAGTTTCCTGACCAATAAACTTGGTAATAGACTTTTTATAAAACCTATTACCAATGTTTCCTGACCCTGAAACCAAGCTCGAGCCCAAGAACGTGGATGCCTCAGCCTCGACATCGGCACGAAACATCCCAGTGCTTCGTGGAGTCCAGGCAGCTCAGGCCGCCCGAGGCGCTGACGCGGTCCTCTGCATCACGTAGCTCGTCGGTGAGAGCGACGTGAAGCCCGGTGGCGCCCTCCATCTCCGGGCAGCAGCTAAAGACAGACTCGGTGCTAGAGTGGCAGGGGATCAAGGGCGAAGTAGCTCCGACATGCACCGTTCGGATGCGCATGCCCGTCTCCACTATGCGCAGAGTGGGGTCCGACGCGGAAGGCCATAAGAGCGACGTCCACATCAAGGTCACGAGCCAGACTGGCTCCATAGTCTTCATCTACGTCTGGATACCAAGCCCATGCTTTCTTGTAATTGATGCTTTTGAGCGCATGGCCCACTTTCGAGGTTACGACCATAACCCTCTTGCTTTGGACAGACCTTATAATTTTGTTGCATAAGTGTGCCAACTACTGAACTAATTCATGTGCCTGGTTATTATTGGGCATTTGTGTTTTTTTAATATTTCATTATCGCAAGTATAACATCATGAATCCTATATATTGCAAGGGAGGGGGGGGGGGTCGACGGTGGCCGCGCACCAGTTGTGGCAGAGGGCGCGAAGGGCGGCATGGGAGGGAGGCGCGGGTGAGGAATGTGAGCAGGTTTTGCTGTCGCATGTGCTGGCTGGTGCTTTTATGGTGTTGGTAGGATCGTCAGTGGTCGCGCGCCAGTTGTGGCAGAGGGCGCGGAGGCCATGTAGCAGTTGAGGATGGTGGTGTCTAGCAGGCCGCCAGCGATGTGGTGGATGAGTCCCGGCGGTAGGGAGGACCAGTCCATGGCAGGCGGCGGAAGCGTGGGAGGGAGGCATGTGTGAGGAATGGCAGCATATTTTGTTATCGTGTGTTGGCCTCATCCTTCTCTCTCGCCATCCCGGACTCCCAAACTTGGTGGGCCATCGATTTCATATTAGGCTTCTCTCTGTCAGATACCGTTCGCCATCTACATTGAAACAAGTGCTTCTTGGAGTCCAGGCAGCTCAGGCCGCCCGAGGCGAATTCCTGGATGGAGAACGGAATTCCTAGAATGTTGACCAAATTCCTAGAATGAGGACAAAATTCCTGGAGTGTGGACGAAATTCCTCGATCTGAAGACTAAATTCCTAACTTGAAGACGAAATTCCTCTGTTAAAAAATTTGATAGATTCTGGGAGTCCAAGCAGCTTAGGCCGCCTGAGGCGTCAACTCGGTCCTCTGCATCACGCAGCTCGTCGGCGAGAGCGGCGTGAAGCCCGGTGATGCCCTCCATCTCCGGGCGGCAGCTATAGACAGACTCAGTCCCAGAGTGGCAGGGGGTCAAGGGAGAAGCAGCTCCTACATGCCCTACTAGGAAAATGCTTATAGGTAGACATTTAGCAGTAGCGTTGGTTAGATACCCATCGCTACTGCTATTTAGCAGTAGCGCCGGCCAGCACAAGCGCTACAAGTGCACGTTAGCAATAGCGCTGGATTTCACAGCCAGCGCTACTGCTAATGGGCCACGCTCTCGGGCCCCCGTTGCAGCTTTAGCTATAGCGCTGGGCCGCCTACCCCGCGCTGCCGCTAAGCACACCTCTCTGCTTCCTCCCGCGCCAGCCCGCGCACCACCCCTCCCCTCACTCACACTCACACGCACCAGATCGAATCCCAGTCGTCCCCCGATCCGTCCGCCGCCCCCGCGTCCTACTTCGGCCGCCCTCCCCGGCGCCGGCCCTCTTCCCCTGCCGGCGGCCCCCCCGCACCGGCCCTCCTCCCCTGCCGGCCGCCCCCCCCCCCCCGCACCGGCCCTCCTCCCCCGCCTGCCCCCCCCCCCCCCCCCCGCGCCGGCCCTCCTCCACCGAGAGGTATACTCCTCCCTCCTTCCTCCTCCTCCCTCCCTCCCTAGTTATAGTTATTAGAGAGTAGTTAATTTTGAGGTGTTTTAGTTGAATTTGTAGGTGTTTTAGTTAAATAATGTAGGTGCTTTAGTTGAATTTTTAGGTGTTTTAGTTAAATTTGTAGGTGTTTTAGTTAAAAAGGTAGGTTCTTAGAATAATGTAGGTGTTCTTTGAATAATGCTGAATTTGTTTTAGGTGTTTTAGTTGTTTTAGGTGTTTTAGTTGTTTTAGGTGTAGTTAATAGAATTTTAGGTGGTTTAGTTGTTTTAGGTGTGGTTAACAGAATTTTAGGTGTTTTAGTTGTTTTAGGTGTAGTTAGCAAAATTCTAGGTATTTTTTTAGTTAAAGCAATTGTTGTTATTTTTTTAGTTAAAGCAATTTTTCCTGTTTTATGCAAATTTGCAATGGACATGTCATATTTTGAACATGTCACATTTTGGACAATGTCATATTTTTCCGAGTGGCCTATGTTTTGCCAGAAATGTCGATTCGTTTACGTTCTGGCAAATTTCAGGCGCTCGATTGGTCCTGTTTTTAGCAAATGTCATGTCAAATTTTGCTAAGTGTTTATTAATTTTATTTTCATAATTAAGCATTTTGTTCCCGACGTCGACGATGCCTATCCCGCATCCTCCTCGTCGACTCGGCGGAGGACTCCTGCTTGAGCCGAGGGGCCATGTCCGGGACTGGACTCCGCCGGGCTAGTACTGGGTTGTGCTACCTTCTGGTGAGCGCAGCTTAGTGAGGAGCCAGCCCCTCGTCGACCCGGAGCTTCTTTGGTGGCGGTCACGTGGGCCTGCATCGGTGGAGAGGCTTCAGTCCCCTGCGCAGGTGGTTTAACACCGTGTCATGGAGGAGAACGTACACGTCCAGCGCTACTTGGTTGCGTTGGCGAATGGCCGATTCTCCAATACCTGGCAGATTATTTGGGGATCTCACCGGAGCTATGATCCGGTGATGGTTCCTTCTCTTTGGGTGTCCACCGCGGCCCACTGAACCTAGAGGAGCTATTATTCGAGATGTATTAGTCTTATTATATGATGATCTTTGCTACAAACTACTATATATGTATTCGATGATGGATTATTAATTACCTATTAGTTATTTGCTTATTGAATGCAAAAGATGAGCGCGGTTTGTGCTACAAACTACTACATATGTATTCATGATGGATTATTAATTACCTATTAGGAAATGTCTGACGACGAAAGGGAATTCGCTATGTGCGATTACTGCGAAGATAAGCGCGGTATGTGCGATAGGCCTCACCTGGTAGAAGGTCGGCGCTTCAGCATCAAGCTCCAAGAGACCTTCGATGTTGATACGGTACGCAACGATGACAAGTTTTTTATGTTAGTTTTGCACGACTTCTCTGCTTCTTCAACGTGTAATTTCCGTCTTTTACAATTCGACTAGCTTATCCCATGCCATGCAAGACGCTATGTCTTGGAGAAGATGGGTTTTGAAGATCATGAAAGCATGCACACAAAGATAATTCAACTAAGGACCCATCATGGTTATGATTTTGCTGTAAAACTATACAATTCTGTGAACTCATCCAATTTTGGTTGCCCGAATTGGGAAGCCCTTTCCAAGGCGTATGATTTTCATGAGGGTATGCTTCTCACCTTCGATCTTGGTGATTTTGACATCGACAAAAATGGTATGACCAGTTGGGTCCTTGTTGACACGCTTCCAGTTCTACCGCTGTGTGAGTTTCTTAAACATATTTATTAAGTAATTTATATTGTTAATTTCAAAATATTTGACAGCTTATTTCCATTGACAACTTATTTTCATTCTTCAAAAAATGTACGGAAGATGGTAGACAGAACCTACTACTACAATGATGAAGCACAATTAACTTATAAGGAGAAAGATGGTCTTATCATTTTTTTACTGATCTTGAGAATTACAATAGCTATTATCGAATTCCTCAAAATTATGGTCCATATGTGCCACTAGTGCACGCGGTGTGCTACGGTAACATCAACGGAGATATCATGGTAAGATTTTCTACTATTACGACATCCGTGCATCTTTGAACATTGCTAACTACAAAGTTATTACTATATTTTTGAACAGAAAATCCCGATGGATTGTGTGCCTCATCTGATGTTGCCAAGAGGTCGCGCTGAAGTTATGAGCTTACGGCCACCATGGCCAGGTCAGCCACAGTATCCACATCACTCCTGTCCATACCGGATTTCTAAAAGCGAGGAAGCCATGATAATAAATGATTGGAAAAAAAATGTTTCAACCATCATAGAGAGCTACTTGGAAGCAACATTGTGCGTAGGCCAAGACTTGGAGACAGGATGATCTCCGTTCTTCATTATGGAGAGTTCAGTTTCCTTAATGAAGAGTCAATGCCTACCTTGTTTTATGATATTTTACCTAAGAGAGGGTAGAGTAGGTCCTATGAGAGGAGTAGGTCCTAGGTAGAATGTGTTATTATGTGCTATAATGTGTTAGAGTTGATGAGGAGGATGAGGAGTTGTGATTATGACTAGTGACCAACTTGTTATATATATGATGTCTCATTGACGAATATTGTTTGGTGGTGATGACTACTGGTAATGAATATGCTATTTAAACAGACTAGTTCATGATGGGTTGTTATTGTACAAAAGATATATCTGTTTAAACATGTACAACGCCAAAATATTAAAAAGAAAAGACAAATGTTAGCAGTAGAGCTGGCCTAAAAATGCGCTACTAGTAGTTGAACTTACCAGTAGCGCTGGTCTATAAACACGCTACTGCTAGAAAATAGCTGTAGCGTCGTAGCAGTAGCGCTGGTACCCGCGCTACTGGTAGCACAAAAACAAGCGCTACTGGTAAGCTTTTCTCTAGTAGTGATGCACCATTCGGATGCGCATGCCGGTCTCCACTGTGCGCGCAGTGGAGGCTGATGCGGAAGGCCAGAAGAGCGACGTCCACATCAACATCAAGATTTAGGGTTTAGGGTTTAGGGGGCAACCGCGAACACTGGCCGCAGCCATGGGCGCACTTTTTTGTGAACCTTACCGTACTGAACGCACCTCGCCGTCAACTCACGGCGGTGGCCTCCGCCTCGCACACCTCCACCTCGTCCCCGAGCTCGGCCACAGACACCTCATGCGCACGGGGATTCGTCTGCCACCGACCTCCACATTCTACGCGCTCAAGGTTGTCAACCTCCGTGACAACGACGGATGACCTCCCACGTCCTCTCCGGGTCCCGCGTTGTGTCCTCGCTAGACAACCCATTCGTGCGCACCCTGTACGCTCGCCTCGACACCCTTCGCCTTCACCAACTCCGCCTCCACCGAGGCGAGTGTGTCTTTCACCAGCTCCACCCCCGTCATGGGGACCTCGGCCTTCGCCTTCACCAGCTCCCCTAGTGTCTCGGGCCCGGAGATGACAGAGTTTTAAAGAGCCGCTGACACAAAAAGGCTGCAGCCCCCAACAGATGCAAAACGGTCAATATTTCGGCTGCTGTAGTTTGTTTGGGGTGGATACGTGTGGTCCAACACGGTTGCCTCTTGTGGAAGCACCTGCCCACAGACATGGTGCACGTGATCATTTTGGGGTGCACGCCGCAGCCTCAGCTACACCTACCCCGCAGGCTACCGCTGGTTGAGCCCAACCCATTCCACTCCACCGACACACACTCTAACCTAGGTGCTACCATGGTGGCGCCACCGCCGCCGGCGCTCCCGGATGATCTCGTTGAAGAGATCTTCCTCCGCCTCTCTCTCAATGAGCCAACGACGCTCCTACACGCCTCCCTCACCAGCAAGGACTAGGGCCACACCATTGAACAAATTTCACCGATTGAAAAATGTCCATGAATGGTAAATTATCCTAAAAATTCAAAAATTGTCCATGACTTACATTCTAAACAATTTCTGATAGTGCAAACATTTTTTGGAATTTCGCCACCAAGTATATGTACTGCCACCCGGATTCTCTTATGCAACCCTGATTTTCTTATGTCGCCGCACGCTGTCGTTGCCTGGGAAGAAGAGCAAATGAGAGGAGGCCACTTCAATAGACGGCTTGGCTGCGCCGCCCCGGTGTCTGAAACGCGTGCCATGTCTGTCTTTGACCCACGGTCACCGCACTTGTCCATGTGTTCTGCATCATTCTGGGTCGCAGCACGCTTGTGCTAGTCAAGCACGCCACCACCACCTCAGCCTTCTACCTGTTATACTGGTGCCGAAGCTAAGAGTTCGACCCCCTTTTGCCAATGACCACATACTCATAGGGAAAGGTATTTTACTAGTGGGGCATCCCCTAATTGGTGCTTCCAATTCAAACATACTTCAAAGCAGTCGCGCGCGTTCTTGCAACACCATCAGCACAGCTGCCTCGCCGAGAGCCGTGAGGGAGGGATGGCGGTGGCAAACCGCAACACGTGCAGAGGATTAGGTGGGACAGCTACTACATTGGTCGCGGTGATTAGAACCCGCTGGGCTGCCTCTTGCATCTCCTCTATGTTCTTCTAAAACTTTTGTGCTACTTTCGTAGCTTCCTTATCCTTGTTCGTGATCAATGTCTCATAAACTTGCCTCAACTTTTTAAACTCTGCTCTTATATCCCTTGCAACGTCCACATAATCCGCATCGATTTCACTATGATCTCCATATACATCCAGATTCATGTTAAGCCCCCTGTCAAACCTGGTCTTGAGAGACAAGTCCTTGCGACTGTTCTCCGATCTAAACACCTGTAGTTGCCGCCTCTAGCCATGACCATCAATGAATCCACTCGCTCATCAATGCTTCTGGAGAATAAGTATTGCATTTATAGGAGATCTTTCGTAGCGTTGGCTAGAACTATGCACTCAATCTGCTCTGAAATAAGTTTCACATTTTTATCACTAAATGCTTATCACAATGCCGACACGTGGTTCTCCCCATATGCATGAATAATTCCAAGAGTATAGTCTCACAAAAGCCAATCTGCCAGAGAAAATTCCAACATATTCCTTTATGTTCAGGTGATGCCCACGCTCACCGCGATCAATGAGGAATTGGGGATGTGTGTGTCTATGGAGGAGATTGAGGAGCCTGCCGAACCGACAGCTGTAGGCCCCCATTTCCTTCCTCACCCCTTCCTTTCTTCAACATTCGCGAGCAAGTTCCACGTCCAGCCCCATCTATGGACATCTCCGGCCATCCTCCCACCACCAGCTCCTCCCTGCCAGGCTTGCCCGCACACCAGTATCGTCTCACAAAAGCCAATCTGCCAGAGCACTTTCCAAAAATTTGTTTTATGTTCAGGTGAATGGTGACGTCCGGGACTTACCGATCGTCCGCAGCACCAGTGCCACGGTCGACTCGCCGAGCCCCGCGAGCCACTTCAGCGCGTCCGGGTCGGCCCACAGCCCTAGCCGTCCCTCGAGCCGCGCGAGCTCCGTGCCCACAGTCGCCGCGAGCAATGGGGATGTGCGCGTCTATGGTGGAGATTGAGGAGCCCGCCGAACCTACAGTTATTACCTTTCTTTCTTCAACATCCGTGAGCAAGTTCCAAGTCCAATCCCATATATGGAAATCTTCGACCATCCTCCCACCACCAGCTCCTCCCAGCTAGGCTTGTCCGTGCGCCAGTACCCGCTGCCTGTAGGTCCCCATTTCCCTCCTCACCCCTCCTTTCTTCAACATCCGCGAGAAAGTTCCAAGTCCATCCCCATCTATGGACATCTTGGGCCATCATCCCACCACTAGATCCTCCTTGCTAGGCCGGTTCACGTGCCACAGCCTGCTGCCTTCTTCCTCCCCCCGTCCTTTCTCCAGCCTCCAATCATGGCATCCACGGCCTCCCTGGACCCCCACCATGCCATCACTGATACCACCTCTTTCAACAAAGGGTGTTGGGAGAAAAGATGAAGATGCTAGCGAGGAGGAAATCAATGGCACAGAACGAGTGTCGGAGGAGGAGGTCGAAGGAGGAGGCGATATGGAGGAGATTAAGGAACCTGCCGAACCTTTTAAAAAAGTGGAACAGAATGGAACACCCACCCCAGGCATCAAAGCCCAAAGAACACTTTTCTGCCGGTTTCAGATCCGGATCTAAAACCGGCAGAAAAGTCTATGCACTTTCAGCCTCACCACGGATCTGAAACCGGCGGAAATGTATGTGTTCTGTGGGCTCTGATGCCTGGGGTGGGTGCCTCTTTTCTTCTCTAAATTGATAGTGGTACCAAACCAGGAATTTACAATAGTCTTTTTCATGCATTAGTCACACAGCTAGAGTGAAACACATGCTCAGAATCACAGAGTGGCATTGCAACAGAATTTACATCAGTCTCATTCCTGAGCCAGCAAACATAAGCTAATAAAACTGCAGAAGTAACTGCTAGTAGCAGGAACCACGAGAAACACAAGTGTATACAAGTACACTTCTCATCATCACTCAAGTACTAAACAATGACAAACACAGTTCTCATAGAAGAATATCATCTGTTCACTGATATTGGTAAGCCGAATTGGGAGAACTCCATGAATAATATAGGGCATAGCATCCCCATTTTTGAACTTCGGCCTATCTACTTTTGACCAAGCAATTTTTCCACTTCTTCACAGTACCACATGTGCAATCTTCACCGGCCTGCTGCATTTTTTCTTATGGATCAAATATGTTCTCTGGTCTCTCAAGGCAGATGCAGATTCAACATCATACCACTTTTCGTCAATCTGCATAGCAGGAATAAACAAGTGAGTAAAAAATTAGTAGCATATCCATTGGTTAGGCATCCCCGCAATGCTAAACGAAACTCTTGTTGACATTCGCCTGACCTTGATGCCGTCATTTTTGTAGTCCATGATGAATTTCTTGATGTTGTAAAGCATAATTGGGCCACAACCGAAACTATACTCTGGCTGTTGCAGAACCTAGCAACAAAAGACTGTATGAGCCTATGTCAAAGCTTGCTGCAGTGACTGACCATCTGAGTTACCTTTAGCGTTTTTTTCTGGATTACAACCTTGTCGTTGAGCTTAAGCGCTCGATGCATATATCTACAATAGATACACAAGGTGTTGAAGGTAGTATGGCTACACCAAATAGTACATTAACCCGAACCATTTGAGTACTGAGACTGCTTACAATTCAAGGTTGTTGAAAATACATTGACTATCATGATAGCCTAATAAGGAATCCAGGTGGAAAATTGTTGGATGTTTCTTTTGATTGCATATAATGGCCAGACTCCAGTGTTGGGTTCTTCTGCACCATAGAAAACATGCTCAGAAAACTAAACTATCACTACCAGCTGATATAAGCACTTATATGAAGAAATGTATAACACACAAAAAGATTGCTCACCCATTCACACGCCAAAACAGAAATCTCTTGTTAGCATACAGAATATATTTTTTCCATCTTTACCATATTGCACTAAGAAAGCAATTAAATTTACATACATCAAGCTTAATGTATCAGGAAAGAAAACAAATTTAGGAATTTAGGACGGTTACCTTTCCATCCTTGTTCGCAAGTGTGTCATATTGAAGTGGATCCATTATAACATACTGGCCATGTATTTTACTACTCACGAATTCCGACAATATATGGCATCCTTGCATGTGACTACAAGTACATCATTATGGTTACCAGCTTGAATAAAAGGTGGCTTGATTTACATATTGGAGACTATAATAACAATAGTACTTACATTGTGTACATACTAATTATAGTATCACAGAAGTGGCGATTAGGACCAAGGCTACTTAAATCCGGACAACAGAGGGTAATATCTCGAGTGTTGGGAGGATATTGAAAATAACTAGGACATATTTTCATAGGTTTGGCTTGTGCCTTTCCAGTCCTTTGAAGACATATCATGTCAATAGCCAAGATGTATTCCTTCACCTTGTTAGAAAAATCCAAAAAGATGTCTTTGTGTTCTGAGACAAATTAGAGAACATGTGAAATATCTCCAGCATCAGCGATGGCCTTCTCTTTTGTATCTCCATCCAACTTCTCTTCGCTCAAAGATCTCATGAAAGCACAGAAGTTGTCCATAAATTCATCATCTGTCACATGTAATTGTTCCCGCAGTTTTTAAGCCATGACAGGCTGACAATAATGATCATCAACATCAACAACCTAAAAAGACATCACCATCAAATCTGCTTTGGCTAGTCTATTTAGGTGTTCTTGTTTTGTGAATTTACAACATGGAAAACCTCGCATCGGGGGTTCCTTATCATCGCCGTCAAGGATTGCGAAGTCAGCAAAAACTATCTGTAGAGAAACCAGTCAGAGATGTAGTTTACATCGTTCTCTTTCCTGAGCGAACAAACATAAGCTCGCAAAATGGCAGAAGTAACTGCTAGTAGCAGGAACCATGACAAACACAAGTTTATACAAGTACACTTCTCATCATCACTCAAGTAGTACACAATGACAAACACAGTTCTCATCGCAGAATATCATCTATTCACTGATATTGGTAGGCGAAATTGGGAGGACTCTAGGAATAATATGGGGCATAACATCCCTATTCCTGAACGTCAGCCTATCTTCTTTTGATGAAGCAATTTTCCAATTTCTTCGTAGTACCGTATGTGCAATCTTCACCGCCCTACTGCATATTTTTCTTGTAGATCAAATTTGTTATCTCGTCTCTCATGGCAGATGCAGATTCAACATCATACCACTTTTCGTCAATCTGCACAGTAGGAATTAACAAGTAAGTAAAAAATTAGTAGCATATCCATTACTGAGGCATCCCCGCAATGCTAAATGAAACTCCCATTGACATTCGCCTAACCTTGATGCCCTCATCATTGTTATAGTCCATGATGAATTTCTTGATGTTGTGAAGCATAATTGGGCCACAATTGGAACTTTCCTCTGGCTGTTGCAGAACCTGGCAACAAAAGACTGGATGAGCCTATGTCAAAGCTTGCTGCACTGAATGACCATCTGAGTTACCTTTAGTGTTTTTTTATTACAACTTTGTCGTTGAGCTTAAGCGCTCGACGCATATATCTGCAATAGATACACAAGGTGTTGATGGTAGTACGGCTACACCAAATAGTACATTTACCTGAACCTTTTGAGTACTGAGACTGCTTACAATTCAAGGCTGTTGAAAATGCGTTGACTATCATGATAGCCCAATAAGGAATCCAGGTGGAAAACGGCTGGATGTTTCTTTACCATAGTAAGAAAGCAATTAAATGTACATACATAAAGCCTGATGTGTCAAGAAAGAATTTTTTTAGGAATTTAAGACGGTTACCTTTCCATCCTTGTTCGTAAGTGTGTCATATTGAAGTGGATACATTATAACATACTGGCCATGTATTTCACTACTCACGAATTGCAGCAATATATGGGGTAGTTGCATGTGACTATAAGTAGAACATTGGTTACCAGTTTGAATAAAAGGTGGCTTGATTTACATGCATATCAGAGACAAATAAAAATAGTACTTACATTGTCTACATACTAATTATAGTATCACTGAAGTGGCGACTAGCTCCAAGGCTACTTAAATTCGGAAAACAGAGGGTAATATCTCGTGTTGGGAGGATATTGACAATAACTAGGACAGTTTTTCATAGGTTTGGCTTGTGACTTTCCAGTCCTTTGAAGATATATCATGTCAATAGCCAAGATGTATTCTTTCACCTTGTCAGAAAAATCCACAAAGATGTCTTTATGTTCTGAGATAAATTGCAGAACATGTGAAATATCTCCAGCATCAGTGATGGCCTTCTCTTTGATATCTCAATCCAACTTTTCTTCGCTTAAGGATCTCATGGAAGCACATAAGTTGTCCATAAAGTCAGCATCTGTCGTGTGTAATTGTTCCCGCAGTTTTTTAGCCATGGCAGGCTGGCAATAATGATCATCAACATCAACAACCTGAAAAGGCATGTAAACTATGTTTATATGTCATACACAATATATGGTCCACTTAAATTTTGAACATTTGACTTAGTAAGGGTTGCGGCGATGACCCATGTGAGCTTGGTGAGGCGAGCATATCTCGACCATGTCTTGATGGAAACAATCCTTGTACACACTATCTTTAAATGCCATGTACTACAAACAAATAGAATTTCATATAAGAACTTGCCAGGAAGATGGCATTCCCAATCCACCTCAAACAGAAGCTAGGCTGGACGAATTAATTAAATAGTTACCTTTATTTTATCCAAATCTGCTTTGGCCAGTCTATTTAGGCATTCTTGTTTTGTGAATTTATAGCGCGGAAAACCTGGTATCGGGGGTTCCTTATCATCGATGTCAAGGATTGCGAAGTCAGGAACAACTATCTGTAGAGAAACCAGTCAGAGATGTAATTTCAATACTCATTAGACGAAATATTTGTATTAAATTCAAAATCAAACAGATTACTCACCCTGGGGAGATATACATTTGCATTTACTGCCAGAAAGGAACTATCTGTATAGTTCTTGAAACCATTCATCGTGTGCTCTACAACATGACACTCAACCTATACTTATCACAGGTACAAAATACAACTAAGTACTCGAGATTAGTACAAATGTTGGAATTCAGTGTGCAGAGAGAACCCATCAACACAAGCTTATATGATTGCATATACTCATCAGCAACATCACTCAATTTGGCGTGGTTGACCATTTATTGCAGCTTCATAACCACAAATTCCATGTCCCTGAGACTTTTTGTATCACTTCCAAGAACACCTCTCAGTTGTGTACAATCTTTAAGATGCCCTAATGTCGGTTTCACAAAATTACCGTTATTTCAGAGGCCGAGAACAACGGTGCCAAGTCATATAGGTTAAGAGGTTCTACCCCTGGAAGTTTCAATTCTCCGTTGTTATTAATAAGTGCAGCAAGCTTCTTAACAAAAGGAGCGGGTACTGTATCATCCACCTCCATTCTATGTATGGGACTTGTTCAGCTATGCATTTTCTGATCTGATAGTGCATAGCTAGGGTTAGATGCGATATGTCCGATCTGATATGTGCAAGATATTAGTTGTGAAAGACATATCACATCTAACCTTAGCGTTGCACTATCAAATCGGAAAATGCATAGTTGAACAAGTCCCATACATAGAATGGAGGTGGACGATACAGTACCCACTCCTTTTGTTAGGAAGCTTGCTGTAGTTATTAATGACAATGGAGAATTGAAACTTCCAGGGGTAGAACCTCTTAACCTCTATGACATGGCACCGTTTGTTCTCAGCCTCTCAAATAAAGGTGATTTTGTGAAACCGGCCTTAAAGACCGGAACAATTACACGGACATATGCTGACTTTATGGACAACTTATATGCTTTCATGAGATCCTTAAGCAAACAGAAGTTGGATGGAGATATTAAAGAGAAGGCCATCGCTGGTGCTGGAGATATTTCACATGTTCTGCAATTTATCTTAGAACACATATACATCTTTGTGGATTTTTCTGACAAGGTAAAGGAATACATCTTGGCTATTGACATGATATATCTTCAAAGGACTGGAAAGGCACAAGCCAAACCTACGAAAAACTGTCCTAGTTACAAAACTCAAAATGAGCCTTGCGACGAGATGCGGACATTCCTCATGACCAAGTAACATCAAAAGTGCGAGTTTCCGAAGATAATGTCTAATGTTTTTTCGCCTGGGGAATTAATTGGACTATTGCAAGCGGAACGTGTCAATATCCTCCCAACACAAGATATTACCCTCTGTTGTCTGAATTTAAGTAGCCTTGGAGCTAGTCGCCACTTCAGTGATACTATAATTAGTATATAGACAATGTAAGTACTATTCTTATTAGTCTCTGATATGCATGTAAATCAAGCCACCTTTTATTAAAACTGGTAACCATAATGTTCTACTTGTAGTCACATGCAACGACCCCATATATTGCTGGAATTCGTGAGTAGTGAAATACATGGCCAGCATATTATAATGTATCCACTTCAATATGACACACTTACGAACAAGGATGGAAAGGTAACCATCTTAAATTCCTAATTTTCTTTCTTTCTTGACACATCAAGCTTTATGTATGTACATTTAATTGCTTTCTTACTACGGTATGTAGAGATGGAAAAAAATCTTCTGTATCCTAACAAGAGATTTCTATTTTGGCCTGCGAATGGGTGAGCAATCTTTCTGTATCTTATACATTTCTTCATATAAGTGTTTATATCAGCTGGTAGTGATAGTTTAGCTTTCTAAGCATGTTTTCTGTGGTGCAGAAGAACCCAACACTGGAGTATGGCCATTATATGCAATAAAAAGAAACATCCAGCCGTTTTCCACCTGGATTCCTTATTGGGCTATCATGATAGTCAACACATTTTCAACAACCTTGAATTGTAAGCAGTCTCAGTACTCAAAAGGTTCGGGTAACTGTACTATTTGGTGTAGCCGTACTACCATCAACACCTTGTGTATCTATTGCAAATATATGCGTCGAGTGATTAAGCTCAACGACAAGGTTGTAATCCAAAAACCCCACTAAAGGTAACTCAGATCATCATTCACTGCAACAAGCTTTGACGTAGGCTCATACTGTCTTTTGCTGCCAGGTTCCGCAACAGCCAGACGAAAGTTCCAATTGTGGCCAATTATGCTTTACAACATCAAGAAATTCATCATGGACTACAGCAATGATGAGGGCATCAAGGTTAGGCGAATGTCAACAGGAGTTCCATTTAGCATTGCAGGGATGCCTCAATAATGGATATGTTACTAATTTTTTAGTCACTTGTTTTCCTACTATGCAGATTGACGAAAAGTGGTATGATGCTGAATCTGCATCTGCCATGAGAGACGAGATAACAAATTTGATCCACAAGAAAAAAATGCAGCAGGGCAGTGAAGATTGCACATGCAGTACTACGAAGAAGTGGGAAAATTGCTTGGTCAAAAGAAGATAGGCTGACGTTCAGGAATAGGGATGTCATGCCGCATATTATTCCTAGAGTCTTCCAATTCTGCCTACCAATATCAGTGAATAGATGATATTCTTCGATGAGAACTGTGTTTGTCATTGTGCACTACTTGAGTGATGATGAGAAGTGTACTTGTATACACTTGTGTTTGTCGTGGTTCCTGCTACTAGCAGTTACTTCTGCAGTTTTGTTTGCTTATGTTTGTTGGCTCAGGAAAGAGACCGATGTAAATTCCTATTGCAATGTCACTCTGCAATTCTGAGCATGTGCTTATTCTAGCCTGTGCGACTAATGCAGGAAAAAGACTATTGTAAATTCCTGGTTTGGTACCACTATCTATTGAGTGTGCTTTTGTTCCTGGTTCATAGGATTTTTGGTCTTTTGTCTATGCTATGTTTTGTATGTGCTTTTTTCAAACCTATTTCAGATTGTCGACAGCTACCATGTCCTTGTTGGTTTATTGTGTTTAGGATTAACATGAATACCATCTATCTAGCCATCCCATAGAACACCCATGAAAGATTTAGTTTTAGGCACTTACAGTACCCAATTAGGGGATAGCCCATGGTGATAACCGTGGGCAATCTGTTGGTGGAGTGGTGTCGAGGAAGACCAACTGCAGGTCATCGTAGGGGGTGCAGGAGCCGCCGACACAGCTCTCCTGGTGGCCGGCGGTGGTAGTTGGTCTTCTAATCTGTTTTCCACCCTTTACGGATAGGTAGTTTGTTAGGAGTTTAGTTGTTTTAACCTGTACGTGTATATGTCCCCAGCGGGGCATTGCCTCCTCTTTTATATGTGGTGGAAAGGGAACAAGGACCAAAACCAATAACGTTGGTTGCACGTTGAGATGTGGTGGGCCACCTCTCTTTGACTTTCTCTCTCCTGGTTGTTAGCCAATATCAATCTCAACATTCTCCCCCTTGATCGTAAGGTTAAGAAACATCATAAGCCCACCCTCAATAGAAATAACATACCAAGGTAAGGTGTTACACTGACAAGAAAAGTCACTGAACCTCAGTACCTACAGTACATCGTTTTATATTGGAAAGGATAGCTAATATTTTACGGGAGCTAGTTTATTCAACGGTCCTTAATTCCAGAATCAAAAGGCTTTCTTGCAACCCATGCCGGCAAACATAATGAAATTGGGTGGTAAGCCTTCAATAACAGATCCACAAAACATACAAAACTTATATTAACATCAATATCTGATCGTGGATTCTATCTTTCGCAACATGGAACATACTATCAATGGCAACACCATTTGACTTGTTGTTACTCGTATAGAAACTGCGGGTTCATATTGCAGTAGGTGGTCTAAAAAATGATGTCTACCACCATAATTTCGGGAATCAAACTTCTTGACATACAACCTACCCAATAGCCTCGTAACGTACAACATAATTAAGTGCATTATTTCTAATCCATCAATGTCATTCTAGAGCTTTTCCATGATATAGCTCCATACACGACTGAGGATGTGACATAACGTGGAAACTTTAATATCCACACATCTCGTAGAAAGAATGTCTAAATAACCCTTGATATTGAGGTTACCAAAATTTCTTATTAGTGAGCATGTAAACTTTATTGTCTTGCATATCTGCAAGACTTTTGGCGGCCTTTCCAGTGCTAAATTTCTGGATGTACATTTGCCAATTGTCCCGACCATAAATAGGGCATGTTCATTCTTACACACTTGAATTGCTTGTGACTGTCGAAGCATAAGGAATTAACATTATCTGGTCATCTCATAATGGTTCCTTGGACACTAAAATGTCCACCTTTATCGCCCTTAACTTTAGTAGCAGGTGTGGCAGAGTACTAGTGCATACGATTTTCTTGCGTACTCTATCGACATATGTCATATCATAATAGAACATATACTCCTTTTGGACTTATATCTTGGAGAAACTCAATACAAGCAAAGGATGAGGCATCACCAAGATCCTTTATGTCATAAGTATAAGATAGAATTTTCTTGGCTAATCAACAAATATTCCATCTTCATAGGGTGGTAAACTTAGTCACCCTCATCTTATGGTATGAGTATCACAACACTACATACCTAATGTTAACTTCACCTATATGACGAAACCTTACAGTCGAATCACACATTCTTAACAGAAGAGCATGCTATAATACTAAAACAAGCGTCACAAAAATTACCCGAGGAAACTCTATTGAGCTCGATGCATCATTAGAGCTAATTATCACACAAGCCTCTAAGATGACCTTTCACACATATTACCGATCACACAGAAATTGTTGAGTCTCAACACAAAGTGTTATAGTAGGCATTTCTTCTCAACTTACCTGATGCATATGAACAATGATCTAATGGAGTTATCCTGAGGATTCATGTTCATGCGCTCCAGGTTCCTTGTGATTACTTTATTTAGAAAGTGGAAAATATATCCAAATTTTTGGTAACAATCATTTCAGTTCAAAACCTCAACACCGTTGGGCAGAAGATGGAAAAGAACTTCATGATTGTGACCCATGATCATAAAACGACGTTGGTCAGGAATATAACCATGAACCACATGATACTGACAAATTTGCCACTTGAGTGAAGCGTGACACATGATTATAAACGACGTTGGTCAGAAATATAACCATGAGCCACATCAGAAGAAACATTAGATTAGCAAATTTTCCACACTTTAACATTCATGTGTGCTTCATAATGCCCTTAGGGGAATAAATACACATTATCATTCTAAAAGGAGTCATAACATTCATGTGGTTTTCATTCACTCTCTAAGTTGGTTCCATCCTACTCAAATAACTCACTATAACAATTCATTCTCCAAAGTAAGAGTTTTCGTTGGTTCCATCCTACTCAGAGAATTAAAACATTCATTATTTCTCATATATTCAATGAGACATTCCATTCTCCCCTGGAAATGTGATTAAACATGACTGCAATTTCGATTAGGTCTCATTATTCACTTACATCTTAAGAGTGCCATGGCACATATCATTCTTACAAACAAATAATTCATTGAGGACATAAATATTCTCACCACATTGTAAAGAGAATTGCATTACAAAGCACAAAAGGTCCATTTGAATAAACAAAATGTATCATAATGCTTTATTCTCTATTATCCTCATAGCAAAATCCCTTAAAGCCCGTTTTCAATAGGCAATACAACTCTAAAATACTTCTCAATGAAGGCCAAGATAAAGAGGTAGAATACTGACCCTGGAGCACGAACTTTGTCCTTCTATTTCTTAACCACCCCTACCTCTGTCGATCTATCCTAATCACGTGCACCGTGTCTATGGACAGGGGCTTCCATAAGACGCAACCGCGTGGACCACGCGTATCCACCCCAAACTAACCATGGCAACTGAAATATCGGCCGTTTTGCGCCCATTGGAGGTTGCAACCATTTTTGTTCCCGTGGCTTTCAAAACTCTATCGTCTCCGGGCCTGAGACACTGCGGGATCTGGCGAAGGTGAAGGCCAAGGTCGCCGTGACGAGGGCGAAGCTGGTGAAAGGCAGTCTCACCTTGGCGGAGGCGGAGTTGGTGAAGGCGAAGGCCATCGAGGCGCGCGTACAGGGTAGGCACGAACGGGTGGTCGAGCGAGGAGACAACGCGAGACTCAGCGAGGATGTGAGAGGTTGTCCGTCGTTGTCACAGACATCAACAACCTTGAGTGCATAGAGCGGGGAGGCCGGTGGCAGATGAATCCAAATTGATATTCACTTGGTGTAGTCCCCGAGATTAGGGTCGAGTCCCCGGGATTCTGAGTGTCCACAAGCGGGTCCCGCACATACATAGATGCCCCACGGTCAGTATTCACCCACACGGTCAGTATTAGCCCGCATGGCCAGTATTCTGCCCCAAGGTCTGTATTCTACCCCCACAATTAGTATTCACCCCCACGGCCAGTATTCCGCCCCATTGTTAGTATTTCTACCCTATGGCCAGTATTCTGCTCCAAGGTTAGTATTCTGCCCGCACACACGGTAAACTCGAGGGATATTCACTAGGTGTAGTCCCCAAGATTCTAGTCGGCTGTGAGGCTGCATGGCGGCTGGGCCGAATCTTCTTCATTCTTCTTATCCTTGTCATGGGACAGTAGTTCATCATGTCCGAGTTATGTGGGCGGAGGCGGCGGTCCATGTTGTTTGTGAGGTCGTCGATGGCCGCACGCCAGTTATGGTAGTCTAGCATAACCCAGTTATGCGGGCGGAAGCAGCGGTCCAAATTTGGGATCCTAGTATTCCTATGTTTGTCCATCATGACCGAGTTATGCGGGCGGAAGCGATGGTCCATGTTGCTGGTGAGGTCGTCGATGGCCGCACGCCAGTTGTGGTAGTCCAGCATGACCTAGTTGTGCGGGCGGAAGCAGCGATCCATGGTGTTGGTGGGTTCGTTGGTGGTCGGCAGCGGAAGCGTGGGGGGAAGGCGCGGGTGACAGCCGGCGCCACCATCTTCTCCACTGGCATATTGTCCTAACAATTTCCCAACACTTCGGGCGGCAATCACGGACACTGGCAGCGTCTACGGGCGCACTCGTTGCCAACCTTACCGTATTGAACACACATCGCCGCCAGCCCACGACGGCGGCCTCCGCCTCACACATCTCCACCTCATCCGGGAGCTCGGCCACAGACACCTCATGCGCACAGGGACTCATCTGCCACCGGCCTCCCCACTCTATGCACTCAAGGTTGTCGACCTCCATGACGATGACAGACGACCTCTCACGTCCCCGCCGAGTTGTATGTTGTCTCCTCGCTAGACCACCCATTCATGCCCATCCCTGTACGCGTGCCTTGACGGCCTTCGTCTTCACCAACTCTGCCTCCGCCGAGGCAAGACTACCTTTCACCAGCTCCGCCCCCATCATGGCGACCTCAGCAACTGCCCTCGCTAGCTCCCGTAGTGTCTCGGGCCCGGAGACAATAGAGTTTTGAAGAGTCATGGAAACAAAAAGGCTGCAGCCCTGAACGGGAGCAAAACGGCCGATATTTCGGCTGCCGTGGTTTGTTTGGGGTGAATACGCGTGGTCCACGCGGTTGCCTCTTGTGGAAGCCCATGTGCACATCACCAGTCCCCTTCAAATCACCATCGCCTCCTCTATCATTGTCGGCATCTCCTTCACCAACACTGTCGCCACCTCCTTCTCTAGGTCTCCTCCTCCTCACGGACAACGAGCTAGGCGGTGGCGTATGATGATGAAGCGGTTGGAGGAGGTTGGGTGGCACAATGTGGATCTTCGTCATAATAGGTGTTGCTGCCGGTGGTTGAAGGATTGTACAAGGGTCGCAGTCGGAGGTGGCTTTGGCTCTCACGCCACTCCCGCTGCCTCCCTTCTCCCCCTTCCTTTCTTCAACCGTGCATGCAGGGAAAGTAGGCAGTGAGAAGCAGGAGTGGAGTGAGAGCGGTGTAGGTGGCGGAAATGGGAGAGGATATGCAAGGTTGGAGAAAGGAAGCGAAGGATAAGTGAGGTAGCTGGCAATAGCGGTAGAGCCAGCCTAGTAGGGAAGACAACATGGATCTAGTTGGTGCTTGTTTGCAGGTGTCATTGTAGAAAGGGAAGGAGGCGGTGAGAAGCATGAGTGGAGACCATCGGCGTAACAGGCCAGGGGGCGCCTCGGTCCACCCCCTGCAGGGCCCAAGGCCAGGCCATCTACGAAGATGAAGGAATCTTGGCAAGTCAAAGAACCTCACGACGGGGTCTAAAGCGGCGGATTCGGTATTCATCCTAGTTGTGGAGGAATCCTAGCACGGGGGGTGCCCTGTGGAAGTCGTGGAGGCGGCGGCGGAAGGCGGGGCTCTCTGCAGCTCGGTCGTCCGGGCTTCGAGCTCCTTCCTTTCTCCTTCTCGCTGTGTTTCGCTGGCCTTTACTATTATGCCAGTAGTATGTGATGCTCGACGGAGTGAGCTCGTCCAGCAGTAACCGGCTTGTCTCGGTGTTCTCCGCTGAGCGTCACATACTACTGGCATTCCTCACCCATGCCTCCCTCACACGCTTCCGCCGCCGGCCATGCCGTTTCTCCTTTCACTGTTGATCTATCAATTTTTTTAGCAAGATCTTGATAGCTGAAGTTAACATTCCTCAGCTCACCAAAAAGTGCACAAACTCTGTCCTTCAATTTCTGAACCACCCCTACCTCTGTCGATCGATCCTGATCACGTGCACAATGTCTGTGGATAGGGGCTTCCACAAGAGGCAACCGCGTGGACCGCGCGTATCCACCCCAAACAAACCACGGCAGCCGAAATATCGACCGTTGGGGGCTGCAGCCTATTTGTTTCCGCAGCTCTTCAAAACTCTGTCTTCTTCGGGCTCGAGAAACTACAGGAGTTGGCGAAGGCAAAGGCTGAGGTCGCCGTGACGGGGGCGGAGCTGGTGAAAGGCAGCCTCGCCTTGGCGGAGGTGGAGTTGGTGAAGGTGAAGGTCGTCGAGGCGCGCGTACAGGGTGGGCACGAATGGGTGGTCTAGCAAGGAGACAACACGGGACTCGACGAAGATATAAGAGGTCGTCCGTCGTTGTCACGGAGGTCGACAACCTTGAGTGCGTAGAGCAGGGAGGCCAGTGGCAGATGAATCCCCGTGCACGTGAGGTGTCTGTGGCCGAGCTCGCAGACGAGGTGGAGGTGTGCAAGGTGGAGGCCGCAGTCGTGGGCTGGCGGTGATGTGCGTTCAGTACAGTAAGGTTGACAACGAGTGCACCCGCGGCCGCGGCCAGTCTCGGCGATTGCCGCCCGAAGGGTGTGGTAATTTTCAGGACAGTATGCAAGTGGAGAAGATGGTGGCGTCAGTTGTCACCCGTGCTTCCCTCCCACGACTAACCCCACCAACACCATGGACTACTGCTCCCGCCCACACAACTGGGTCATGCTGGACTACCACAACTGGCGTGCGGCCACCGACGACCTCACCAACCACATGGACCGCTGTTCCCTCCCGCATAACTCGGTCATGATGGACAAACATAGAAATACAAGGATCCCAAATTTAGACCACTGCTTGTGCCCGCACAACTGGGTCATGCTGGACTACCACAACTAGCCGGCAGCCAATGACGGCCTCACCAACATGGACTGCCGCTTCCACCCGCATAACTCGGTCGTGATGGGCTACTGTCCCACGGCAAGGATAAGAAGAACGAAGTTCCGGCAAGGATAAGAAGAATGAAGATCTGAATCTCGAGCTCCATTGTGACATTCGTTATTGATAATCGCCCGTTTCAGACATACCCACCTCAATTGGGTCAAGTAGTCATAGACGAATACTCAAGTCGTCGATCATAACTTTGAATTGCTCTTTTATGTGTTATTATTTCTTTGATTTGTGTGAACGCACATCGCGAGAATCAGGAACCACAAGTAGCAATGGTTTCCATGTGCGTAATGTCATGTACATATCAATCATTAATGTGTAAACGGGGTAATGTACTTGCTCACCCGTGTAATATAATGCTCATGGGGAGAATCGGGAACAATAAGTAGTAGTGGTTTTCGTGTGCATAACCACACATATGTATATATGAGCAATAAATGCGTAAACCGGGTAATAAGTTGGCTCGCCTGTGTAATATAAGGCTTATAGGGTCACATATGTTGTAATACCTTTATGTAAAGGATATGACGCACAAGAAGACCAGTGCAACTTATTGTTCCAGATTCTTGCCATGTCCTATTTGGGTAATAAAACGTTAATTCAAATAACTTACAAAGAGGAGGTGAACACACCTCGCACATGTTTTTCTCTCTCCATTTTTGTACTGGCGTATACCTTCAATAAAATAGTCAGCAACAAATGTACACCAGTCCAATGTATGTATCTTATGATAGTCCAGCAGATCCACCAAAAACCTTGCGTCCACCTTAGTTGTGTATGGAGTAAGAAATGAACTGCAAATCACAGTCATGAAATACACACAAAATAACCTCTTGCAAAGATCATGTCTTAATAATAGATCCAGAGGTGTTCAATATTCATTGCAGGAAGGTTTTCGAATTCAGAAGGAACTTTAAAGTAATTCTTTCCCTTTTCCTTGCTTTACTTTTTAGTTTGGTCCGATGGCTGGGCAGACAAAAAACCCGCCTTACTTAAGAATGCACGCGAATGACCATGTCTTCACTAATTTCCAGACCCTTCTTAGCCAAATTAAACTTATTAAATGCATATCTTAAGATGGTGTCGTGTGACTTGGGTTCCACTTTTATGTCGAAGAGGGCACCCATTTTCATATCTCGCACCCATTTCACCTTCTTATTATCTCCTTTCAACAATTCAAACTTCCCATGATCACATCGAAGTTACAACAGTGTCTTGCATTACGTTCTTAAAAATGCAATAATATTAACTGTCAGTTCACAAGTTATAATTAAATTGATAACCCAAAATACAGTGGACATAAAATAATTTCAGGGCAACTTGTGCCTAATATCTAGAGATGCAGATAAATCACATGAGACTAATATTTGGAATGTCAGCCAAAAGATAGAATATCATATTTTTTCTTTTCATTGACTCAGAACTCGCCAAAGGTTAAATATTAATCATTAAGGCAAACCTCTGAAATTGCCTTAAAAACACAAGTTAATGTTGCAGCTCAAAATCTGAAACATTTCCAGCTAACGACAAATTGAATATCCATGTTTTATTTGTATATATTCTAATTTGAGCTTTTGAGTTGCACGTTCATGTTGAAATCTAGTATGGGCATGAGCGTAAGCCGACGCAACTTTAATCTGAGCTTGGTGAATAATCGTCATTTCACATGGCGTAGTGTTGTAGCTACTTGCAGATCTATCTTTTCTCACGGTGAGTAGCATTAGGAAACAACATAGCTGATAATTTACGGCAGTGGCGGAGACAAGGGGACCAGCAGGGCCCTGACCCCTTAACAACCCTGATTTAGTCCTAATTTGGACATGAACAGTTTACAATTTTGAAAAAATACATGTATTACTCTAATTTGTCCCTAGTTATCAAAATAATTTGTCATTTGGCCCCTGATCTTTAATTTCTGGCTCCACCACTGATTTATGGTGATATTTGATCTTGTTATTTTGTGTTATTTGTTATGTATGAATAGAGCAAGGTATTAAGGAAGAGATGATGTGTGGATAAATTGTTGGTTCAGCGAGTCTTGCAACAAACGTGAGAAAGAGAATAGGACGGAGATGAGTTGGATAAAGAAATGGGAGGACCCCAAATCTTCAATAGGACTGCTAACTCTCAGGATCTCTCCTCCCATTTCTTTTTCCAACTCCTCTCTGTCCTATTCTCTTTTTCACATTTGTTGCAAGACTCGTTGAACCAACAAATTATCCACACATTATCTCTTCCTTAATACCTTGCTCTATTCATACATAACAAATAACACAAAATAACAAGATCAAATATCACCGTAAATCAATGGTGGAGCCAGAAATTGGGGCCAAATGACGAATTTTTTTGATAACTAGGGCCAAATTAGAGTAATACATGTATTTTTTTTCAAAATTGTACACTGTTCATGTCCAAATTAGGACTAAATCAGGGTTGTTAGGGGGGTAGGGCCCCTACTGGTCCCCTTGTCTCCGCCACTGCCATAAATTATCAGCTATTTGTTTCCTAATGCTACTCACCGTGAGAAAAAATAGATATGCAAGTAGGTACAACACTACGCCATGTGAAATGACGATTATTCACCAAGCTCAGATTAAATTTGCATCAGCTTGCGCTCATGCCCGTACTACATTTCAACAGGAACATGCAACTCAAAAACTTATATTAAAAAATATACCAATAAAGCATAGATATTGAATTTGTCATTAGTTGGAAATGTTTCAGATTTTGAGCTACAACATTAACTTTTGTTTTTAAGGCAATTTCAGAGGTTTGCCTTAATGATTAATATTTAACTTTTGTTGAGTTCTGAGTCAATGAAGAGAAAAATAAGATCTTCTATCGTTTGTCTGACATTCCAAATATTAGTCTTATGTGATCTATCTACATCTCTAGATATTAGGGACAAGTTGCTCCGAAATTACTTTATGTCCACTGTATTTTTGGTTGTCACTTTAATTATAACTTGTGAACTGACAGTTAATATTATTGCATTTTTAGGAAACGTAATATAAGACATTGTTGTAATTTCGATGTGATCATGGGAAAGCTTGAATTGTTGATAGGAGATAAGTGAAATAGGTGACCTCCTGGACATAAAACTGGAACGCAAGTCACACGACACCATCTTAAGACATGCATTTAATAAGTTTAGTTTAGCTAAGAAGAGTCTAGAAATTAGTGAAGACATAGTCATTCGCGTGCACTCTCAAGTAAGACGGGTTTTTTCTCTATCCAGTTATGGGACCATACTAAAAAGTAAAACATTTTCTAAGAAAAAAGAAGAAGGAAAAGTAAACTTTAAAATTCCTCCTGAAGTCAAAAACCTTCCTGTAATGAATATTGAACACCTCTGGAATCTATTATGAAAACCTGATCTTTGCAAAAATTATTTTGTGTGTATTTCATGACTGCGATTTGCAGTTCATATCTTACTCCATAAACAACTAAGGTCGATGCAAGCTTTCTGGTGGATCTGATGGACTATCATAAGATACATACATTGAGCTGGTGTACATTTGTTGCTAACTATCTTATTGAAGGTATACGCCAGTACAAAAATGGAGAGAAAAACATGTGCGAGGTGTGTTCACCTTCTCGTTATAAGTTATCCGAATTAACATTTTATTACCCAAACAGGACATGGCAAGAATCAGGAACAATAAGTTGCACTGGTCTTATTGTGCATCATAATCTGTACATAAAGGTATTACAACATATGTGACCCTATAAGCCTTATATTACACAGGCACGCCAATTTATTACCCGATTTATGCATTTATTGCTGATATATACATATGTGTCATTACGCACACGAAAACCACTGGTACTTATTGTTCTCGATTCTCCCCATGAGCCTTATATTACATGTGTTCCACTGGCCCATACTATCATGCCAGTAGGATGTGATGCTCGGCGGAGGGAGCTCGTTCAGCAGTAAGCGGCTTGTCTCGGTGTTCTCCGCTAAGCGTCACATACTAATGGCATTCCTCGTCCACACCTACCTCCCACGCTTTCACCGCCGGCCATGTTGTTTCTCCTCTCACTTTTGATCCATCAATTTTTTAACATGATCTTGATAGCTGAAGTTAACATTCCCCAGCTCATCAAAAAATGCACAAACTCTATCCTTCATTTTCTGAAGAGAGAATTCCTTATTTGGCCCTTTTTAAAAATTTGTTTCCCTATTTGGCCCAAAATAAATTTTCTTCTCTATTTGACACCTAAAGTAAGTTTTGCTCCTTATATGACACTTCCGTCCATTTTAGACACTAACGGTGTTAAGTGCGAGGCGAAAAGACCGTTTTGCCCCTAGTGTATTGTGTAACTATTCTGGATGTAGTAAAAAGGCAATCAGTTCATCCATGTTTTAGGGATGTTCAACGAATACTGCGCATGTATATGTATGCTCCAATATTTTGGTTAGTTAATCATGTGCGAGTGCGGCTGCATAGTGGATAGCACACGGCGCTGAGGCGGGCTCGGCCTTGGGCGTTCACGCAGACATGGCAGTCGCATTTAAGGGGCTGTTTGGATTGTGACTATTTTTACCCTACATTGCCACATTATTTTTTGAAGATGCGCCTACGGTTCAGGTGAGGTTCAGGTGACGGAGGGCAGTAATCCCGGAATCCTTCTGTCCAATCTGCTTTCGCCTACGCAGACAGAGAGTTGCAGGCAGTGGACAGCCCCAGCGATGGGCACTGTAAAACTGAAATCGGACGCTGCTTATCATGTAGACAGCGGAAACAGCTGGGCAAGGGCGGTCGCTAGAGACGACATGGGGCGTGTCATCGTGTCCACCTGCAAAAAAACTGCTCGTTCATCAAGTGTGGAAGAAGCAGAAGGTCGGGCTGCCTTGATAGGAGCACAGGCGCTCACGTCAATGTACAGGGAACCAATGGAGTTGCAGGTGGACTGTGAGTGGCTGGCTGATGCTCTGAAAGAAGATGCTCCTAACAGACCTGAGTGCGATGGTCTCATCAGTGACCTGCATGTTGTTTCTTTGTATTGATGATGATCTGGGTACACAAATATTACAGGGGTACACAATAGCCTACAAAGCTAATCTCCCATAGCACCACTCGGATGATTGTTCCGGTCCAGGCTGGACATAGACTCTCCATCTTGCTTAACCCCAACAGAGGAGGCTCAGGCTGCAGGCGTCATCGTGCACCGCAGAGAGGAGTCAGAGGTAGTTGTGAGGGCCGGATGCCGCCGGGCGAGCGCGTGGTTTCCGGCTGCGTGTAGGTGATTGCGGGCGTTCCATAATACTATACTTTGGAACGTGATGAATTAACCAAAATATGGTGTTGTACTGATCATAGATATGCTATAAGCACAAGTTCTACAGATGTTTTGTATGACTTTTACAACCAGGATAGTTACACACTAGGGGCAACATGATCCTTTCACCTCACACTTAACACCGTTAGTGTCTAAAATGGACGAAAGTGCCATATAAGAAACACAAATTACTTTAGCTGTCAAATAGGGTAGAAAATTTTATTTTGGGCCAAATAGGGAACCAAACTTTAAGAAAGGGCCAAATAAGGAATTCTCTCATTTCTGAACCACCCCTACCTTTGTCGATCGAACCTGATCACGTGCACCGTGTCTGTGGACAAGAGGACACCACGTGGACCACGTGTATCCACCCCAAACAAACCACGATAACCGAAATATCGGCCGTTTCGCGCCCATTGGGGGCTGCAGCCTTTTTGTTTCCGCGGCTCTTCAAAACTCTGTCGTCTCCGAGCCCGAGACACTACGGGAGCTGGCGAGGTCGCCGTGAGGGGGCGGAGCTGGTGAAAGACAGTCTCGATCAGCGGAGGCGGAGTTAATGAAGGCGAACGCCGCGAGGCGCGCGTACAGGGTGGGCACGAATGGTCTAGCGAGAAGACAACACGGGACTCGGCGAGGACGTGAGAGGTCGTTCGTCGTCGTCACGGAGGTTGAAAACCTTGAGTGCCTAGAGCGGGGAGGCCGGTGGCAGATGAATCCCCGTGCACATGAGGTGTCGTGGCCGAGATCACGAACGAGGTGGAGGTGTGCGAGGCGGAGGCCGCCGTCGTGGGCTGGCGGAGATTTGCGTTCAGTATGATAAGGTCGACGACGAGTGCGCCCGCGGCTGCGGCCAATGTCCGCGATTGTCGTCCAAAGGGTGGGGAAATTGTCAGGACAGTATGCCAGTGGAGAAGATGGTGGCACCGGCGTGTGGCCACAGACGACCTCACCAACAACATGGACTGTCACTTCCGCCCGCATAACTCAATCTTGATGGACTACTGTCCCACAGCAAGGATAAGAAGAATGAAGAAGATTCGGCCCGGCTGCCATGTAGCCGCACAGCCGACCCGAATCTCGGGGACTACACACGAAGACGTACATCGGGCTTTCTGCGACTCGTCGTCCAGGCCTTGAGCTCCTTCCTTTCTCCTTCTCGCTGCGTTCCACCTGCCTCTACTATTATGCCAGTAGTATGTGATGCTCGGTGGAGAGAGCTCGTCCAGCAGTAAGCGGCTTGTCTCGGTGTTCTCCGCTGAGCGTCACATACTACTGGCATTCCTTGCCCGCGCCTCCCTCCCACGCTTCTGCTGTAATCCGTGCCATTTCTCCTTTCACTTTTGATCTATCAATTTTTTAACAGGATCTTGATAGCAGAAGTTAACATTCCCTAGCTCACCAAAAAGTGCACGAACTTTGTCCTTGATTTCTGAACCACCCCTATGTCTGTCGATCGATCCTGATCATGTGCACCGTGTCTGCGGACAGGGGCTTCCACAAGAGGCAACTGCGTGGACCACGCGTATCCAGCCCAAACAAACCACGGTAGCCAAAATATCGGCCGTTTCGCGCCCGTTGGGGGCTGCAGCCTTTTTGTTTCCATGGCTCTTCAAAACTGTGTCGTCTCCGGGCCTGAGACACTACGGGAGCTAGCGAAGGCGAAGGCCAAGGTCGCCGTGACGGGGGCGGAGCTGGTGAAAGGTTGTCTCGCCTCGGCGGAGGCGGAGTTGGTGAAGACGAAGGCCGTCGAGACGCGCGTACAGGGTGCATGAATGGGTGGTCTAGCGAGGAGACAACGCGGGACTCGGCGAGACGAAGAAAAAAGTGAGGGCTATGGAGAGGATAAAATGGAGTTTGGGCTTCCGGAACGGTGTGGAAGTGGACTGTAAAGGACAGAGTGGAGGACGTGTGCATTATGGTGGTGAGATAACGTGCAGGCCACAGTTAGGCCTTGGTCTCAATATGGTGGTGAGATAACGTGCGGGTTTTCACGCCAAAAACGTTTCGGCCGGCGCCCCCAAGCGCCCCCCAGCGCGCCGGGTTCGGCCTGGGTCCGCCGGCGCCAATTTTGATCCGAGCCGGCGAAAAATGGGCCGTTGGGGGTCTGACTGGGCCGTTTTTTCGGCGCCGGCGCAAAAAAAGCGCCTTGGGAGGCCGTTCCGGGGGCGCGAAAAAAGCGATTGAGGAAATGTTTACTCCTGATGATGCACTAGACATCAAGCAAGTGGCCATTGGAGGGCCAGGGAGCAGCGATGTTCTGGCCTGGAACTACACAAAATCTGGACAGTTTTTCAGTGAGATCGGCTTACCACCTGAGAATGTCTCTCACTAGGACTAAAACCGGACAGCCGGAGTCATCCTCTTCAGTAAGTAAACATAAAAGCTGGTTGTCTCTGTGGAGTACTAATGCCCCAGGGAAGGCTAAAATTCATATGTGACGCCTAATCAGAAGCGGTTAGGCAGTAGGGGCCGAACTATATAGACGCAGAATTAAACCGGGAGTATTTTGCTGTGCGTGTGGAAGGGAGGAAACTGTGTTGCATCATTTCTGGCTTGTCTGCATTCCATCTTGTTCTAGAAGATCCTGAGCTCGGAAAAAGGGGTCTTGGCGGCGATCCCGCCAGAGTCAGTCCAATCCCATAGCGAGCTTTCGACATGGCTGATGCAGTGGCTTGCGGACGCCAGCAAACAAGAGAAGGAGATCAGTAGCCGATGCCGTGTACTCGCATGCCATGGAGTGGACTCCTGTACATGAGAGGCGAGAGAAAGTTCATTCAGAGGCACTGGCTGTGAAATAGACTCCGCCGGAAGAAGGGTGGCTGAAGGCGAATGCGGACGGGGCGCTGTCAAAGCTCAAGGATAGAGGAAGCAGCGGAGTAGTGCTGCGAGACCATGAAGGAGCATTCAAGGGTGGCGCGGCCTGCGTCTTCGCGGGCGTGGCCGAACCTGAACTAGCTAAGGTTCTTGCGGCGCGAAAGGCAGTACAAATGGCGGCTCAAGCAGGATCTTCAAGAGTCGAACCTCTCTGCTGTTGGGCCGCTCATTGAGGACAACAAGAAGACGCTGCTTTCCTTTGTGGAGTTCAGAGCAACTTGGATTAGGAGATCAGGTAATAAGGGGGGGCAGGGGGCTCATGTGTTGGCCCGAGAAGGTGTTCACCTAGATGCTGATAGGTTTTGGTTTCTGCAGCCTCAAGACTTCATTTTACATGTTTTGTCGGACGAAATCCCTGGTGTGGGAGCTTAAATAAAGTGCGTGGTTGATTGTCAAAAAAATAAACAGAGGACGAGATGCAATAAAAATCCGCCTTCTCACATCATACTGCAAGAACAAATTGAATCGAAACAACTGACGGATGCTGCATCGACAAGGGCGACACAGAATGACCCCTGCTGCTGGGCCTCACGTGCCATGACGCCGGCCGAAAGGGGCCGCATCGATTTCTCTCCATGTTGCTTGAGAAGAACAA
This sequence comes from Triticum timopheevii, assembly GCA_963921465.1. Classification (NCBI taxonomy): domain Eukaryota; kingdom Viridiplantae; phylum Streptophyta; class Magnoliopsida; order Poales; family Poaceae; genus Triticum; species Triticum timopheevii. Next base: position 42,544,074 of record OY997264.1, on the reverse strand, counting down.
TCAAGTCTAAACTTCTTTAGCCTAAGTTTAAACATATATATTTCATTAAAACAAAGATGTCGGCTCCGATATTGCCACTAGTGATTAATGAATGCATCGGATTCTAAATATTCTTTTTTTATATATTTTCCACGAAAAATGAGCTATTTATGGACCAAATCAAGACAATGCATAAAAAGGAGTAAAGTGGAGATAGAGGAGACGCCGGCCGGAAAATATTTAGGAACTTGATGAAATCTCTAGAAAGATAAAAATTTAGAAACTGAGGGAGTAGTAAATTGGAACCTGCCCTCACTGATTTGCTAATCAGTTGATCAAACTGAACATAGGTACAAAGCTTAATGCTTCAGCTGATGGGTAGGTTCAGATTGGAAATTGGATTCAGTAGTAGTCCAAAACCAAAACTTTGAGACGGTTAGGTTGGTACTGTCAGTCATGGATTGGAGTGGGTTGGTTTGGTGGATTTCACTTAACGGACGGATGGTATATATGCAGTTTGGATTTTTTTTTTATTATTTAATTTGGGTTAGGTTTACATATACGCATGTAAATGCTTCAGCCAATGGGTTGGGGTTGAAGAACTGAATATGTACAGAACTAAAGTTGCGTACGCATGCAGATGGAAATAGAATTGGGGGAAGAAGAGCAGGGGTTGGTTACCTTGGGAGGCGCAGCTGTCCAACGCCGTGGCCGTGCTTCGCTCGCCGGCGGCCTCTTCCTTTCCTTCCTTTCGTAGGGTAGTAGATCCTCCTCCTTGCTGCTAGCGCTAGGCATGGCCGAGCACAAGGAAGGAAGGAAGGAGGCGGGGGCCTTGACGAGCGTGTCCTGACGCACGCACGGCCGCTCGCTCGCTCGCGATATTCATCACTGGCGATGGAGCTCCAGTCCCATGGCCGGATCGTGGCCGCCGCCTGATCTGCTCGCTGCTCCCTTCTCTTCTCTTCTCTTCTGGTGAGGGAGGGAATGGGAGGGGAGGTGCGCGAAGGAAGAGGACGGTGGCTATGGGCGGCGGCGAGGTGTGAGTGAGGGAGGCGGAGCGGCGCCGATGAGATGAGATTGAGATGTGGGGAGGGGAGGGGAGGGGAGGGGAGGCGAGGGTTCGGGAGCGGGGAGGTCGGGACGGGACTGATTGCTCTCCTTCGCTTCGCATAGAAGGATCTCGACGTGGCTGGCTGCTGTTTCGTTTCTCTTGCTGCTCTAAGTCACACGGATCGATTCCACCTCATTGGTCCATCCGCACATAGGGATATCAATGGGTACTCATTACCCACGTACCCTGTGGCTAAAAACCCTATTAGGGTAAGGGTATGGGACAAAAAATTATCCATGAGTATATGAATAGGGAAATGTTAAACCCATCGGGTAGAGTGGGTACGGGTATGGGATCATGTAACCCATACCCACATACCCATGTACCCATATAAAATCTATATGAACTCAAAATTATCTCTACACTTTATCATGAATTTGTGAACTCAAAATATACGACTGTGTGATGATGTTTTGATGTGTTGTTGTTTATTAAATATGATGTTGTTTATGATGTGTTGTTGTTGTTATAATCTATTGTTGTTTATAGATTATAATTATATGTTGTTTTTATGACTATGAGTTGTTCAAACTGATGCTTTGTAAACATGGGTAATTTTACCCATGGGTACCCATGTACCCTGTCGGGTAACGGGTATGTGAAAAAATTATACCCATTGATGGGTATGGGTAAGGGTAATGGGTAAGCTCGGTGGGGATGGGTAAGGGTATGGGGTGGCTCCACCCGTACCCAAACCCTGCGGGTGCCATCCCTATCCACACACCCCACGGGTCGGTCCTTGTGTCAGAGCCGATCACAATCGTCCGTAAATAAAAGGCGAGTGATAGGCGCCGGTGCGCCGGCCGAAATTTCGGCCGGTCGCACCGCATACATACGATTTGCTCGTATTAGCCGCACGATGCGCTCTTAACTGGTTCGCTAGTTAAAAAAAACAATGACACATGATCATCCCGAGCAGCACGGGATCTCCCGTAGCTGTCATCCAGCTCGCCGCCCGTCCACGTCGCCGCCGGCTGCCGCCCTCGTCGCCATCGTCGCCTGGGTGTCCTCCTAGCCGCCGGCTCCTCTCCAACTCCCGCCAGCAGCAGCGCCAGCCGCTCGCAAGGCACTGCCCCGCTGCCCCAAAGGTTGCTGCTCGCCATGGCACCCCCCTCCCCCCCCCCCCCCCAGCTTGCAAAACCGCTATCTGGTCGCTGCAGTTCTCGTTGTCGCCATGCTTGTAGTAGCACCATATCAACCATGAAAAAGCACATCTCGTAGCTTCCGTCAATTGTGGCAGCAAATTGCACCGCCCCTTAAAGCTTTTCTATCGTTGAATGTAGATTTTCTTCCGTCATCACCCCGGTATGTCACTGGTCGTAGCAAATCATGCTGCCGTTTGAAGCTTTTCTACCACCGGATGTAACTTTTCTGTCGTCGCACCATGGAAAGGATGTAGCACAAAACCAGCCGGTTGTAGCAAAAAGCAACTATGGTTGCAGCAAAAAACAAACCTAGCCGCAGTCGTGAGTCAGCGCGTCGTTCCTCGGTTGAAGCTTTTCATAAGACCCGTTGCAGCTATCTCGCAGCCGGTTGAAGCTTTTCAGTTTGTGCGGTGGCCGCCCCACATCTTCCCCTCTGTTTGAAGCTTTTTTAGAAGCTGGTGGTAGCTTCCTCGGACAACGGTTGCCACAAATTCCATGGCCAGTTCCAGCAAAACTTGTCGTTTGTTCCAGCAAAATCCGACGAATGTTGCAACAAAAATCAACAACTATGGAGGTTCTTCAGCAAATTCAGACACTGGTTCCAGCAAAAATCGTTGCGGCTCCCAGCAAAAGTCTGGCAGATTGTAGCAGCGGTACTTGCCTGGCCATAAAAAAGGTGCGCGCCCATCGTCCTCGCTGCAGCCCATGGCCACCGGTGCCTCCTGCTTGCAGCAATGCCTCGAGGAGGATTCCGGCGAGCCATGGGGAGTGTGTGACGCCTCTGTACATGCAGCAGCCAGAGGGGCAGCTTCGAGGGCAGGGGAAAGGGAGAGATGCTCGCATCGGCGGGGCGGGAAGGTCTCGCAGCAGCAGGCAGTCTGACCCCTTGACTGCGGCGAGCTCCGCATGCAGTGATGAGGAAAGGAGGGGTGTGCGCCATGACTAGAGCAGAAGAAAAGGAGAAAAAAAAAGCAACGGGGGAGAGAAGGCGAGCGAAAGAGATAAGGTCCCCGTGGGGCCAGCTGGGCACGTGGAAGTTTTCTCGTGTTACCTCTACGCGTCATTGTGCCACGCTGTCGATGCAGCCGGCCGAAGACTCGGCAGGTGCGCCGACTCTAAACGTTTCCCTAAATAAAATGGATTTTTTAGGGATAAAAAATGTTGTAGTTATCTGATTTTGTTCAAATCGGAAAACAAGTCGATGTTGGGGCTGTGTCCGGGAAGTTTTCTCCTTCTCCTATATAACGAATAAATAAAAAAAGTGTAAGGGGAGAGCGTGACGCCTCTGTACATGCAGCAGCCAGAGGGGCAGCTTCGAGGGCAGGGGAAAGGGAGAGATGCTCGCATCGGCGGGGCGGGAAGGTCTCGCAGCAGCAGGCAGTCTGACCCCTTGACTGCGGCGAGCTCCGCATGCAATGATGAGGAAAGGAGGGGTGTGCGCCATGACTAGAGCAGAAGAAAAGGAGAAAAAAAAAGCAACGGGGGAGAGAAGGCGAGCGAAAGAGATAAGGTCCCCGTGGGGCCAGCTGGGCACGTGGAAGTTTTCTCGTGTTACCTCTACGCGTCATTGTGCCACGCTGTCGATGCAGCCGGCCGAAGACTCGGCAGGTGCGCCGACTCTAAACGTTTCCCTAAATAAAATGGATTTTTTAGGGATAAAAAATGTTGTAGTTATCTGATTTTGTTCAAATCGGAAAACAAGTCGATGTTGGGGCTGTGTCCGGGAAGTTTTCTCCATCTCCTATATAACGAATAAATAAAAAAAGTGTAGGGGGAGAGGGCCGCTGATTGCTCGCTCGGAGTGGATATGGACACATTGGTCGGGGTTTTGTTTCGGCATGGATAGCTGCTCACCGTTGTTGATTGGTCGGTCCCATGAATCAATCCCCTATGATTGGTTAGTTGTATCTTAATTTCTAGATTTACTATAAAATTTGTATCTTAATTTTCAGTACCATGGTCTAGTCTTTTCGCACTCGTTTGTCAGGACGTGTCTTCTCTGCCAATTTTTCTCTCGTCGTTTCTTTCGCACCACTTATTTCATGTCCTCTCTTTCTTTCCCACCCTTTCTCTCGTGCCACTAGTCTTGCCGAAATGTTGAATAGCACATGAAATGTTAAATTGTAGTCTTGGAAGGGGAATGTGTGACCTCGTATGCATGCATGCCCCCCCCCCCCCCCCCCCCCCCAGCCGCCGCCACCGCCAGTGGTCGTCGTTGTAGTGGCGGAAGGCCCGATAGGCTTTCGCCGCGGCAACCTTGATCGGTCGCCGATGTTGGCCCTCCTTGGCCTTAGCGCAAAGCCTTGGGGGCAGGGTGCCTTTGAGCCGGGGCAAGCGCTGGTACTCTGGGGTGGCCCCAGTTTGAGGGGCCGGTCACCTATCCGTCGTTGCAGGCGGCGGGCGGTCTTGGACCGGTGTGGTCGACGTGGTGAAGCATCGACTCGAGTGAAGTTGTTTAGATTAGGGTATGAAAAGAAAATCACCATCCACCAGAGCCTTTGCGCATTATTTTGATTGATGCAGCTCTTTGTTTTTTGGAATTGTTATTTTAGTAGCTAATAAGTGCATGGGTAGACATGCGCGTATTCTTTTAAGCTTGATGATGATTGAAGCAAGCACCTAGTGCGTCAAATCAAATGAGAAAATTAAATGAGAAAAAAGGGGGAAAAGTTCATTTGGATTTCCGTCCTCAAAAAAGAAAGAAAGAAAAAAGAATTGGATTGAAATTGTGCGTATGTGCACATCGGCAGGACACGCTTTGCTTTTTTTTTTTGAGGAAAACAACTTATATTACTTAGAAGTAGTCAGGGATCTCATCCGCAAGGACACTTATAATACAATCAGGCGGAGCATGCCGCCACTCCACACACACCCCATCCCCTACAGCTAACCTAGCTAAGGTAAGAGCAGCTTTATTTGAAGTCCTTCTTCTCCAGGAGATTGCAACCATGCCAACCTTGCATGAGCCTCTTAATATCCTCAACTAATGGGCCCATCTGAGAAAGATTTCTATTTTCTCCGTTGATCATGGAGACCGCTTCTTTGCTATCCATCTCAATATGCAACCTCTGGACACTAAGCTCCTGCCCAAACAGTAGAGCTTTGCGGCAAGCCAACAGTTCTACCATCTCTGGCTTAGAACAATTAGGGAAAAGATGGGCTAGAGCGCCCCGAAAAGCACCGCCTTGGTCGCGGAGGACCACCCCTCCTCCTCCATTGCCCGTAGAACTTAACACCGCACCATCCATGTTTGCCTTTATCCATTCATTCTTTGATGGATTCTATGTCCTCCACCACATGCTGGAGTGCAGGCGGGATCACCAGAACCTTCGCATGTTACCTAGATCAGATGATGCCAATATTCTGCAATGGGCAAAGAAACTAGGAGATGTCCCGGACCATCGACTTCGAGCTGAGTTATATCACATCCAACGTGAACTTGCCCAAAAGCATCGTGAAGGAGGTCCTTGAAAAAACAGGGATGTTCTACGAAGAAGGGGAAATGTCGTGGGAAGACGTCCGAACATGCGTAGCCGCTCAGCGTCTCGACCTGAAGCCTTTCACTGCGCTCGGGGACTATCTTTCGGATTTGGATGGATGGCACGATATGTTGGAGTGATTGACGATATATGACAATGTGTTCGTTTAGTCCATACTTTCTCTATGACCAAACTTTGAGTTATGCACAACGAAACTTTGTGATGTAATTAAACCGTCCTCCTCAACTAGCGAGGATCACTCTAGTTAGGGCATTTTAGGTACGATGAACTTTGTTATTTATGCTTATGATATGTTGCTTCTATTTTTGCCAACTCTGTCTATTTCTGTTGCTTAAATATATATGTTGCATATTATCGACTCATGTGACGACGCAGGTACATAGATCATCGATGGCAAAGAAGTGCTACACCAGGAGTATGTGACGAGTGGCCTGAGTGTTAGGCCCAGGTGTACCAGTTTCTGAGCGACAGCCAGAGAGGGTCCGATGGCAAAGCTGAAGAGGAAAATAGTTAGTTTAGGTTCACGCTAGTGCGAGAGAGGGATCCGAACTGGCGCAAGAAGTAATTATGATGAGACATGTCAGTTAACTTGTATCGTTATACCGTAATTATGATGTGACCACATGATTTGTGTTGGATGATATGATGAGACTATTATGTGTATGATATGATGAGCATATTGCATGTTTATGATATGATTAGAATAATATATAAAACTTGTACAAAAACATCGCAAATACGTAGCAAAAGAAAGATATGTGAAAATATAGTAGTAGCGCTCTTTAACGCTGGACAGGAAAACGCTACTGCTAAGCCACTTAACAATAGCGCTGGACAGCGCTACTGCTAAGTATGTATAGCAGTAGCGCATGTCAAAATGCGCTACTGCTAAACGTTAGTTGTAGCGTCGTATCAGTAGCGCTGTGCGCCGCACTACTGATAGCCCTTAGACCCGCGCTACTGCTACGCTTTTTCGTGGTCTCGACCGTCGCAACATCTGTTATGCCCCTAATCACCATGGAGGAACTTCCTAAAAAAATTCCGGCGTCATCTCTACACACTACGGCTGCAGCTCCCCTTGCATGCTCCCGCGATACACTGGCATCAACATGTATTTTAGCAAAACCCCTTGATGGTGCTTCAGGTCTCCCAACTGCAGCTCCATTTATAATCGGTGTCTTGCCAGGCTTCGCCGGTAACAGCTCCAGGTCAGCAAGGAACCTGGAGATGAAATAATGTGTTGCTGCTGGAGTTTGATAGATATCATTGTATATAACTTATCTTCTAGCCCATCATATTGACCAAAGTGTTACCGCAAGTGTAATGAACGCCTCATGTGTTAATGACTCAATATTAGCAAATAACCATTGCTTTGCATTTGGCTCTGTTGTCTCACACAAGTGCTCTACGAGTTCCCCATCAACCTTAGCCCATACACATCTTGCCATTGTGCACTCCAGAAGAGAGTGACGCCATGAGTCCCAAGCTCCGCAAATAGCACATGAACTTGTTATAGACATTTTCCAATGTGATCTCACATCTTCCGTCGGCAAAGACTGTTTTGCGATCCTCCACAAGAACATACGTATTTTTCCTGGCACATCTGTTTTCCATAGGCGTTTCCATGGATCAGCGTCGCGCTCATTTCTAGAAGACCCCGACGTGCCATCCAGCCAAGCTTCTCTTGTCAAATTTGTATTCACTAGCATTCTATAAGCTGACTGGACTATAAAGCTGCCACTCTTCTCAAAATTCCATGCCCACTCATCAAGGATATCTGTTGTGCACAAGGGAATTTGAATGATCACTGCAATATCAATCGGCAGGCAACACTCTTCTAGCTTGTTCACATCCCATGCAGCTGACATATGGTCGATGAAGGCCGAGACCGACTCTGGTGGGTTAGTTATGCGGCAGCCATAAGGCCTCATCATTTCCCCTCTAGGGATCCAATTATCACTCCATATCTTTGTACTCTGACCATTACCAATTCTCCTTATCAGGCCCTGTTTAAGAACCGCGTCCCTCAATAATTCCCCTCCAAATCTGGCTCGGATAGTTACACAGCTCTGCCTCCAAAATAGAACAATTTGGGAAATAAACACCCTTTAGAATTTTAGCACTTAGAGAATCAAGATTCTGGATTAACCTCCATGATTGTTTTGCCAAGAGTGCCAAGTTAAAAAGCTCGGAATCCGTATCCCAATCCGCCCATACTATTCTGTTGTGTCATAGCTTTCCATGAGACCTAGCTAGGCTTGCGTTGACCATCCTTACTTCCCCACCAAATTTTTCTGGTTAACATATTTAGATGCTCGCACAAATCCCTTGGTATTTTGAAGCATGACATGGAAAAACCTGGAACTGCTTGGGCCACCGCTTTAACAAGAACCTCCTTACCAGCAGAGGACATTGTTTTTTCAATCCATCCTTGGACCTTGCTCCATATATAAGTAGTCCTTTAAATATTTGAAAGAACCATTCTTGGATGAGCCCATCTGAGTAGGCATTCCCAAATTTTTTGCACTCAGAGCTTTGGTAGGCACTTGTAACAATTCTTTTACTTCCAATTTGAGAGGTTCAGGGCATCCCTTACTAAAAAATATAGAAGATTTGTCATGGTTGATACACTGTCCGGAGGCCTGACAATAAGTATCCAACAACTAGTTAACCTCATTTGCTCCAATGGTACTAGCCCTAAAAAATAGCAGGCTGTCATCTGCAAATAACAAGTGGTTTACTGGTGGTGCTGAAGGTGCCACCTGTATCCCCCTCAATGGTGATGCATGACTCGTCGATAGTTTTTAAAAGGCACGAAAGGCCCTCTACTGCTAACAAAAATAGATATGGAGAAATTGGGTCTCCCTGCCGGATCCCACGTGAAGGATGAAACTCTTTTAATTTGTACCCATTAAATAGAACTGAATTTTTTTACTGGTCTCACCATGCTCATAACAATTGCAACCCACCTCTCAGTAAAACCCAGCTTTAACATTATGGCCTGGAGATAGTCCCACTCAACTCTATTGTAAGCCTTCATCATGTCTAACTTCAGTGCGCAATATCTGTTCCTCTGTGTTGAGTTCCTCTTCATGAAATGAAGACACTCATAGGCTATAATAATGTTATCTGTTATGAGCCTGCCCTAGGACAAAAGCAGACTGTTCTTCTGATATAATTTCTGGCAAAACTTGCTTTAACCGGTTGGAGATGACCTTAGAAGCAATTTTATATAACACATTGCAAAGGGAGATGGGCCTGAATGGGTCAAGGAAGTGGGATTTTTTACCTTAGGTTCAAAACCAGCAAAGTGTCATTAATACATGCAGCTGACTTTGTGCCCTCAATTATGCGTAGGACAGCCTTTGTCACATGTTGGCCACAAGTATCCCAATGACGTTGAAAGAAGTGTGCGGGGAAACCATCTGGACCAGGTGCTTTGGTTGGGAACATCTGAAATAGAGCCTCCTTAACTTCATCTTGGGTGTATGGAGCGTTCAATAACTCGTTCATCGCCGGAGTGACTTTCACAGGTACAAAATTTAGCACACTCTCCATCCCATGCACTCCTTCCGAAGTATACAAGCTACTATAAAAGTTTGTTGCATGCTCTTCCATCTCTCCCAAAACATCTGTGACTCTCCCATCTGCCAACTGTAGAGATTTTATTTGATTCTTCTTGAGACGGCGACTCGCCTGCAAATGAAAAAAATATGTGTTTTTATCCCCATTGGCAAGCCATTCAATACGAGCTCTCTGCCGGCAAAGAATTTCTTCGCGATTGTAAAGTTACACTAGCCTGTCACAGATTTTTGTTTCAGCACGAGTCAGACCAGATCGGTCTGGGATCGCCCGTAGAACAGTCAAGCCACGCTGCAGTTTTTGGATCTCCCGCTGCACGTTGCCGAAAACCTCCCTGTCCCAAGTGCTAAGATCATTGTATAGCGAACGTAGCTTTTCCTTTGTCCCCTGCACTATTTCAGGTTGCACCGGACCCTAGCCAGCACCCACTTTGTCCATTACTACCTCCGTCTTGGTTTATTGGTCCCCTTAGTATTTGTGTCAAATTTTGACCATAGATTTAACTAATGAAATATTAATGCATGTTATTAAAAATTATATCATTGGATTTGTATTTGAACATCGTTTCTAGTGATATTATTTTTTGTTACATGCATTAGCATTTTGTTAGTTAAATCTAAGATCAAAATTAGCACAAAATGCGAAGGGGGCCAATAAACTAGGACGGAGGTAGTAGATCAGGATGTGACTCCCAGACTATCTCATATTTAAATGTTTTGGGACCCTTGATGCATGCATGAACGTCTCCCATTTTCAACAATAGTGGTGCATGATCGAATGTAGCTCCCGTTTCGTGGATTAGTTCTGCATTCGGTTATGCCAAGGATCATGTCACCGTCGCAACGCACCTGTCTAGCCGGACTCGTGTGAATGATCCTCCGGCTACCTTCTTTTCGAATGTCCATGAGTTACCTTTGTATCCAATGTCCGATAAACCGCATGTGTCCAACGCGTCCCTAAATGCTTCCATCTGCGCTTGGCTTTAGTTGTTGATTCCGTCATGCTGATGTGAATGTAGAACTTCACTGAAATCTCCTATTGCAGCCCAAGGGAGTGCACTCATGCCCGATATGCCTCGCAATGTGTCCCAAGTTTTATAGCGTTCCGGGACCTGCGCCTCACCATAAACAAAGGTGAACCTGAAGGGAGTATTGCCCAGTTCGTGAACTTCCATGTCTATATGATAAGGAGAGTAACCAATAACACTTGCTTTTATTGCATCATTCCCAAATACACCAAGACCACCACTTCTTCCGACACTACTAACAGCAAAAGCTTTATTAAAACCTAAAGAAACAGAAAGATTTTCAACTCTCAACCCTTCTATCTGAGTTTCAAGAATGCACAGGATCGCTGGGGCAAAACGCTTCGTGATTTCACAAAGCTTACGAATTGTCGCAGGGTTGCCTGCCCCACGACAATTCCAAATGATGGTACTCATTGGGCCCAGCGGTGCTCCTCTAGGGGGGCCGCCAAGTTTTTTGCCAACAAATTCACACTAACATCGTCTTCAACAGTTGCCTTGGACCGTTTTCGGTTTTTGTTCAGAGGGGGTTGGGAATAATTTGCTAACTGGCTGTTTGCCTGGTCATCAAGATTCTAGACTGAATTTGCATTGGCTAACCCAGCCGCAGATCTGTTATTCCGATTTCTGCCAAGGTCGTTGTTTTCTCCCTCACTCGTATAATCTGCATTGTCATCCTCCTCTCTCTGTTGTGTTTTCTCCCTCCCTCGTATAATCTGCATTGTCATCCTCCTCTCTGTTCTATTGAAGGCCTCCATGTCCGCCATTTTTTCCTCCTCGGCGTCCTCGACGCCCATGGCCGCCTCCAGGACCGCGGCCCGAGCGCATAAACCATTCCGCTCTCAGCTCCTTGAACACAAGGGCAGATGGAGGATGAATCCCATTGTCAAGCTCCTTGTAAAGATGACCCAACATACCACACACAGCGCACCAATCAGGAAGTTTTTCGTACTTCATTTTGTTTATCTGCCTCTTTCTATCCCATATCATTGACACGGCATTCTTCAACGGTTTGTTGACATTGATTCTGATCCAAACTTGATAGAAATTCCCCTAGAAATCTTTAGAGGGGGGTTCAGCAGCTCGCTTCTAGCGAGTCCAAAGGAAGACTCGCCTGAAGCGAGGCGCTAGATGGGCCGGCCTAGGTGCCGGGAGGCCACCGCCTTGTTTTTTTTCTGTTTTTTTTTACGTTTTCTATTTTCGTGTTTTGCTTTATTATTTTTTTACTTTTGTTTAGACTTTAGAAATATTATAAACATAAATATTACAAAAATTCAACAAAAAAAATATATAATGTTGATCAAGCATTTGAAAATGTTAAATGCATATAGAGAAAATGTTTATCACGTATACAAAAAATGTATAAAATAAAACCAATCTGTATGAAAAAAATTGATCATGTATTTAAAAAATATTCATTAAGGCATTTCAGAAAATGTTGATAAAGTATTTGAAAACTGTTATTCAAACATTTGAAAATTGTTAAATGTGTATAGAAAAAATGTTGGCCGTGTATTAGGAAATGATAAAAACATTTGATCATGTATAAAAGAATGTTAATGAAGCATTTGAAAAAAATGAACCACTATTTGAAAAATGTTAATCAAGCTGTTGTTTAATAGTATGAATTGCTTAACACATGTGTCACATGGTAGGTTAATCAAGCATTTGAAAAATGTTAAATGTTAATAGAAAAATGATCATGTATATAAAAATGTTAGTCAAGCATTTGAATAAATGTTAAATGTGTATTGAAAAAATATTAACCATGTATTAAAAATGTTATTATTTTATTTGTAAAATATTAATAAAGTATTAAGAAATAATGTTAACAATGTATAGAAAAAATGTTGACTATGTAATCATAAAATGTGAATCTTGTATTTGAAAAATGTTAATCAAGGATGTTAAACAATGTATAGAAAGAATGCTGACTATGTAATCATGAAATGTTTAATCTTCTATTTGAAAAATGTTAATCAAGGATGTTAAAACTATGTGTACATAAAAAATGTTGACCATGTATTCAAAAAATGTTAAACTTGTATTTAAAAAATATCAAATATATATTAGAAGAATGTATTAGATATATACCAAAAATGTGTATAGAAATATTTTGAAAACTCGGGAGAAAACAAAAGAAATCCGATTGAACGAGAAAAGAAACAAACAAAACCGAAGAAAAATGAAGACAAGAAAAAAGAAAACCTATAAAAACAAATGAAAACACCACAAAGAAAATGAAAAACTGAAGATATCTATACAAAAAGAATGAACTCGATGAAATCCAATAATGAAACAAATAAAACCAGTGAAAAACGAGAAAGAAAGAAACAAAAATGAAGAAAAGAAAGAGAAAAAAATAAAAATAGTGAAAATTGAGAAAGAAACAAAGAAAATAGATGAAAAAGAAAGGAAATAAGAAATAAATGAAAAAAACAAGTAAGAACAGAGAAAAACATAGAGAAAACCCGTTCGCGTCTTCAAGTTTTGGACAAACACATTAGCGTCTTCAGTACTGAGGCGACCTGTGTTAGATCCCTGGTTCTCCCTCCCTTTTTAGGTATATATCTATTCTGCGTGAGAGCTACTGGGTTTTCCTGTTACATTGAATGCTTCAAGCGAGAGCTTACTCCATCTCGCGCGGAGTGAGATATAACTCTCACGGTAACGCATATTGTGATGTGAAGCATCGTGTGTTAGGCCCATTGGATGCAGCCCACAACAGCCGAAAGCCCGATAAAATATCAATTTTTTGGGATGCATTTTCTTTTAGAGGAGTACGCTGGGAGCTAGGAGGATCAACTCGTGGTCTCCAGGATGCTAGGTCACGCTGCATTTTTTTGATAGTAAACACAATTTATTCCTCAAATAATGGTCATATCATTTAAAAGGAGGAGGTCAGAAAATAAGTTCGGGAGTACGTCATCCCAAGAACCAGAAGTTTTTGAACTAAAAAATTGTTTTTCTAACTCATCAGCCACGTGGTTTGCCTCTCTGAAACAATGTTCAAATGATAGCTTGTGTAAAATCGGTGGATAATTGCTTGCATTCCGCAACAATAGGACTATCAGGTTCCATATAATGATCTGTGACCAGAATTGACTCCACCGTGAACAAAAAGTCTGATTCAACCTCTGCTCTAGTGCATCCAACGCTTGCCAGGAGATAAATACCGTTCCTTATTGCTAACAGTTCAGGCGAAATCATCATCATGCACATGCGGTACGAACCAAGAAGCCGCAACAATGAAATCCCCCTTGTCATCTCGTATGACAGCTTCGCTTGCTCCTGATAAGGTATTTGCATGAAATGATGCGTCCACGTTCACCTTGATAGTGCTATAGGTAGGCTTCTTCCACAAATGGTGTCTGAGTCTAGGTCCCGCTGCACAACACCAGGTTTTTATTTGTTTTTTTTATTTTTATTTGGTTTTCTCTTTCTTTTTTATTTGTTTTTCATTCGGGATTTTTATTTCTTGGCTTTTATTGTGTTTTTCTATCTTTTTCATTGGTTTTATTTGTTTCATTCTTGTTTTTCATCTGTTTCCTTTGTTTTCTTCTGGTTCCACTGTTTTTCAATACACATTTTTGGTATATAACTAATACATCTTTTTAATAGGTGTTTTACTTTTTTTCAAATACAAGGTAACATTATTTTATACATGATCAACATTTTTTCTATATACATTTAACAGTTTTTTAAATACTTAATTAACATTTTCCAAATATAAGATTAATTTTTAATATATAATTAACATTTTTATACACACTTAGCGTTTTTCAAATGCTGAATTACCAATTTGCAAATTCAAGTTTAACGTTAATATTTTTCAAATGCTTGATTAATATTTTACAAATGCAAGTTAAACAGTTTTTAACTTTCATGGTCAACAAATTTTCCATACACAGTTAACATTTGAAAAAAACAAGTTTGACATTTTTTAACAAGTTGCCAACATTTTTTCTGCACACATTTAACATTTTTAACCTACATGGTCATCATTTTTTCTATACATATTTAACATTTTTAGAATACAAGTCTAATATATTTTTTTGCGGTTCAAGTCTAGTATTTTTTAATACATCATCAACGTATCTTTCTTTACACATTGAACATTTTTCAGATGCTTGATTAACATTTTTGAAATACTTGTTTAATATTTTTTTTGAATGCTTAGGTTAATGTTTTTTAAATACATGTTCATCTTTTTTGACATGCATTGAAATTTTTTGTATACATTTTATGTGTACGTGAGAAAAAAATCTATACACAGTTTTGAAATGCTTGTTTTGCTTAAATACTTGGTTAACATTTTTATAGAAATGTTTTTCTGTAAAATGTTATTTATAATGTATTCACTTAGAAGAATTTTAGAAGTATAAATAAAACTAAAAAATGAAAGGAAAAAACTGAAAACAAATGAAAAAATATATTTCAATGCATGTTGTGACAAGTGGTGCGCTGCATGCACGCCACTTGTTGCAACCCGTGAGTTTTCCTTTTTTTCGTAGATCCGTTTATTCAAAATGTTTTATCTCTTAAACCGTGTGTCCAAATCGTGAATAGTTTTTATTTTTGGATTCCTCGCTTTGAAATCTTTAAAACTATATCCCATGTTGATAGGTCTTGACGAACTTTTTTTTTCAAAAAAAAAAACCATAAAAAACGAACCGAGAGTGTTGTTTTTTTCCGTTTGCGAAAGAGGCTCGCCCGTGCCTCTCGCGAAAGCAAAACCGTGTCTCTCGCGGTAGCAAAACCGTGCCTCTCGCGGAAGGAAAAAAATAAAAATAAAATACTTTTTTTTTTGTTTTCGAGAGGCACGGCCCTGCCTCTTGCGATAGCAAAACCATGCCACTCGCGGAAGCAAAACCGTGCCTTTCGCGGAAGGAAAAAAACGTGTTTTCTCGCACATTTTTTAAAATTTTGTTTGTCCAAAAGCTGAGGAAGACCGATGAAAAACCAAAACGTCTATAAAACCTGGGGAAAAACCGCTTAAAAAGCCGAAAATGTGTGTGAAAAAAAATCGAAGGGAGCTTCCAGAGCGCGACACGTGACGGCGGCTGAGAGCGTGCCAAGTTACGCGCTCTCAGCCCGCCCGCAAGGGAGCTCCCGTCAACTAGTTGCTCCCTAGAAGTGAGGTGCCACGCCCCTCCTATTGGCCGTGTGACACGCTGACGAACGAACCAAGACGCACACGTCCCCTCCGCGCGGTCCAATTAGTCCGGCCCTTGAGCGGGCGGATGTCCCCTTTAGGTATTTTTTTTTGCTTTTTATCTTTTATTTGTGTTTTTATTTAAACTAAATTGTAATCAACAAAAATGTCCCAAATTAAAAAAATGTTTCACAAACTATAAAATATGCATGGTTTAAAAACATGTTCGCATATGCAAAAAAATGTTTGTGACTTCAAAAAAATACTTGATGTACTAAATAATGTTCAGTACTCCAAGTGATATATAAATTTTTATTTAAAATATTAAAAAACATTCAAAAAATAGTCAGGAATTTAGAAAATTATTATCATTTTTTCAAGAAAAAATATTCACATGATCCAAAAATGCTTGCTGATTCAACATATATTCATGAATTAAAATATGTTCGTAAAAAACTATTTCTAAATTTCAAAAGTTGTTCCTGAATTTTGAAAATGTTCACATACGCAAAAGAAAATTTAGCGAGTCCAAAAATGGATGCAGTTTCACATAATATTCGTCAATTCAAAAAATGTTCATGATTTAGGGAATGCTCACGAAATTTAAAAAAATGTGCGTAAATTTTTTGTTTTGCAATTTCCAAAATATGGTGTATATTTTTTCAATTTGAGTAAACAAATTTGAATAAGCGTTGAGCCTTATTTGAAAAAATATTCGAATTTTGATAAAAAAATTTAACTGATTTGAAAAATGTACCCGGATTTTCAGAAAATGTTCGTGAAATTTCTGGGAAGATAAAAACAAAAAGGGAAATGGAAATAAATGGGAAAAAGAAAATGAAAAAGGAAAGATATAACTTAAAATAATGGTTTGGAAAGGTAGAACTTTCCCAATACAGGAGGTTGGCTAATTATGCCGCCCCACATGAACGCAGCCGGGAACAGTCCTTGCTAGCGCGCGACGAAAGCCCCTAAATGATTCTCTCTAGCCTCAAAGAGAGGAGCTTTCACGCAGGGCTCGACCTGGATGGGCCTGCCCATTCCCTGTTGTCATAGCGAGCCGCTACAAAAATTGCGAAGGAAAAGAAGTTCTAGCGAAGAATCCTCTCGACAGAAAGTATGTGCCCCTTACCACTTGAACTCCTGATTGTTAGTGATTAATAACCCGCACAAACATATAGGAACTAAATGCAGTGACAGACCTGAAAATAAAATTGACCATTTTCCATTTTTGTAATATATGATAAACCATTTTTCAATACACATTGAACATTTTTATGACATACGCTGATTTTTTTAATATAGATCGAACATTTTTGTGATATATGCGGAACAATTTTAAATACAAATTGAACATTTTTGTGATATACACTAAACATTTTTAATACATTAAATTTCTCTGATATACGCTAAACATTTTCTTAAATACATTTGAACATTTTTTCAATATATGGTGAACTTTTTTAAACATGCAATGATATCTGTATAATACACAAAAAAGAAAAACAATGAAAAAGAGGAAAGAAAGGAAAATAAAATATAAGAAATAGAAATAGAAAAAATAAAAAAATAAAAAATCAAACAGAAAAGAAAAAGGAAAGAAAAACAAGGCGACCGTGGGCTGGCCCAAACTGCAGCTTCGGGAGCCGAGCTTCAGCGAAGGCACGTCTTTTTGATGCTCGCGAGCGTTAAATAGGATCTGTCGCACGCAGCTGTAGCGACCAGACCTCAAACGGTCAAGTCTCTGTGCATGAGTGTCATTCCTGGATCGGTAATGCTGACACGCACAGTACTCGAAGATTTATAATAGAGTTTCAATCACACACTTATTAAATCGAATGTCTCAAAAGAGAACTTATTACAATAATATGGCTTAAGACCATCTAAATAAGATAACAGCGGAGGGCTTGGAGATAAAATGAGTCCATCAACTCCAACGGCATAGCTGGGTGAACGACAACGACCTAGCGCACCTTACTCTTCATCTGAAAAGTCTGCAACATGATATATTGCAGCCCAAAACGGGCCAACACATGAAATATGCTGGCAATGTAACACCAACAAGCAATGAACGGAATAAAAGCTATCAGTACATGCATATATGGCTGGTGGAAAGCTCTATGGTTAATATTTTGCATAAAGCCAATTTTTCCCTACAATGAAGGAATATATTTTATTTAACTATCATGGTGGTTGTTAAACATTGAGAAGGTTCCTCCAACTCAATCCCAATTAAACAATAACAATTAACCCAACAAATTAATTTAGAGTGATGAGATCAACATAATAATCCAAGAACTAGATACTCAAGATGTCCATAATCGGGGACATGGCTAACCATGATTAGTTTGTACACTCTGCAGAGGTTTGCGCACTTTTCCCCACAAGACCCGATCTTCTCCGTTAGATTTCTCTCACTACATGGTGTTTGAGAAACGGATGACCGAGACAAAGTCTTTCAGGAACATTAACTCTTTACAGTTACACCTACTTTCCCCTACATCTGCTAGCCCATCACTGAAAGAGGTCATGCAACCTACTCAACTAGGCTAGAGCCCATAATAGCTTGTGGCTGCACACAGAAGTTTCTAGCATGAATAATCTTGTGATCCCTTTGAGCCTGAGTGGCGAACCGTAGGATGATCACACGGGTACTCCGGGATATCGTAGGACAACACTGGATTCTCCAGGTGCCAGCAACCAATTCACCCAGATGTGTATTTAAGTAGCCACCTTAAGTTAACCATTAACAATTCTCACATCTGTCATGGATACACTCAACCAATCCACGTCTACGAGCATAGCATAGCAATCTAAGCATAACATAGAAGTAACTCCCAAATGTTTGATAATAAAAGGGCAATAGGTTCTACCTCATCATCTACTTCCCAATACCCACAAGTTAATCACACCCTAATCATGCAGTGTTTGAGGATTGTAACTAATGCATAAAAACTGGGTAATAAAGGGATATGATCAAAGTGTTACTTGCTTGCGGACGATCTGCAAACCCTAGAGACTCGTAGTAGCACGCTTTACACTTCGGGAATTATATCGCAAACAAACAATAGCATACATAAGCACTCCAGCATAGATGCACGGGTAAAACTCAAATAAAAAGATCCAAACAGAAAGTTCAACTGAAGAGCTTCTGTTTGCAAAAAGAATCAACTCAAACGGAGCAACGAAACTCAAGATACGAACGAAACAAGATTGTTTACTAATCTGGACTAAAGACACATTTTACAGTACCAAAATTATGATCAAGTTGGTTAACTAGAAAGAGGGCTTCGAGACGAAGATTTAGGCGCTGGTTTCATCTAATTTCGATAAACGAGTAAAAAGATATACTAGATTGAAGATCGGGGTAGAAATCGCGATCAAAATAATCGCAGATAAAACCCTGGAAAATAAAATAAAACGAATAGACTAAAACGAACGTTCGCTGTCTGAACCTAACCGGTGAACGACGTTCGTTAAACGAACGAACGAACGAACGTCCGCTAAGTAAATTAACCGACATAAAAAAAATAGATCGAGGGTTTTCTAAAAAATAGACGGTTCTACCTAAACCGAAAAAGACCGGGGCGGCGGCGGCTTCCGGCGAGATCCCGCGGCGGCGGCGATGACGGTTGACGGCGCGGTGGTGCGGGGCGGCGGCGGGTGGCTGCGGCGGCGGCGCGGGGAGCGATGGCGGCGTGGCGGCAGTGGAGTGGCGCGGGTAGTGGCGGCGGCGTGGAGCGGCGCGGCGGCGACGGAGTGGCTGCGGCGGCGGCGCTGCTCTGCTGTTGCTGCTGCGGGGCGGGGCAGTGGCGAAAGCGGCGGGGCGGC
Source organism: Triticum timopheevii (assembly GCA_963921465.1). Taxonomy (NCBI): domain Eukaryota; kingdom Viridiplantae; phylum Streptophyta; class Magnoliopsida; order Poales; family Poaceae; genus Triticum; species Triticum timopheevii. The sequence continues at coordinate 42,524,747 of OY997264.1, read as the reverse complement.
GACTTTTTAGGAGGAGGGGGGCTCGGCTTGGCGGAGGGGCCAAGGCGGCGGCGCGGCGTGCGGCTCCCACACTCTGGTGGAGTCCGGCTCGGACGCGGGGAGGGCGGCGGCGCTGGACGGGCCGGCTGGGCCAACGACCCAGTGCAGTCCGCGAACAGTTTTTTTAAATAATTTCGCCCGAACAAAAAATCCTAATAAACTATAAAAAAAGTTCTAAAAATGCCAAAATTAATTTTCACCGTCTAAATGAAATATTTAGAACAAAGTGAACATTTTTCTGGCCTAAAATGCAATTTTTAAAAATGCGTATTTTTCTAATTCAAATAAAATGGCAACAAAAATCCAAATAAAATCATTTATTTGATTTTAACATTTTTCCTCCAATATTTATGTTATTTTGGAGAAGTCATTTTATCTCCTCTCTTTAATTTTAATATTGGAAATATTCTGAGAGAAGAACATTAAAACCAAAATGATCCTCTTTTCAAATTTGAGAAAATTTAAATATGAGAATAAACGAAATCCCCAACTCTCTCCGTGGGTCCTTGAGTTGCTTAGAATTTCTAGGATCAAACTAAAATGCAATTAAAATATGATATGCATATGATGACCTATGTATAACATTCCAAATTGAAAATTTGGGATGTTACAAACCTACCCCCCTTAAGATGTGGGTGGTCCTTCCGTAGATCTTCCTCTCGTTCCCAGGTGGCTTCATCCTCGGTATGGTGGCTCCACTGAACTTTGCAAAACTTGATAACCTTGCTGCATGTGACTTGGCTGGCAAACTTGAGAATCTTCACTGGTTTCTCCTCGTAGGTTAAATCACTATCCAGCTGAATCGCTTCAAGTGGCACTGTATCTCTCAGAGGAATATCGGCCATCTCGGCGTGGCACTTCTTTAACTGGGAAACGTGAAATACATCGTGAACTCCTGATAATCCTTCTAGCAATTCCAGCTTGTAAGCAACTTCTCCCATACGCTCCAAAACTTTGTATGGTCCCACAAAACATGGTGCTAGCTTTCCCTTAACTCCAAAACCCTTAACTCCTTGAAGCGGTGACACACGAAGGTACACTCTATTTCCGACTTCATAAACTGTCTCCTTGCGTTTAGAATCCGCATAACTCTTCTGCCTGGACTGGGCTACCTTGAGTCTGTCGCGAATTAGCTTAACCTTCTCTTCATACTCTTTAATCAAATCTGGTCCAAACAACTGACGATCTCCAACTTCATCCCATAATAACGGTGTCCTACACCTCCTTCCGTACAAAGCTTCGAAAGGGGCCATCTTCAAACAGGCTTGATAACTGTTGTTATAAGAGAATTCTGCATATGGCAAGTTGTTGTCCCAACTAAATCCATAATCTAGCGCACAAGCTCTCAACATGTCCTCAAGAATCTGATTGACTCTCTCGGTCTGTCCATCTGTCTGTGGATGAAAGGCTGTACTGATTCGAGAACTTTGAGGTAAACTGGGTTCCTCTCTCTGATACAATGGTCCTCGAAACTCCATGCACACATACGATCCTGGTCATGTATATCTTTGCCAACTTAGCACTTGTATAAATGGTCTTCACTGGGATGAAATGAGCTACTTTCGTCAATCGATCGACTAACACCCATATAGAGTCATAGCCTGAACGAGTCCTGGGCAATCCAGTGATAAAATCCATGCCAAACTTGTCCCACTTCCATTCGGGTATCGACAATGGCTGTAGCAATCCAGCTGGCTTCTGATGCTCTGCCTTAACTCTCTGACATACATCACATACTGCTACATACTCGGCAATATCCTTCTTCATTCCTGTCCACCAGAAAATTTCCTTCAAATCCAGATACATCTTAGTATTTCCTGGATGAATCGAATACGGCGAATCATGGGCCTCCTGCAGAATCAACTTCCTGATCTCAGGGTCATTAGGCACATATACGTGATCCTCAAACCATAAAGTATCATGCTCATCCTCATGAAATCATTTAGCCTTTCCTTTGCTCATCCTTTCCTTTATCTCGGCAATCTCCTTGTCAGTCTTCTGGGCTTCTCTGATCTTATCCATCAAAGTGGACTGAATTTCCAATGCTGCTACATAACCTCTCGAAACTATTTCCAAACATATCTCGTGAAGATCCTCTGCTAACTCCTTGGGTAATGGCTACGTCTTGAGCTTGCGTTGGTTTTCCTTGAAGAGGAAAGGGTGATGTAGCAATAGTAGCGTAAGTATTTCCCTCAGTTTTTGAGAACCAAGGTATCAATCCAGTATTAGGCTTCTCAAAAGTCCCACGCACCTACACAAACAAACAAAGAACTCGCAACCAACGCAACAAAGGGGTTGTCAATCCCTTCACGGCCACTTGCGAAAGTGAGATCTGATAGAGATAGTATGATAAGATAAATATATTATTGGTATTTTATAATATAGATAGGAAAAGTAAAGATGCAAATAAAAGTAGATTGAAAGCTTATATGATAAAAGATAGACCCGGGGGCCATAGGTTTCACTAGTGGCTTCTCTCAAGATAGCATAAGTATTACGGTGGGTGAACAAATTACTGTCGAGCAATTGAAAGAAAAGTGAATAATTATGAGATTATCTAGGCATGATCATGTATATAGGCATCACGTCCGTGACAAGTAGACCGACTCCTGCCTGCATCTACTACTATTACTCCACACATCGACCGCTATCCAACTTGCATCTAGAGTATTAAGTTCATAAGAACAGAGTAACGCATTAAGAAAGATGACATGATGTAGAGGGATAAACTCATGCAATATGATATAAACCCCACCTTTTTATCCTCGATAGCAACAATACAATACGTGCCTTGCAACCCCTATTGTCACTGGGTAAGGACACCGCAAGATTGAACCCAAAGCTAAGCACTTCTCCCATTGCAAGAAAGATCAATCTAGTAGGGCAAACCAAACTGATAAATCGAAGAGACTTGCAAAGATAACTCAATCATACATAAAAGAATTCAGAGGAGATTCAAATATTTCTCATAGATAAACTTGATCAGAAACTCACAATTCATCAGATCTCGACAAACACACCGCAAAAAGAGTTACATCGAATAGATCTCCACAAGAGAGGGGGAGAACATGGTATTGAGATCCAAAAAGAGAGAAGAAGCCATCTAGCTAATAACTATGGACCCGAAGGTCTGTGGTAATCTACTCACAACTCACCGGAGGGGCTATGGTGTTGATGTAGAAGCCCTCCGTGGTCGATTCCCCCTCCGGCGGAGCACCGGCGAAGGCTCCAAGATGAGATCTCGCGGATACAGAAGGTTACGGCGGTGGAAATTGTTTTTCGTTGGCTCGCTGGATGTTTTTGGGGTATGTGGGTATATATATGAGGAAGAAGTAGGTCGGTGGCCGCCCGAGGGGCCCACGAGATAGGGGGCGTGCCCTGTAGGGGTGGCCGCGCCCTCCACCCTCGTGGCCGCCTCGGCTGCTTCTCGGCTTGCACTCCAAGTCCTCTGGATCACGTTTGTTCCAAAAATCATGCTCCCGAAGGTTTCATTCCGTTTGGACTCCATTTGATATTCCTTTTCTTCGAAATACTGAAATAGGCAAAAAAACAACAATACGGGCTGGGCCTCCGGTTAGTAGGTTAGTCCCAAAAATGATATAAATGTGTAAAATAAAGCCCATAAACATCCAAAACGGGTAATATAATAGCATGGAACAATAAAAAATTATAGATACGTTGGAGACGTATCAAGCATCCCCAAGCTTAATTCCTACTCGTCCTCGAGTAGGTAAATGATAAAAACAGAATTTTTGAGGTGGAATGCTACCTAGCATATTTCTGAATGTAATTTTCTTTATTGTGGCATCAATGTTCAGATCCAAATGATTCAAAATAAAAGTTCATATTGACATAAGAAATAGTAATACTTCAATCATACTAATCAAAGCAATCATGTCTTCTCAAAATAACATGGCTAAAGAAAGTTCATCCCTACAAAATCATATAGTTAGGCTATGGTTCATTTTTGTCACACAAAAATGCTCCCAAATTCTACACCCCCGATGACAAGCCAAGCAGTTGTTTCATACTTAAATAATCTCAAACTTTTTCAACTTTCACGCAATACATGAGCGTGAGCCATTGATATAGCACTATGGGTGGAATAGAATATGATGATGGGGATTGTGTGGAGAAGACAAAAAAGGAGAAAGTCTCACATTTACAAGGATAATCAATGGGCTATGGAGATTCCCATCAATTGATATCAACATGAGGAGTAGGGATTGCCATGCCATAGATGCACTAGAGATATAAATGTATGAAAGTGGGTGTGCATCCAACTTGCTTGCTCACGAAGACCTAGGGCATTTTGAGGAAGCCCATCGTAGGAATATACAAGCCAAGTTCTATAATGAAAAATTCCCACTAGTATATGAAAGTGACAACATATTAGACTCGCTATATGAAGAACATGGTGCTACTTTGAAGCACAAGTGTGGAAAAAGAGATAGTAACATTGCCCCCTTTTTTATTTTTTTATTTTTCTTTTTTCTTTTTTGGGCCTTTCTTTTTTTCTTTTGGCCTTTCTTCCCTTTTTTTTCTTTTTTTTCTTTTTTTTCTTTGGCCTTTTTTTCTTTTGGCCTTTCTTTTTTTCTTTTTGGGGGACAATGCTCTAATAATGATGATCATCACACTTTTATTGATTTACAACTCATGAATTACAACTCGAAACTAGAACAAGATATGACTCTATATGAATGCCTCCGGCGGTGTACCGGGATGGGTAATGACTTAAGAGTGACATGTATGAAAAATTATGCATGTTGGCTTTGCCACAAATACGATGTCAACCACATGATCATGCAATGGCAATATGACAAAAGTAATGCGTGTCATGATGATAAACGGAACGGTGGAAAGTTGCATGGCAATATATCGCAGAATGGCTATGGAAATGCCATAATAGGTAGGTATGGTGGCTGTTTTGAGAAAGATATAAGAAGGTTTATGTGTGATAGAGCGTATCATATCACGGGGTTTGGATGCACCGGTGAAGTTTGCACCAACTCTCAAGGTGAGAAAGGGCAATGCACGGTGCCGAAGAGGCTAGCAATGATGGAAAGGTAAAAGTGTGTATAATCCATGGACTCAACATTAGTCAAAAGAACTCATATACTTATTGCAAAAATCTAGAGTTCATCAAAAACCAAGCACTATGCGCATGCTCCTAGAGGGATAGATTGCTCGGAAAAGACCATTACTCGTACCCGACCGCCACTCATAAGGATGCACAATTCAAGGACACCTCATGTTTCAAATTTGTTACACAACTTTAACCATACATGCATGCTACAAGACTTGCTAACTTCAACACAAGCATTCTCTAAATTCATAATCACCCAACTAGCATGACTTTAATAACACTACCTCCATATCTCAAAACAATTATCAAGTATCAAATTGATCATAGCATCCAATTCACTTCCTATGATAGTTTTTATTATACCCAACTTGGATGCCTACCATTATAGGACCAATTTTATAACCATAGCAAATACCATGATGTTCTAAGAGACTCTCAAAATAATATAAGTGAAGCAAGAGAGACTAGCAATTTCTACAAAATTAAGCCACCGCTGTGCTCTAAAAGATATTAGTGAAGCACTAGAGCAAAAACTATCTAGCTCAAAAGATATAAGTGAAGCACATAGAGTATTCTAATAAATTCCAATCACGTGGGATTCTCCCAAAAGGTGTGTACAGCAAGGATGATTGTGGTAAACTAAAAAACAAATACTAATATCATACAAGACGCTCCAAGCAAAACACATATCATGTGGCGAATAAAAATATAGCTCCAAGTAAAGTTACCAATGAACGAAGACGGAAGAGGGGATGCCTTCCAGGGGCATCCCCAAGCTTAGGCTTTTGGCTATTCTTGAATATCTTGGGGTGCCATGGGAATCCCCAAGCTTAGGCTTTTGCCACTCCTTATTCCATAGTCCATCAAATCTTTACCCAAAACTTGAAAACTTCACAACACAAAACTCAACAGGAAATCTCATAAGCTTCGTTAGTGAAAGAAAACAAAACCACCACATAAGGTACTGTAATGAACTCATTATTTATTTATATTGGCGTTAAACCTACTGTATTTCAAGTTCTCTATGGTTCATACCACTTAATACTAGCCATAGATGCATCAAAATAAGCAAACAACACATGAAAAACAGAATCTGTCAAAAACAGAACAGTCTGTAGCAATCTGTAACCCACGAATACTTCTGGAACTCTAAAAATCCTACCAAAATAGGAAGTTCTGGAAAAAAATTTCTATTGATCTACAGAAAAAATAATCAACGCAAAATCACGTTTCTGTGAATTAACAAAAGTAATTTCGTGCGCGCAAAGTTTCTGTTTTTCCGCAGAATCAAATTAACTATCACCATAAGTTATCCTATAGGTTCTACTTGGCACAAACACTAATTAAGACATAAAAATACATCTAAACAGAAGGTAGATGCAAAATTTATTACTAAACAGAAACAAAAACAAAAAAACACAAATAAAATTGGGTTGCCTCCCAACTAGCGCTATCGTTTAACGCCCCTAGCTAGGCATTGAGCTTTCAATGATGCTCACATGAAAGACAATAATTGAAGCGCAAAGAGAGCATCATGAAACACGTGACAAACACATCTAAGTCTAACATACTTCCTATACATAGGTATATTATAAGCAAACAAATTTGCAAGGCAAGCAAAAACTATCATATGCAAGGAATAAGAAAGAGACAATAGCAATCTCAACATGACGAGAGGTAATTTAGTAAGATAAAAATTTCTACGACCATATTTTCCTCTCTCATAATAATTACATGTAGGATCATAGGCAAATTCAACAAAATAGCTATCACATAACATATTCTTAACATGATCCACATGCATGCGAAGTTGACACTCTTCCAAAATAGTGGGATTAACATTAACTAAAGTCATGACCTCTCCAAACCCACTTTTATCAAAAACTTCATAAGATTAAACATTCTCCAAATATGTGGGATCTAAAGTTGACACTCTTCCAAACCCACTTTCAATATTATTGATAACATTATTATCAATCTCATATTCATGAAGGGGCTCAAATAAATTTTCAAGATCGTAAGAAGAATCATCCCAATCATGATCATTGCAACAAGTAATAGGCATAGAAAAACTAGCATCCCCAAGCTTAGGGTTTTGCATATTATTATCACAATTGACATCAAGAGAATTTATAGTAAAATCATTACAATCATGCTTTTTATTCAAAGATTTATCATGAATCTCTTCATAAATTTCTTCATCACAATTTTCAGATTCTCGAATTTCAAGCAAAACTTCGTAAAGATAATCTAGTGCCCAAACTCACTAGCAATTGGTTCATCATAATTGGATCTCTTAAAAAGATTAGCAAGCAGATGAGGATCCATAGATCTTAGCTTCTCTGTTTAGCAATAAATAAACAACTATTCCAGCCAAACAAGCAAACGAGCCAAGTAGGACATCAAAGCAAACGAAAAGATGAACAGAAGAAGGGCGAATAAAACAGCAAGGGTGAAGTGGGGGAGAGGAAAACAAGAGGCAAATGGCGAATAATGTAAATGCGAGGGAGATGAGTTTGTGATGGGTACTTGGTATGTCTTGACTTGAGCGAAGACCTCCCCGGCAACGGCGCTAGAAATCCTTCTTGCTACGTCTTGAGCTTGCATTGGTTTTCCTTGAAGAGGAAAGGGTGATGTAGCAATAGTAGCGTAAGTATTTCCCTCAGTTTTGAGAACCAAGGTATCAATCCAGTAGGAGGCTTCTCAAAAGTCCCACGCCCTACACAAACAAACAAAGAACTCGCAACCAACGCAATAAAGGGGTTGTCAATCCCTTCACGGCCACTTGCGAAAGTGAGATTTGATAGAGATAGTATGATAAGATAAATATATTTTTGGTATTTTATAATATATATTGGAAAACTAAGGATGCAAATAAAAGTAGATTGAAAGCTTATATGATAAAAGATAGACCCGGGGGCCATAGGTTTCACCAGTGGCTTCTCTCAAGATAGCATAAGTATTACGGTGGGTGAACAAATTACTGTCGAGCAATTGATAGAAAAGCGAATAATTATGAGATTATCTAGGCATGATCATGTATATAGGCATCACGTCCGTGACAAGTATACTGACTCCTGCCTGCATCTACTACTATTACTCCACACATCGATCGCTATCCAGCATGCATCTAGACTTTTAAGTTCATAAGAACAGAGTAACGCATTAAGAAAGATGACATGATGTAGAGGGATAAACTCATGCAATATGCTATAAACCCCACCTTTTTATCCTCGGTGGCAACAATACAATACATGCCTTGCAACCCCTATTGTCACTGGGTAAGGACAACGCAAGATTGAACCCAAAGCTAAGCACTTCTCCCATTGCAAGAAAGATCAATCTAGTAGGCCAAACCAAACTGATAATTCGAAGAGACTTGCAAAGATAACTCAATCATACATAAAAGAATTTAGAGGAGATTCAAATATTTCTCATAGATGAACTTGATCATAAACCCACAATTCATCAGATCTCGACAAACACACCGCAAAAAGAGTTACATCGAATAGATCTCCACAAGAGAGGGGGAGAACATGGTATTGAGATCCAAAAAGAGAGAAGAAGCCATCTAGCTAATAACTATGGACCCAAAGGTTTGTGGTAAACTACTCACAACTCATCGGAGGGGCTATGGTGTTGATGTAGAAGCCCTCCATGGTCGATTCCCCCTCCAGCGGAGCGCCGGTGAAGGCTCCAAGATGGGATCTCACGTATACAGAAGGTTACGGCGGTGGAAATTGTTTTTTGTTGGCTCCCTGGATGTTTTCAGGGTACGTGGGTATATATAGGAGGAAGAAGTAGGTCGGTGGCCGCCTGAGGGGCCCACGAGATAGGGGGGGCACGCCCTGTAGGGGTGGGCGCGCCCTCCACCCTCGTGGGCGCCTTGGCTGCTTCTTGGCTTGCACTCCAAGTCCTCTAGATCACGTTCGTTCCAAAAATCATGCTCCCGAAGGTTTCATTCCGTTTGACATTCCTTTTCTTCGAAATACTGAAATAGGCAAAAAAAAAACAGCAATACGGGCTGGGCCTCCGGTTAGTAGGTTAGTAAAAAATGATATAAATGTGTAAAATAAAGCCCATAAACATCCAAAACGGGTAATATAATAGCATGGAACAATCAAAAATTATAGATACGTTGGAGAAGTATCAGTAATCCTTCGGTCATGAGCGTATTAACATAATTCTTGCGACTCAACGCATCGGCTACTACATTAGCCTTTCCGGGATGATAATGCAATTTCATATCATAATCCTTAATGAGCTCCAACCATCTCCTTTGCCCGAGATTCAACTCCTTCTGTGTGAAGATATATTTCAAACTCTTATGATCCATGTATACCTCACAGTGGTTTTCGATGAGAAAATGTCTCCATGTCTTCAGCGCATGCACTACGACTGCTAACTCCAAATCATGCGTAGCATAATTCAGCTCATGAGGTTTAAGCTGTCGTGAAGCATATGAAACAACTCTTCCCTCCTGCATAAGTACTGCTCCAAGTCCTCGACGTGAAGCGTCGCAATACACTTCATAATCCTTTCGTTGGTCTGGAAGAATCAACACTGGGGCTATAACCAAATGTTTCTTCAACTCCTGAAAACTGGCTTCACACTCCTCAGTCCATTTAAACTTGGTGTCCTTCTTCAACAACTCTGTCATGGGTTTAGCAATCCTGGAGAAATTCTCAATGAACCTCAGATAATATCCCGCGAGTCCAAGAAAACTCCTGATCTCTCCAACTGATGTGGGTGCTACCCATTTAGTTACAGATACAACCTTGGTAGGGTCTAATGTTATTCCTTCTCTGGATATAACATGTCCGAGAAATCCAACTTCCTTTAGCCAAAACTCACATTTGCTGAATTGGGCATATAACTGATGTTCTCTGAGCTTCTCAAGAACCAAACGCAAATGTTCCTTATGCTCCTCTTCATTCTTCGAGTAGACCAATATATCATCAATGAACACCACGACGAACTTATCCAAAAACTCCATAAACACCTTGTTCATCATGTTCACGAAATAGGCAGGCGCGTTAGTCAGACCAAATGACATAACGGTATACTCGTATAACCCGTACCTTGTGGTAAAAGCTGTCTTAGGTATATCCTACTCTCGAATGTTCAGCTGATGGTATCCTGATCGCAGATCGATCTTGGAAAATACTTTAGCTCCTTGCAACTGGTCAAACAAATCATTGATCATCGGCAGTGGGTACTTGTTCTTGATCGTCACTTCACCCGCATGATAATCAACAACCATCCTTAATGATCCATCCTTCTTCTCCACTAGAAGTACTGGGGTTCCCCAAGGTGACGAACTTGGTCGAATGTAACCTTTCTCCAGTAACTCCTTAATCTGTTTTTTAATTTCCTCCAAATCCTGTGTGGGCATCCGATACGGTCTCTTTGATATTGGCCCGGTGCCTGGCAATAGTTCAATCAAAAACTCAATGTCTCGATCCGGTGATATGCCTGGTAACTCTTCCGGAAAGGCGACTGCTAGGCGTCGGTGCGCCGGCCGAAATTTCGGCCGGTCCACCCATAGCCACACGATACGTGCGTCCCAGACCACATGATCCCACCCCGCCCCCCACGCGCGCGTCTCCTTCCACACAGAAGTTCCCCTAGGCCTCATGCTTCCACTTCGTCCTCCCATGGCCTCCCACTTGAAGCTCTGTGACCGCCGCTGGCCGGCTTGCCGGCCGCTCACCGGCTCGTGTCACTACTCACCGGGCCCGCTCGCCGATTGGATTGTTGCAACAAAATCAATTGCTAAAAAATCTGGTCCCAGTTCTGCTTCAGGCGGTTCCAGCAAAATCAAAAGCTCATTGTAGCAAAGTCAGTCAATGGTTCCAGCAAAAACACAAATGCAGCAAAAAATCAAAGAAGTGCCTCGCCACCGCACCACATGAAGAAATTTGGTTCCAACAAAAAAACACTAGGTTCCAGCAAATTAAATCAGCGTTATTGCTCGCCGAGCCCCCGTTGCAACTGAGGGAGAAAGGCCGGTTCCACATCCATTGAAGCTTTTCCACCATTGAAGCTTTTTTCCTATGGTGGAAGCTTTTTCCTCATGCCACTTGAAGCTTTTCCTCCCGCCGGATGAAGCTTTTCCACAGTCGTAGCTTTTCTCTCGTCTCCATCACAAATATGAAGCTTCGTCGCACGTCGAGCTGTATCGGCAGTAGCAATTCAGACTAACGCTTCTAGCAAAAAGAAACACTGCTTCCAGCAAAAAAAAGTGTTGGTCGATCCTCGCAGCTCTGAAGAAGCTGGTTCCAGCAAAACAAATTGATGCTTCCAACACACAAAAAAACTGCATCCAACAAAAAAGGACATCTGAGATTGATAGCACACCATACCTTCCAGCAAAAAAGCAGTATTTCCAGCTCCGCCATTTGCAGGTTGCAACTTTTGCCTTGCCGGTTGCAACTCCCTCCAGGCCGGTTTCAGCTCCGCCACTTGCTGGTTCCAGCCCCGCCGCTTGCCGGTTCCAGCTCCCCCGCTTGCCAGTTGTAGCTTCGTCCCAGCCGCTTGCAACTCCATCGTAGCTGGGTCCAGCTCCACCGCTCGCCGGTTGCGCACGGGAGGTACGCCATCACCGGCATGGGTACCCTTCTCCCGTCGCAGCACCGTCAGCGCACAACAGCGCCTGCAACTCCCCTGTTGCATCGTCTCCTCCTTCCTCAGGCAATCTGCGTGAGCGCGGAGCACCCCGCCGCGGTCACCTCTCACGTGGGTGAAACAACATGGCGCATGGTGGCCCTCCCCAGCGATTTGCCTTAGAGGTGGTAGGCGGCGGCCATGGCCACTCGCCGATCTGGAGCAGAGGGGAGGGGGTCGGCTGGTCGTGCTCTGGAAGAGAAAGGGAAGAACGAGAAAAGAAATCGGAGGGGATAAGATTTCTCACCAGCGGTGGGTGGTCCCACTCACCTGTACGCGTGTGCGCTGCTTGGTAGATGATGTGGCGTTTGACCGGCAGAGTGTTCGGCCGGCGCGCCGAACGCAAATGTTTCCCTTCCGGAAATACGTCGGGATAATCCTTCACCACTGGTACTTCCTCCTATACAACCCCTGATAAGGAATTCACTTGAGTCCTCCTCTGCACATGCCGGGATACATACTTGATCCTTCTTCCTTCTGGGGTGGTGAGCATAATTGACTTACTGGCGCAATCGATGTTTCCCCCATACATTGATAACCAATCCATACCCAATATCATATCCAATCCTTGCGACTCCAGAATTATCAGATCAGAGGGGAAAACATGCCTACCTATGGTCAATGGCATCTGAAAACATCCTTGGATTGCCATATGCTCCGCTCCTGGCGAGCTTACTAACATAGGTGTCCTAAGAACCTTGGTGGGCAACTTATACTTATCCACAAATCCCCTTGATATGTATGAATGCAATGCACCAGTATCAAAAAGAATGATTGCAGTAAATGACTTAACCAAAAACTTACCTATAACTGCATCTGGCTGCTCTTCAACCTCCTCCATGCTAACGTGGTTCACTTGTCCCCTGTTGAAAGGGTTGGGCTTCTTCCTAGAGCTTCCATTGCCATTTCCATTCTTTGCTTCAGAACACTCAGTGGCGTAGTGTCCTTTCTTCCCGCACTTGAAACAAGTAATGTGACTTAGATCCTTCTTGGCGGGCATTGCTGGGTTGGAACGGTTCTGGCTGCTGCTTCCTCCATTCCCATTCCCATTCTTGGGGCCAATATGGTTATGCGAACTTCCTCCATTGGAATTATGGCCTCCATGGTTTTGGTGAATGTGTCCTCCCGAGTTCGGGTAAAACGAGGTCTCTGTTGAGCTCCTGAATTGTACTTCCCTTGTCCATACTTCCTCTTGCGGCTCTCTATCTGTTGCTGCTTCCCTTCAATCATAAGAGCTCTATCTACCAACTCCTGGTAGTTGTTGAATGTTGCCACCATCAACTGCATGCTCACCTCATCATTCAGTCCTTCCAGAAACTTCTCCTGCTTAGTAGCATCAGTTGCTACGTCATCAGGGGCATAGCATGCTAACTTACTTAACTCATCCACATACTAGCCCACTCTGCGTCCTCCTTGGCGCAAGTTGCGAAACTTGCGCTTCTTCATGTTCATAGCTCCTGCTGAAACATGGGCAGTGCGAAAAGCCTGCTGAAACTGATCCCATGTAACAGTGTCAATGGGGTAAGTCGCTGTGAAATTCTCCCACCATGATGCTGCAGGTCTTGATGTGCGGCAAATCACACTCTCTCCGCATCTGTGCATCCTACAGTGGTCAGCTCCCTTCCAATCTTGCGGAGCCAATCATCTACAACAATCGACTCGGTGCTACTAGAGAACACCGGCGGATTCAGCCTTAGGAAACAGGCTAAGTGATCAACAGGTGGTGGTGGTGGTGGGTTGTTGTTGTTGTTGTTGTTGTTGCCTTGGTTCTGATTCTGAACTAACAGTTGCATCAGGGTATTCTGCTGCTGGATCAACTGAGTTAGCTCCGGTGGGAAAGCAAATCCATTGTCACATCTCGGAGGCATCTGATGGGTTTAGAAAAGGTGAGAAAACAGAATAGAATGAGGTCTAAAGAGAAAACACTACCCATATGCACATGAGACAAACACATTCATATCACACCAATCAATTCAAACAAGGGCATACAATCGATCTAACTACGATTGCAAAAGTGCTCGGACTATTCTATATACATGGGGGAATACTACTAATAATATGGTGGTCGACTAGAAATTTTGATCGGTGGAAGACTCCATGATATCCGCTCCAGCTTCGTCTTCATAGTCATCATCGCTATCGTCAGGGTCAGAATTGGTGTCGTCGATGATGATGTAGTCCTCCGAACGAATGTCCTTGGAATGGTCGTCATCTCCTCCTGGCGTGGGGTCTCCCATGAATACTCCTAGCTTCCTCGTCAGGTCATCATTCTTCTCCACTAGTATTGTCATTTCCTCCTCATATCCATCGCGTGTAGACTTGAGTTCCTCCTCTAGCTCCATGATCCTGGTCATCTCCTTCTTTACATCTATCATGCTTGCGCACATCTGGTTCTCCTGGCGACGAATGTGCTGGTTTAACTCCTGGATGGAAGCTGCAATGGACCTGTCCCTCTTGGTAAAGATCATCTCCCATTTCTCATCTCGGCGCCCACATATCTGGTAGATAGTGTCCTTAAGATCCTTGTGGTAAACTTCTCCAATGCGTCCCATGGCGATGTGGGTTGTCATGCTCTTTCCTAGACTCCAGGTTGGTGCATCAAAGGAAAACTCTATGGGCTCAGTAACTGGCATGAATGTCCTTCCTGGAACTTGAACTCGAATCATCCAACGCTCCTCTTCTGGTAAAGTGGCAACATAGGCCCCGGTGAAGCTTGGTATTCTGATGTTCAGGTACCTAGTGACTTCCTTCAAGTGTCGCCGAAAAGGTGTGTCTTCATCCGGTTGTGTAAACTTGTTCCCTGAGTCCGCCATCCTATAGAGTGGAAAAGGGAGAGGAGTCAGAAATGAGTAGAGAAGAGTGACATATGGTTTAACTTAGTGGTCGTGTCCTACAATCAGCGTGTGCTCTAATGCCATCATGTAGCGACCAGACCACAAATGGTCAAGTCTCTGTGCACCAGTGTCATCCCTGGATCGGTAATGCTGACATGCATAATACTGAGGATTTATAAAAGAGTTTCAATCACAGACTTATTACATCGAATGTCTCAAAAGAGAACTTATTACAATAATATGGCTTAAAGCCATCTAAATAACATAATAATGGAAGGCTTGGAAGATAAAGTGAGTCCACCAACGACCTAGCGCACCTTACTCTTTCTCTGAAAAGTCTGCAACATGATATGTTGCAGCCCGAAACGGGTCAGCACATGGAATATGCTGGCAATGTAACACAAACAAGCAATGAATAGAATAAAAGCTATCACTACATGCATATATGGCTGGTGGAAAGCTCTATGGTTAATATTTTGCATAAAGCCAATTTTTTCGTACAACAAAGGAATATATTTTATTTAACTATCATGGTGGTTGTTAAACATTGAGAAAGGTTCCTCCAAGTCAATCCCAATTAAACAATATCAATTAACCCAACAAATTAATTTAGAGTGATGAGATCAACATGATAATCCAAGAACCAGATACTCAAGATGTCCATAACCGGGGACACGACTAACCATGATTAGTTTGTACACTCTGCAGAGGTTTGTGCACTTTTCCCAATAAGACTCGATCTCCTCCGTTAGATTTCTCACACTACATGGTGTTTGAGAAATGGATGACCGAGACACAGTCTTTCAGAAACATTATCTCTTTACTCTGGATGGACAGTTACACCTACTTTCCCCTACATCTGCTAGCACATCACTGAAAGAGCTCATGCAACCTACTCAACTATGCTAGAGCCCATAATAGCTTGTGGCTGCACACAGAAGTTTCTAGCATGAATAATCTTGTGATCCCTTTGAGCCTGGGTGGCGAACCGTAGGATGATCACACGGGTACTCTAGGATATCCTAGGACAACACTAGCTTCTCCAGGTGCCCGCAACCAATCCACCCAGATGTGTATTTAAGTAGCCACTTTAAGTTAACCATTAACAATTCTCACATCTGTCATGGATACACTCAACCAATCCACGTCTACGAGCATAGCATAGCAATCTAAGCATAACGTAGAAGTAACTCCCAAAGGTTTGATAATAAAAGGGCAATAGGTTCTACCTCATCATCTACATCCCAATACCCACAAGTTAATCACACCCTAATCATGCAGTATTTGAGGATTGTAACTAATGCATAAAAACTGGGTAATAAAGGGATATGATCAAAGTGTTACTTGCCTTGCTGCGATCTACAAACCCTAGAGACTCATAGTAGCACGTTCGCACTCCGGGAATTCTATCGCAAACAAACAATAGCATACATAAGCACTCTAGCATAGATGCACGGGTGAAACTCAAATAAGAATATCCAAACAGAAAGCTCAACTAAAGAGCTTGGATTTGCAAAAAGAATCAACTCAAATGGAGCAACGAAACTCAAGATACGAACGAAGCTGTCGACGGTGACGGCGGTCGACGGTGCGGTAGTGCCGGGCGGCGGTGGGTGGCTGCGGCGGGGTGGCGACGGCGCTGCTCTGCTGCTGCTGCTGCGGGGCGGGGCGATGGCGAAAGCGGCGGGACGACGACGGCTTTTAAGGAGGAGGGGGGTTCGGCTTGGCGGAGGGGCCAAGGCGGCGTCCGGCTCGGGCACGGGGAGGGCGGTGGCGCTGGACGGGCCGGCTGGGCCAACGGCCCAGTGCGGTTCGCGAACAGTTCTTTTTTTTAATAATTTCGCCCGAACAGAAAAATCCTAATAAATATATATTTTTTTAAAATGCCAAAAACAATTTTCACCGTCTAAATGAAATATTTAGAACGAAGTGAACATTTTTCTGGCCTAAAATGCAATTTTTCAAAATGCATATTTTTCTAATTCAAATAAAATGGCAATAAAAATCCAAATAAAATCATTTATTTGATTTTAACATTTGTCCTCCAATATTTCTTTTATTTTGGAGAAGTCATTTTATCTCTTCTCTTTTATTTTAGTATTGGAAATATTCGGAGAGAAGAACATTAAAAAGAAAATGATCCTCGTTCCAAATTTGAGAAAATTCAAATATGAGAATAAATGAAATCCCCAACTCTCTCCGTGGGTCCTTGAGTTGCTTAGAATTTCTAGGATCAAACCAAAATGCAATTAAAATATGATATGCATGTGATGACCTATGTATAACATTCCAAATTGGGAATTTGGGATGTTACAGCAGCCTACGCGCTGAATAGGATACCGCGATTCGACCCCTCCTCGCTCCTATTCAGCGCTTTGGGCTGGACAATGTAAGGGCACCATGTTTTTGTAATTTTGATTTTCCTTTTATTTTTCATCTTATTCTACTAAAATAAATTTGGGATTTCAAAAAAAATCCAAAGTTTTATAAAATGAGAATTTTGGAAGAAATAATTAATCATAAATTTTTCGCAGACTTAAAAAATGATCATGATTTAAAAAATGTTCATGATTCTACAAAATGTTTGCGTATTCAAAAAATTTCATCAATTTGAATAAAATTGTGAATTCAAATAATGTTTTAAAACGAAAAAATGTTCGTGCATTTTTTGGAATCACTAGGTTCTACTATGCAGGGTTTGTAACTGTTCCTTTTGCATAGCCCTTAGATCTAGATTCAGTATGTCTCTCACTGAAGATTAGATAGATATTACCCTAACGAATTTTCTGGAACTTGCTAGTTTAAAATACGTCAATGATATCATCTGTTGTGATACTCTTTGAATTGCTTAGCTCTATCTTAAGAAAAATGTTTTTATTGGTCAAAATCTTCTGTGTGAACCCATAACCATATCCATTCCCCCCCGCCTCTTTATGCATTCACAGGTAATGGCTTCTAGTTCGGGAGAACGTACAGAATCACACAAAGATCAGGAATGACAATTGCCTCATATCACTCCAGACAAAGGTGCTGGCAGAAAGCACATGAGAGGCGCCGCGAAAGCTATAAGGCCACCTAAGGCTCCGAAGAAAAAGGGGAGCAAGAATCCGTAGAAATTCCTGAAGAAGTTACTGATGTGTACTACACAACCTTCTTCTTGTAGACGTTGTTGGGTCTCCAAGTGCAGAGGTTTGTAGGACAGTAGCAAATTTCCCTCAAGTGGATGACCTAAGGTTTATCAATCCGTGGGAGGCGTAGGATGAAGATGGTCTCTCTCAAACAACCCTGCAACAAAATAACAAAGAGTCTCTTGTGTCCCCAACACACCCAATACAATGGTAAATTGTATAGGTGCACTAGTTCGGCGAAGAGATGGTGATACAAGTGCAATATGGATGGTAGATATAGGTTTTTGTAATATGAAATTATAAAAACAACAAGGTAACAAGTGGTAAAAGTGAGCATAAACGGTATTGCAATGCTAGGAAACAAGGCCTAGGGTTCATACTTTCACTAGTGCAAGTTCTCTCGACAACAATAACATACTTGGATCATATAACTATCCCTCAACATGCAACAAAGAGTCACTCCAAAGTCAGTAATAGCGGAGAACAAACGAAGAGATTATGGTAGGGTCCGAAACCACCTCAAAGTTATCCTTTCTGCTCGATCTATTCAAGATTCCGTAGTAAAATAACATAAAGCTATTCTTTCCGTTCAATCTATCATAGAGTTCATACTAGAATAACACCTTAAGACACAAATCAACCAAAACCCTAATGTCACCTAGATACTCCATTGTCACCTCAAGTATCCGTGAGCATGATTATACGATATGCATCACACAATCTCAGTTTCATCTATTCAACCAACACAAAGTACTTCAAAGAGTGCCCCAAAGTTTCTACCGGAGATTCAAGACGAAAACGTGTGCCAACCCCTATGCATAGGTTCATGGGCGGAACCCACAAGTTGATCACCAAAACATACATCAAGTGGATCACGTGATATCCCATTGTCACCACAGATAAGCACGGAAAGACATACATCAAGTGTTCTCAAATCCTTAAAGACTCAATCCGACAAGATAACTTCAGAGGGAAAACTCAATCCATTACAAGAGAGTAGAGGGGGAGAAACATCATAAGATCCAACTATAGTAGAAAATCTTGCGATACATCAAGACCGTATCACCTCAAGAACACGAGAGAGAGAGATAGAGAGAGAGAGAGAGATCAAACACATAGCTGCTGGTACATACCCTCAGCCTCGAGGGTGAACTACTCCCTCCTCGTCATGGAGAGCCCCGGGATGAAGAAGATGGACACTGGTGAGAGATTCCCCCTCCGGCAGGGTGCCGGAACGGGCTCCCGAGAGGTTTTTGGTGGCTACAGAGGCTTGCGATGGCGGAACTCCCGATCTATCTTGTTCTTCGATGGTTTCAAGGTATGTGAGAATATATTGGCGAAAGAAGTCGGTCGGGGGAGCCACGAGGGGCCCACGAGGGTGGAGGGCGCGCCCAGGGGGGTGGGCGCGCCCCCTATCTCGTGGCCTCCTTGAATCTTCCCTGGCTTGCACTCCAAGTTCCCTGGATTGCTTCTGTTCCAAAAATAACTTTCCCGAAGGTTTCATTCCGTTTGGACTCCATTTGATATTCCTTTTTTCGAAACACTGAAATAGGCAAGAAAACAACAATATGGGCTAGGCCTCCGGTTAATAGGTTAGTCCCAAAAATAATATATAAAAGTGTATAATAAAGCCCATAAACATTCAAAACAGAAATAAAATAGCATGAATGCTTCATAAATTATAGATACGTTGGAGATGTATCAGCATCCCCAAGCTTAATTCCTGCTCGTCCTCGAGTAGGTAAATCATACAAGAATTTATGAAGTGTGAATGCAAGCAGGTGCACAAGTTTGATCAATGATAATTTCAATCACCTTTTCTAGCATGATTATATGTCATAATAGTAGTTCATCTCATAAAACTTCTCAAGATCAAGTAACAAGCTATTCACATGTTAAAGCATAAACCATAAACTTTCTTGAAAACTAGCAAACTTCATTCTCAGTCATCAAACAATTACAATTCATCCTATTTTCAGGAAGGGTCTATGTCAGAGCTTTGATTTAGCAAACTCCACATACTCAACTATCATATAGTCTTCTACAATTGCTAACACTCATGCAATACTTATGGCTATGGAGTTTTAATCGGACACTGAGAAAGATAGGGGCTTATAATTTTGCCTCCCAACGTATTCACCTTTGGGTGATGTCAACAATAATAGTTCATGCTAACTTACATCCAATTGGATATATATATATTTATATCAAGATCTTTCCAACACGAGGTGCTTGCCAATGGATAAAATGAAAAAGGGAAAGGTGAAGATCACCTTGACTCTTGCAAAAAATTAAAAGATAGGCCCTTCGCAGAGGGAAGCAGGGATTTGCAGAGGTGCCAGAGCTCGATTTTGAAATAGAGATAAATAATTTTGAGAGGTATGATCTCATTGTCAACATAACAACCAAGAGTTCCCAATATCTTCCATACTACATACATTATAGGTGGTTCCCAAACAGAATGGTAAAGTTTTTACCCCCCTCCACGAACAATCACACTCCACGGCCATCTGAAACAATGGGGTACCGTCCATACTAGCAACAGTCCTGGGGGAGTTTTGTTTTAATTATTTTTGATTTGATTTTTATCTTTTGATCATGGGACTGGGCATCCCGGTTAGCAGCCATTTTTCTCGTGAATGATGAGCGGAGTCCACTCATCTTGAGAATAACCCACCTAGCATGGAAGATACTGACAGCCCCTAGTCGCTACATGAGCGATTCGGGCATACAAAACAGATTATTATTTGAAGGTTTAGAGTTTGGCACATGCAAATTTACTAGGAACGGCAGGTAAATACCACATATAGGTAGGTATGGTGGACACTCATGGCAAAAACTGGGTTTAAGGATATTTGGAAGCACAAGTAGTATCTCTACTTGGTGCAAGGATTTTTGGCTAGCATGAGGGGGAAAGGCAAGCTCAACATGTTTGAATGATCCATGACAATATACTTTAACTGAGATGTGAGAAAACATAACCCATTACGTCGTCTTCCTTGTCCAACATCAACTCTTTAGCATGTCATACTTAATGAGTGCTCACAATTATCAAAGATGTCTAAGACAATATATTTATATGTGAAATCTCTGTTCCTTCAATATTCTTTCATGAATTGTTCAAATGACCAATACAATGTTTGCTAATAAATTTACAACCTCTACTTCTTAGATGTGAAGTCATTACTCCCCATGGGATAAGCAAATGAGACATATATAATTTCAGATTTATGACAATCAACTCATTCAACCATTTCTCATAGGATATAAGTGAACACACAAGTAAATGACAAACTACTCCAAAAAGATATAAGTGAAGAACAATGAGTAGCTAAATAATTATGTAGCTATGTGAAGACTCTCTCTATTTTAAGAATTTCAGATCTTAAGTACTTTATTCAAACAGCAAGCAAAACAAAATAAAATTACATTGCAAGGATAGCACAACTCATGTGAAGAAGCAAAAACTTAGGTTCAACCGATACTAGCCGATAGTTGTTGAAGAAGAAAGGTGGGATGACTAACGGGGCATCCCCAAGCTTAGATGCTTGAGACTTCTTGAAATATTATCTTGGGGTGCCTTGGGCATCACCAAGCTTGAGATTTTGTGTCTCCTTAATTCCTCTCATATCATGGTTTCTCTATTTCTCAAAAACTTCATCCACATAAAACTCAACAAGAACTCGTGAGATAAGTTAGTATAAACCAATGCAAAACCTTATCATTTTCTACTGTAACAAATAACTAAAATTATTATTCAACATTTCATACTAAATGCCTCAGCATATTTAATACTCCTATCCTCAAATAGAATCATTAAACAAGCAAACATATGCAAACAATGCAACCATAACAGCAATCTGCCAAAACAGTATAGTCTGTAAAGAATGCAAGATTCATCATACTTCCATAACTCGAAAAATTATGAGAAAAATATCTTACTGTAGAATATTTCTCCGAGCTCAGTATGCAAAAAGTTTCTACATTATACCATTTTCTGACTTTTCTAGGGAATTTTTGCAACAGTGGTAAACTTTCTGTTTTTAAACAGCAACATGTATACTAGCAAAATAAGCATGGTAAAGGCTATCCTTGATATTTTAATTGAAAATATAGATGCAAAACATTATTCTAAATAACAGCAAACAAATACTAACAAAATAAAATGACTCTCCAAGCAAAACACATATCATGTGGTGAATAAAAATATAGCTCCAAGTAAAGTTACCGATAGACGAAGACGAAAGTGGGGATGCCATCCGGGGCATCCCCAAGCTTAGGATCTTGGTTGTCCTTGAATATTACCTTGGGGGTGCCTTGGGCATCCCCAAGCTTAGGCTATTGCCACTCCTTATTCCATAGTCCATCGAATCTTTACCCAAAACTTGAAAACTTCACAACACAAAACTCAACAGAAAACTCGTAAGCTCAGTTAGTATAAGAAAATAAAACCACCACATAGGTACTGTAATGAACTAATTCTAAATTCATATTGGTGTAATATCAACTGTATTCCAACTTTTCTATTGTTCATACCCTCCGATACTACTCATAGATTCATCAAAACAAGCAACCAACACATAGAAAACAGAATCTGTCAAAAACAGAATAGTCTGTAATAATATGTATCTAACGTATACTTATGGAACTCCACAAATACTACCAAATTAGGAAGTCCTAATACATTTGTGTACCAATCCATAGCAAAAGGAATCAGATCAAAAGCATGTTTCTGTGAATTATCAAAACTAATTTACTGGGTGCAAAAGTTTCTGATTTTCAGCAGGATCAACACAACTATCACCGTAAGCTACCCTAAAGGTCTTACTTGGCACTTTATCGAAACAAAATCTATAAAACATGATTACTACAGTAGCATAATAATGTGAACACACAAAAATAGTAAAGGTAAATATTGGGTTGTCTCCCAACAAGCGCTTTTCTTTAATGCCTTTCTAGCTAGGCATGATGATGCAAGGATGCTCACATAAAAGGTAAGAATTGAAACATAACAGGAGCATCATGAAGCATATGACTAGCACATTTAAGTCTAACCCTCTTCCTATGCATAGGTATTTCGTGAGCAAACAACTTATGGGAACAATAATCAACTAGCATAGGAAGGTAAAACAAGCATAACTTCAAGATTTTCAACACATAGGGAGGAAACATAATATTTTTGCAATTCCTAAAAGCATATGTTCCTCCCTCATAATAATTTTCAGTAGCATCATGAATGAATTCAACAATATAACCAACACCTAAAGCATTCTTTTCATGATCTACAAGCATAGAAAATTTACTACTCTCCACATAAGCAAAATTCTTCTTATTCAGAATAGTGGGAGTATCATAAGAGACTAGAATACTATAAATTGTTTCCACACTAAAAGAGTAATGTTCAGAAAAAAGGTAATCATAATCATGACAAGTTTTATAAATATAATCATCACTACTTTTTATAGCATAAGTTTCATCACAATAATCATCATAAGTAGCAACTTCGTTCTCATCATAATCGATTGAAACCTCTTCCAAGATAGTGGAATCATCACTAAATAAAGTTGACACTCTTCCAAATCCACTTTCATATTCATCAAAATAAGATTCAACATCCTCCAAAATAGTGGGATCACTACTTCCTAAAGTTGACACTCTTCCAAACCCACTTTCATCAATATAATCATCATAGGTAAGAGGCATGTTATCATCATAACAACTTTGCGTATCAAAACTTGGGATGCTAAAAATATCATCTTCATTAAACATAGCATCCCCAAGCATGGGACAAACATTAATTTCAGCAAATATATTCTCAAATATGTCATCCTCACCAAACATATAGCTTCCCCAAGCTTGGGCCCTTTCATATCATAAGCATAATCACTCTCATCATTAATAATATGGATAGCACCAATAGTATAGCAATTATCATCATCACAATGAGTAGTAGGAGAAACATCATTTGGGAGAGATACCTTTTTACCTTTGTTGATCCTTCTTTTCTTTTTCTTCTTCACATTATGTGTGGGTTCAACCTTCTTCTTTGAGCTCCTTATTGATGAGATTGGTTGAATAGAAAGCTCCTCCTCGTTACTTGATTCATCATAAGAAATAATAGGAGGATACTGGGAAGTCTCTTCCCTTTCATTAGTATTCTCTTAATCTTCTATTTGCTTTCTTTTCTTTATGTAATTGGCAATATAAGGATTTTCAATGCAATTCACCTCAGAATACAAATAAATCTTCTCTAGATCAATATCAAGAAAATTCTCAAGATTAAATTCTGGAATATGCTTAGTTGCACGTTTCAGTTCTTCATAACCCAAAAGCAAACTAAGTTCATTATGATGTGCAAGGGAGATCAAATCATCACAATTTTTGGACACGATTCGATCAGGAAACAATTTGCATCGGAGATTTAAATGACCATGTTCATTGCAAAGTTCACAAGTACGGTGGAGATATTTTAAATTTTCAGCACTAACATTAAGCCTTTCTTGCAACCATTTAGTTTCCAAGTGCTTATGCCTCTTGCTATATCTATTCTCCCTATTTGGTGTGTACTTGCAAACCCAATTCACTCCACAAAAATCAACATGGTTATAAGAGATATTTTCATCATAACTAGTGCAATGATCATTAGTACTATGGATATTCAAAGAGTGCATACTAACAACATTGCAATCATGCTCATCATTCAAAGATTTAGTACCAAGCATTTTAATGCATTCTTCTTCTAGCACTTGAGCACAATTTTCCTTTTCATCATACTCACGGAAGATATTAAAAAGATGAATCGTATGAGACAAACTCAATTCCACTTTTTTTGTAGTTTTCTTTTATAGACTAAACTAGTGATAAAACAAGAAACAAAAAGATTCGATTGCAAGATCTAAAGATATACCTTCAAGCACTCACCTCCCCAGCAACGGCACCAGAAAAGAGCTTGATGTCTACTACACACAACCTTCTTCTTGTAGACGTTGTTGGGCCTCCAAGTGTAGAGGTTTGTAGGACAGTAGCAAATTTCCCTCAAGTGGATGACCTAAGGTTTATCAATCCGTGGGAGGCGTAGGATGAAGATGGTCTCTCTGAAACAACCCTGCAACCAAATAACAAAGAGTCTCTTGTGTCCCCAACACACCCAATACAATGGTAAATTGTATAGGTGCACTAGTTTGGCGAAGAGATGGTGATACAAGTGCAATATGGATGATAGATATAGGTTTTTGTAATCTGAAAATATAAAAACAGCAAGGTAACAAGTGGTAAAAGTGAGCGTAAACGGTATTGCAATGCTAGGAAACAAGGCCTAGGGTTCATACTTTCACTAGTGCAAGTTCTCTCAACAATAATAACATACTTGGATCATATAACAATCCCTCAACATGCAACAAAGAGTGACTCCAAATTCACTAATAGCGGAGAACAAACGAAGAATTATTGTAGGGTATGAAACCACCTCAAAGTTATCCTTTCCGTTCGATCTATCATAGAGTTCGTACTAGAATAACACCTTAAGACACAAATCAACCAAAACCCTAATGTCACCTAGTACTCCAATGTTACCTCAAGTATCCGTGGGTATGATTATACGATATGCATCACACAATCTCAGATTCATCTATTCAACCAACACAAAGAACTTCAAAGAGTGCCCCAAAGTTTCTGCCGGAGAGTCAAGACGAAAACGTGTGCCAACCCCTATGCATAAGTTCACAAGGTCACTGAACCCGCAAGTTGATCACCAAAACATACATCAAGTAGATCACGTGAATATCCCATTGTCACCATAGATAAGCACATGCAATACATACATCAAGTGTTCTCAAATCCTTAAAGACTCAATCCGATAAGATAACTTCAAAGGGAAAACCTCAATCCATTACAAGAGTAGAGGGGGAGAAACATCATAAGATCCAACTATAATAGCAAAGCTCGTGGTACATCAAGATCGTGCCGAATCAAGAACAAGAGAAAGAGAGAGAGAGAGAGAGAGAGAGAGAGAGAGAGAGAAGGAGGGAGGGAGGGAGGGAGGGAGAGAGAGAGAGAGAGAGAGAGGAGATCAAACACATAGCTACTGGTACATACCCTCAGCCCCGAGCGTGAACTACTCCCTCCTCATCATGGAGAGCGCCAGGATGATGAAGATGGCCACCGGTGATGGATCATAGAGTTCATACTAGAATAACACCTTAAGACACAAATCAACCAAAACCCTAATGTCACCTAGATACTCCATTGTCACCTCTAGTATCCGTGGGCATGATTATACGATATGCATCACACAATCTTAGATTCATCTATTCAACCAACACAAAGTACTTCAAAGAGTGCCCCAAAGTTTCTACCAGAGAGTCAAGACGAAAACGTGTGCCAACCCCTATGCATAGATTCATGGGCGGAACCCGCAAGTTGATCACCAAAACATACATCAAGTGGATCACATGATATCCCATTGTCACCACAGATAAGCACGACAAGACATACATCAAGTGTTCTCAAATCCTTAAAGACTCAATCCGACAATATAACTTCAAAGGGAAAACTCAATCCATTACAAGAGAGTAGAGGGGGAGAAACATCATAAGATCCAACTATAGTAGCAAAGCTTGCGATACATCAAGATCGTATCACCTTAAGAACATGAGAGAGAGAGAGAGAGATCAAACACATAGCTACTGGTACATACCCTCAGCCCCGAGGGTGAACTGCTCCCTCCTCGTCATGGAGAGCGCCAGGATGATGAAGATGGCCACCGATGAGGGATTCCCCCTCCGGCAGGGTGCCAGAATGGGCTCCCGAGAGGTTTTTGGTGGCTACGGAGGCTTGCGGCGGCGGAACTCCCGATCTATCTTGTTCTTCAATGGTTTTAGGGTATATGGGAATGTATAGGAGAAAGAAGTCAGTTGGGGGAGCCACGAGGGGCCCACAAGGGTGGAGGGCGTGCCCAGGGGGGTGGGCGCGCCCCCCTATCTTGTGGCCTCCTTGAAGCTTCCCTGGCTTGCACTCCAAGTTCCCTGGATTGCTTCTGTTCAAAAAACAACTTTCCCGAAGGATTCATTCTGTTTGGACTCCGTTTGATATTCCTTTTCTTCGAAACACTGACATAGGCAAGAAAACAACAATATGGGCTAGGCCTCCGGTTAATAGGTTAGTCCCAAAAATAATAAAAGTGTATAATAAAGCCCATAAACATTCAAAACAGATAATAAAATAGCATGAATGCTTCATAAATTATAGCTACGTTGGAGACGTATCAGTTACTGGAAAGGTTGCCAAGCCCGACGATGAAGAAGTTGGGGCTGAGACCGAAGAACAAGGCATTCTATCATAGGGCCAACCCAGAATAGGCGGTCGTGGCCGTGAGGCAAATACAATGGCTGAAATGTATGATCCTAAACCCAACAAGACGCCATCTCCAGGAGAAACCACTATGGAAAGAAATACCAAACTGTAGAGGATAAAACTTCACTAGGCCGAGAAATGGTTCTGGTATGAAAATGTTTGTGAGAAGTATGTTATTCTATTCACTTTCAACCCTCCTTGGAACAAATGCATAGCCGATGGATGCCTCAGGGAAGGAGATGAAAAAGTGAGGCCTCCACAACCTCATAATGCTCACCCCACCTCCATAACAACTACTGCTAATTACCTTGATGAGGTTGAGAGAAGGGCCAAGGCGGCCAAGAGAGAAAAGGAGGGTAGTAAAGGATGAGAAGTTGGAAGCAAAAAATGTTGAGCTCACACAACAAGATGTGTTTAAGAAGAAGGAGCATGCCTCTGCCCCCAAGGCAATCCACCCGAAGAAAAATATTGATGACCCTTCCAGTGCTTCAAAGCCTCGAAGGAAAACTCTGTCTAAGAGAAACAAGAAAGTTGCATCAAATGAAGCCAAATACTCTTCTAGCTCTGAAGAAGATGCTGCTGAAGGAAATACAGAAAACCTTCAGTATGACAAGTTGGCAATACTTGACAAGCCTGCCAAGAATTCACCCCCTCAAAGGTTTTACCTTCTCCAAGAAGATCTCCTAGGCATGCTGCGGATAAATCTGTTGATATTCGCTCAGCGCCTTCCTGGCCGAAGACATTGACCAAGACAACCGCCAAAATAAGAAACAGACAACTGAGGAAGTTGAGACTACTTCTAAGAAGGCAAAGACTGTTGTTCCTTCTACTGAAGAAGAAACTGAGAAGTATGTCATTCGTCTCTTTGGTCACATCATCGACAGCGCTGCATATGATGCAAAGTCTTATGATATTGAAAATCTAAGTCTGCCAGAAGATGTCAAGAAGCTTGTGGCTAAGTTCTTTGTTGAGATGAAAGATATCACCAAGGAACTCTCAGAGGCTGTGAAAGACAAACAGACCTTGGAGCACATGCAAAGAGAGGCGAAAACTGACTATGAGGCTAATGGCCACAATAAGGGAATTATGGCAGTTACCAAGGCTATCAGTGTCATACGAAAGAACAAAGTTGATTGTCATAGTCGAATGACCATGCAAGTCTCTCAGCTGTGTGACAAAAGAAATGATAAGATTGAGAGGAAAGATGGTGCTGACAGAAGAAGAACTGTCGAAGAGTGATACGTCTCCAACGTATCTATAATTTTTTATTGTTCCATGCTATTATATTATCGGTTTTGGATGTTTTATATGCATTAATATGCTATTTTATATTATTTTTGGGACTAACTTATTAACCTAGAGCCCAGTGCCAGTTTCTATTTTTTCCTTGTTCTTGAATTTCGCAGAAAAGGAATACCAAATGGAGTCCAAATGGAATGAAACTTCACAATGATTTTTCTTGGACCAGAAGACACCCAGGGGACTTGGAGTTCAAGTCAAAAGAGCCACGAGGCGGTGGCAAGGGTGGAGGGCGTGCCCTAGGGGGGCACCCCCTACCTTGTGGGCCCCTCGGTGACTCCCTGACCTAGCTCTTCATCCTATATATTCACATATATTCACATATATTCCAAAACCCTCAGGATCCGATCACGGAGGGCACCTACATCAACTCTATTGCCCTTCCGATGAAGCGTGAGTATTTTACCATGGACCTACGGGTCCATAGCTAGTAGCTAGATGGCTTCTTCTCTCTCTTTGATTCTCAATACCATGTTCTCCTCGATATTATTGGAGATCTATCAGATGTAATCTTCTTTTGCGGTGTGTTTGTCGAGATCTGATGAATTGTGAATTTATGATTAGCTTATCTATGAATATTATTTGAATCTTCTCTAAATTATTATATGCATGATTTGATATCTTTGTATTTCTCTTCGAACATCGGTTTGGTTTGGCCAACTAGATTGGTTTTTCTTGCAATGGGAGAGGTGCTTAGCTTTGGGTTCAATCTTGCATGATTTCACCCAGTGACAAAGTAGGGTTAGAGAGACACGTATTGAATTGTTGCCATCGAGGATAAAAAATGGGGTTTTCATCATATTGCTTGAGTTTATTCCTCTACATCATGTCATCTTACTTAAGGTGTTACTCTGTTCTTTGTGAACTTAATACTCTTGATGCATGCTGGATAGCGGTCGATGTGTGGAGTAATAGTAGTAGATGCAGGAAGGAGTCGGTCTACTTGACACAGACGTGATGCTTATATGCATAATCATTGCCTTGGATATCGTCATAACTTTGCGCTTTTCTATCAATTGGTCGACAGTAATTTTTTCACCCACCGTATTATTTGCCTTCATAAGAGAAGCCTCTAGTCAAACCTATGCCCCCCGGGTCTATTTCCCATCATATTTGTTTCCGATCTACTATTTTGCAATCTTTTATTTTCAGATCTATAAACCACAAGAACCAAAAAAATATTTAGTAATCTTTTGTTTAGTTTTATCTATCTCTATCAGATCTCACCTTTGCAAGTGACTTGAAGGGATTGACAACCCCTTTATCACGTTGGGTGCAAGTGTTTGATTTTTTGTGTAGGTGCATCTATTTGGGCCTTGCGCGTTTCTCCTACTGGATTGATACCTTGATTCTTAACTGAGGGAAATACTTATCTCTACTGTGCTACATCACCCTATCCTCTTCAAGGGAAAAACCAACGCAAGCTCAAGAAGTAGCAGGAAGAATTTCTGGCACCGTTATCGGGGAGATCTACGTCAAGCCTACCAAGTACCCATCATAAAAATCTCATCTCTTGCATTACATTATTTGCCATTTGCCTCTCGTTTTCCTCTCCCCCACTTCTAAAATGATTTTCAGAAAAATACAAAAATATTTGCCTTTTTATTCACCCTTCTTTCGTTCATCTTTTTGCTTGCTTTTTGTTTGCTCGTGTGTCAAATTGCTTGCTTTGTCACAATGACTCAAGAGAATACCAAATTGTGTGACTTTTCCTATACTAAGAATAATGATTTTATTAGTACTCCGATTGCTCCCACCACCAATGCGGAATCTTATGAAATTAATGCCGCTTTTCTGAATCTTGTTATGAAAGATCAATTTTCCGGCCTTCCTAGTGAAGATGCCACATCCCATCTAAATAATTTTGTTGAGTTGTGTGATATGCAAAATAAGAAAGATGTGGATAATGATATTGTCAAACTGAAGCTATTTCCTTTCTCACTACGAGATCGTGGTAAAACTTGGTTTTCATCTTTGCCTAAAAATAGTATTGATTCATGGAATAAGTGTAAAGATGCTTTCATTTCCAAGTATTTTCCTCCTGCTAAGATCATCTCCCTAGGAGCGATATTATGAATTTTAAGCAACTTCATCATGAACATGTTGCACAATCTTGGGAGAGGATGAAATTAATGATACAAAATTGCCCTACTCATGGTTTAAATCTATGGATGATCATAGAAATTTTTTATGCTGGATTGAATTTTGCTTCTAGAAATCTTTTAGATTCGGCCGCGGGGGGTACTTTTATGGAAATTACTTTAGGAGAATCTACTAAACTCCTAGATAATATTATGGTTAATTATTCGCAATGGCATACCAAAAGATCTTCTACTAGTAAAAAAGTGCATGCGATTGAAGAGATTAATGTTGTGAGTGGAAAGATGGATGCACTTATGAAATTGTTTGCTAGTAAGAGTGCACCTATTGATCCTAATGATATGGCTTTGTCTACTTTGGTTGAGAATAATAATGAATCTATGGATGTGAATTTTGTTGGTTGGAACAATTTTTGATAATAACGCGTATAGAGGTAATTTTAATCCTAGGTTGTTTCCTAGTATTTCGTCTAATAATTATGGTTATTCGCATAACAATTCTTATGGAAATTATAATAAGTTTCCCTCTAATCTTGAGAACAATATTAAAGAGTTTATTAGTTCGCAAAAAAATTCAATGTTGTGGTTGAAGAAAAATTGCTTAAGATTGATGATTTGGCTAGGAACATGGATAGAATTTCTCTTGAGATTGTTCTTTGGAAATTAGATATATTCCACCCAAGCATGATATTAATGAGTATCTAAAAGCTATGAGTAAAGAAAGAACCGCTAAGATGCGTGCTAAGCGAGATTGGTTTGTAAAAGCTTGTTCTTCTAGTTTTTATGAAAATATTGATGAAGATCGTAAAGTGATTGATGTGACTCCTATTGAATCTTTGTTTTCTAATATGAATCTTGATAAAGATGATACTAGATATGAGTCAACTTTAGCTAGAATGCGTCCCAATAATTCGGAGTTTATAGATCTTGATGCAAAAATTGATAAAAGTGGGATTGGTGAGGCCAAAACTTTAAGTAGCAATGAACCCACTCTTTTGGATTTCAAGGATTTTAATTATGATAATTGTTCTTTGATGGATTGTATTTACTTGTTGCAATCCATGTTGAATTCTCCTCATGCTTATAATCAAAATAAAGCTTTTACTAAACATATCGTTGATGATATAATGAAATATTTTGAAAAAAAGCTTGAATTGAAAGTTTCTATTCCTAGAAAACTTTATGATGAGTGGGAACCTATTATTAAGATGAAGATTAAAGATTATGAGTGCCATGATTTGTGTGACTTGAGTGCTAGCGTTTCCACTATTCCAAAATCTTTATGTGATGTGTTAGGTTTCCGTGAATTTGATGATTGTTCTTTAAATTTGCATCTTGTGGATTCCACTATTAAGAAGCCTATGGGAAGGATTAATGATGTTCTTATTGTTGAAAATAGGAATTATGGGCCCATAGATTTCATTGTTCTTGATATAGATTGCAATCCTACATGTCCTATTATTCTTGGTAGACCTTTCCTTAGAACGATTGGTGCAATTATTGATATGAAAGAAGGAAACATTAGATTTCAATTTCCGATAAGGAAGGGCAGGGAACACTTCCCTAGAAAGAAAATTAAGTTGTCATATGAATCTATTATGAGAGCTAGCTTAAGATACAAATTGTCTATGATGTCCTAATGTTTCAGAATTTTTGGAGTTACAGAAGTATCCGAGAGTTACAGATTACTACACACTGTTTTGTTTTTGACAAATTCTGTTTTCTATGTGTTGTTTGCTTATTTTGATGAAGCCATGGGTAGTATCTGGGGGTATGAACCATGGAGAAGTTGGAATACAGTAGATATTACACCAATATAAATAAATAATGAGTTCACAACAGTACCATAAGTGGTGATTTTATTTTTTATACTAACAGATCTCATGAGTTTTCTATTGAGTTTTGTGTTGTGAAGTTTTCAAGTTTTGGGTAAAGATTTGATGGACCATGGAATAAAGAGTGGCAAGATCCTAAGCTTGGGGATACCCAAGGCACCCCAAGGTAATATTCAATGACAACCAAGTGTCTAAGCTTGGGGATGCCCCGGAAGGCATCCCCTCTTTTGTCTTTGTCAATCGGTAAATTTACTTGAGGCTATATTTTTATTCACCACATGATATGTGTTTTGTTTGGAGCGTCTTGTATGATATAAGTATTTGCTTTTTAGTTTGCCACAATCATCCTTGCTGTACACACCTTTTGAGAGGGACACGCATGAATCATGATTTATTAGAATAGTCTATGTGCTTCACTTATATCTTTTGAGCTCGGCAATTTTGCTCTAGTGCTTCACTTATATCTTTTTAGAGCACGGGGGTGGCTTTATTTTATTGAAATTGTTGAACTCTCATGCTTAAATATATTATTTTGAGAGTCTCTCTAAACAACATGGTAATTTGCTTTGGTTATGAATTTAGTCCTAATATGATAGACATCCAAGAGGGATATAATAAAATCTTTCATATAAAGTGCATTGAATACTATGTGAAGTTTGATTCCTTATGATTATTTTGAGATATAAAGATGGTGATATTAGAGTCATGCTATGAGTAATTGTGGATTGGTATCAATACTTGTGTTAAAGTTTGTGATTCCCGTAGCATGCACATATGATGAACCGTTATGCGATGAAGTCGGAGCATGATTTACTTATTTATTGTCTTCCTTATGAGTGGCGGTCGGGGACGAGCGATGGTATTTTCCTACCAATCTATCCCCATAGGAGCATGCGTGTGGTACTTTGTTTCAATAACTAATAGACTTTTTCAATAAGTATGTGAGTTCTTTGTGACTAATGTTGAGTCCATGGATTATACACACTCTCACCCTTCCACCATTGCTAACCTTTCTAGTACCACACAACTTTCGGCGGTACCTTACACCCACCGTATACCTTCCTCAAAATAGCCACCATACATACCTATTATGGCATTCCCATAGCTATTCCAAGATATATTGCCATGCAACTTTCCATTGTTCCGTTCTATTATGACACCCTCCATCATTGTCATATTGCTTTGCATGATCGTAAGATAGCTAGCATGATGTTTACATGGCTTGTCCATTTTTTGATGTCATTTGCTACGCTAGATCACTGTACATACCAGTACACCACCGGAGGCATTCATATATTCATATTTTGTTGTAAGTATCAAGTTGTAATTCTTGAGTTGTAAGTAAATAAAAGTGTGATGATCATCATTATTAGAGCATTGTTCCATGTAAGGAAAGGATGATGGAAGCTATGATTCCCTCACAAGTTGGGATGAGTCTCCGGACTTTAGAAAAAATAAAAGAGGCCAAGAAGCCCACCAATAAAAAAAAGAAAAAAAATAAGAGAAAAAAAAAGAGAGAATGGGCAATGTTACTATCCTTTTTCCACACTTGTGCTTCAAAGTAGCACCATGATCTTCATGATAGAGAGTCTCCTATGTTGTCACTTTCATATACTAGTGGGAATTTTTCACTATAGAACTTGGCTTGTATATTCCAATGATGGGCTTCCTCAATTTGCCCTAGGTCTTCGTGAGCAAGCGAGTTGGATGCACACCCACTTAGTTTCTTTTTGAGCTTTCATAAACTGTTGGAAATATGCCCTAGAGGCAATAATAAAAGCATTATTATTATATTTCTTTGTTCATGATAATTGTCTTTATTCATGCTATAATTGTATTATCCGGAAATCGTAATACATGTGTGAATAACAGACACCAACATGTCCCTAGTAAGCCTCTAGTTGACTAGCTCGTTGATCAATAGATAGTCATGGTTTCCTGGCTATGGACATTGGATGTCATTGATAACGGGATCACATCATTAGGATAATGATGTGATGGACAAGACCCAATCCTAAGCATAGCGTGAGATCGTGTAGTTCATTTGCTAGAGCTTTTCTAATGTCAAGTATCTTTTCCTTTGACCATGAGATCGTGTAACTCCCAGATACCGTAGGAGTGCTTTGGGTGTATCAAACGTCACAACGTAACTGGGTGACTATAAAGGTGCACTACAGGTATCTCCGAAAGTGTCTGTTGGGTTGACACGGATCGAGACTGGGATTTGTCACTCCGTATGACGGAGAGATATCACTGGGCCCACTCGGTAATGCATCATCATAATGAGCTCAAACTGACCAAGTGTCTGGTCATGGGATCATGCATTACGGTACGAGTAAAGTGACTTGCTAGTAACGAGATTGAACAAGGTATTGGGATACCGATGATCGAATCTCGGGCAAGTAACATATCGATTGACAAAGGGAATTGCATACGGGGTTGATTAAATCCTCGACATCGTGGTTCATCCGATGAGATCATCGTGGAGCATGTGGGAGCCAACATGGGTATCCAGATCCCGCTGTTGGTTATTGACCGGAGAGCAATCTCGGTCATGTCTACATGTCTCCCGAACCCGTAGGGTCTACACACTTAAGGTTCGGTTACGCTAGGGTTGTAGGGATATGTATATGCAGTAACCCAAATGTTGTTCGGAGTCCCGGATGAGATCCCGGACGTCACGAGGAGTTACGGAATGGTCCGGAGGTAAAGATTTATATATGGGAAGTCCTGTTTCGGGCATCGGGACAAGTTTCGGGGTTATCGATATTGTACCGGGACCACCGGAAGGGTCCCAGGGGTCCACCGGGTGGGTCCACCTGTCCCGGGGGGCCACATGGGCTGTAGGGGGTGCGCCTTGGCCTACATGGGCCAAGGGCACCAGCCCCACATAGGCCCATGCGCCTAGGGTTTGAGGGGGGAAGAGTCCTAGGAGGGGAAGGCACCTCCTAGGTGCCTTGGGGGGGAGGGAAACCCCCCTTGGCCGCCGCCCCCCTAGGAGATTGGATCTCCTAGGGCCAGACACCCCCCCTTGGCCCTCCTATATATAGTGGGGGAGAGGAGGGACTTCATACCTTGGCCTTTGGTTGCCTCCTTCTCCCTCTCCAACACTTCCTCCTCCTCCATAGTGCTTAGCGAAGCTCTGCCGGAGTACTGCAGCTCCATCAACACCACGCCGTCGTGCTGCTGCTGGTGCCATCTCCCTCAACCTCTCCTCCCTCCCTTGATGGATCAAGAAGGAGGAGACGTGGCTGTTCCGTACGTGTGTTGAACGTGGAGGTGCCGTCCGTTCGGTGCTAGGATCTCCGGTGATTTGGATCACGTCGTGTTCGACTACATCATCCCCGTTCTTTGAACGCTTCCGCTCGCGATCTACAAGGTATGTAGATGCATCTAATCACTCGTTGCTAGATGAACTCATAGATGGATCTTGGTGAAACCGTAGGAATTTTTTTGTTTTCTGCAACGTTCCCCAACAGTGGCATCATGAGCTAGGTCTATGCGTAGTTCTTCTTGCACGAGTAGAACACAATTTGTTGTGGGCGTAGATTTGTCAACTTTCTTGCCGCTACTAGTCTTATATTTCTTCAACGGTATTGTGGGATGAAGCAGCCCGGACCAACCTTACACGTACGCTTACGTGAGACCGGTTCCACCGACTAACATGCACTAGTTGCATAAGGTGGCTGGCGGGTGTCTGTCTCTCCTACTTTAGTTGGAGCGGATTCGATGAAAAGGGTCCTTATGAAGGGTAAATAGAAGTTGAAAAATCACATTGTGGCTTTCACGTAGGTAAGAAAACGTTCTTGCTAGAACCCTACTTCAGCCACGTAAAACTTGCAAACAACAATTAGAGGACGTCTAACTTGTTTTTGCAGCAAGTGCTTTGTGATATGATATGGCCAAAGTTGTGATGAATGATGAATGATCTATATGTCATGTATGAGATGTTCATGCTATTGTAATAGGAATCACGACTTGCATGTCGATGAGTATGACAACCGGCAGGAGCCATAGGAGTTGTCTTTATTTTTTGTATGACCTGCGTGTCATTGAAGAACGCCATGTAAACTACTTTACTTTATTACTAAACGCGTTAGTTATAGAAGTAGAAGTTGTCGTTGGCGTGACAACTTCATGAAGACACGATGATGGAGATCATGATGATGGAGATCATGGTGTCATGCCGGTGACAAGATGATCATAGAGCCCCGAAGATGAAGATCAAAGGAGCTATATGATATTGGCCATATCATGTCACTACTTTATATAATTGCATGTGATGTTTATTATGTTTTATGCATCTTGTTTACTTAGGACGACGGTAGTAAATAAGATGATCCCTTTCAAAATTTCAAGAAGTGTTCTCCCCTAACTGTGCACCGTTGCTACAGTTCGTCGTTTCGAAGCACCACGTGATGATCGGGTGTGATAGATTCTTACGCTCACATACAACGGGTGTAAGACAGTTTTACACAGTGAAAACACTTAGGGTTAACTTGACGAGCCTAGCATGTACAGACATGGCCTCGGAACACGGAGACCGAAAGGTCGAGCACGAGTCGTATGGAAGATACGATCAACATGAGAATGTTCACCGACGATGACTAGTCCGTCTCACGTGATGATCGGACACGACCTAGTCGACTCGGATCGTGTAACACTTAGATGACCAAAGGGATGTCAAATCTGAGTGGGAGTTCATTATAATTTGATTAGATGAACTTAATTATCATGAACTTAGTCTAAATATTTTACAATATGTCTTGTAGATCAAATGGCCAACGTAGTCCTCAACTTCAACGCGTTCCTAGAGAAAACCAAGCTGAAAGACGATGGCAGCAACTATACGGACTGGGTCCGGAACCTGAGGATCATCCTCATAGTTGCCAAGAAAGATTATGTCCTACAAGCACCGCTAGGTGATGCACCTGTTCTCCCTGCAGAACAAGACGTTATGAACGCTTGGCAGGCACGTTCCGATGACTACTCCCTCGTTTAGTGCGGCATGCTTTACAGCCTAGAGCCGGGGCTCCAAAAGCGTTTTGAGAGACATGGAGCATATGAGATGTTCGAAGAGCTGAAAATGGTTTTCCAAGCTCATGCCCGGGTCGAGAGATATGAAGTCTCCAACAAATTCTTCAGCTGTAAGATGGAGGAAAATAGTTCTGTCAGTGAGCACATACTCACTATGTCTGGGTTACATAACCGCTTGACTCAGCTGGGAGTTAATCTCCCGGATGATGCGGTCATTGACAGAATCCTCCAGTCGCTTCCACCAAGCTACAAGAGCTTTGTGATGAACTTCAATATGCAGGGGATGGAAAAGACCATTCCTCAAGTATTTGCTATGCTGAAATCAGCAGAGGTAGAAGTCAAGAAGGAACATCAAGTGTTGATGGTCAATAAAACCACTAAGTTCAAGAAGGGCAAGGGTAAAAAGAACTTCAAGAAGGACGACAAGGTAGTTGCCGCGCCCAGCAAGCAAGCTGCCGGGAAGAAGCCAAAGAATGGACCCAAGCCCGAGACTGAGTGCTTTTATTGCAAGGGAAGTGGTCACTGGAAGCGGAATTGCCCCAAATACTTAGCGGACAAGAAGGCCGGCAAAACCAAAGGTATATTTGATATACATGTAATTGATGTGTACCTTACCAGTAATCGTAGTGACTCCTGGGTATTTGATACCGGTGCCGTTGCTCATATTTGTAACACATAGCAGGAGCTGCGGAATAAACGGAGACTGGCGAAGGACGAGGTGACGATGCGCGTCGGGAATGGTTCCAAGGTCGATGTGATCGCCGTCGGCACGCTACCTCTACATTTACCTACGGGATTAGTTTTGAACCTCAATAATTGTTATTTTGTGCCAAGTTTGAGCATGAACATTGTATCAGGATCTCGTTTAATTCGAGATGGCTACTCATTTAAATCCGAGAATAATGGTTGTTCTATTTATATGAGAGATATGTTTTATGGTCATGCTCCGATGGTGAATGGTTTATTCTTTTTGAATCTCGAGCGTAATGCTACACATATTCATAGTGTAAGTACCAAAAGATGTAAGATTGATAGTGATAGTCCCACATACTTGTGGCACTGCCGCCTTGGTCACATAGGTGTCAAACGCATGAAGAAGCTCCATGCTGATGGACTTTTAGAGTCTCTTGATTACGAATCATTTGACACGTGCGAACCATGCCTCATGGGTAAAATGACCAAGACTCCATTCTCAGGAACAATGGAGCGAGCAACCAACTTATTGGAAATCATACATACTGATGTGTGCGGTCCAATGAGTGTTGAGGCTCGCGGTGGCTATCGTTATGTTCTCACCCTCACTGATGACTTGAGTAGATATGGGTATGTCTACTTAATGAAACACAAGTCTGAGACCTTTGAAAAGTTCAAGGAATTTCAGAGTGAAGTTGAGAATCAACGTGACAGGAAAATCAAGTTTCTACGATCAGATCGTGGAGGAGAATACTTGAGTCACGAGTTTGGTACACACTTAAGAAAATGTGGAATAGTTTCACAACTCACGCCGCCTGGAACACCTCAGCGTAATGGTGTGTCCGAACGTTGTAATCGCACTCTATTAGATATGGTGCGATCTATGATGTCTCTTGCCGATTTACCACTATCTTTTTGGGGCTATGCTTTAGAGACTGCCGCATTCACTTTAAATAGGGCACCGTCGAAATCCGTTGAGACGACACCGTATGAATTATGGTTTGGGAAGAAACCTAAGCTGTCATTTCTAAAAGTTTGGGGATGCGATGCTTATGTCAGGAAACTTCAACCTGAAAAGCTCGAACCCAAATCGGAAAAATGCGTCTTCATAGGATACCCTAAAGAAACTATTGGGTATATCTTCTACCTCATATCCGAAGGCAAGATCTTTGTTGCCAAGAATGGGTCCTTTATGGAGAAAGAGTTTCTCTCGAAAGAAGTAAGTGGGAGGAAAGTAGAGCTTGATGAAGTATTACCTCTTGAACCGGAAAATGGCACAACTCAAGAAAATGTTCCTGAGGTGCCTGCACCTACTAGAGAGGAAGTTATTGATGATGATCAAGATACTTCTGATCAAGCTCCTACTGAAATTCGAAGGTCCACAAGGACACGTTCCGCACCAGAGTGGTACGGCAACCCTGTCTTGGAAATCATGTTGTTAGACAACAGTGAACCTTCGAACTATGAAGAAGCGATGGCGGGCCCGGATTCCGACAAATGGCTAGAAGCCATGAAATCCGAGATAGGATCCATGTATGAAAACGAAGTATGGACTTTGACTGACTTGCCCGTAGAACGGCGAGCCATAGAAAATAAATGGATCTTTAAGAAGAAGACAGGCGCGGATGGTAATGTGACCATCTATAAAGCTCGGCTTGTCGCTAAGGTTTATCGACAAGTTCAAGGGGTTGACTATGATGAGACTTTCTCACCGGTAGCGAAGCTGAAGTCCGTTCGAATCATGTTAGCAATTGCCGCATTTTATGATTATGAAATTTGGCAAATGGACGTCAAAACGGCATTCCTTAATGGTTTCCTTAAGGAAGAATTGTATATGATGCAGTCGGAAGGTTTTGTCGATCCTAAGAATGCTGACAAGGTGTGCAAGCTCCAACGCTCGATTTATGGGCTGGTGCAAGCATCTCGGAGTTGGAACATTCGTTTTGATGAGATGATCAAAGCGTTTGGGTTCACACAGACTTATGGAGAAGCCTGTGTTTACAAGAAAGTGAGTGGGAGCTCTATAGCATTTCTCATACTATATGTAGATGACATACTTTTGATGGGAAATGATATAGAACTCTTGGACAGCATTAAGGCCTACTTGAATAAGAGTTTTTCAATGAAGGACCTTGGAGAAGCTGCTTATATATTAGGCATCAAGATCTATAGGGATAGATCGAGACACCTCATAGGTCTTTCACAAAGCACATATCTTGATAAGATTTTGAAGAAGTTCAAAATGGATCAGTCCAAGAAAGGGTTCTTGCCTGTTTTGCAAGGTGTGAAATTGAGCTCAGCTCAATGTCCGACCACGGCAGAAGATATAGAAGAGATGAGTGTCATCCCCTATGCCTCAGCCATAGGTTCTATTATGTATGTCATGCTGTGTACCAGACCTGATGTAAACCTTGCCGTAAGTTTGGTAGGAAGGTACCAAAGTAATCCCGGCAAGGAACACTGGACAGCGGTCAAGAATATCCTGAAGTACCTGAAAAGGACTAAGGAAATGTTTCTCATTTATGGAGGTGACGAAGAGCTCGTCGTAAAGGGTTATGTCGACGCTAGCTTTGACACAGATCTGGATGACTCTAAGTCACAAACCGGATACGTGTATATTTTGAATGGTGGGGCAGTAAGCTGGTGCAGTTGCAAGCAGAGCGTCGTGGTGGGATCTACATGTGAAGCGGAGTACATCGCAGCCTCGGAGGCAGCACATGAAGCAATTTGGGTGAAGGAGTTCATCACCGACCTAGGAGTCATACCCAATGCGTCGGGGCCGATCAAGCTCTTCTGTGACAACACTGGAGCTATTGCACTTGCCAAGGAGCCCAGGTTTCACAAGAAGACAAGGCACATCAAGCATCGCTTCAACTCCATTCGTGAAAATGTTCAAGATGGAGACATAGAGATTTGTAAAGTACATACAGACCTGAATGTAGCGGATCCGTTGACTAAACCTCTCCCTAGAGCAAAACATGATCAACACCAGAATTCCATGGGTGTTCGATTCATCATAATGTAACTAGATTATTGACTCTAGTGCAAGTGGGAGACTGTTGGAAATATGCCCTAGAGGCAATAATAAAAGCATTATTATTATATTTCTTTGTTCATGATAATTGTCTTTATTCATGCTATAATTGTATTATCCGGAAATCGTAATACATGTGTGAATAACAGACACCAACATGTCCCTAGTAAGCCTCTAGTTGACTAGCTCGTTGATCAATAGATAGTCATGGTTTCCTGGCTATGGACATTGGATGTCATTGATAACGGGATCACATCATTAGGATAATGATGTGATGGACAAGACCCAATCCTAAGCATAGCGTGAGATCGTGTAGTTCGTTTGCTAGAGCTTTTCTAATGTCAAGTATCTTTTCCTTTGACCATGAGATCGTGTAACTCCCGGATACCGTAGGAGTGCTTTGGGTGTATCAAACGTCACAACGTAACTGGGTGACTATAAA
Source organism: Triticum timopheevii (assembly GCA_963921465.1). Taxonomy (NCBI): domain Eukaryota; kingdom Viridiplantae; phylum Streptophyta; class Magnoliopsida; order Poales; family Poaceae; genus Triticum; species Triticum timopheevii. Next base: position 42,483,204 of record OY997264.1, on the reverse strand, counting down.
GGTGCACTACAGGTATCTCCGAAAGTGTCTGTTGGGTTGACACGGATCGAGACTGGGATTTGTCACTCCGTATGACGGAGAGATATCACTGGGCCCACTCGGTAATGCATCATCATAATGAGCTCAAAGTGACCAAGTGTCTGGTCATGGGATCATGCATTACGGTACGAGTAAAGTGACTTGCCAGTAACGAGATTGAACAAGGTATTGGGATACCGACGATCGAATCTCGGGCAAGTAACATATCGATTGACAAAGGGAATTGCATACGGGGTTGATTAAATCCTCGACATCGTGGTTCATCCGATGAGATCATCGTGGAGCATGTGGGAGCCAACATGGGTATCTAGATCCCGCTGTTGGTTATTGACCGGAGAGCAATCTCGGTCATGTCTACATGTCTCCCGAACCCGTAGGGTCTACACACTTAAGGTTCGGTTATGCTAGGGTTGTAGGGATATGTATATGCAGTAACCCGAATGTTGTTCGGAGTCCCGGATGAGATCCCGGACGTCACGAGGAGTTCCGGAATGGTCCGGAGGTAAAGATTTATATATGGGAAGTCCTGTTTCGGGCATCGGGACAAGTTTCGGGGTTATCGGTATTGTACCGGGACCACCGGAAGGGTCCCGGGGGTCCACCGGGTGGGTCCACCTGTCCCGGGGGGCCACATGGGCTGTAGGCGGTGCGCCTTGGCCTACATGGGCCATGGGAACCAGCCCCACATAGGCCCATGCGCCTAGGGTTTGAGGGGGGAAGAGTCCTAGGAGGGGAAGGCACCTCCTAGGTGCCTTGGGGGGGGGGGGGGGGGGGAGGGAAACCCCCCTTGGCCGCCGCCCCCCTAGGAGATTGGATCTCCTAGGGCCGGCCACCCCCCTTGGCCCTCCTATATATAGTGGGGGAGAGGAGGGACTTCATACCTTGGCCTTTGGTTGCCTCCTTCTCCCTCTCCAACACTTCCTCCTCCTCCATAGTGCTTAGCGAAGCTCTGCCGGAGTACTGCAGCTCCATCAACACCACGCCGTCGTGCTGCTGCTGGTTCCATCTCCCTCAACCTCTCCTCCCTCCCTTGCTGGATCAAGAAGGAGGAGACGTGGCTGTTCCGTACGTGTGTTGAACGCGGAGGTGCCGTCCGTTCGGTGCTAAGATCTCCGGTGATTTGGATCACGTCGTGTTCGACTACATCATCCCCGTTCTTTGAATGCTTCCGCTCGCGATCTACAAGGTATGTAGATGCATCTAATCACTCGTTGCTAGATGAACTCATAGATGGATCTTGGTGAAACCGTAGGAAAATCTTTGTTTTCTACAACGTTCCCCAACATAAACTTATAGCTCTAGTGCATCTGCTGCATGGCAATCCCTACTCACTCACATTGATATCTATTGATGGGCATCTCCATAGCCCGTTGATACGCCTAGTTGATGTGAGACTATCTCCTTCTTTTTGTCTTCTCCACAACCACCATATTCTATTCCACCTCTAGTGCTATATCCATGGCTCACGCTCATGTATTGCGTGAAAGTTGAAAAAGTTTGAGAACATCAAAAGTATGAAACAATTTCTTGGCTTGTCATCGGGGTTGTGCATGATTTAATACTTTGTGTGATGAAGATGAGCATAGCCAGACTTTATGATTTTGTGGGGATAACTTTCTTTGGCCATGTTATTTTGAGAAGACATGATTGCTTTATTAGTATGCTTGAAGTATTATTGCTTTTATGTCAATATCAAACTTTTGTTTTAAATCTAATGGATCTGAACATTCATGCCATAATGAAGAAAATTACATGGATAAATATGTTAGGTAAAATTCCACATCCAAAATTCTGTTTTTATCATTTACCAACTCGAGGACGAGCAGGAATTAAGCTTGGGGATGCTTGATACGTCTCCAACGTATCTATAATTTTTGATTGTTCCATGCTATTATATTATCTGTTTTGGATGTTATATATATATATGCATTAATATGCTATTTTATATTATTTTTGGGACTAACTTGTTAACCTAGAGCCCGGTGCCAATTTCTGTTTTTTTCCTTGTTTTTGAGTTTCGCAGAAAAGGAATACCAAACAGAGTCCAAACGGAATGAAACTTCACGATGATTTTTCTTGGGCCAGAAGACACCCAGGTGACTTGGATTTCAAGTCAGAAGAGCCATGAGGCGGCAGCAAGGGTGGAGGGCGCGCCCTAGGGGGGGCTACCTTGTGGGCCCCTCGGCGACTCCCTGACCTAGCTCTTTGTCCTATATATTCACATATATTCCAAAACCCTTAGGAGAGTCCACGAAAATACTTATCCGCCGCTGCAACCTTCTGTTCCCGTGAGATCCCATCTTGGGGCCTTTTCCGGTATCCTACCGGAGGGGGATTCGGTCACGGAGGGCATATACATCAACTCTATTTCCCTTCCGATGAAGCGTTAGTAGTTTACCACAGACCTACAGGTCCATAGCTAGTAGCTAGATTGCTTCTTCTCTTTCTCTCTCTCTCTCTCTCTCTCTCTCTCTCTCTCTGATTCTCAATACCATGTTCTCCTTGATGTTCTTGGAGATCTATCCAATGTAATCTTCTTTTGCGGTGTTTTTGTCCGGATCCGATGAATTGTGAATTTATGATCAGCTTATCTATGAATATTATTTGAATCTTCTCTGAATTCTTATATGCATGATTTGATATCTTTGTATTTCTCTTTGAACTACCGGTTTGGTTTGGCCAACTAGATTGGTTTTTCTTGCAATGGGAGAGGTGCTTAGCTTTGGGTTCAATCTTGCGTGATTTCACCAATGACAAAGTAGGGTTAGCAAGACACGTATTGAATTGTTGCCATCGAGGATAAAAAGATGGTGTTTTCATCATATTACTTAAGGCGTTACTCCGTTCTTTATGAACTTAATACTCTAGATGCATGCTGGATAGCGGTCGATGTGTGGAGTAATAGTAGTAGATGCAGTAAGGTGTTGGTTTACTTGACACAGACGTGATGCTTATATGCATAATCATTGCCTTGGATATCATCATAATTTTGCGCTTTTCTATCAATTGATCGACAGTAATTTGTTCACCCACCATATTATTTACCTTCATGAGAGAAGCATCTAGTGAAACCTATGGCCCCCAGGTATACTTTCCATCATACTTGTTTCCGATCTACTATTTTGCAATCTTTTATTTTCAGATCTATAAACCACAAAAACCAAAAAAATATTTAGTTATCTTTTGTTTAGTTTTATCTATCTCTATCAGATCTCACCTTTGCAAGTGACCGTGAAGGGATTGACAACCCCTTTATTGCATTGGGTGCAAGTGTTTGATTGTTTGTGTGGGTGCATCTATTGGGGACTTGCGCGTTTCTCCTATTGGATTGATACCTTGGTTCTTAACTGAGGGGAATAATTATCTCTACTGTGTTGCATCACCCTTTCCCCTTCAAGGGAAAAACCAACGCAAGCTCAAGAAGTAGCAAAGAGAAATGTCAGAAAATGAGGGCACGGCATGGAAAGCCAAATGAAAACACATAACATCTTCTGTTGATTGTTACCACTGACGAACTTCTTCTCAGGAAAAGTGCACCCACTCCACAAGCTCCATACTCACCTCCACTTGAACAAGCACAACAATCTGCTGCTGCTGTGGAAGTTATTATCCCTGGACCTAGCACCCATGAACTTAAAATCGATGACTCTGTTGTATTCCTGGAAACACAAGTCGAAAGAAATGTTCCACCTAAACAACATGCTCCTAAAGAAGAAATAGATGAGGAAATTGAAGTGGAGAAAGTCGTTCCGTCCTCATAGAGGAACGGGCCCAAAATGCCCTCGAAGCCTATCATGGAGGAGAAATACAAAGTTGAGGGCGAGTCTAGTGCTGCCCAAAAAAGTACTACACCCTTGTTCCATCCTCAGATGAAGTTGCTCAGATAGATGTTGACTCCGCTCCTCGTCCTGATGATAATATCATGGGAGAGGAAGAAAAGATAGAAGATGAGTCGATGGCTTAAGAACAAGTTGTTGTCCCACCGGTTGCCCCATCGGCCCAAGTGCCACCAAGTGCTAAAGAAAAGGCCCTAGTGCCCCTTGTAACTGAATAGAAAGAAGAAAATGCCCTAGAGACAAAAGAAAATCATTCTAAAGAAGCTGAGAAAATGGCCAAGAAGGCCAATAAGATTGTTCCTTCTGACGACAGAAATGATGCTAGCAAGGGTGTTGGGTCTTCTAGTTCTTTGAAGCTATCATCGAAAAGTAAATCAAAGAAATTGGTGCCACCTCTCAAGCCAATCGATGAGAATCTCACCACATTTGATGATGTTTGGTTTGCTCAAGAATTGGATAAATAAGCTCTTCCTAATCCTTTGGAAACTTTTCCATCATTCCCTAAAGAGACTGGCCCAAACGGCCGGGGTTCAATGAAGGTATTCACATATCCAAGCTTGCGTTCTTCGGGAAGAGCCCATATGAAGAAGAAAGGACTTCATTGTCTCCAAGATTCTAGAATATGGAATAAGAAGTTTATTATGCACAGATTTTTTTCTTCAAGAATCACATCTTCAAGCATAAAATTCGTGATCTCACTGAACTTGAACAACTGTCTTGCTTCCACCGAATCATTGATCAGTTTGACCAGTTGCACTTGAAGAGATTCATTTGATTCAACCATGGATGGAAACAGAGAAATTATTCTGCAATTCTATGCCACTCACTATATCTCTGAGAATATTTTGACTGTAGTACTTGGGTATTTGAATGGATGACATAAAATGAAAAGATCACATGTTCAGCGGATCATTTCGTTGCCTTGATCGACTTTCCTCATTTTGAGTTTGATGAATCTCATGACTACAAGCTGCATTTCTAGGAAGTTATTGAAGCACAACTGCATTTGCTAATGGATCCCAACAAAGTGGGAGATACTTCCACTAAGGAGTCAATCCCAAAGAACATCACTTACGACAACATGGTCTTATTTCATGTTATGTGCAATTCCCTCACTCCAGTCAACATGCTCGATAGAATTGAAAGGCTGCTTAGAAATGTGCTTCAAGCTATGTCCATCAAAACTCGCTTAGATCATAAGATCAATTTCTTTGAAACTTGGCAAGCACAGATGAATCTCCTCGAGTCTTGAAACCATATGCTCCATGGATTTAGTATGCTATTAAATATATTACAGGAAAGAGATACCTTTGCCCGCATAACTCGAAGGTTTACATTCCTCCTGTCTGCGATACTCTTTGGAATATCAAGGATAACGGCAAAGGAAAAATTCCTGCCATTCCTGAAGGAAATGCCTCAACTCATGCACCAAAGGTTAAGAAAGTTGCAATCGAAATCCCTAAAGATGAAAATCCTTCGCTATATGAATTTTTTCTTCGGACTCAACAAGATCTAAAAAAGCACATCAAGTTGGATAGGAAATAGAAAGTTCATTTGGCAATTTAAATCCATCTTCTGCATAACACTGCTCGTTAAGCTCTGCTGTTGGTCAAGGAAGAGAAGAACCGCTCTAGGACTCTTCTTCAGAAGCACTACTCAAGAGATCAACTTCGTGCGAAGGGCATCAAAAAAGATCATGATTATCTGGATATGTTTGAAATTCCCAGTCAATGCATGAAAACTCCAGTGTTGCCACAAAGATCTTCTTCAACTAATATGTTGTTCCTCAAATGAATGATGTTGTCGATGAGCTGAAGCCACCTCTGTCAACCAACCTGGAGATCCAAGCACTGAAGGAAAATCATCACGCTACGCTCCCGAAGCTCAAGCTAGAAGCTCAGCTGCTACTCCTATAGGCTCTACTTCCCCAAACGGTTCTTCTTCTGCTACTTCTTCAGATGAGTAGTTCCTCGTATGAATCTTGTTCCTTTTTTACACTTGTTAACAAAAGAGGGGGAGATGTACATCGAGAGGTTAGATGTGCGGTTCATTTTCCAGGGGATGGGTTTTTCTTTCGCCATTTGCTTTCTCGAAACATTTGGTTTTTAAGTTGTGTCATTGAACTATTTCTGTTTGCTGGTCATTAAACCTAAAGTACCACATGTGGTACTAGTGAACAACTCGGCATGTAATGTTAATAACCCCCAACAATACTACTGATATCCTATCTTATTTTTTGCAGGTGAAAACTTCATCGGAATTCATGATTCTCTGGACTATTTCAATACTATTTTCTCTCCTAAGTTATCCCTTGACTATCTAACTTGGAGGAGAAAATCCCTTAGATATGGATCTGAAACTGTGCGAATTTCTAAAACAAACATCACCCAGTATCTTTGTGACAAATCATTTCAAAGTCTTCATATTATTATATCAAATATTTTCAAATGCTTTGTCTTGCAGGATTAATTTCCATTAGACTTCACTGAGTGCATTGATCGATTTTCTTCAATTGAGTCATATATATCACAATGACACTCATTTTTGAAGATCTATGATGTCTACTACACAACCTTCTTCTTGTAGACGTTGTTGGGCCTCCAAGTGCAGAGGTTTGTAGGACAGTAGCAAATTTCCCTCAAGTGGATGACCTAAGGTTTATCAATCCGTGGGAGGCGTAGGATGAAGATGGTCTCTCTCAAACAACCCTGCAACCAAATAACAAAGAGTCTCTTGTGTCCCCAACACACCCAATACAATGGTAAATTGTATAGGTGCACTAGTTTGGTGAAGAGATGGTGATACAAGTGCAATATGGATGATAGATATAGGTTTTTGTAATCTGAAAATATAAAAACAGCAAGGTAACAAGTGGTAAAAGTGAGCATAAACGGTATTGCAATGCTAGGAAACAAGGCCTAGGGTTCATACTTTCACTAGTGCAAGTTCTCTCAACAATAATAACATAATTAGATCATATAATAATCCCTCCACATGCAACAAAGAGTCACTCCAAAGTCACTAATAGCGGAGAACAAACGAAGAGATTATTGTAGGGTACGAAACCACCTCAAAGTTATCCTTTCCGTTTGATCTATCATAGAGTTCGTACTAGAATAACACCTTAAGACACAAATCAACCAAAATCCTAATGTCACCTAGTAGTCCAATGTCACCTAAAGTATCCGTGGGTATGATTATACAATATGCATCACACAATCTCAGATTCATCTATTCAGCCAACACAAAGAACTTCAAAGAGTGCCCCAAAATTTCTACCGGAGAGTCAAGACGAAAACGTGTGCCAACCCCTATGCATAAGTTCACAAGGTCACTGAACCTGCAAGTTGATCACCAAAACATACAACAAGTAGATCACATGAATATCCCATTGTCACCACAGATACGCACATGCAAGACATACATCAAGTGTTCTCAAATCCTTAAAGACTCAATCCGATAAGATAACTTCAAAGGGAGAACTCAATCCATTACAAGAGTAGAGGGGGAGAAACATCATAAGATCCAACTATGATAGCAAAGCTCGCGGTACATCAAAATCGTGCCAAATCAAGAACACAAGAGAGAGAGAGAGAGAGAGAGAGAGAGAGAGAGATCAAACACATAGCTACTGATACATACCCTCAGCCCCGAGGGTGAACTACCCCCTCCTTGTCATGGAGAGCGCCGGGATGATGAAGATGGTCACCGGTGATGGATCCCCCCTCCGGCAGGGTGCCGGAACAGGGTCCCGATTGGTTTTTGGTGGCTACATAGGCTTGCGGCGGCGGACTCCCAATCTAGGTTATTTTCTGGAGGTTTCTGTATTTATAGGAATTTTTGGCATAGGTCTCAAGACTGGGGGTCTCCGAGTCGTCCACAAGATAGGGGCCCATGCCCAGGGGGGTAGGGCGCGCCCCCCACCCTCGTGGACGGCTCGGGACTCTTCTGGCCCAACTCTTTTACTCCGGTGGCTTCTTTTGGTCCATAATAAATCATCAAAAATTGGCACGTCAATTGGACTCCGTTTGGTATTCCTTTTCTGTAAAACTATAAAACAAGGAAAAAATAGAAACTGGCACTAGGCTCTAGGTTAATAGGTTAGTCCCAAAAATCATATAAAATAGCTATATATGCATATAAACATCCTAGATGGATAATATAATAGCATGGAACAATCAAAAATTATATACCTTGGAGACGTATCAAGCATCCCCAAGCTTAATTCCTGCTCGTCCTCGAGTAGGTAAATGATAAAAACTAAATTTTTCATGTGGAATGCTACCTAACATATTTATCAATGTAATCTTCTCTATTGTGGCAAGAATATTCAGATCCATAAGATTCAAAACAAAAGTTTAATATTAACATAAAAATAATAATACTTCAAGCATACTAACAAAGCAATCATGTCTTCTCAAAATAACATGGCCAAACAAAGTTATACCTACAAAATCATATAGTCTGGCTATGCTCTATCTTCATCACACAAAATATTTAAATCATGCACAACCCCAGTTTCAGCCAAGCAATTGTTTCATACTTTAGTATTTTCAAACTTTTTTCAATCTTGACGCAATACATGAGCGTGAGCCATGGACAAAGCACTATAGGTGGAATAGAATGGTGGTTGTGGAGAAGACAAAAAGGAGAAGATAGTCTCACATCAACTAGGTGTATCAACGGGCTATGGAGATGCCCATCATAGATATCAACGGATGCACTAGAGCTATAAGTGTATGAAAGCTCAAAAAGAAACTAAGTGGGTGTGCATCCAACTTGCTTGCTCATGAAGACCTAGGGCAATTTGAGGAAGCCCATCATTGGGATATACAAGCCAAGTTCTATAACGAAAAATTCCCACTAGTATATGAAAGTGAAAACATAGGACACTCTCTATCATGAAGATCATGGTGCTACTTTGAAGCACAAGTGTGGTAAAAGGATAGTAGCATTGCCCCTTCTCTCTTTTTCTCTCTTTTTTTATTTTTTTATTTGGGCCTTTTTCTCTTTTTTTATAGCCTCCTTTTCTCTCTTTTTTTTCATCTAGAGTCTCATCCCGACTTGTGGGGGAATCATAGTCTCCATCATCCTTTCCTCACATGGGACAATGCTCTAATAATGATGACCATCACACTTTTATTTACCTACAACTCAAGAATTACAACTCGACACTTAGAACAAAATATGACTCTATATGAATGCCTCCGACGGTGTACCGAGATGTGAAATGAATCAAGAGTGACATGTATGAAAGAATTATGAATGGTGGCTTTGCCACAAATACGATGTCAACTACATGATCATGCAAAGCAATATGACAATAATGATGCATGTCATAATAAACGGAATGGTGGAATGTTGCATGGCAATATATCTCGGAATGGCTATGGAAATGCCATAATAGGTAGGTATGGTGGCTGTTTTGAGGAAGGTATATGGTGGGTGTATGGTACCGGCGAAAATTGCGCGGCACAAGAGAGGCTAGCAATGGTGGAGGGGTGAGAGTACGTATAATCCATGGACTCAACATTAGTCATAAAGAACTCACATACTTATTACAAAAAATCTATTAGTTATCAAAACAAAGTACTACACACATGCTCCTAGGGGAAGGGTTGGTAGGAGTTAACCATCGCGTGATCCCGACCTCCACTCATAAGGAAGACAATCAATAAATAAATCATGCTCCAACTTCATCACATAACGGTTCACCAAATGTGGATGTTGCGGGAATCACAAAATTTAACACAAGTGTCTCTCAAATTCACAACTACTCCACTAGAATGACTCTAATATCACCATCTTCATATCTCAAAATAATCATAAGGAATCAAACTTCTCTTAGTATTCAATGCACTTTATATGAAAGTTTTCATTATATCCCTCTTGGATGCCCACCATATTAGGACTAAATTTATAACCAAAGCAGATTACCATGCTGTTATAAAACTCTCAAAATAATATAAGTGAAGCATGAGAGTTCATCAATTTCTTCAAAATAAAACCACCGCCGTGCTCTAAAAGGATATAAGTGAAGCACTAGAGCAAATGGCAAACTACTCCGAAAGATATAAGTGAAGATCAATGAGTAGTCGAATAAATATGCAACTATGTGAAGACTATCTAACATTTAAGAATTTCAGATCTTGGGATATTATTCAAACATCAAGCAAAACAAAAGAAAACAAAATGACGCTCCAAGCAAAACACATATCATGTGGTGAATAAAAATATAGCTCCAAGTAAAGTTACCAATGAACGAAGACGAAAGAGGGGATGCCATCCGGGGCATCCCCAAGCTTAGGCTCTTGGTTGTCCTCGAATATTACCTTGGGGTGCCTTGGTCATCCCCAATCTTAGGCTCTTGCCACTCCTTATTCCATAGTCCATCGAATCTTTACCCAAAACTTGAAAACTTCACAACACAAAACTTAACAGAAAACTCGTAAGCTCCGTTAGTATAAGAAAATAAATCACCACATAGGTACAGTTATGAACTCATTCTAAATTCATATTGGTGTAATATCTACTTTATTCCAACTTCTCTATGGTTCATAGCCTCCGATATTACTCATAGATTCATCAAAATAAGCAAACAACACATAGAAAACAGAATCTGTCAGAAACAGAACAGTCTATAGTAATCTGTAACTCTCGAATACTTATGTAACTCAAAAAATCCTACAAAATTAGGAAAACATGAGAAACTTGTGTACAAATCCAGATCAAAAGGAATAAGATCAAAATCACGTTTTTGTGAATTATCCAAACTAATTTACTAGGTGCAAAAGTTTCTGATTTTCAGCAGGATCAACACAACTATCACCGTAAGGTATCCTAAAGGTCTTACTTGGAACTTTATTGAAATAAAAGCTATAAAACATGATTACTACAGTATCATAATCATGTGGACACACAAAAACAGTAACGGTAAATATTGGGTTGTCTCCCAACAAGCGATTTTCTTTAATGCCTTTCTAGCTAGGCATGATGATGACAATGATGCTCACATAAAAGATAAGAATTGAAACATAAAGAGAGCATCATAAATAATATGACTAACACATTTAAGTCTAACCCACTTCCTATGCATAGGAATTTTGTGAGCAAACAACTTATGGGAACAATAATCAACTAGCATAGGATGGCAAAACAAGCATAACTTTAAAACTTTAAACACATAGAGCGGAAACTTGATATTATCGCAATTCCTACAAGCATATATTCCTCCCTCATAATAATTTTTAGTAGCATCATGAATGAATTCAACAATATAACCATCACATAAAGCATTATTTTCATGATCTACAAGCATAGAAAATTTACTACTGTCCACATATGCGAAATTCTTCTCATTCGGAATAGTGGGAGTATCATAAGAAACTCAAATACTATAAATTGTTTCCACATTAAAAGAGTAATGTTCAGAAAAAGGGTAATCATAATCATGACAAGTTTTATAAATATAATCATCACTACTTTTTATAGCATAAGTGTGATCATAATAATCATCATAAGTAGCAACTTTGTTCTCATCATAATCAATTGAAACCTCTTCCAAGATAGTGGAATCATCACTAAATAAAGTCATGACCTCTCCAAATCCACTTTCATAATTGTCACAATAAGATTCAACACCCTCCAAAATAGTGGGATCATTACTTCCTAAAGTTGACACTCTTCCAAACCCACTTTCATCAGTATAATCATCATAAATAGGAGGCATGCTATCATCATAATAAATTTGCATATCAAAACTTGGGAGGTTAAAAATATCATCTTCATAAAACATAGCATCCCCAAGCTTGGGACAAACATTAATTGCAGCAAATAAGTTCTCAAACATGTCATTCTCATCAAACATAGCATCCCAAAGCTTGGGCCTTTTCATATCATAAGCATAGTCGCTCTCATCATTAATAGTATGGATAGCACCAATAGTATAGCAATTATCATCATCACAATGAGTAATAGGAGCAACATCATTTGGGAGGGATACCTTTTTACATTTGCTTCTCCATCTTTTCTTTTTCTTCTTCACATTATGTGTGGGTTTAATCCTCTTTTTGGAGCTCCTTATTAATGAGATTGGTTGAGTAGAAGGCTCGTCCTCGTTACCTGATTCATCATAAGAAATAATAGGAGGATATTGGGAAGTCTCTTCCCTTTCATTAGTATTCTCTTCATCTTCTATTTATTTTACTGTCTTTATGTATTTGGCAATATAAGGATTTTCAATGCAATTCACCGCACAATACATATAAATTTCCTCTAGATCAAAATCAAGAACTTTATCAAGAGCAAATTCTGGAATATCCTTAGTTATACGTTTCATTTCTTCATAACCCAGAAGAAAACTAAGTTCATTATGATGCGCAAGGGAAATCAAGTCATCACAATCTTTGGACACGATTTGATCATGAAACAATTTGCATTGGATATTTAAATGGCCATGTTTCACTACAAAGTTCACAAGGATGGCTAAGAAAATTTAAATTTTCAGCACAAACAGCTAGCCTTTCTTGCAACCATTTAGTTTATAAATACTTATGCCTCTTGCAAAATCTATCTTCCCTATTTGGTGTGTACTTGCAAACTCTATGCACTCCACAAAAGTTGACATGCTTATAAGAGACATTTTCATCATGACTAGTGCAATCATCATTAGTACTATGGATATTCAAAGAGTTCATACTAACAACATTGCAATAATGCTCATCATTCAAAGATTTAGTGCCAAACATTTTATAGATTTCTTCTTCTAGCACTTGAGCACAATTTTCCTTTCCATCATTTTCACGAAAGATATTAAAAAGATGAAGCATATGAGGCACAATCAATTCCATTTTTTAATTTCCTTTTATAGACTAAACTAGTGATAAAACAAGAAACAAAAAGATTCGATTGCAAGATCTAAATATATACCTTCAAGCACTCACCTCCCCGGCAACGGCGCTAGAAATTAGCTTGATGTCTACTACACAACCTTCTTCTTGTAGACGTTGTTGGGCCTCCAAGTGCAGAGGTTTGTAGGACAATAGCAAATTTCCCTCAAGTGAATGACCTAAGGTTTATCAATCCGTGGGAGGCATAGGATGAAGATGGTCTCTCTCAAACAACCCTGCAATCAAATAACAAAGAGTCTCTTGTGTCCCCAACACACCCAATACAATGGTAAATTGTATAGGTGCACTAGTTTGGCGAAGAGATGGTGATACAAGTGCAATATGGATGATAGATATAGGTTTTTGTAATCTGAAAATATAAAACAGCAAGGTAATAAGTGGTAAAAGTGAGCGTAAACGGTATTGCAATGCTAGGAAACAAGGCCTAGGGTTCATACTTTCACTAGTGGAAGTTCTCTCAACAGTAATAACATAATTAGATCATATAACAATCCCTCAACATGCAACAAAGAGTGACTCCAAAGTCACTAATAGCGGAGAACAAACGAAGAATTATTGTAGGGTACGAAACCACCTCAAAGTTATCCTTTCCGTTCAATCTATCATAGAGTTCGTACTAGAATAACACCTTAAGACACAAATCAACCAAAACCCTAATGTCACCTAGTACTCCAATGTCACCTCAAGTATCCGTGGGTATGATTATACGATATGCATCACACAATCCCAGATTCATCTATTCAACCAACACAAAGAACTTCAAAGAGTGCCCCAAAGTTTCTACCGGAGAGTCAAGATGAAAATGTGTGCCAACCCCTATGCATAAGTTCACAAGGTCACTGAACCCGCAAGTTGATCACCAAAACATACATCAAGTAGATCACGTGAATATCCCATTGTCACCACAGATAAGCACATGCAATACATACATCAAGTGTTCTCAAATCCTTAAAGACTCAATCCGATAAGATAACTTCAAAGGGAAAACCTCAATCCATTACAAGAGTAGAGGGGGAGAAACATCATAAGATCCAACTATAATAGCAAAGCTCGCGGTACATCAAGATCGTGCCGACTCAAGAACACGAGAGAGAGAGAGAGGGAGAGAGAGAGAGAGAGAGAGAGAGAGAGGAGATCAAACACATAGCTACTGGTACATGCCCTCAGCCCCGAGGGTGAACTACTCCCTCCTCGTCATGGAGAGCGCCGGGATGATGAAGATGGCCACCGGTGATGGATCCCCCCTCCGGCAGGGTGCCGGAACAGGGTCCCGATTGTTTTTGGTGGCTACAGAGGCTTGCAGCGGCGGAACTCCTGATCTAGGTTATTTTCTGGAGGTTTCTGTATTTATAGGAATTTTTGGCATAGGTCTCAAGTCTGGGGAGTCTCCGAATCGTCCATGAAATAGGGGCCCATGCCCAGGGGGTAGGGCGCGCCCCCCACCCTCGTGGATGGCTCGGGACTCTTCTGGCCCAACTCTTTTACTCCGGGGGCTTCTTTTGGTCCATAAAAAATCATCAAAAATTGGCACGTCAATTGGACTCCGTTTGGTATTTCTTTTCTGTAAAACTCAAAAACATGGAAAAAAACAGAAACTGGCACTGGGCTCTAGATTAATAAGTTAGTACCAAAAATCATATAAAATAGCATATAAATGCATATAAAACATCCTAGATGGATAATATAATAGCATGGAACAATCATAAATTATGGATACGTTGGATACGTATCAATCTACATCGCTCCTTGATTATTCTAACAAATGCAGGACATCAGAATTTCAAATTCTCTAGTAAGAAGCATACATTTAGGAGGAGCGCTTTTATCTTTGGATATCATAACACTAATCTTCTACACATTATCAGTCACCATTTATCTACTGTTTGATGTTTCATATTTTGTCAACATTCATCCAAAAGGGGGGGAGATTGTTGGTGCAATTCCTTGCCCCCTGTGTTTTGGAGATTGTTGTCAAAAACAATAAGGATGATTTGTTTGCTAGTGCACACATAGAGAAATGGTCCCTGAAGTAGCGAAAAGAATGTTGTATTCTTTCATGAAGTTCAAGGAACTACACCAAGAATTATCTGTGTTACAGAGAAGAGAGAGATACTTTTCAAGAAGAAACTACATTGAGAAGATTGTGAAGAACATGACCCCTTAAAATTATATTGCAACACAAAGCAATTTTATTCAGTGTGTTTGAAGAAGAATGGCTGTTGTCGAGAAGTTTGAAGGCGAAGCAAAGACATAGTATTTGTTTCGTTGTTCTTCTTTCTCTTGTTTGAGTCATAGGATGACCGTACTATTAAGAGGTCTATAGTTTTTCAGAACTTAGTTCTATTGTGATGCTTAAATGAAACCTATGCAAGACTGAGCGAAATCTCTTTGTGAACCAAATGTTTACTTGCCATCCAAAGATGATGTTCTTCTGAGCTGCGACAGATACCTTTCAGACCGAGGAGTGAGCATTACTTGTTCCTCAAGTAATGTTACCGTTGTGTTGAAAATACGACCATTAGAAACATGTCGGTTGGCCATTGGTTGGGCTTCATGTCCTAAATGGTTATTTCCGATCAGGGAAGGCCGCGGCTATAAATAGCCACCTCGCTCCAATGTTTTTCGTTGGTACTCTGCTTAAGATTCTGAGAAGATTGATTGAGCACCCCTCTCGAGATATTTGAGTTTAAGATCCACTGAGATAAAAATCAAGAGTCAAAACTTAGATAGTGATTGAGCATCACAATAGATATGAGTTGACAGTTATTGTACCTATCACTCTTGAGAGCTACACACTCTCTAGACGGGTAGGTGTTGGCTTGAGTGTCGGAGACTAATTGTCTTCACCAAGCAAAGTCTTCAACAACCAAGAGTAATTGTGGTCCACGAAGAAGTCTGTCGAAGGTTGGACATCACCGATAAGCATCTAGATCTACCCTGAGTGAATTCAACCGAAGTCTGATCAGCTCCATGTTGAAGGAGGATAGGACGGATAGAGGTTTGATCTCGTGTTCAATTACAAGTCCCTCCAATTAGATGTAGCTCTTGATGGGAACGTAGTAATTTCAAAAAATTTCCTACGCACACGCAAGATCATGGTGATGGCATAGCAACGAGCGGGGAGAGTGTTCGTCCACGTACCCTCGTAGACCGTAAGCGGAAGCGTTAGCACAACGCGGTTGATGTAGTCGTACGTCTTCACGATCCGACCGATCCAAGCACCGAACGTACGGAGCCTCCGAGTTCAGCACACGTTCAGCTCGATGACGATCTCCGGCCTCCGATCCAGCCGAGCTCCGGAGATGAGTTCCGTCAGCACGACGGCGTGGTGACGATGATGATGTTCTACCGGCGCAGGGTTTCGCCTAAACTCCGCGACGATATGACCAAGGTGGAATATGGTGGAAGGGGGCACCGCACACGGCTAAGGAACGATCCGTAGATCAACTTGTGTGTCTATGGGGTGCCCCCCGCCCCCGTATATAAAGGAGCCAAGGGGGGAGGAGGAGGCCGGCCTAGAGGGCGCGCCAAGGGGGGAGTCCTACTCCCACCGGGAGTAGGACTCCCCTTTTCCAAGTAGGAGTAGGAGAAGGGGGGAAAGAGGAGGAAGAGGGGAAGGAAAGGGGGGGGGGGGCGCCGCCCCCCTTCCCTTGTCCTATTCGGACTAGGAGGGGGAGGGGCGTGCGGCCCCCTCCTGGCTCCTTCCCTCTTCTCCCTCTTGGCCCATGTAGGCCCATTAACCCCTCGGGGGGTTCCGGTAACCTCCCGGTACTCCGGTAAAATGCCGATTTCACCCGGAACCATTCCGACATCCAAATATAGGCTTCCAATATATCAATCTTTATGTCTCGACCATTCCAAGACTCCTCGTCATGTCCGTGATCACATTCGGGACTCCGAACAAACTTCGGTACATCAAAACTTATAAACTCATAATAAAACTGTCATCAAAACGTTAAGCGTGCGGACCCTACGGGTTCGAGAACTATGTAGACATGACCTAGAACCATTCTCGGTCAATAACCAATAGCGGGACCTGGATGCCCATATTGGTTCCTACATATTCTACGAAGATCTTTATCGGTCAAACCGCATAACAACATACGTTGTTCCCTTTGTCATCGGTATGTTACTTGCCCGAGATTTGATTGTCGGTATCCAATACCTAGTTCAATCTCGTTACCGGCAAGTCTCTTTACTCATTCCGTAATACATCATCTCATAACTAACTCATTAGTTACATGCTTGCAAGGCTTAGGTGATGAGTATTACCGAGAAGGCCCAGAGATACCTCTCCGACAATCGGAGTGACAAAACCTAATCTCGAATTATGCCAACCCAACATGTACCTTCGGAAACACCTGTAGAGCACCTTTATAATCACCCAGTTACGTTGTGACGTTTGGTAGCACACAAAGTGTTCTTCCGGTATACGGGAGTTGCACAATCTCATAGTTGTAGGAACTTTGTATAAGTCATGAAGAAAGCAATAGCAGTATACTAAACGATCAAGTGCTAGGCTAACAGAATGGGTCATGTCAATCACATCATTCTCCTAATGATGTGATCCCACTAATCAAATGACAACACATGTCTATGGTTAGGAAACATAACCATCTTTGATTAATGAGCTAGTCAAGTAGAGGCATAGTAGTGACTATAGTTTTGTCTATGTATTCACACATGTATCATGTTTCCGGTTAATACAATTCTAGCATGAATAATAAACATTTATCATGATATGAGGAAATAAATAATAACTTTATTATTGCCTCTAGGGCATATTTCCTTCAGTCTCCCACTTGCACTAGAGTCAATAATCTAGTTCACATCGCCATGTGATTTAACACCAATAATCATATCTGTATATGATTAACACCCATAATTCACATCGTCATGTGACCAACACCCAAAGGGTTTACTAGAGTCAATAATCTAGTTCACATTGCTATGTGATTAACACCCAAAGAGTACAAAGGTATGATCATGTTTCGCTCGTGAGAGAAGTTTAGTCAATGGGTCTGTCACATTCAGAGCCGTATGTATTTTGCAAATATTCTATGTCTACAATACTCTGCACGAAGCTACTCTAGCTAATTGCTCCCACTTTCAATATGTATCCATATTAAGACTTAGAGTCATCTGGATCAGTGCCAAAACTTGTATCGACGTAACCTTTTACGATGAACCTTTTGTCACCTCCATAATTGAGAAACATATCATTATTCCACTAAGGATAATATTGACCAATGTCCAGTGATCTACTCCTAGATCACTATTGTACTCCCTTGCCAAACCAGGGCAGAGTATACAATAGGTCTGGTACATAGCATAGCATACTTTATAGAACCTATGACTGTGGCATAGGGAATGACTTTTCATTCTCTTTCTATTTTCTGCCATGGTCGGGTCTTGAGTCTTACTCAATTTCACACCTTGCAACACAGGCAAGAACTCCTTCTTTGACTGTTCCATTTTGAACTATTTCAAAAATTTATCAAGGTATGTATTCATTGAAAAATCTTATCAAGCGTCTTGATCTATCTATATAGATCTTGATGCTCAATGTGTAAGCAGCTTCACCGAGGTCTTTCTTTGAAAAACTCTTATTCAAGTATCCTTTCATGCTTTGCAGAATAATTTTACATTATTTCCGATCAACAATATGTCATTCACATATACTTATCAGAAATGTTGTAGTGCTCCCACTCACTTTCTTGTAAATACAGGCTTCACTGCAAGTCTGTATAAAACAATATGCTTTGATCAACTTATCAAAGCATATATTCCAAATCCGAGATGCTTGCACCAGTCCATAGATGGATTGCTGGAGCTTGCACATTTTGTTAGCACCTTTAGTATTGACAAAACCTTCTGGTTGCATCATATACAACTCTTCTTTGAGAAAACATTAAGGAATGCAGTTTTGACATCTATTTGCCAGATTTCATAAAATGTGGCAATTGCTAACATGATTCGGACAGACTTAAGCATCGCTACAGCTGAGTAAATCTCATTGTAGTCAACACCTTGAACTTGTCGAAAACTCTTTTGTGACAAGTCGAGCTTTGTAGATAGTAATACTACTATCAGCATCTGTCTTCCTCTTGAAGATCCATTTATACAATATGGCTTGCCGATCATCGGGCAACTCCACCAAAGTCCACACTTTGTTCTCATACATGGATCCCATCTCAGATTTCATGGCCTCAAGCCATTTCGCGGAATCTGGGCTCATCATCGCTTCCTCATAGTTTGTAGGTTCATCATGGTCTAGTAACATGACTTCCAGAATAGGATTACCGTACCACTCTGGTGCGGATCTTACTCTGGAAGACCTACGAGGTTTGGTAGCAACTTGATCTGAAGTTTCATGATCATCATCATTAACTTCCTCACTAATTGGTGCAGGAATCACTGGAACTGATTTCTGTGATGAACTACTTTCTAATAAGGGAGAAGGTACAATTACCTCATCAAGTTCTACTTTCCTCCCACTCACTTCTTTCGAGAGAAACTCCTTCTCTAGAAAGGATCCATTCTTAGCAACGAATAATTTGCCTTCGGATCTGTGATAGAAGGTGTACCCAACAGTTTCCTTTGGGTATTCTATGAAGACGCACTTCTCCGATTTGGGTTTGAGCTTATCAGGATGAAATTTTTTCACATAAGCATCGCAGCCCCAAACCTTAAGAAACGACAACTTGGGTTTCTTGCTAAACCACAGTTCATATGGTGTCGTCTCAACGGATTTAGATGGTGCCCTTTTAATGTGAATGCAGCTGTCTCTAATGCATAACCCCAAAACAATAGTGGTAAATCAGTAAGAGACATCATAGATCGCACCATATCCAATAAAGTGCGGTTACGACGTTCGGACACACCATAACGTTGTGGTGTTTCAGGTGGCGTGAGCTGTGAAACTATTCCACATTGTTTTAATTGAAGACCAAACTCGTAACTCAAATATTCGTCTCCGCGATCAGATCACAGAAACTTTATTTTCTTGTTACGGTGATTTTTCACTTCACTCTGAAATTCTTTGAACCTTTCAACTATTTCAGACTTATGTTTCATCAAGTAGATATACCCATATCTGCTCAAATCATCTTGTGAAGGTCAGAAAATAATGATACTTGCCACGAGCCTTCATACTTATTGGTCTGCATACATCAGTATGTATTATTTCCAACAAGTCAGTAACTCGTTCCATTGTCCCGAAGAACGGAGTTTTAGTCATCTTGCCCAAAAGGCACGGTTCGCAAGCATCAAATGATTCATAACCAAGTGATTCCGAAAATCCATCTTTATGGAGTTTCTTCATGCGCTTTACACCGATATGACCCAAACGGCAGTGCCACAAATGGGTTGTACTATCTATACCTACTATTAAAGGGAGGTGATATTCTTGGTTTCGTCCCGCTTAATTGGTCCTACATTACGTCTTTTCTTTGGTTTTCGTCCGTGATGCGTCATCCGTGTGTGGTCTCCTGCCTTGGTTCCTATGAGGTGGGATCATTCGATAGTGTAGCGGCCGCTGCACCCTGCTCCAATATTTGAGAAAAAGCCCAGCCCAACCAAAAACCTATTATAAAAAATAGTTCGCGTTGCTGATCAGTACATTGGTAGCCTCAAGATCGATCAAGCCGGCGTCGTGGTGTTATGAACATGCCTGTGCTAGCCTATAAATCTATCCAGCAGCTAGCTAGCTTGGCACGTAGGATCCAAAAAGAAACAACTGGTACAAGCGGGAAAGGAACCAAAAAGACAGACACCAGCAGCCAACCGAAGCTCAATGACTGCCTGAAGACCTGTGACAAGAGCGGCGGGGGTGGCCTGCAGAGCAGGGCAGAGAGATGGACAATGACTTCGTGGATAGCTGGGCCGAGGAAGTTGCGTGGCGCACGTGGTGGACGAACGGGCGCTCATCTCGGTCATCCTCCTCCTGCTCTGAGCAGGGCAGAGAGATGGAAGACGGCTTCGCGGAGAGCTGGGCTGAGGCAGGTGCGTGGCTCACGCTGCGGACGAAAGAGCGCCTGTCTCGGTCATCGTCCTCCTGATGGCAAGCGAGGTAGGAGGCGGCGCTTGGCGATCTGGGCGGGCGGATCTGGCTGCTCCAGCATGGATCCAGTGGCGGGGCGGAGTAGATTAGGCGAGGCGGTGGCGGAGGATCGAGACGGAGAAGTGGCCCGAGGCGGCCAGATCCAAGGCTAGGTGTTGCGTTGTCCATGACGGCGCCCCCTAGAGAGAGAGAGAGAAGAAGATGGAGGAGGGGAAGGGAAAGTTGAGAGAGGATAGGCTGCTCGGGGTGCAGAGGAGCTCCCCGGCGCGGTTTGAGCAGATGAATTTGCTTTGTGAAGAAGGGGAAAAGAGGCAGTAGAAACGAGAACGAGGATAAGATAGGTTACATAGTGCGTCCACGATGGACGTGTGGCACACATGCAGAACTGATTCCTTTAGGAGTACACCGACGTGTACATATATACCTTTGTTCTCCGAACACGTTACTTCCTCCACGAGTATGCGGACGTGTACACGTATTTTGTCCGAACCTACGCACGCATGTCCAACGAATATAAATTATCTCCAAACATTGCTGATCCTGCTTCACAAAAATGTATAATAAATAATCGACGCTAAAACGGAGATGTTTATTACATAACGGTGACAACCTATTTTCTGGGTGTGCCTAGAGCTCCTCCGTTTGGGTTGCTGTTGGTCATCGGCTTGCGCCGGAACGGTCGAGACGGTCCTTGCTGCTCAGCCGCCCTGGACGTGTCGCAATCTGCCTGCAAAGCTGCCCTGGTAAAATCTTGTGTTTCGGGCGTCCCCTCGGCTTTTGAGAGAATAATCACAAGTGGTGGGGAGTTTTACCCGTACGACTCAAAAAAATATTAGCATGCAATAAGGCCAACGGGTGACTCTATTTGGTCCTTCTGTGTTCGTTTGAAGCGAAATGAAGATGATCCACGACCAAGAGCAAACCCAAAAAGTGTTCGGCTCATGTCCGTATAACCCAAACCGGGCGCATTTTTGTGCCGGCTTTGCATCTAGACAAATACTGAAAGGACGCGCTAGACCCTACGACACCAATCCCCAACAAGCGACGAGAAAACAGAACACAGTCGACGCGCGACGCGTCGACGACACATCGTTGTCCATATGTAGCGTTAGTAGCAGTCACTCTGCGGACGAAGTACACGAGAAAGACATGGGCAGGTAGCACCTTTTCGTTTAGTATTGTTTGCGATTTGCTCTTCCAAATTATTTTATTTATGGATAAGTTTCTACTTTCTCTATTCTTCGAAAACCTCCCAAAGGACTTCGGCTCTCCGACCACTTGACTATGCCACACACCTGTGGGATAAACCACGACAGTGTCTCCAACACGAGACTTGAGCCCTGCAACACATAATTTTTTTTCTCCCGTTGCAACGCACGGGCATGTTTCCTAGTCATTATTAACTTTGCATCTTTTGGCATCAATATTATGAATATGTGTATCACTACGATCGAGATCCAACAAACTATTTTCATTGGGTGTATGACCATTGAAGGTTTTATTCATGTAAACAGAACAACAATTATTCTCTGACTTTAAATGAATAACCGTATTGCATTAAACATGATCAAATCATATTCATGCTCAACGCAAATGCCAAATAACATTTATTTAGGTTTAACACTAATCCCGAAAGTATAGGGAGTGTGCGATGATGATCATATCAATCTTGGAACTACTTCCAACACTCATCGTCACTTTCCCTTCAACTAGTCTCTGTTTATTCTGTAACTCCTGTTTCGAGTTACTAATCTTAGCAACCGAACAAGTATCAAATACTCAGGGGCTACTATAAACACTAGTAAGGTACACATCAATAACCTGTATATCAAATATACCCTTATTCACTTTGCCATCCTTCTTATCCACCAAATATTCAGGGTATTTCCGTTTCCAGTAACCATTTCCTTTGCAGTGTAAGCACTCAGTTTCAGGCTTTGGTTCGGCTTTGGGCTTCTTCATGGGAGTGACAACTTTCTTGTCTTTCCACTTGAAGTTCCCTTTCTTTCCCTTTGCCCTTTTCTTGAAACTAGTGGTCTTGTCAATCATCAACACTTGATGCTCTTTCTTGATTTCTACCTTCGTTGATTTCAACATCACGAAGAGCTCGGGAATCGTTTTTGTCATCCCTTGCATACTATAGTTCATCACAAAGTTCTAGTAACTTAGTGATGGTGACTAGAGAATTATATCAATCACTATCTTATCTAGAAGATTAACTCCCACTTGATTCAAGCGATTGAAGTATCCAGACAATCTGAGCACATGCTCACCAGTTGAGCGATTCCCCTCCATCTTTTAGCTATAGAACTTGTTGGAGACTTCATATCTCTCAACTCGGGTATTTGCTTGAAATATTAACTTCCATTCCTGGAACATCTCATATGGTCCATGACGTTCAAAACGTCTTTGAAGTCCCGATTCTAAGCCGTTAAGCATGGTGCACTAAACTATCAAGTAGTCATCATATTGAGCTAGTCAAACGTTCATAACGTCTGTATCTGCTCCTGCAATAGGTCCATCACCTAGCGGTGCATTAAGGACAATTCTTCTGTGCAGCAATGAGGATAAACCTCAGATCGCGGATCCAATCCGCATCATTGCTACTAAAAATTTTCAACACAATTTTCTCCAGGAACATATCAAAATAAACATATGAAAGCAACAACGCGAGCTATTGATCTACAACATAATTTGCAAAATACTACCAGGACTAAGTTCATGATAAATTTAAGTTCAATTAATCATATTACTTAAGAACTCCCACTTAGACAGACATCTCTCTAGTCATCTAAGTGATCACGTGATCCAAATCAACTAAACCATAACCGATCATCACGTGAGATGGAGTAGTTTTCAATGGTGAACATCACTATGTTGATCATATCTACTATATGATTCATGCTCGACCTTTCGGTCTCCGTGTTCCGAGGCCATATCTGCATATGCTAGGCTCGTCAAGTTTAACCTGAGTATTCTGCGTGTGCAAAACTGGCTTGCACCCATTGTAGATGGACGTAGAGCTTATCACACCCGATCATCACGTGGTGTCTCGGCACGACGAACTTTGGCAACGGTGCATACTCAGGGAGAACACTTCTTGATAATTTTAGTGAGAGATCATCTTAAAATGCTACCCTCAATCAAAGCAAGATAAGATGCATAAAGGATAAACATCACATGCAATCAATATAAGTGATATGATATGGCCATCATCATCTTGTGCTTGTGATCTCCATCTCCGAAGCACCGCCGTGATCACCATCGTCACCGGTGCGACACCTTTACGCCGTCTATTGCTTCTACGACTATCGCTACCGCTTAGTGATAAAGTAAAGCAATTACAGGGCATTTGCATTTCATATAATAAAGCGACAACCATATGGCTCCTGCCAGTTGCCGATAACTTCGGTTACAAAACATGATCATCTCATACAATAAAATATAGCATCACGTCTTGACCATATCACATCACAACATGCCCTGCAAAAACAAGTTAGACGTCCTCTACTTTGTTGTTGCAAATTTTACGTGGCTGCCATGGGCTTAGCAAGAACCGTTCTCACCTACGCATCAAAACCACAACGATAGTTTGTCAAATAGACTCCGTTTTAACCTTCGCAAGGACCGGGCGTAGCCACACTCGGTTCAACTAAAGTTGGAGAAACTGACACCCGCCAGCCACCTGTGTGCAAAGCACATCAGTAGAACCAGTCTCGCGTAAGCGTACGCGTAATATCGGTCCGGGCCGCTTCATCCAACAATACCGCCGAACCAAAGTATGACATGCTGGTAGGCAATATGACTTATATCGTCCACAACTCACTTGTGTTCTACTCGTGCATATAACATCAACGCATAAAACCTAGGCTCGAATGCCACTGATGGGGAACGTAGTAATTTCAAAAAAAATTCCTACGCACACGCAAGATCATGGTGATGGCATAGCAACGAGCGGGGAGAGTGTTCGTCCACGTACCCTCGTAGACCGTAAGCGGAAGCGTTAGCACAACGCGGTTGATGTAGTCGTACGTCTTCACGATCCGACCGATCCAAGCACCGAACGTACGGAGCCTCCGAGTTCAGCACACGTTCAGCTCGATGACGATCTCCGGCCTCCGATCCAGCCGAGCTCCAGAGATGAGTTCCGTCAGCACGACGGCGTGGTGACGATGATGATGTTCTACCGGCGCAGGGTTTCGCCTAAACTCCGCGACGATATGACCGAGTTGGAATATGGTGGAAGGGGGCACCGCACACGGCTAAGGAACGATCCGTAGATCAACTTATGTGTCTATGGGGTGCCCCCCGCCCCCGTATATAAAGGAGCCAAGGGGGGAGGAGGCGGAGTAGGAGAAGGGGGGAAAGAGGAGGAAGAGGGGAAGGAAAGGGGGGGTGCCGCCCCCCTTCCCTTGTCCTATTCGGACTAGGAGGGGGAGGGGCGCGCGGCCCCCTCCTGGCTCCTTCCCTCTTCTCCCTCTTGGCCCATGTAGGCCCATTAACCCCCCGGGGGGTTCCGGTAACCTCCCGGTACTCCGGTAAAATGCCGATTTCACCCGGAACCATTCCGACGTCCAAATATAGGCTTCCAATATATCAATCTTTATTTCTCGACCATTCCGAGACTCCTCATCATGTCCGTGATCACATCCGGGACTCCGAACAAACTTCGGTACATCAAAACTTATAAACTCATAATAAAACTGTCATCGAAACGTTAAGCGTGCGGACCCTACGGGTTCGAGAACTATGTAGACATGACCTAGAACCATTCTCGGTCAATAACCAATAGCGGGACCTGGATGCCCATATTGGTTCCTTCATATTCTACGAAGATCTTTATCGGTCAAACCGCATAACAACATACGTTGTTCCCTTTGTCATCGGTATGTTACTTGCCCGAGATTTGATCGTCGGTATCCAATACCTAGTTCAATCTCGTTACCGGCAAGTCTCTTTACTCGTTCCGTAATACATCATCTCATAACTAACTCATTAGTTACATGCTTGCAAGGCTTAGGTGATGAGTATTACCGAGAGGGCCCAGAGATACCTATCCGACAATCGGAGTGACAAAACCTAATCTCGAATTATGCTAACCCAACATGTACCTTCGGAAACACCTGTAGAGCACCTTTATAATCACCCAGTTACGTTGTGACGTTTGGTAGCACACAAAGTGTTCTTCCGGTATACAGGAGTTGCACAATCTCATAGTTGTAGGAACTTTGTATAAGTCATGAAGAAAGCAATAGCAGTATACTAAACGATCAAGTGCTAGGCTAACAGAATGGGTCATGTCAATCACATCATTCTCCTAATGATGTGATCCCACTAATCAAATGACAACACATGTCTATGGTTAGGAAACATAACCATCTTTGATTAATGAGCTAGTCAAGTAGAGGCATAGTAGTGACTATAGTTTTGTCTATGTATTCACACATGTATCATGTTTCCGGTTAATACAATTCTAGCATGAATAATAAACATTTATCATGATATGAGGAAATAAATAATAACTTTATTATTGCCTCTAGGGCATATTTCCTTCAACTCTTTTGCAGAAGAGTTTACTTGTCTACCAAATTAACTGTCGCCATCGAGGACCACCGGTTCACTTTACTCTAGTGCAATACTTTCAGTAGTTTATCTTTAGCGCTCTGTGATCCAATTGTTATTCCTGATCATCTATCTATCCTCATTTACTTTCTATGATATATCCGTATTGCCTAGTATACTTCGGTGTGCTATGTTTATTGTTGCATTCTTGTATGTTCACCTGCTAGTTGTCTAGTGTTACTTTGTTTCTTGACTAGGTTGAGTTCTGCCGAACTTCTCTCAGTTTATAACATGTATTCCATAGCTTGTTTTCATTCATAGTTTTTCCCTACATGCACTTCATACTGCTTCCTATTCTGTGCTACTATTATCATCGCAAAAGTTGTGTGCTACTACAGCCAAAAGATTATCAAAACCTTTCATTGAAAGTTTTTCTTGATCCTTCTCGTTCAAACAAACCTTCTTGTGTGAGTCCCTATCTGTTTTCCTTCAGTATTTGTCCTCGTATATTACTTCTGTTGTATTCATTGGTTTGGATTTAAAGTTCCAAAAGAAATTTCAAATCTCCCATCCAACCACCTCTAGTCGATATACTCTCGATCCTAACAGTTATCCCTGCCGCATGGCAGAAAATCCCCTCACATCCCCACGACAGTGTTAATTATGCACGCAAATCGAGGGGCCTCTGTTAAACCTATGTGGGGATCGAGCGCACGCCTGTTGTTGATGGGATGTGGCGCAGGTCGGCCCTTAGCCCACTCTCGCATGTCATGTTGACTGTAGGTCCATGCCTGACACGTAGTCTGGTAAGACCAGGTGATGAGACCAATTTGGTCTGACAGAACGAGACAAGACGACCTTTGGAGGCACAACGCGGGAATTCCTCCCACGAAGAGCTGGCTGCGCGGGGAAATATTTTTTGGTGCAGGTTGATTATGTCCTTCGACAATTCAATACCAGGTGGTTTAGGGCCCTTTTTTTGCTGGATTTTTTGGGCTTCTAGAATAAGCTTCCCCCTACCTAGCTTATTCTAGAAGTCCAACCAATTTTTCTTTTAGAAGCAGCTTTTAGAATAAGCTGGGTAAGAGGCAACTTATTCTAGAAGCCACCAAAAGAACTGTCCCTTACACCTCTTTGGAGGCAGCCCGACAATTAGAGGCCAACTGCACATACATGTTGTTAGGGAAGTATCTATGAACTAGTCAAGCTTGGCGACCGAAGGCGATGTGTAGCTCAGAGATGATCGAGGCCTGGCCAAGACTTGAAGATAGGTTCAGGGGCTACTGACGCTGTCCCGTCCCAGGGGTCTCTCACCACGCCAGTTGTCGGCCTGGTGGGCCGGTATGAGGACCCTTGGTCGGTCCGTGCTGAGCCACATGGGGCGGCCCATGACACATTATACAAAGACTCCAGAAGATTTGACATTCAAGATGGAGATACTTGAGCCGTGGAGGACTCTACCTCCACTGATATAGCCGATTAGGACCTGTAACCCTAGGAGTAGCCTAGGACCCCCGGTATATTATACAAGACGGGGGTTAGGCTTGTCGGTAGTATACATATAGTCCCTTGGTAGCATACGTATAGTCCCTTGGTATTCACATGTACTTTCTACACCTTCTCTCGCAATATACACAAGCAGAAGTAGGATATTATCTTGACCGTGAGAGCCCAAACCTGAGTAAATCCTTGCCTCATGTTACCATCCAGCCCAACCGCCTAGCCGGTAATACCCTACCGAAGGATCTATCGAATTTAGCTCCGACAGTGTGGTGGACAAGGTGGTCGTCGACGATGACAGTGGCCGACGACGGTGATTTGGGAACTAGGGATTTGGCAAGAAGGGCGTGGAGAGAAGCTAGTCTAGTTTGACTGCACCGTGTCATGGTTTTGATCTCTACCATCTATGCACCCTCCTCCTTCTCCAAGAAAGAAAGTTAGGGTTTGTGCCTCTCGCCGACGCCGGCGCAGGTCCGCCTCGTCTCCGGTGGCCCTAGGGCCACCGGGGCGCGGTGGATCTGGCAAGGGCCGGCAGGAGGGCTCCGTTTTTAGTCTTTTTTTTTCAATCTTGTTAGAGTTTGTGTCCTACTCAGGAAGGTGAGACGGTGGTGGCTCCCTGAAGATGGAATAAAGGTCTCCCCGCCTAGCCACCGTTCAGGCGATGCGTCTAGTATCGTTGGTGGGCGTGTGGAGGTGTGTCTCCGGCAGATCTATCTTTGGTGGATTTGCTCGGATCTCGTCGTTGCTCGTCTATGTTCGTGTGTCTTCGGTTTGGATCCTTCCGATCTACTTTATTTTTCATCGGCAGCGGTTGTTGTTCTGAGGTGTTGGTCCTATGGGGCCTTAGCACGACGACTTCTCGACTGTCTACTACAACAAGTTGTGCCCGGCTCCGGTGATGTAGGGGCGATGACGGCTGCGCGCCTTCGGCTCGCTTCGGTGCTTGTAGTCGTCGCTAGGTGGTTTACGGATCTGGATGTAATTTTTATTTCTGGTGTTCGTTGTACTGCCATGATTAAAGATGAATAGATTGGAAGTTTTCCAAAAAAAATTGTTTTTGTAATATATAATTCACTAATTTAATTCAGTAGCACTATTATATTTATGTGATAATGTTTATTATACCAAGCTATGAAAAACACTAGATAAGACATGTAGTAATGATGCCATATCTAATCTGTACGTACGACGTGACTTATCTAATCTGTACGTACGACATGACTTTACCTACTGCCCGGACAGCGGCGGCCTAGCGCAGGCCGCCGCACTGCCCGGACAGAATATTTAATGGCCGGGTGGCGTGACCGCTTGAGGAGGCCTCCGCCCCTCCCCTTATACAATTCGAAAAAAGAGCACCCGCTGGTGCACAGTGCTCCCCGCGGTGCTTCGCAGGAGCAGGCGTCTCGGCGTCTCCCCGCCGACGCACCTGATTCTATTTCCTTCCAATCGCTGCCAATCCTACACGGTCCCTCTCCCTTGAACAAGGTGGCAGAGGCGCTGGGCATTCATCGGTGGCGGCCGCCGCGGGATACACGGACGCCTGGAGAACGAGGTACGTGCCCGTCCCCTCTGAGCAAGACCATCTCCGGCTTGAGGGCTTGAGGCTGCGGTGCGCGAAGTGGTGCAGGTGCTCTGAAGCGAGCGACAGCTCGGCGTCGGCGCGGAACCTGCCTGCTGCGACGAGCAGGCGGCCGCCGGGGCGGCGAGTGTAGGTGGTTCCCCGGCAAAAAGAAGGATTGGCAGGCGGCCGCCGGGGCGGCGAGTGTAGGCGGTTCCCCGGAAAAGAAAGGATGAGCAGGCTGCCGCCGGGGCGGCGAATGTAGGCGGTTCCCCGGCAAAAACAGAAGGCCGAGCAGGCGGCCGCTGGGGCGGCGAGTGTAGGCGTTCCCGGGCAAAAAAGGACGAGCAGGCGGCCTCAGGGGAGGCGCGTGTAGGTGGTTCCCGGGCAAAAAAGAAGGACGAGCAGGCGGCGTCCGGGCCCGGGGCGGCGAGTGCAGATCACTCTGGGGTCCGGCGTCGAGGCGGGCGTAGAGGGTGGGCACAGGTGGGTGGTCGAGCGAGGAGAGGACACCGTAGAATGGCGGGGCCAGGTGCGTCCTGTGCGGGGAGGAGGACGACGAGTACGGTCGCGGCCGGCGTCTGCGATGGACGGCCGGAAGTGTGGGGAAACGTCAGAGAAGAGAAGGGACGGTGGGGCGGGCACAAAGTGCGCCCATTTGGCGGACGAGGAGAGTGTCGTGCTTCCACGGAGGAGGGAGGATTTTTTTCGACTGCCATTTGAGCGGTGGCGATCGTCGCCGTGGTGGTGGTGGAGCGGGGGGGGGGGGGGGCGGCGGCGAAGAGGTGGGCGAGAAGGGACAGCAGGGAGGGTGGTGCAGACGGCGTCTCCATGGGAGGCGACGGAGGAATCTGGTTTGATCGATGGACGCGGAACCGGCGGGTCCTCCGGCGGCCGGCGCCATGGCTCCATTATCCTCGCCGTGCTCAGCTCGCGACAATCACCCCACCCCTGCACTCTGCTGTATGCAGACTTGCAGAGCATATCAAAATCTGCATACAAAATGAGAAAAATAGGCCGACTAGTTACTTCAAATGCGATACAAGTTCATTCAGATCTTAGCAGCTCTGTTTTCGTTATATCATTTCGAAATCCCAATATGAAATTACCACATATATTTCATTGCTGTTAATGGCAGATGGACACTGAGGCCTATTCAGTATATGATGTGCCGATCACACAGCTGCTCAATGTACCCCGAGACGAGAGTAATATTGAGGAATGTTGGGAAGGTATGATGTTGCTTATTCTTCTCTGAACTTAGATCAACTATATCTATGGTCTGGACTTTGGAATCAATTGATGAAGCTTTTCTTGCAGCTCCACTCGGTCCTCCTACTTATATGATGGAGGCCAACTTGACTCGCAACGCCGCGCCAGCCGCCATGCTGCCGGAGAGCGGTTGTACGCGCAAGAGAGGTCCTCGAAAGAGAAGAATACCATTATGCACCGACAAAAGTTGGTTCTTGGGTAACCATTTTGGGGTAAGAGTCATGCTTAATTGCTTATATATTCCCAGGTTGAAATCCCACAAATTATCTAGTGTTCTCTTTATATTGTCCACCCATATATATGAGCTTGGAACTTCTTCCGTAATTAATCCATCAATGGACAGCAGCCAAAGAATTCTATGTCGTTGGTTGTTTGAACAGGGCGACGGCCAAAACCGTGGACTACGACCCAACAACGAGCATTGGACGCCCGAAGAGGTGACTGCACTAGTGGATTGTATTGAGGAATTTGGTGTTGGAAGATGGTCTGCTCTGAAGAAGAAATGGTTTTCAACCTCAGTCCGAACTGCGGTGAATCTTAAGGTAAAGTGGTATTGTGGTCAATTCTGAGATGTTGCTTGGCTTGGGACCTTGTATATCACACTCTATGTGCCCATCTTCTATTTGTCTACACTTTTCCATCGCAAAAGATCATTAAATTATCCTCAATAAAGGAGATAGTTAAATTGATTTTATGTTTGGTACATTTTTCTCGTGTTACCTTGTCTTGTCGGCACCCCATCCTCTAATTCTTTCTCCTAGGTCCTTTGCTAATACCAATCTATCATTTTGTTTAACTTTTCAGGATAAATGGAGAAATTTGCTGAAATCATACACGGTGAGACTTGCCGTTGAAAAAATGCTATTTCATAAACTCTTGAACCAATTGTGGAGCATCACTGATTTTTCTTAATTGCAAGGAAATGTGGAAAGAGGATGCTATCTGCAACTAGATCATAGCTTGATCCAACGGATCCAGAAGGTAGCGGCCCAGAACCCATATCCTAGCTGAAGCTGCACCTTGGAATGGTACTAGAGCCAATATTTAGGACTTTTGGTGTACAGAGCAGTAGCTAAACTGAACCATCTGCATGGAGCAGCTTGTTTGCATCTCCTGCCTAAGTGCTATCTAAAGCACTCGCTTACTAATGAAGACATGTAGTTAAGCTAATACAGTATTATTTGAAGATGTTACGTTTTAGCAGTGTCTAAATACATAATAATATGTGGCCACCTTCCCAGTCTTCTGGATAGTGAGAGATTAGTCGGCAAATACCCCTTGGCAGCTTGGCTCTCATGTGTATATGCACCTGATATGAGAAAAAAAAACGTAATTGTGAAAATTCAAAAAATTCTAAACAAACTTGACCTTTTGTTGTACTCATATAAAAAGTTTTGCCAACCAAAAACTCCCGTTGACTTCTCGGCAAAAAGGCCAAATTTTCGAGGAAAAAATGTAAATAGTTTGTATATAGTGTTGATGTTGTTTACTTTCACCCAGAAGTCGACAGGAGTTCAGTTTTTTTTTTTGACGGGTCGACAGTAGGTTGATTAGTAATAAGTGCACAAGTAAACAAAGAATGGTGGACTGTTGTACAACATAAATCATCCAAAGAAACAAGTCATCATACATCAAGTCTGTCAAAAATGACACCAAGTGCACAATTGAACCCTGAACAGACTTTGGTCCCAAAGATCATAAATTTTTAACTAAACAATGGCACCAAGTACAAAATATAACCTTGAATAGAAAATGACCTCCAAGTTCATTTTTTAAATTTTTGACTAAACAAGCAAATTGAAGCACTATGATCCTTCGGCTATCTTCTGCATAGTTGTGTGGTTTCTTCTCCACTCCATGTAGAGAGAATACATTATGTCGTCTGCTTCCTCACTTCATGCTAACTCGACTCCCAATAGATCAGCTGTGCCATCATATTAGAATGAGCAGAAGCTCCCATCCTTCACGCTGACCTTAAGGAAATGGATCAATGTACCGCCATCTTTGTATCAAACCAAGGGACCCCATCCCATGTTCCTTGAGGCCTTCAAAAGAATGAACCAATGAGTTTGGCAGATTCAGCTACCAACATATCATAATGTATGATGATATAAATATTAACAGTATCTTGTGATCCACATCATGTAAAATACAAATCTTGATGTAAAACAACTAAGTGCTATCTAAAGCACTCGCTTACTAATGAAGACATGTAGTTAAACTAATACAGTATTATTTGAAGATGTTACGTTTTAGCAGTGCCTAAATACATAATAATTAATATGTGTGGCCACCTTCCCAGTCTTCTGGATAGTGAGAGATGAGTCGGCAAATATCCCTTGGCAGCTTGGCTCTCATGTGTATATGCACCTGATATGAGAAAAAAAACGTAATTGTGAAAATTCAAAAAATTCTAAACAAACTTGACCTTTTGTTGTACTCATATAAAAAGTTTTGCCAACCAAAAACTCCCGTTGACTTCTGGGCAAAAAGGCCAAATTTTCGAGGAAAAATATGTAAATAGTTTGTATATAGTGTTGATGTTGTTTACTTTCACCCAGAAGTCGACAGGAGTTCAGTTTTTTTTTTGACGGTCGACAGTAGGTTGATTAGTAATAAGTGCACAAGTAAACAAAGGATGGTGGACTGTTGTACAACATAAATCATCCAAAGAAACAAGTCATCATACATCAAGTCTGTCAAAAATGACACCAAGTACACAATTGAACCCTGAACAGACTTTGGTCCCAAAGATCATAAATTTTTAACTAAACAATGGCAACAAGTACAAAATATAACCTTGAATAGAAAATGACCTCCAAGTTCATTTTTTTAATTTTTGACTAAACAAGCAAATTGAAGCACTATGATCCTTCGGCTATCTTCTGCATGGTCGTGTGGTTTCTTCTTCACTCCATGTAGAGAGAATACATTATGTCGTCCACTTCCTCACTTCATGCTAACTCAACTCCCTATCGATCCGCTGCACCATCATATTGGAATGAGCAGAAGCTCCCAACCTTCACGCTGACCTTAAGGAAATGGATCAATGTACCGCCATCTTTGTATCATACCAAGGGACCCCATCCCATGTTCCTTGAGGCCTTCAAAAGAATGAACCAATGAGTTTGGCAGATTCAACTGCCAACATATCATAATGTATGTAGATATAAATATTAACAGTATCTTGTGATCCACATTAAGTAAAATACAAATCTTGATGTAAAACAACTAAGTGTTAGTTAATTTGTTTTCTTCTTCTTTAGATCATCTGTTGAATTATGCAAGATGCACGTGCATCTACACCATTGTTTCATGAATAGTTCAGCAGAGAAGAGTGCATCGAGGCAAAACAATAAACACAAATGAAAAGCATAAAAATAACCATGCTAACACAAATGGTGACCTAAACATAAGATCTTGGGGAAGGAAGAAAGGCGGCGGGGCGAAAGACTATCTCGAGGAAGGCGGTGGTGTTGGTTTCTTTTTCTTTTGATCAATTGGTTTCTTTTCTTCTCGAGAATGCATGCAGAGGCAGTGAGGTGTATTTTTTTTAGACAAGGCAATGTGGGTTTTTTTAGAAACACCTGTAACTTTATTCATACTCATAAAAATTATAGGTACTTGATTTGGACCTAAGATCTAAGAAAATACAAAGTAACTCCTATGACTAAGAATTACAATGAAATCTCTTGAAAACATCTTTTCACGGTGTCTATCTCTGCTCGAAGAAATACTTCAAAGACTTCGGTAAAGACCCTGCAATTGGACTGGAGCAACGATGTTGTAACTCTTTCACCCGCACGAACATTATCAATAATGGTTTTCGAAAGGTGTATATTGTCCCGTCAGGCTTCTCCTGCCTAGGCCCATTAGATGAATGCGGCGACAGTCTAAGCCCGATTAAACCTCCACTAAGTTCCTTCTAGGCCCACACCACACAGCACTGGGAAATTATAAGTGAGATTAATCTTCAATCGGTAACTCTACTTTCGAGAGTCATGTTGTTAATGTAGAAGCACATAGTTTAGCTAAGTTTGCACTTACTCAATTATATCCCACACGTTGTGGCTTTTGATGACTAAAACTTAGGTCTACCCCTAACGAAAATGTGACACAAAACTGGGAGCTAATAACTACTTTAAGAAAAGGACCCTTAAAATTTGAAAATTAAATCACAATCAAAAACATTTTGTACGCACCGGCAAAACAAGGCAGCCTCACATCATACACACGTTTGCGCGTATATATTGGGCCAGGCATGTGACTTGCTTTTTTATGGGCTGCTAGAGACATGCGTGGGCTTCATAAAACAAGGCGAAAAATGTAAGAAATAGTTGGCTGTGCCGGCAAAGCCTATTTGACGCATTTTGTGTCAAACAGTCGGGGAAAGGGCGCCACTATTTGTCGCCTTACGCGGCAGATGGGCAAGCCTCGCGTCGGGGGCAGCCCCAGATGGGCTGGCCTAGCCGCATGGGAGACCAGGGCCTGTATTTTCTTTTCTTTTTCAATTTTCTGTTCTCCTTTTTGCTTTAGTACTTTATTTATACTTTAAAATATTACAGAAAAAAACACTCTTCAAAACACATTTTCAAAATGTTGACCAAGTATTTGAAAAATGTTGAATAAGTATTAAAAAATTGTTGAACAACTATTTGAAAAGTGTCGAACAAGTATTTGAAAATGTTGAATAAGTATTAAAAATGTTGAATGAGTATTTGAACATATTGGATAAGTATTTAAAATGTTGAATAAGTATTCAAAAATGTTGAACGAGTATTCAAAAAATGTGGAAGAAGTGTTAAAAATGTTAAACGAGTATTTGAAAAATGATTAATAAGTATTAAAAGGTTGATCAACTCTTGGAAAAATGCTCAATAAGCGTTTGGAAATGTTGAACGTAACAATGTTGATCACTTATTAAAAAAATGTTTTTGACATATACTCCCTCCGTCCCAAAATAAGTGTCTCAACTCTAGTATAACTTTGTACTGGAGTTAGTACAAAGTTGAAACAC
This sequence comes from Triticum timopheevii, assembly GCA_963921465.1. Taxonomy (NCBI): domain Eukaryota; kingdom Viridiplantae; phylum Streptophyta; class Magnoliopsida; order Poales; family Poaceae; genus Triticum; species Triticum timopheevii. The sequence continues at coordinate 42,447,449 of OY997264.1, read as the reverse complement.
TTACTTGAGACGGAGGGAGTACGGAAATATAGATTTAAAACAAAATCAAATATAAGAGAAAAAAAGAAAAATAAAAAATAGAGTAGAAAAAGAAAACCATAAAAAATGGAGAAAAAAGAAACAAAATAAACCAAAGAAAAAAGAGAAAAAAACACAGAAACAAATGCAAAAACAATGGAAAATAGCAGAAAAATAAAAGAAAAAAACAAGAGGAAAAAAAGGAAAAAGAAAACGGCACGACCCGATTCAAGTAGGGCGGAAATCTCGACGCGAGACTTTCTATCAAAATCGCTGAAAGCGATAAATAGTCGCTATGGTCACGGAAACGCACACGCGAGGCGACTTACCCAGCGAATTGGGCTGGCCCATCCGTGGCTTACGTACAACTTTCAGGTTCCGGTTTTGCGAACCTTCTTGAGGATTCCCAGCCAGGTTTTATTGGTTTTGGGAACCTTCTAGATGATTCCCGAACTGGTTTTCAGTTTTTCTTTCTTATTATGTTTTTCTTTTCCTTTTTTTCCTTTTCTGTCCTTTTTCTTTTTGGACTTCTTTTTGTTTTTTATTTTCTTTCTATTTTATGTTTCAAGTTTTTTTATTTTCTCCAAATTTTCTGAAAATTAAAAATGTTCGTATTTCTTAAAATTTGATCATTTTTCTAGATTTTCTTCCTGTATTCATTTTTTTTCAGAAATTCCAAAAAGGTTTAAGTATTTCAAAATTTGTGCACTTCTTTAAAAAAAATGTTTGATAATTCAAAAAAGATAAAACAATCTGAACAAATTTATAGTTTTGTTCATGAATTTGAAAATTGTTCATATTTTTTTTTCTGAAATTCAAAAACTTGTTCGCATTTTTATTTTTGTTCACAAATTTAAAATATGTTTGCAGTTTGAAATAATGTTCTAGCTTTACAAATTTGTTCAGAAATTTAAATTATGTTCAAGTTTTAACTTTTTGTTCGCTAATTCATGAAATGTTCGAATTTTGAAATAAATGTTCGCGATTTATTGAAATGTTTCTTGTTTTCAATGTTGTTCCTATTTTTTCAATAAATGTTTGTGTTTGTTACAAAATTGTTCGTAATTTTGAAAAAAAATCTCGTTTGCAATTTTGGGATTTTTTAGCAAACATTAAGTTTTATCGGTGTCATTGTTGTTACTTTTAGTGCTGCGCTGCTAATTTAGCACTACTGCTAGTTGGCCACAACGCCTAGCATAGCGTGCTCAAGACGGTGAGGTCGCCGGCTCCCCCTCACGCTGCTGAACAGAGGACGCCACGCAAAATCCATGTTCTCACATCGTAATGGGACGACCCCTGCTGTTGGGTCTTGCGTGCCACGAGGCCCGCCGGTAGGGTACGCATCGACTTCTCTCTATGTTGCGAATCCCGGCACCGGCGTATTACCTTTTTTCAGGTTTGCCACGCCTGTGCGAAATGTCGACAATCCGACGCAATTAGCGTCACATAGGACCTCCTGATTGTGCCTCCTCCCGTCCTCCGCACGCATAGGTCTTTCCCCCTCACGCTGTTGAACGGAGGGCGCGGCGCGATAAAAATCCACGTCTCACAGTGTAACGGGACGACCCCTGCTGTTGGGCCTTGCGTGCCACAACGCCGGCCGACAGGGTACGCATCAATTTCTCTCTGTGTTGCTTTAGGACAATCAAATCTCAACTTGTGGGATTGATTAGTGTTATTTTTACACACTTTTAACCTAAGTTTAAACTGTTATATTTCACTAAAACCAAGATATCTGCTTCGATATTGCCACTAGTGACTAATGAATGCATAGACTAAAACCAAAATATTTGCTTCGATATATCCACTAGCCACAACCTTCGCCATCACCCTAGTTCTCAACAATCTAGTCATATTGTAATCGTATATCACAGACGACATCCATTAATTGTAAGACATATTATTAATTAATCAATCTTCATGATGTGTTCTTCGTGTGATCTGATCTTCATGTGTGAGTAGTTCGATAAGGTCATGTGTTGAGGCAAGAGCCTTGCAACCCCATGTATTTGTTGGAAGGATCAATGAAAGGACTTTGAATTAACGTATCATATGTGTAGCACAATTTTTTTCCTTAGTTGTCTCTTCTCTCGGTCACGTTTTTCATCCCTGTAAGTACCCAGGATCATGAAGAACGAGCCAGAGAGGCTAAGGGCAAGGAGTCTATGAAGTGTTGTTCTGAACACCAGTGACATAAATGTTTAGTACGGTAACACGGATTCTATCGTTGGGGATTAGATACATGTAGTCATTAAAACGCTCAATGCTTTTGTCTAGTTACTGCAATTTTAATTATCAATGCAACCCCCGCGTACGGATATGGCCTTTAGTTGGATAACTGACTGTTGATGTAGGACGCATGCCAGTTAAGATGTAATTTGGACACGTCACTCAATTCGATACGTGACAAGCACATCTTAATGGATGACTTCCAGAGCACAAAGTAAGATCATATCTGATCTCAATACATTGTAAGCATAAGTTCTCATATGATCTCAATACATTATAAGTGTTTTCAGTGTTAGTTTGATTTATGATTCGGTCCAAGGCTGTAATTAATTTTCTAGCAACAGCTTGTTTGAGACCTTAGCTTAAAAGGTACCGTTCTCTCGTGAGTTTGATAACTCAGGGTCACCTCTAGAGAAAAATGCGAGAATCCATTCTGCTCTATTTTCCGGATCACCAAAGGAAGTAATTACTTAACTTCCGGTCTGCAGTTGGTCTCTGCGCTACAGGTCATCTAGTATTATCAGTGGCGGGTAGGCCACCCACCATAATTTGTTGGAAAACGCCCAGCACACCACTCATAGGGCTTTTGCGTCTGCCACTAATAGTGAGTCTTGGCATATTGTTATCATGATGATTTGCTCACTATAACGACTCTTCTAAGATTACTTTAACGATGCTCAATATAGCGTTAAATCGAGAGATGAATACCATATCTCGAAAACTACTATCTCCATTCTGGTTTACTAGCCCTCTGGTATTTTGGTCATAGTTTAACCTTTAATTAATAAAATATAAATTATATGTAGCAAAATAGTATCATTAGAAACTACATTCAAATATGGATTTAACAATATTTTTGAATGACATCCATTAACATTTTAACTCCGCCCATGTCTTCTAGGCATAGCCAATCCCAAGCCCAGGTAAAGGTTGTGATAGGCTTGGCGAGCCAACATAAAAACTAGCTAGTCCGATGGGTATGAAACCATTTTGACCGAGAGTAGTACTAGGATGGTGATCTTTTGAGAAGTCCTTGTGAAAGGATTTCATATCTAAGGGTTGTGATAGGCTTGACGAGCCAACATAAAAATTAGCCGGTCCTTGTGGTATGAAACCTATTTGGACGAGAGTAGTCCCAGGATGGGTGTGCTCCTGAGAAGTCCTCGTGAAATGGTTTCATATCTAGCCTACCCCAACTTGTTTGGGACAAAACGCTTAATAAGTACTCCCTCCTTTCCGGTTTATAGGGCTCAATTCAAAAATCTCATCAACCAAAGTAGATAATGAGTGGTGGAATACTTTTTATAGTTTGCAAAAGCACCTAATTAATGATCTTGTTTTCCTCAAAAATTATGTTTACCAATGTATTAATTACAATGCATGCATACATAAAATACATGCATTGGTCAATTTTCTTTTAATATTTGCATGCAATGATTTGATGCACCTTGGAATCTGAACATGTAATGGGGAACAACCATATTGAGCCTTACAAAATGGAAAAACTGAAATTTTGATATAAGCCCTATAAACCGAAAAGGAGGGAGTAAGTAAGTACATAAGAATGCATTAACATCTTGCTAGTTAATTATAAGGTCAAACTTTTATCCAAAATTCGATGGTGATTAATAAACAAGGACGAAAGGGACGAGTAGAACTATTCAACTACTCCCTGCAAAAAGAGAGAAACTATTCAACTACTTGTGAAAACGATTTGTCGTGTGTATAGCACAACTCTTTCGAGCGAAACGGCTACACAGACGAAAAAGATGGACGATGTGAGGACAACTACCCATCCTGTGGCTGTTGCTCCCCTGTAGACATGCATGTACGGCTGGATTTTTATGTCGTGCATGAATCGTCTAGGATTTGTCGTGTGTATAGCACAGCTCTTTCGAGCGAAACAGCTACACAGACGAAAAAGATGGACGATGTGAGGACGACTACCCATCCTGTGGCTGTTGCTCCCCTGTAGACATGCATGTACGGCTGGATTTTTATGTCGTGCATGAATCGTCTAGGATTTGTCGTGTGTATAGCACAGCTCTTTTTCGAGAACAGAGACATGAAACGGATTGGTTCGCCGGCCATGCACGCGTGCTGCAGCTTGGGTCTTCATTTAACCACTTTGGAATTGCAATGCATGCGCACGCTAGAGCGGTTATTGGTCACCACCGTGACATCTAACTCAGCCGTTCAACTCTCGAGAAAAACTCCTACTTCCTCTGTTCCTAAATATTTGTCTTTTTAGAGATTTTAAATGGACTACCACATATGATGTATATAGACATATTTTAGAGTGTATATTCACTCATTTTGCTTTGTATGTAATCACTTGTTGAAATCTCTAAAAAGACAAATATTTAGGAACGGAGGGAGTAGTATGCATGTGGCTTCACTGTTGGAAACGATTGTTTTGGCAATGCTTCACGATATATTGATCGGTGCAAAATGCACGTATATATGGAGTACAAAGTGGACCACAACCTCAACTATACAAAGACTAGGAGGTGGGCCAGACTATACAATATACATGCACAAACCATATATTCAACATTCACAATTTCTTTTGGCAAGCTCAGTCTCGTCGTTGATGGTCAACGCATGTATGTAGGGTCCACGTACGCACGCACGCACATTCCCCTTCTGTTGTTTCTGTACGGGCAAACTGCAGCACTTTTGTTTTTCTCTCGTCCTGGCGGCTGAAACCCTAGCCGCCGCCATGAGAGGTCATCTTTCTGTGCTGTCCTTCGGCGGCTCCCCTTCGCCGGCGACCTCGATTGTTGGTGGTGAAGGGGGTCGCCGGATCCACGCGCGTGGATTGTTTTTACTCTCTTGTAGTCTAGGTATTAGGTTGTTTACCGTCTTGGCTTTGGTGGTGAGGATGACGACGCTGAATAAAGATTCTTGGATCCTTCCCCGACGAGGTCATCAGTCCTATGGTTGGAGGTGGATTTGAAAACTAGTCTTTTCAAGTAAGGATGACGTGGCGGCGGCGACATCCTCATGGTGGACTTGTGTCCTCGGGCGCCGTCGTTGCGATGACGTTTGCTCCAGCGTCCGCGCGAAGCTTGGGAGGTAGTCCAGAAGCGGATGCAGATTGTGGTCTGCATCGACGACATCTGGAAGACGAAACATGTGTTGGGTTCGTTGTTCATGGATGACAGGTATGGTTTCATCCTTCAGCGTCTTAGTCGTGGTAAGGTGCCAGATCTGGAGTTCGATGGCGTGTCCGAGGTGTGTTGCCCCAGTCTGATTCGTTCAACAGCAATGGCTTCACTTTTGGTGAACCACCTTCGAGGTTCGCAAAGCTGCATATCAGTGATGGAGCCGCGTCGAGCTCGGTGAGGTGGTGATCCGTCATTCTTTTTGGCTGCTGTGGTGGTGCCGGAGGCAGGTGATGGGCTTTTGTGTCAAGCTGAGAGATGTTCTGCTATCTTTTCAGTTTTGTCATGTCGGTTATTACGTGACTTGTACTCTGTTTTTTATTATATGAATGAGACACATATTATCATGAAAAAAATTGCAGCATCAATATTTCTCATGCTGGGAATCGGGGTGAGATGGAATTAGCTCGGAACAGCCAGCACGGCCCGGCGGTGAACTAGTAGTCCTGGCCGTCGTGCTACTCTGACTGCGGGTGGCATTCATGAGTTTTTTTCTTTGAAGTCGTCGCTCTTAGACTAGCCACAGTGCATAGTAACATACACTAGTAACATATACATATCCCTAAACAATATTACTAACTTCATAGTGGGTAGTAACATAAGTGTGGTAACATGCAAAGCTTCATTTATTAGGTTGTAGACTCATATTGCATTGGGACATGTGATGTTACAGTAACTAGCTAAGTTACTGTAACTACCTCTCTCCTCATTAACTCATTGCCACATAAGCAAATTTGCTGAGTTGGACTCGATGTTACTGCTGAAGTTACTCCCATTGTGACTAGTCTTAAGGCTTCGATTTATCAGAAAGGATATGCGAGAGTTTTTTGGTTAATGTGCAAAAACCCAAGAGAAATTTGTTAGAAAACATTCACAAGCTACGACACCTCTGTTGCTTCCCATAAGACCTACACACACCATCAAGGAGAGGACACAATTGAAGTTGCATGTAATGTCATTGTCATCACCTCTCTTCGAGCAAGCGACTCCTATTTCACCGCAGACAACCCATCAAGACCACTTCGAATAAACGATGCACAAGAACCTGTGTCGGTGTTACGACAGACGCAGGAAGAGCAGCGCTACAACCTCTACCTTTTCGCACATCACCGGTTGTGGCGGAGGGCCAGATCTGTGGTGACTTTGCAAGCGCGGACACATGGCAGCCATGACTGAGGAGAACCTGAACTTCGTCGTCGAGCCAGGCGGCGTGGACGGCCGCAGAGGTGAATGCCGCTAACTGCACAAACTTTTCGCCGGCAACTATGATCCCTGGCGCCGCTACGATGACGAGGCCGGCTCGTCCATGTCCAACGTCGACCTCAAATTCACCGACGACGGCCATGATGAGCAGGAGTAGGGTGTCGGTGCTAAAACAGGTTAATCTCGGGTAGGGGGTCCGAAACTTGATGATCTGAGCTAGATGGTAATAGGAAAAGTAGCGACATTATGTTTTCCCAGGTTCGGGCCACTTGATGAGGTAAAACCCTACGTGATGTTTCTTCTATATTGATTGTGATGGGGTACTTGGTACAAGATGATCTACCTCGAGATCGTATGAAGTTGTTCTAAGCTCTAAAACTACGTATGCGTGCCTCTATAGACTAAACCCCATGAATTATATAGGCACCGGGGGTATTTCCGCTTACAAATGGTTGGTTGTGATTCAGAGATAAGCACACCGGTCCTTTAGATACACCGTGAAGTGTACGCTAAGTCTTTGGGAGATCTTCATTTGGACGACGGTGAGGGCCTTAGCCTAGACAAGACACTTTCGACCACTGGTAGGTCCTCGGCCCGACCCATGAGTGATGGGGGCCAAAGTGATGCTCACCCCCCTAATCCGGGATACAGTCATAGGGCATGGGAGATGGCGATGCCTCATGTCCCAAGTGGGTCAATCTGTGTCACATGTCCTACTTTTCCTTGCCGATGACCACACCCGCACATCTTGGGGATCACAACCATCATACATGGACACGGCGAGGAATAACCGGGACTTGGAGGGCATATACTTTCTGGGCTCATGGGGGCTGACAAAGATTTAGACTAGGTTAACTTTCCGGCATTTTTTATTCTGGAAATATGTCAAAAATGTAATAAACTTGATCTAGTTTAAATGAAAATCATCCGGTTTGTTAAAATCCATTTTGAAATGTATGCGATCAGGGTTAGATGGTCTGCTCTCGTATCACCGTTCACAGACGCGTCCACAGACAAATACAGTTTTGTTTTAAGGCACAACATTGGAGATGCCCTTAATAATAGAGACCGGAGTGAGACATCTAGCAACATTGAGTAGGGAGTTTCGGTGCCCAGGCTCATCTGCATCTGGTTAGAAAAAAATTCGTAAAAAATTCAAAAAACACAAAATTCCCCCCAAAAAATTATGCGGTAGAAAATATGATGCATGAGGCTCACTCCAAATTTAAAGTCATTTGAACATCTTAGCAGCTCTCAGCAAAAAAGACAAATCGGGCCAAAATAGTACATGAACAGTAAACATTTTTTACAGATTTCTCAATTTATCTTTTTTGCTGAGAGCTCCTCAGATGTCCAAATGATTTGAAAATTGGAGTGGACCGCACGCATCAAATTGTTTACCGCACAAAAAAATTGGAATTTTTTGAATTTTTTTAGTATTTATTTTGATTTTTTTGTCATCGCGGGTCGAGATAAGTTCGAGTGCAGAAATGGATTTTCGGTGACCTATTGTTGAAAAACACGAGGTGGAGAATTCAATGACAATGTCCCGTCACATGAGCTAAACTGTGTTAAGCATCAGGTGGGAGATCTACTCACATTAATCCGTCACTGGAAAACACTAGGTGCAGAATCCAATTAAAATGACCCATTGCGTTCGTTGAATTATGCTAAGCATTGGTAAAACATCTAGCGATATTAGAAAGTGTTTTTCTAAGCTCGAGCTCGTGTGAGCTCGAGTGAACAGTAAAATTAGAAAGAAATCCAAAATAACTTTTTATAGAAAATATTGACAAATATTTTCATTTCTTGCAAGGTTTCATCCCGAAATGACATTCGTGGAAGACATGGCAAAAAAAAGAAGATGCTCATTGTAGCTTAGATTTTCTTCTTCAATTTTACTGTTTAGCCGAGCTCATAAGAGCTCAATCTTAATTTACCCGTATCATACTGATATTGATCTATCATTGAAAAATAATAGATAAAGAATCCAATGACAATTTCTTACCACATCCATTAAATTATGCTACTTCCTCCTTTTTGGTTTACAGAGCTAATCTAAAAAAATGGTTTTTCATTTTTATAGTCTCAATTCTACTACTTACCATCACATTTTCAGATTTCAAGGTGAACTAAATCACTTCATGCAAGGATAAAGAGAAAACTCACAAATGCATGGAGAAATTCTTCGTCATTTAATGGTCATGCATGCATGCATTGTAATTAATGTATCGGTAAAATAAGTTATTGGAAAAAATGAGCGTATTAATTAGGTATTTTTGCAAACTACTCACTCCCTTCTGGTTTACTGGCTTACCTCATTTTTTTTTCATTTTATAAGTCTCAATTATATTGCTCCTCATCACATATTCATATTTCAAGGTGCATAAAATTAAGAGAAAGCTCACCAATGCATGTAAATATTCTTCGTCATTTCTTGATCACACATGCATGCAAACTAATGCATTGGTAAACACAATTTTTTTGAGGAAAACAAGCGCATTAATTTAGCACTTTTGCAAATTACAAACATTATTTGACCCCTCATGATCTACCTTAATTGTGAGATTTTTGAATTGAGCCATATAGACTGTGGGGAGGGGGGGGGGGGGGGGGGTACTAAAGTAATTCTACCACTCACCATCTATCTTGGTTAGAGAGATTTTCAAATTGACCCTTATAAAACGGGAAGGAGGGAGTAAGAATTTCTATCTCGGTCTTAGTTTACCGACCCCCTCGTATTTTGGGTCATGTTTTGTCCATGACTTTTACTAATAAAATATAAGTTATACATGGCAAAAACAATATTATTAAAAATTACATTTAAATGCAAATCTAACAATATAGTTTTTGTGACATGCATTAATACTTTGCTGGTCAAATAAGTGGTCAAACTTTGACTCGAAATACGATCATGATTAATAAATCAAGACCAAGGTATTACTAGGGTTTAGAGTTTAGGGTTTAGAGTTTAGAATTTTGATGTAGGTGGTGATTCCAATGACACTAACTCAGCACAAGCACTAAATTATTATACTAATCCCAACATTCCACCTTTCAGAATCAATGACAGTTAGAAAGGCGAGGTAGAGCACTCACCTTTTAAGTCGTGGAAGAGAGACACGGGTTCACTCTTTTTCTTTAGCTGGGAAGAGTTCCGTGGTACTGGCCGATACACCCTCAGCAGCTCAGCCTCCTCGGTTTGCTCGGGTCAAGGTTCAACTGTCGAACTCATCAGCAGCCGGTGCCGGTGGGTGCCTCTTTCATGGTTCTTTTCTGTTTTCTTCCGTGTTCTTTTCTTCTTCGACCTCCTTTTTGCTGTTGCTGTTCATCTTGGTTCCTTCCGGAACAAGTGTTGCACACCGGGTATTCTATAGTTTCTAGGTGACCGGCCACCCCTCTCTGCCATTGGAGCTCGGTGTGTGCTCACCTCAGTGCGCGCCGATCGCCGCTCGGATGTGCTCAGCTATGTGCAGATCCGCTGCCATGAGGAACAGAGGAAGCACACGTAGAGACAACGCGGGACTCGGCGAGGACGTGGGAGACCGGGGTCGTCGTCTGTCGTCGTCATGTAGGTCAACAACCTTGAGCGCCTAGAGCGGGGAGGCCGGTGACAGATGAATCCCCGAGCGCATGAGGTGTCCGTGTCCGAGCTCGCGGACGAGGTGGAGGTGTGCGGAGGCCGCCGTTGAGGACTGGCGGGGAGGTGCGTTCAGTGCGGTAAGGTGGACAAGAGTGCGGCCGCGGCCGCGGCGAGTGTCCGCGATTGCCACGCCGGAAGGGTGGGGAAATGTCAGAGAAGAATGGGGACGGGCTCAAGGACGTCCATTGGCAGAAGATCAAGTAGGGTGTGCTGCGGTCCTTCCATGGCGGCGAGAGTGAAGGGACAGAGGAAGGGAGCAGTTGTTTGGAGCCTTGATGAGCTCGGCCATGCTCAGTGCGCGGCAATCGCTGCCTGCACTCTATATGCAGAGTACATGACAAAATCTGTATACAAACCAAATCTGTATACAAAACACACCGATTAGTATAGTTCAAATGCGATCCAAGCTCTCTCAGATTTTAGCAAGTCTGACTCATTGAAACCATACTTGCTGTCAGATGGGTACAGAATTTTATGAGACCATGTTCATCATCAAAGGAGCCCGAGCTGAGACTGAGGATGATCTGAACGATTTGTTCGAAGGTACAATGCTAGTTTACTGCTGTCGGAACTTTGTTACACAAGGAAACAACTGTATCTAACTATCTGTAATCTATGGTTTCAGACTTTGGAATCAATGGAGGCCAATTTGTAGCTTCATTCGGTCCTACTTTTATGATGGACACCAACTTGACTCGCGACGCTGCACCAGTCACATCGCCGGAGAGGGAGGGGCCCTGCGCCGCCTCGACGGTAGACCTGATAGGTACTATATGTGCTACGAAAGATCCAGCAGTAATTTTGCATTATAACACTTGCCATGGATTCTACTAATTTAGACTTTGGAACCAGTGGATGAAGCTTTTCTTGCAGCTCCACCCTGTCCTCCTGCTTATATGATGGAGACGAACTTGACTCGCGACGTGGAGCCGGCTGACACGCTGCCAGAGAGCGGTCGGAGGTGCAAAAGAGGTCCTCGGAAGAGGAGAATACCATTATGCACAGACCAAGGCTGGTTTTTGGGTGACCACTTTGGGGTAAGAGTCATGTGTATATGTTCTCATGTAGAAATTCCACAAATTACTTATACATGCATGTAGCATTTTTCTATATAGTGTGCACCATTTTGAGTTCAGAATTTTCATTTATAATTAGTCCATCAATGTAGTACATCCAATGAATTCTATGTCGTTGGTTGTTTGAACAGGGCACATCCTGCCTCCGGGATGCACCTTCTGCAAGTGAAGGCCGAACCCGTGGACTCAGAACAAACGGGCCCCATTGGACAACGGAAGAGGTGACTACACTAGTTGATGGTCTTGAAGAATTTAGGGGTCGACGATGGTCTGCGATAAAGAAGAAATATTTTCCAACGTCAGATCGAACTACGGAGAATCTTAAGGTTTATGTTTGGTGTATTTGTCTCATGTTGATTGCCTTGCCCTAGGTCTGCTACTAATACAATCTATCATTTTTTTTTTAATTTTGTAGGATAAGTGGAAAAATCTGCGAAAATCATACACAGTAAGACCTGCCTCTGAAAAGAAAGTGTAATTCTATCAGCTTTTAATTGGGGAGCACCACAGATTTTTAATTTCTTGCATTTCTTAAATTGCAGGGAAATGCAGAAAGAAGATGCTATCTAGTTCTTCCTGATCCTTTGGTCGAACGAATCAAGAGGCTAGCAGCGACTGGTAACTGAAAGGAAGATGCCCTGATGTATGGTACAAGAGTCACTGTTTAGGACTTTTGGGGTAGAGTGGTCAGTAGCTAGCTTGAATCAGCAGAGAATAACTTGTATTGAAGTAGAGCCGTGTCTAGTTCTTCCTGATCATTTGATCGAACGAATCAAGAGGCTAGCTGCGACTGGTAACTGAAAGGAAGATGCCCTGATGTATGGTACAAGAGTCACTGTTTAGGACTTTTGGTGTAGAGCGTGGTCAGTAGCTAGCTTGAATCAGCAGAGAATAACTTGTATTGAAGTAGATCCATGTCTCCTAATCCATTTTAATAGCCCAGTGTTAAGCCAGCATTGTTTTAAGAAGACATGATGTTTTAGCAGTGCCTGAAAACACTATGCGTAGAGTGAGAGTTGTGTCCTGCTTTAATGTACAGGTCGTTTAGCAAGAGTTGGTGACCATCAGAAGGGATCATGCTATTATTGCGCAAGCATGGCAAGCAAAAGGATCTTAATTAAGGATGACTCAAATATGTTTCTACATTCAGGTTCCAAAACAGTAGTAGAAGGATATTCTGCACATGACTCGAAATAATCGCTAATGAGCTCTAGAACCAACTCAGAAGAAAACAAAAGATGGTGGACTGTTGTAGAACACAAATCATCCAAAGAAACCAGTCATCACACATCAAATCTTTAAAAAATGGTATCCAGTGCACAACTGAACCTTGAATACAATTTGGTCTCCAAGATCACGAATTTTCGACTAAAAAATGGCACCGCGTACAAAAATAACTTTTTTTTCAGGGAAAACTTCCAATCTATTCATCTTCAATCTAGTAGTACAAACGAACACTAGAGATAAAAAAATTACATCCAGATCCGTAGACCACCTAGCGACGACTACAAGCACTGAAGCGAGTCGAAGGCGCGCCGCTGTCATTGCCCCTCCCTCGCCGGAGCTAAACGTTGTTGTAGTAGACAGTCGGGAAGTCGTCGTGCTAAGGCCGCATAGAACCAACGCACCAGAACAGCAGCCGTCGCAGATGAAGAGTGTAGATCAAAAGGATTCAACCTGAATACACAAGAACGAAGACGAACGACGGACGGATCCAAGCAAATCCACCAAAGACAGATCTGCCGGAGACACACCTCCACACGCCCACCGATGATGCTAAACGCATCACCGAAACGGGTGTTAAGCGGGGATACCTTTATTCAATCCTCAGGGAGCCGCCGCCTTCTCGCCTTTCTGAGCAGGACACAAACCCTAACAAAGCTTGAAAAAAGATCTAAAAACGAAGCCCTCCTACCGGCAAGGGCCGAGATTCACTCCGCCTCCATGGCTCTAAGGCCACCGGAGACGGAACGGACGGGCACCGGCGTCGGCAGGAGGCAGAAAACCTTAGCTTTTGGGTGGCGGCGGCAGGCTAGGTCAGGTACCCGAGCGTTTTCAGGTCTGACTTGTTTGGATTTCTAACCAATTCGTGGAAGGAGGTTAAGGTTCCTTCCTTTTTTTAGTACAAAACATAACGTTGAATAGAAAATAACCTCAAGGTTCATTTTTATTTTTATTTTTTACTAAACAAGCAAATCAAAGCACCATGATCAGTTCAGTACAACACGGTCCCACCCTATCTCCGTTTGTCATGCACGCTCCTTCGACTTTCTTGTGCATAGTCATGTGATTTCTTCTCCCCTCCAACTGAAGATAATGAATTGTGTTGTCCTCTTCTTCACTTCATGCTAACTCGGCTCCCCATCGATCTGCTACACCATCGTATTGGAATGAGCACGAGATCCCATGCTTCACGCTCACCTTCGGGAAATGGATCAATATACCGCCATCTTGTATCAAACCAAGGGATAACATCCCATGGCCCACCCTGTCCTTCAAAAGAATGAACCAATGAGTCTGGAAGATTCAGGTACCAACATATCTTAATATACAATAATATAAATATTATCAATATCTTGTCATGCACATTAAGATGTTAATTTGCTTTCTCACTAGTGGAAAAAGGCCCATTTGTCCCAGTTCCAGAGGCCCATTTATCCCGGTTCTGGAACCGGGACTAAAACCCATGACCTTTAGTCCCGGTTCGTTCGCGAACCGGGACAGGTGGGGCTCCACGTGGCCGCTGCTGCGAGCACCGGCAGGAGGGCCTTTGGTCCCGGTTGGTAATACCAACCAGGACCAAAAGACATCCACGCATCAGTGGCTCAAGAGCTGGGATTTTTGTTTTTTTACGCGGGAGGGGGGGGGGGGGGGGTTGGGGGTTTTGGAGGGTTAATTTAATTAGGGGTTTCATATATTGTGTTAGCTAGCTGATAGAAAAAAGTGACGTCTCTTATCTCCGTGCTTGGTAGACGCTACGTACTATACGTATAGAGAGGACTCGACATCCCAGCTAGTGAAAATGAAGGAAACCATTAAGTACAGAAGATCGTCATGAACATATACAGAGAGAAGTGATCGACCTTTTCTTCTCCAAGAGATTGGTCGAACAACAAGTTTTCGTTCTCACGCCAGAGCAGGCGGATAAGGAGGCGGAGTGGCGTCCGCACGCGCCGGAGAAGGAGGCGGAGTGCCCTGATCACTCATCGTCGTCATCGTTGGAGGAGGAGGCGAAGTGCCCTGACTCGTCGAAGGAGGAGGAGGAGGAGGCGGAGGCGTCAAGTTCAGAAGCTAGATGTGCTATTTCCGCCATAGACATGGAGTCTTCAAAGCAAGAACCAGCTGAGTCTCCCCTTCACTTGTAGGGTGGTCATGCTGGAGCTCCTCAAATCCCTCCATTATTTCATCCACCATCACAACAGCATAGCTGTCGGTGTCAAAACTGGCGGATCTCGGGTAGGGGGTCCCGAACTGTGCGTCTAGGCGGATGGTAACAGGAGACGAGGGACACGATGTTTTACCCAGGTTCGGGCCCTCTCGATGGAGGTAAAACCCTACTTCCTGCTTGATTAATATTGATGATATGGGTAGTACAAGAGTGGATCTACCACAAGATCAAGGAGGCTAAACCCTAAAGCTAGCCTATGGTATGATTGTTGTAATGTATGTTGTGTCCTACGGACTAAAGCCCTCCGGTTTATATAGACACCGGAGGAGGCTAGGGTTACACAGAGTCGGTTACAATGGTAGGAGATCTACATATCCGTATCGCCAAGCTTGCCTTCCACGCCAAGGAAAGTCCCATCCGGACACGGGACGGAGTCTTCAATCTTGTATCTTTGTAGTCTTGGAGTCCGGCGGACGATGATAGTCCGGCTGTCCGGACACCCCCTAGTCCAAGACTCCCTCAGTAGCCCCTGAACCAGGCTTCAATGACGATAAGTCCGGCGCGCATAATGTTCGGCATTGCAAGGCGGGTTCCTTCCTTGAATAATCCAGAGAAGATCATGAACACCAGGATAGTGTCCGGCTCTGCAAAATAAATTCCACATTCCACCATAGAGAGAATAAAATGTACACCAGTCCAATCTGCTGACGTATTATGCGGCGTGACATCGCACCGCTACCAAGCCTTTGTTTGAATCGTTTTTTACTATACCACCTCAACACGTTTAGCGAAGCGGTTTCCTTGGCACGTCTTGTCGAAGCAGAGATCGTGTTCCCCTTATTCCGGGATTCTCATAAATACGTGCGTGGGTAACCCAACCGTGCCCGTCGCCACGCCTCCTCCATCGAAGGTGAATCCCGAACGGTCACGGAGACGACCCTTGGTATTTTTCCCCTTTATAAGAGGACCAAGGACCATTTCTTTTCTTCAATCTCGCATCGAATCTCTTCCTCGCTCCTAGTTCCAGCACCCAGAGCCCCAGATTCAAGCGCTTCGGATTCTCAATCATGTCCGGCTCCGACCTCCATGGTCGGTGGATGCCCTCCTCTGTCACGGAGGAGGACATATTGAAGTTACGTGAGGCCAAGTACCTGGCCTACGAGATTTCGCACAGGTTGCCTGCCCAAGGGCAGGCCGTGCCCGCCCCCGAGCCCGGCGAATACGTTGTCTTCGTATCCCACCTCCGTCGGGGTTTAGGCATCCCGACGGACCCCTTTGTGAGAGGGCTCATGTTCTACTATGGGCTGGATTTTCACGATTTGGCTCCGGAGTCCATCCTCCATATCTCCGCATTCATTATTGTCTGCGAAGCCTTCCTCCGCGTCACTCCCCACTTCGGCCTGTGGCTGAAGACCTTCAATGTGGAGCCGAAGATGATCGGGGGGCGTCAAGCGGAGTGCGGCGGGGCGGCCATAAGCAAAAAGGCCGATGCCCCGTGGCCCGAGGGTTCCTTCCAAGAGGAACTCGGACTGTGGCAGCAGGAGTGGTTCTATATCACCGCTCCGAAGGGCAGCAGGCAAAAGCCGCCGCCTTCATTCCGCCCGGGACCTCCACGTTGACTGATGTCGTGGGTCAACCAAGGGCTCAATTGGGGGCCGTGCGAAGACGTGCCCTCACTACAGGGCCGGATTCAAGAACTCCAAGCGAGGGAGATCAATCTGGTTGTGGTGATGCAGGTTATGCTAATCAGGCATCTTCTGCCCTGCAAACGCCGTCCTCTCCATCTATGGGAGTTCAACCCGGAGGGACCTCGGATTCTCCAATACTTCATGGGTGCGACACCCGTGGAGATGTACAAGTTGTTCTTCGGACCGCAGGTGGCGTGTCCGGAACTAGCCGAGGACGCAGGCCTAAGCCGCAATCGCCCGGATACTCAGGTAAATAGCTCAGAGTCCGGACGTTCTGTTTATCTGCCTTTCTAGAGTTCGCCTCCTGACCCATTACTCACAGGAGTGGGTGGCGCGATCAAGGCTGATAATGTGTCCGGCCCCCCTCCCAGAGACCGCACTGGAGCCCGTGCTGGTCAGAATGTTGGAGGTCGCGCCCACAGAAGGGAGCGATGGGGAAAATAGAGGAGCTAATATTTCGCCCAAAGGGGCGTCTGAAGAGGGGGGAATCAAGAACCCCTCCTCCCAGGGGGAGAAGAGGACCGCCTCCGAAAACCCGGAGGCCAAAGCCCCTAAACGGGGGAAGAGATCTTCACCAGGGGGTCCGGCGTCCGGGGAGAATCCGGACGCACAATCATCGCCGAAGAATCAGCCCTCCAGCGAGCCGTGAGTATGAAAAGGGGATTTCATTAGTAAGAAAATACCTCCATTTGTGCTTCTGTGGGTGACCGAAATTTTTATCTCGCAGTTCGGATTTGCAGCCTTCGCAGATGAGTTCGTCTTCGGGGGACCTTCTTCCAGAGATGATGGAGAGCGAAACGCCCCCGTCTGCTGCGCCATCAGATAAGGCAGACGAGCTTGAAGTATCGTCACGGAGGATATCCCCGAGTCCGGAGGGGCCGGAAAGTTCGGCGCCCGATAGTATCTGGCTGGGAGAACTAAAGAATCTGCTTGAGAGGGCGTCCATCTCAGAAGATCATCGTGCGTTGATGCACATGGTGATTGGAAGGATTTCGTCCGCCGAGAGCGGATTGCGTAACGCCGCTATGAGTTTGCTGGCGGGATTTGAGGTACGCGAAAATGACGCACCTTCTATTTTTGACAGTTTTGCACATAAAAGTGTGCCCTGTATAGATAGTAGCCCCTGTGACTCGGTAGGTTGTCGAAGACGACAGCGTGCCGAGGATCGAAATCGCAAGTAATGAATGTCGCCGTTCCTAGCCAGACTAGTGGGGTTGCCGAGTTAATGCGACAACTTGACGCGGCGGATGCGGACATCGCACTTGTCAACCGGCGACTTGACGAGTCGCAAGGTAAATGAGTTCTCCACAGTCGCTTTATTAATGGAGTCAAAGCCCTCCTCTGATAAATTATATGCTGTTATACAGACGGTGCTGCTGCTGTGGAGAGCCTTCGGGCCGAACTTGCTCAAGCCAAGGAGCAAGCCCGAAGGAGTGACGCGGCTGCCTCGAGGGCTGCCGAGGAGTTGAAAGCCGAAAGGGCTGCTCACTGCCTAAGCAGGGAAGAGGTGGCCGAATTGGCCGTGAAAGTAAAAGATGCTGCCGACCGCAATGAGGCTCTTGAAAAGGAGCGCTTATCGGAGCGGGAAGACCTGAAGAAGTCCACCGCCGAGGCCAAGGATGCCCGCTCTGCCATGCGGGCCATGAGGGAGGAGCTGCGCCAGGCCAGAGATATCGTGGCTGGCAAGCCTTATCTGCTGCGTCGCAGGTTTATGGATCAAAAGTATGCTCAATTTGATCGGCTGTGGAGTCTGGAGGATCTGTATATGGACTTAGCGACAAGTGCGGCTGATGCCGTTGAGCACTTCCGGAGCCAGAAGGATCACAAGACGGAAGAGCTATTTTGGTCTCAATTTCATAGTTCGGATCGCTCACTTCCATTGACCGACCGGTTGGCCGAATGGGCCGAGCTAAATAGATTGTCCGGACTTGCCATGACTGACATCGTGGCTCATGTCTGGCCAGAGAGGCCCAAGGCGACGAGCTACTTCGGCTTACTGCAGCAATTCCTTGGAGCGGTGCCGCATATCAAGGAGATGAAGCGGTCGGCCTGCATCGAAGGCGCGCGGATGGCACTTGCCCGCGTAAAGGCGCATTGGACAGAGATGGATGCCACTGCTGTTGCCGCCCAGGGTTCGGATGAAAGCCGGCTCCCCGCCGAGCACTATTTCGGGGAAGTTATGCGTGGTGCTCTTGTAATAGAGTCGCAGTGCTCAAAAAATGTCACGTTCAAATGAACGTTTTAGCTTGTAAAACAATGATTATGCAATAACTGCTTTTTATACTTGTGCGTCCCAAGTGGTAAAACTGCTCCTGAGCGGCCGTTTTCGTATACATTTGTATAACCTGAAAGATTGCAGTCTTCGGCTTCAGCCCCCATGCACAAGGTGCGGGGGTGTTCGCAAAAATAGCGTGTGTTCACACTTAATCCAACGTCTCGGTCCTGTTTAGGAGGTGGTAGCGTAGCGAACGAGGCAATCCGGACTATAATGCTTTATCACTTTCACTTAGCCAGTGGAGTTCGAGGGTGGGGCTACGATATAGCCCCTGGGGGCACCGCACTTCTCCGATTGCGGGGCGCATGTGTGCCTGACCGGGAAACGGTCCTTCGTCAAAGCGGGGAATTCTAAACATTCTGGTAGTCGATCGAGTGGTTGACCAGTCTCTCGCTATATCATGATAGTCAGTTTTCAGCTTTCTCTACTGAGGTGCTCGCCCGGCCGAACTGGGGCACAATCGCAGTAGTTCTCCTGGTGCCGCGTTAGCCGATGATACGGAACATAAGGCAGCAAAACACAGGAGCCAGGCAAACCCAACATTTGACCAAAGACATGATTCGGAGCTGATGCATATAATGCCTAACTCGAGACGCCGAACACTCCCAAAGGTGTTCGGTCTTTATGATAATGGGCAGAATAATGCCCTAAGCCCCTAGTGTCCAGGTACGGGCATGGTCTTCTGACGCGGCCGATGCCAAAACGTCAGGCTCCGCTGTGGTTATAGGAAGAAACCAAGGGAGAATAACAACAAGAGACAGTAAAAAAGGTTTACGCAGGGTCTTAATCTGAAAAGAATCCTCGTAACGGGTCCCTACTGCACGTCTGCGCCTGTGTCTCCGTTGTGCCGTTATCCTGGACAGGTATGCACGTTGTTCATCTGTAAAAAGAGAGGAACGCTTAGTTTGGAAACAATTCGTGCGAAAAAAGGAGAAGAAGAAACATAAATAAGTAAAGCGGGATTCGTATGAACTCGCGATTCTTTGTGCGCGCAACCCCTTGTCAAGGGTTGTGCGGCTAGGGAGCCCCTAGCCAACCAATGCCGGACTCGTCTATCCGTGTTCGGGGTCTTCAAGTGACCCTCGCACTGAAATGATGCCTCAAGGACCGGGCATCTTGAGTGTAAGAGACGCGTAATGCGGTATGGCGTTGAAACGGACAAAAGCCTTTCGTCCAAAGAGTGCTTGATATCCACTTTTAAATGGGACGATGTGAAAAATTAGTTTTTCGCGCCGAAAATTGTTCGGTGATCCGAACACGACTTCTAGTAATAGGGAGCCTGTGCACTTGGCGTAAGGGCCTGGCGTCACTCCTTTGAAGGAAGTGCGGCTGTGTCGAATTTTGGTAGGGTCTATCCCCATCTTGCGGATTGTGTTTGAATACAGCAGGTTTAAGTCGCTGCCTCCGTCCATTAGGACTTTAGTAAATTGTAATCCGTCGATTATGGGATTCAATATCAGGGCAGTCCATCCCGCGTTTCGAACGCTTCTGGAATAGTCCAGGTGGTCGAAAGTGATTGGTTTTGATATCCAATCTCTATGGTCTGCTTGTTTGGACCGTGCGAGGCTCTTTTTAGGAAGTGCCGCACTATTTTTCCATATTATCACATGAAGTGAGTTTACTGCCTTGACCTCTTGTGGGAAAGTCTTTTGTTTTCCGGTGCTCTGCTGGTGGGGTTTATCGTCTTCGCTTGACGCGTCGAGCCCCTTGTGTTCGGCGTTTAGTCGGCCGGACTGTTTGAAAACCCAACAATCCCTGTGGGTGTGGTTTGCAGGCCTTCCGGGGGTACTGTGGATTTGACATATCCGACCCAAAATCTTGTTTAAGTTGGACAACTCATGGCTGTCATCCTTAAGAGGCGGTGTTTTGTTGTTCGGCCGCGAGCTTTTGAATCCGGCGTTGACTGCCGTGCTCTTTGGGATTTTATCTTTATTCCGGCGCTGCTCTTTTCTGTGCCGTGATTTTCCGTTTCCATCTCTTATCTCAGATGTACTCGGGTCACTGGTGTTGCATCTTGCTAGCCAGCTATCCTCTCCCGCTTAGAAGCGGGTCATGAGGCTTGTTAGTGCGGACATTGTCCTCGGCTTCTCTTGGCCAAGGTGCCTGGCAAGCCATTCGTCTCGGACATTGTGTTTAAAAGCTGCTAAGGCTTCAACGTCCGGACAGTCGACTATTTGGTTCTTTTTGGTGAGAAACCTGTTCCAGAATTTCCGCGCTGACTCTCCGGGCTGTTGAGTTATATGACTTAGATCATCTGCGTCCGGAGGGCGGACATAAGTCCCTTGAAAATTTGCTCTAAACGCGTCCTCGAGCTCTTCCCAACTTCCAACAGTGTTTTCTGGGAGGCTTTTAAGCCAGTGACGGGCTGGCCCTTTGAGCTTGAGGGGTAGGTATTTTATGGCGTGGAGATCGTCTCCTCTGGCCATGTGTATATGTAGTATATAATCTTCTATCCAGACTCCA
The DNA here is from genome assembly GCA_963921465.1 of Triticum timopheevii. NCBI lineage: Eukaryota > Viridiplantae > Streptophyta > Magnoliopsida > Poales > Poaceae > Triticum > Triticum timopheevii. The sequence continues at coordinate 42,426,299 of OY997264.1, read as the reverse complement.
GGGTCTGTTGTTCCATCGTAGGCCTCTATGTTTATGGGTTTAAATCCTGCTGGGAATTCATGGTCCAGCACCTCATCGGTGAAACATAGTGGATGTGCGGCGCCCCTGTATTTGGGTGTGCCGCTATCTTCGGACACTTGACGTGTTGCCTTGCTTCTTGGGGCCTTCTTCTTTGGCCCGTAGATGGACCTGGCTGGGCCATCTGTCCTTCCAAGTTCGTTGGTTGGTTTATGTGTGGCGCCGCTTTTAGAATTTGGCCTGTCATCCGGCCGTCTATCCAACCGGGCTGCCTCTTTATTTTTTGACTGTGGGGGCTCTATAGCCTCGTCGTCGAATTCTGGTAGCAGCTTGCGCTTCGGGTAGCTCTTTGATTGGTGGACATTGCCGTATTTATCCGCGGTTTTGAGTACTTTGCTCCACCTTATTCTGAGTGTGTCTTCCGCTGTTTTGAGCTTCTTGTAGTGTTGATGAGTCTTTTCCGAAGGTTTTTGCCTTCCGACGGCGTGTCCGGCGTGAGATCGTCCGAACCGTCGTTTTCGCCGGGCCTGGACTGATTATCTGACTCGTCCTGTTCGGACGGTTGCTTATCTACATGCTCGTCGTCCACTTTTGTGCCCTGCTGTAATGCGGGGTCCTTAGGAGCGTTGTTGTTGTCGAGGCGGGGCTTAGGGCGGCGTCTGCGCCGCCGTTTTGGTTGTTTATCGGCGGGGTTATCCTCTGCCGCGGCCCGTTGGTCCTCGTTATCGCTCTCTTTTGGGGTATCCACCATGTATATGTCGTATGACGAGGTGGTCCTCGCGTGCCCTATAGGCGCTGTTTCTTGATCGTCTCCGGCGTTGTCGTCTATAGCGTCGATGTCTTCGGAGTCGTAGTCTAGCATGTCGGTTAAGTCGTCGACAGTGGCTACAAAGTGGGTGGTGGGTCGGCTCTGAATTTCTTCATCGCCCGTATCCCAACCATCCTGGCCATAGTCCGGCCAGGGCTCTCCTGATAACGAGAGATGCTTTAGTGAATTCAGGATGTCGCCAAAAGGCGAGTATTGGAAGATGTTCGTGGCGGTGAATTCCATAACCGGCGCCCAATCCGATTTGGTTGGTAGGGGCGCGGGAGGTTCGGAGTCCGGCAGGGAGTCCGGCACCTCGGAATCACGAGTTTTTCGAGGGACAAGACTAGTGTTCGGCTCCATCGCCGTGGTAGTTGAAGCCCCCGAGGCGGTGTCCATCCACCGATCTTCTATCTGGGCAATCGGCTCCGGTCTAATAGCTGGAGCGGATTCGCGTGCGGCCACCAAGGCACTGTTCGGCGGCAGAGTTACATCATACCCATCGCAACAGTGCGGCGCGCTCGGCTGTGGCTCGGGTCCGTCGAAGATCAAGTCTCCGTGGACATCGGCCGTGAAGTTTAGGCTTCCGAATCTGACCTGACGGCCAGGGGCGTAGCTTTGGATCTGCTCCAGATGGCCAAACGAATTAGCCCGCAGTGCGAAGCCGCCGAATACGAAGATCTGTCCGGGGAGAAAAGTCTCACCCTAGACAGTGTCGTTGGTTGAATATGCCATCGGGCCTATCGGTGATGACACAGAGGAACTCTCAATGAAAGCACCAATGTCGGTGTCAAAACCGGCGGATCTCGGGTAGGGGGTCCCGAACTGTGCGTCTAGGCGGATGGTAACAGGAGACGAGGGACACGATGTTTTACCCAGGTTCGGGCCCTCTCGATGGAGGTAAAACCCTACGTCCTGCTTGATTAATATTGATGATATGGGTAGTACAAGAGTGGATCTACCATGAGATCAAGGAGGCTAAACCCTAAAGCTAGCCTATGGTATGATTGTTGTAATGTATGTTGTGTCCTACGGACTAAAGCCCTCCGGTTTATATAGACACCGGAGGAGGCTAGGGTTACACAGAGTCGGTTACAATGGTAGGAGATCTACATATCCGTATCGCCAAGCTTGCCTTCCACACCAAGGAAAGTCCCATCCGGACACGGGACGGAGTCTTCAATCTTGTATCTTCGTAGTCTTGGAGTCCGGCGGACGATGATAGTCCGGCTGTCCGGACACCCCTAGTCCAGGACTCCCTCAATAGCCTTCTGGAATCAGAGGGTAGTGAAAACTTGTGTCGGGTTCAGGAGGTGCAACAGAGCCGACAACCGCCTTGACTTTGAGGTTCTGCCATTGCGTCATAAGCTGGCATTGTTGAGCCTCTGTGATAGCATCCACGGGGTAGCTAGGAGCCGTGAAGTCAAGCTGCTGAACGAGTTCGGTGGAAGCCACGCCGCTTCTCCGCTAAGATGGCGGGTAGCTTCTGGGGTAGCTTGGGCAGGTCCCTGGCTCTCAACTTGTTCCTCTAGCTTTTGTACCCTTGCATTCAGCTTCTGCAGTTCGCTCTGCTCCACTTTCCTCCTCCTCTCTTGGGTTTTGTAACCGCCTGCGCCGGGAAACCCAATCTTCCATGCAACGGAGCCTGGCGTGCCTCGTGTTCGTCCAGGGTGCTCAGGATTCCCGAGGGCCTCTGTGAGCTCGTCGTTCTCTCTGTCGGGAACAAACGTCCCTTGTTGTGCTGCGGTGATATACTTCTGAAGCTTCTTGACGGGTATTTCAAGTTGCTCGTCCGTCCAAATGCACTTCCCTGTTTCAGGGTCCAAGGTTGCCCCAACCCCGAAGAACCAAGTCCTTGAATGGTCTGGCCAGTTCAATGTCTCTGGTTCGACCCCTTTAGCAATCAGGTCATTCTCATCCTTGTCCCACAACGGTCGGGCTTTGAGGTAGCCACCTGACTCCGTGCGATGGTGATGCTCCTTTGCAACATTTTTCTTGTTTGTGGATGACATCTTCTTACTCTTCTCCGATGTCTTGTGGGCCACAAATACGGGCCAGTGATCTCTTATCTTCTCAAACCGGCCGGTGAATTCTGGAGTCTTCTCTTTCTCGACATACGTTGATTTCAACTCATTCTTCCACCTCCTGAATAGATCTGCCATCTTCTTAAGAGCATGAGCCTTGACCAATGGCTCTATAACTGGCTTATCCGGATCCTCCTCTGGCGGTAGGGTGATATTTGCCTTCAGCGCGGTCCAAAGAAAATCTTTTTGTCTATCTTTGACATAAGAAACTTGAGGGTCTTTGTTCTTAGGCTTATTCCATTGGTGGATGCTGATCGGAATCATGTCCCTAACAAGAACCCCGCACTGAGCAGAAAATGCTTCCTCGGTCCGGCTGGGTTCAATCGGTTGGCCATCGCTTGCGATTTCTGTGGTCGTGAACCTTTCATCCTGGCGCAAACTTTTCTTCGGGCCTCGTCTCGTTACCGAAGTTTGGCTCAATCCGGAGGGCTATAAAAGAAGAAAGAAGAGTTAATATATATACATACCAAAACAATTAATGCATCAATTAGCTAGTCAGCACAAGCTAAAAAGAAGAACGAAGAGTTAATATATATACCTCGTCGGACTATGCAACAGCTGATCCCGACTCCGTTCGGTCACCGGAGCCGTCATCACGGTCTCCTTCTTCCACCGGCATTCGGTCGCCGAAGCCATCATGATCACGACTTTCCTCCTCCATTGTTTGATCACCGTAGCTTGCTTCCTCTCCTTCTAGACAATCGGTGTCGTTGAGAAATAACGACAAGACATCATGTCCGTCGCGGATTTTGTCCCCTAGTATTTCTTCTTGTTCCAAGTCTCTTTGTTGATCCATAGTTTCTGCAAATATTACAACATGGCAATTAATATACAAAAATGAGAGATGGATATATTAATAGTGGCAAACATAGACCTAGCTAGCTAATCACAACAAGGAATATTAATTAGTGGCCTCGACGCTTCTACGGTTTGGGATGGCCTCGACAATGCTTCTAGGGTTTGGGGTGGCGTCGACAACGCTCTTTTAACTTGGTAAATTTGGGTGGCCTCCACGCTTCTAGGGTTTGGGGTGGTGAGGGAGTCCTGGACTAGGGGGTGTCCGGACAGCCGGACTATCATTATCCGCCGGACTCCAAGACTACGAAGATACAAGATTGAAGACTCCGGCTCGTGTCCGGATGGTACTTTCCTTGGCGTGGAAGGCAAGCTTGGCAATACGGATATGTAGATCTCCTACCATTGTAACTGACTCTGTGTAACCCTAGCCCTCTCCGGTGTCTATATAAACCGGAGGGCTTTAGTCCGTAGGACAACATACATTACAACAATCATACCATAGGCTAGCTTCTAGGGTTTAGCCTCCTTGATCTCGTGGTAGATCTACTCTTGTACTACCCATATCATCAATATTAATCAAGTAGGACGTAGGGTTTTACCTCCATCGAGAGGGCCCGAACCTGGGTAAAAACATTGTGTCCATCGTCTCCTGTTACCATCCGCCTAGGCGCACAGTTCGGGACCCCCTACCCGAGATCCGCCGGTTTTGACACCGACATTGGTGCTTTCATTGAGAGTTCCTCTGTGTCGTCACCGATAGGCCTGATGGCATCTTCAACCAACAATGCTGTCCAGGGGGAGACTTTTCTCCCCGGACAGATCTTTGTATTCGGCTGCTTCGCACTGAGGGCCAATTCGCTTGGCCATCTGGAGCAGATCGAAAGCTACGCCCCTGGCCGTCAGGTCAGATTTAGAAGCTTAAACTTCACGGCCGATATCCGCGGAGACTTGATCCTCGACGGACTCGAGCCACAGCTGAGCGCGCCGCACTGTGACGATGGGCATGATCTAGCTCTGCAGCCGAACAGTGCCTTGGTGGCCGCACACGGATCCGCTTTGGCCACTAGCCCGGAGCCGATCACCCAGATCGACGGTCGATGGATAGGCGCCGCCCTGGGGGCTTCAACATCCACGGCGATGGAGCCAAACACTAATCTTGTCCCCCGCGAAACTCGTGACTCTGAGGCGCCGGACTCCTTGCCGGACTCCGAACCTCCCGCGCCCCTGCCAATCGATCCGGATTGGGTACCGGTTATGGAATTCACCGCCGCGGACATCTTACAATGCTCGCCTTTCGGCGATATCTTGAATTCACTAAAGCATCTCTCGTTATCAGGAGAGTCTTGGCCGGACTATGGCCAGGACGGTTGGGGAACGAACGACGAAGAAATTCAGAGCCCACCCACCACCCACTTTGTAGCCACTGTCGACGATCTAACCGACATGCTAGACCTTGACTCCGAAGACATTGACGGAATAGACGACAATGCTGGAGACGGACAAGAAACAGAGCCTATAAGGCACGGGAGGACTACCTCGTCACATGACATATATATGGTAGACACCCCAAAGGAGAGCGATAACGAGGATCAACGGGCCGCGACAGAAGATGACCACGCCGATAAACGACCAAAACGGCGGCGCAGGCGCCGTCCTAAGTCCCGCCTCGACAACAATGCTCCCAAAGAGCCCGCAATACGGCAGGGCTCACAAACGGACGACGAACACGCAGATAAACAACCGTCCGACCATGACGAGTCAGATAATCAGTCCAGGCCAGGTGAAAACAACAGTCCGGACGACCTCACGCCGGACACACCGCCGGAGAGCAAGAACCTTCGGAAAAGACTCGTCAGTACTGCAAAAAGCCTGAAGACGAAAAAACGGAGGCTCAAAACAGCGGAAGACACTCAAAATGAGATGGAGCAAAGTGCTCAAAACCGCAGATAAGTACGGCAATGGCCACCAATCGAAGAGCTACCCGAAGCGCAAGCTGCTACCAGAATTCGACGAGGAGGCCATAGAGCCCCCACCGTCCAAAAATAAAGGGGCTGCCTGGCTGGATAGACGGCCAGATGATAGGCCAAATTCTGACAGCGGCGCCACACATAAACCAACCAACGAATTTGGAAGGATAGATGGCCTAGCCAGATCCATCTACGGGCCAAAGGAGAAGGCTCCAGGAAGCAAGGCAACACGTCAAGTGTCCGATGATAGCGGCACACACAAATACAGGGGCGCCGCACACCCACTATGTTTCACTGACGAGGTGCTGGACCATGAATTCCCAGCAGGATTTAAACCCATAAACATAGAGGCCTATGATGGAACAACAGACCCTGGAGTCTGGATAGAAGATTATATACTACATATACATATGGCCAGAGGAGATGATGTCCACGCCATAAAATACCTACCCCTCAAGCTCAAAGGGCCAGCCCGTCATTGGCTTAAAAGCCTCCCAGAAAATACTGTTGGAAGTTGGGAAGAGCTCGAGGACGCGTTTAGAGCAAATTTTCAAGGGACTTATGTCCGTCCTCCGGATGCAGATGATCTAAGTCATATAACTCAACAACCCGGAGAGTCAGCGCGGAAATTCTGGAACAGGTTCCTTACAAAAAAGAACCAAATAGTCGACTGTTCGAACGCCGAAGCCTTAGCAGCTTTCAAGCACAATGTCCGAGACGAATGGCTCGCCAGGCACCTCGGTCAAGAGAAACCGAGGACAATGTCCGCACTAACAAGCCTCATGACCCGCTTCTGTGCGGGCGAGGATAGCTGGTTAGCACGATGCAGCACCAGCGACCCAAGTACATCAGAGATAAGAGATGGAAACGGAAAATCACGGCGCAGAAAAGAGCAGCGCCGGAATAAAGAGACAGGCCCAAAGAGCGCGGCAGTCAATGCTGGATTCAAAATCTCGCGGCCCAATAATAAAACACAACCTCTTAAGGATGACAGTGACGAATTGTCTAACTTAAACAAAATTTTGGGTCGGATATGCCAAATCCACAGTACCCCCGGAAGGCCTGCAAATCACACCCACAGGGATTGTTGGGTTTTTAAACAGTCCGGCCGACTAAATGCCGAACACAAGGGGCTCGACGCGTCAAGCAAAGAAGATAAACCCCACCAGCAGAGCACCGGAAAACAAAAGACTTTCCCACAAGGGGTCAAAGCAGTAAACTCACTTCATGTGATAATACGGAAAAATAGTGCGGCACTTTCTAAAAAGAGCTTCGCGCGGTCCAACCCAGCAGACCATAGAGATTGGATATCAAAACCAATCACTTTCGACCACCTGGACTATTCCAGAAGCGTTCGAAATGCGGGACGGACTCCCCTGATATTGAATCCCATAATAGACGGATTGCAATTTACTAACGTCCTAATGGACGGAGGCAGTGACTTAAACCTGCTATATCCAAACACAATCCGTAGGATGGGGATCGACCCTACCAAAATTCGACACAACCGCACTTCCTTCAAAGGAGTGACGCCAGGCCATTACGCCAAGTGCACAGGCTCTATATTACTAGAAGTCGTGTTCGGATCGCCGAACAATTCTCGACGCGAAAAATTAATTTTTCACATCGTCCCATTTGAAAGTGAATATCAAGCACTCTTGGGACGAAAGGCTTTTGTCCGCTTCAACGCCATACCGCATTACGCGTCTCTTACACTCAAGATGCCCGGACCGCGTGGCATAATTTTAGTGCGAGGGTCACTTAAAGACCCTGGACTTGGATAGACGAATCCGGCGTCAGTGGGCTAGGGGCTCCCTAGCCGCATACCCCTTCACAGGGAGCTGCGCGCACAAATAACCGCGGGTTCATACAAACCCCGCTTTAATTATTTATATTTCTAATATTTTCGCACAAACTGTTTTTAAAACTAAACGTTCCTCTCTTTTTACAGATGAACAACGTGCATACCCGTCCAGGATAACGGCGCAACGGAGACACAGGCGCAGACGTGCAGTAGGGACCCGTTGTGAGGATTCTTTTCAGATTAAGACCCCGCGTAAACCTTTTTTACTGTCTCTTGTTGTTATTCTCCCTTGGTTTCTTCCTATAGCCAAAGCGGAGCCTGACGCTTTGGCATCGGCCGCGTCAGAAGACCATGCCCGTACCTGGACACTAGGGGCTTAGGGCATCGTTCCGCCCATTATTATAAAGACCGAACACCTTAGGGAGTGTTCGGCGTCTCGAGTTAGGCATTATATGCATCAGCTCCGAATCATGTCTTTGGTCAAATGTTGGATTTGCCCGGCTCCTGTGTTTTGCTGCCTTACGTTCCGTATCATCGGCTAACGCGGCACCAGGAGAACTACTGCCATTGTGCCCCAGTTCGGCTGGGCGAGCACCTCAGTAGAGAAAGCCGAAAACTGACTGTCATGATACAGCGAGAGACTGGTCAGCCACTCGATCGACTATCGGAATGTTTAGAATTCCCCGCTTTGACGAAGGGCCGTTTCCCGGTCAGGCACACGCGCTCCGACTTCGGAGAAGGGCGATGCCACCAGGGGCTATATCGTAGCCCCACCCTCGAGCTCCACTGGCTAAGTGAAAGTGATAAAGCATTATAGTCCGGATTGCCTCATTCGCTACGCTACCACCTCCTTATAACAGGACCGAGACGTCGGATTAAGTGTGAAAACGCGCTATTTTTGCGAACACCCCAGCACCTTGTGCGTGGGGGCTGAAGCCGAAGACTGCCATCTTTCAAGTTATACACAAGTATACGTAAACGACCGCACAGGAGAAGTTTTACTACTTGGACGCACAAGTATAAAAAGCAGTTATAACATAATCATCGATTTACAAGCTAATGCGTTCATCTGAACGTTACATTCTTCGAGCACTGCGACTCTATTACACGAGCGCCACGCATAACTTCGCCGAAATAGTGCTCGGCAGGGAGCCGGTCTTCATCCGAACCCTGGGTAGCAACAGCGGTGGCGTCCATCTCTGGACAATGCGCCTTCACACGGGCAAGAGCCATCCGCGCGCCCTCTATGCAGGCCGACCGCTTCATCTCCTTTATATGCGGCACCGCACCAAGGAATTGCTGTAGTAAGCCAAAGTAGCTCATCGCCTTGGACCTCTCTGGCCAGACATGGGCCACGATGTCAGTCATGGCAAGTTCGGACAATCTATTTAGCTCGGCCCATTCGGCCAACCGGTCTGTCAATGGAAGTGGGCGATCCAGACTGTGGAATTGAGACCAGTATAGCTCTTCCGTCTCGTGATCCTTCTGGCTCCGGAAGTGCTTAATGGCATCGGCCGCACTTGTAGCTAAGTCCATATACGGATCCTCCGGACTCCACAGCCACTCAAATTGAGCATACTTTCCATCCATAAACCGGCGACGCAGCAGAAAAGGCTTGCCAGCCATGATCTCTCCGGCCTGGCGCAGTTCCTCCTTCATAGCCCGCATTACAGAGCGGGCATCCTTGGCTTCGGCGGTGGCCTTATTCAGGTCTTCCCGCTCCGATAAGCGCTCCTTTTCTAGAGCCTCATTGCGGTCGGCAGCATCCTTTACTTTCATGGCCAATTCGGCCACCTCGGCCCTGCTTAGGCAGTGCGCAACCTTTTCGGCTTTCAACTCCTCGGCCGCCCTCGAGGCAGCCGCTTCACTCCTTCGGGCTTGCTCCTTAGCTCGAGCAAGTTCGGCCCGAAGGCCCTCCACAGCAGCAGCACCATCTGTACAAACAGCATATAATTTATCAGAGGAGGGCTTCGACCCCCTTAATAAAGCGACTGCGGAGAACTCTTTTACCTTGCGACTCGTCAAGTCGCCTGTTGACAAGTGCGATGTCCGCATCTGCCAAGTCAAATTGCCGATTTAACTCGGCAAACTCACTAGTTCGGCTATCCCCCGGACTATCCGCCACCTGCATAGGAACGGAATTTATTCCTTTAGATTTCGATCCTCGGTACGCTGTCGTTTCCGACAACCTACTGAGTCTCAGGGGCTACTATCTATACAGGGCGCATTTTTATATGCAAAACTGTTAAAAGACAAAGGGGTGCGTCATTCTCGCATACCTCAAATCCCGCCAGCAAACTCATGGCGGCATTACGCAATTCGCTCTCAGCGGACGAAATCCTTCCAATCACCATACGCATTAACGCACGGTGATCTTCTGAAATGGACGCCCTCTCAAGCAGATTCTTCGGTTCTCCCGGCCGGACACTAGTAGGTGCCGAACTCTCTGGCCCCTCCGGACTCGGGGATACCCTCCGTGATGACACTTCGGGTTCGCCTGCCCCATCCGGCGGCGCTGCCGACGGAGGCGTATCGCTCTCCATCATCTCCGGAAGAAGGTCCCCCGAAGATGAACTCATCTGAGAAGGCTGCAGATCCGAACTGCAATATAAATATTTCGGTTATCTACAGAAGCACAAATGAAGGTATTTCCTTACTAATTAACTCCCTCTTTCATACTCACGGCTCGCTGGAGGGCCGATCCTTTGATGATGATTGTGCGTCCGGATTCTTTCCAGGCGCCGGACCCCCCGGGGAAGATCTCTTCCCACGCTTAGGGGCTTTGGCCTCCGGATCTTCGGAGGCGGTCCTCTTCTCCCCCTGAAGGGAGGGGTTATTGGTTCCCCCCTCTTCAGTCGCCCTTTTGGGCGAAATATTAGCTCCTCTATTTTCCCCGTCGCCCCCTTCTATGGGCGCAACCTCCAACATTCTGACCAGCACAAGCTCCAGTGCGGTCTCTGGGAGGGGGGCCGGACACCTTATCAGCCTTGATCGCGCCACCCATTCCTGTAAAGAACAAAGGGTCAGGAGGCGAACTCTAGAAAGGCACATAAACAGAATGTCCGGACTCTGAGCTACTTACCTGAGTATCCGGGCGATCGCGGCTTAGGCCTGCATCCTCGGCTAAATCCAGACACGCCACCTGCGGTCCGAAGAACAACTTGTACATCTCCACGGGTGTCGCACCCATGAAGTGTTGGAGAATCCGAGGTCCCTCCGGGTTGAACTCCCATAGACGGAGAGCACGGCGTTTGCAGGGCAGAAGATGCCTGATTAGCATAACCTGCATCACCTTGATCAGGTCGATCTCCCTCGCTTGGAGATCTCGAATCCGGCCCTGCAGTGAAGGCACGTCTTCAGACGGCCCCCAATTGAGCCCTTGGTTGACCCATGACATCAGTTGGTGTGGAGGTCCCGGGCGGAATAGGGGCGGCGGCTTTTGCCTGCTGCCCCTTGGAGCGGTGATATAGAACCACTCCTGCTGCCACAGTCCAAGTTCCTCTTGGAAGGAACCCTTGGGCCACGGGGCATCGACCTTTTTGCTTATGGTCACCCCGCCGCACTCCGCTTGACGCCCCCCGATCATCTTCGGCTCCACCTTGAAGGTCTTCAGCCATAGGCCGAAGTGGGGAATGACGCGGAGGAAGGCTTCGCAGACGATAATGAATGCGGAGATATGGAGGATGGACTCCGGAGCCAAGTCGTGAAAGTCCAGCCCATAGTAGAACAGGAGCCCCCTCACGAAGGGATTCGTCGGGAAGCCTAAACCCCCACGGAGGTGGGATACGAAAACGACGTATTCACCGGGCTCGGGGGCTGGCACAGCCTGCCCTTGGGCAGGCAACCTGTGCGAAACTTCGTAGGCCAGGTACTTGGCCTCACGCAACTTCAATATGTCCTCCTCCGTGACGGAGGAGGGCATCCACCGGCCCTGGAGGTCGGAGCCGGACATGATTGAGGATCCGAAGCGCTCGAATCTGAGGCTCTGGGTGTTGGAACTAGGAGCAGGGAAGAGATTCGATGCGAGATTGAAGAACAATGGCGAGCCTTGGTCCTCTTATAAAGGGGAAGAAATGCCAAGGGCCGTCTCCGTGACCGTTTGGGATTCCCCTTCGATAGAGGAGGCGTGGCGACGGGAGCGGTTGGGTTACCCACGCACGTATTGATGAGAATCCCGGAATAAGGGGAACACGATCTCTCCTTCGACAAGACGTGCCAAGGAAACCACTTCGCTAAACGTGCTGAGGTGGTATAGTAATTCAAACAAAGGCCTGGTGGCGGTGTGATGTGACGCCGCATAATACGTCAGCAGATTGAACTAAGTGTACATTTTATTCTCTCTACGGTGGAATGTGGAATTTATTTTGCAGAGCCGGACACTATCCTGGTGTTCATGATCTTCTCTGGATTATTCAAGGGAGGAACCCGCCTTGCAATGCCGAACATTGTGCACACCGGACTTATCGTCATTGAAGACTGGTTCAGGGGCTATTGAGGGAGTCCTGGACTAGGGGGTGTCCGGACAGCCGGACTATCATTATCCGCTGGACTCCAAAACTACGAAGATACAAGATTGAAGACTCCGGCTCGTGTCCGGATGGTACTTTCCTTGGCGTGGAAGGCAAGCTTGGCAATACGGATATGTAGATCTCCTACCATTGTAACCGACTCTGTGTAACCCTAGCCCTCTCCGGTGTCTATATAAACCGGAGGGCTTTAGTCCGTAGGACAACATACATTACAACAATCATACCATAGGCTAGCTTCTAGGGTTTAGCCTCCTTGATCTCGTGGTAGATCTACTCTTGTACTATCCATATCATCAATATTAATCAAGCAGGACGTAGGGTTTTACCTCCATCGAGAGGGCCCGAACCTGGGTAAAAACATTGTGTCCCTTGTCTCCTGTTACCATCCGCCTAGACGCACAGTTCGGGACCCCCTACCCGAGATCCACCGGTTTTGACACCGACAGGTGGCCTCGGCAATGCTTCTAGGGTTTTCCCCGGACCGCCTCTCTCATGAATGTCCGACGTCTGAACTGCATCTCTCATGAATGCCAAACAAGGGATTTAACAAGATGGCGCCATTCTGGATGTGCAGAAAATGGTCCCTGTTTTTCATGATCTCATCTAGCCTTCTATATATCACGTTGTCTAGTGTCAAAGGATTCAAGAAAACCATGGCTTCATCATTAGCCGGAAGTAACATGCGCATGATGGTATGAAGCTCCCCAAAGTTATTTTGGAACGGAGTCCTGATAGGATAATTTGCATTTTGGTACGAAGTTCAGTAAGAGCCTTTCGAATATCGCTACTTGGAAGGCCTTTGCTGAACTTCATACAAAAAAGCGAATTATCCTATCTGGACTCCGTTCCAAAATAATTTTGGAGAGCTTCATACCATCATGCGCCTGTTACTTCCGGCTAATTATGAAACCATGGATTTCTTCAATACTTTGACACAAGAGAACGTGCACATATAGAATGGTAGATGAGATTAGGAAAAATATGGATCAACTTAATTATGCACACCCATAATGGGGGCATTCTTGATAAATCTCTTATAAATCTCAAGAGAGTTTGTTGGGTAGGGGCCGGAGGGGGGTAGGAGATCGACAATGTTTTTTTCTAGGGTTTGGGTGTCCTCGAGAGTTGGTCGAGCGAGAGCGGGTTGATCAACGTCCTCCTCTCGACCCCTCAGCGATCGTCGACCCTCGACCCCTCGACGACCCTCGACCCTCGACCCCTCGGCGACCCACTGATACGTCTCCAACGTATCTATAATTTTCGATTGTTCCATGATATTATATTATCCATCTAGGATGTTTTATATGCATTTATATGCTATTTTATATGATTTTGGGACTAACCTATTAACCTAGAGCCCGGTGCCAGTTTCTGTTTTTCCTTGTTTTTGAGTTATACAGAAAAGGAATACCAAACGGAGTCCAATTGACGTGCCAATTTTTGACAATTTTTTATGGACCAAAAGAAGCCCCCGGAGTAAAAGAGTTGGGCCAGAAGAGTCCCGAGCCGTCCACGAGGGTGGAGGGCAAGCCCTACCCCCTGGGCACGCCCCCCTGCCTCGTGGACGACTCGGAGACCCCCTTTACGTGAGACCGACGCCAAAAATTCCTATAAATACCCAAACCTCCAGAAAATAACATAGATCGGGAGTTCCGCCACCGCAAGCCTCTGTAGCCACCAAAAACCAATCGGGACCCTGTTCCGGCACCCTGCCGGAGGGGGGATCCCTCACCGGTGGCCATCTTCATCATCCCGGCGCTCTCCATGACGAGGAGGGAGTAGTTCACCTCGGGGATGAGGATATGTACTAGTAGCTATGTGTTTGATCTCTCTCTCTCTCGTGTTCTTGATTCGGCACAATCTTGATGTATCATGAGCTTTGCTATTATAGTTGGATCTTATGATGTTTCTCCCCCTCTACTCTCTTGTAATGGATTGAGTTTCCCCTTTGAAGTTATCTTATCGGATTGAGTCTTTAAGGATTTGATAACACTTGATGTATGTCTTGCGTGGGATACCCGTGGTGACAATGGGGTATTCTATTGATCCACTTGATGTATGTTTTGGTGATCAACTTGCGGGTTCCGTGACCTTGGGAATCTATGCATAGGGGTTGGCACACGTTTTCGTCTTGACTCTCCGGTAGAAACTTTGGGGCACTCTTTGAAGTACTTTGTGTTGGTTTGAATAGATGAATCTGAGATTGTGTGATGCATATCGTATAATCATGCCCACAGATACTTGAGGTGACCATGGAGTATCTAGGTGACATTAGGGTTTTGGTTGATTTGTGCCTTAAGGCGTTATTCTAGTACAAACTCTATGATAGATCGAACGGAAAGAATAACTTCATGTTATTTTACTACGGACTCTTGAATAGATCGATCAGAAAGGATAACTTTGAGGTGGTTTCATACCCTACAATAATCTCTTCGTTTGTTCTCCGCAATTAGTGACTTTGGAGTGACTCTTTGCTGCATCTTGAGGGATAGTTATATGATCCAATTATGTTATTATTGTTGAGAGAAATTTTACTATTGAAAGTATGAACCTTAGGCCTTGTTTTGTAGCATTGCAATACCGTTTACGCTCACTTTTATCGCTTGCTACCTTGCTGTTTTTATAATTTCAGATTACAAATACTCATATCTACCATCCATATTGCACTTGTATCACCATCTCTCCGCCCAACTAGTGCACCTATACAATTTACCATTATATTGGGTGTGTTGGGGACACAAGAGACTCTTTATTAGTTGGTTGCACAGTTATTTGAGAGAGACCATCTTCATCCTACGCCTCCCACAGATTGATAAACCTTAGGTCATCCACTTGAGGGAAATTTTTTACTGTCCTACAAACCTCTGCACTTGGAGGCCCAACAACGTCTTTCTTCTCCTCCTCCTCTATTCCTTCTTCTTCTCCTCTTTTCTTCTTCTTCTTCTTCTGTTTCCTCTTCTTATTTATTCTCCTCTTCTTCCTCTCCTCTTCTTCTCCTTCTTCTTCTCCTTCTTCCTCTTCTTATTTTCCTTTTTCCTCTCCTTCTTTTTCTTCTAAATATGAACATATACATAAATGATTTTGATCATACACAATTTTTCTATACATACACAATCTTTTTTCTAAATATGCACATATACATGAACATATACATAAATTGACAAAAAACCATATATGAAAAAAATGCTATGAACATATACACACATATATACACATACACACATATATATACACATACGCACATATATACACATATACATAAATTGACAAAAAATACATATATGACAAAAAAGTTGCAGGGCAGGCGCGGCGGCGCGGCGGCAGCGAAGGGCAGGGACGGCGGGGCGGCGTGCGGCGGCCATGCAGGGTGGCAACGAAGGGCAGGGCGGTGGCAGCGCAGGGCAGGGGCAGTGCGCGGTGCCAGCGCAGGGCGGGGGGGGGGGGGAGGAGGAGAGGAACGGCGTGGCGACTCACAGTGGGAGCGGGGACGGCGCCGACGACGACTGCGGCCGGATCACGGGCAGCGACGGCGAGGATGTTAGGGAACGTAGTAATTTCAAAAAAATTCCTACGCACACGCAAGATCATGGTGATGGCATAACAACGAGAGGGGAGAGTGTTCGTCCACGTACCCTCGTAGACCGTAAGCGGAAGCGTTAGCACAACACGGTTGATGTAGTCGTACGTCTTCACGATCCGACCGATCCAAGCACCGAACGTACGGGGCCTCTGAGTTCAGCACACGTTCAGCTCGATGACGATCTCCATGCTCCGATCCAGCAAAGCTCCAGAGATGAGTTCCGTCAGCATGACGGCGTGGTGACGATGATGATGCTCTACCGGCGCAGGGCTTCGCCTAAACTCCGCGACGATATGACCGAGGTGGAATATGGTGGAGGAGGGCACCGCACACGGCTAAGGAACGATTCGTAGATCAACTTGTGTGTCTTTGGGGTGCCCCCCCGCCCCCGTATATAAATGAGCCAGGGGGGAGGAGGCGGCCGGCCAAGGAGGAGGGCACCCTTCTTTCCAAGTAGGAGTAGGAGAAGGGGGGAAAGAGGAGGAAGATGGGAAGGAAAGGGGGGGCGCCGCCCCCCTTCCCTTGTCCTATTCGGACTAGGAGGGGGAGGGGCGCGCGGCCCCCTCCTGGATCCTTCCCTCTTCTCCCTCGTGGCCCATGTAGGCCCAATAACCCCCCGGGGGGTTCCGGTAACCACCCGGTACTCCGGTAAAATGCCGATTTCACCTGGAATGATTCCGATGTCCAAATATAGGCTTCCAATATATCGATCTTTATGTCTCGACCATTTCGAGACTCCTCGTCATGTCCGTGATCACATCCGGGACTCTGAACAAACTTCGGTACATGAAAACTTATAAACTCATAATAAAACTGTCATCGTAACGTTAAGCGTGCGGACCCTACGGGTTCGAGAACTATGTAGACATGATCTAGAACTATTCTCGGTCAATAACCAATAGCGGGACCTAGATGCCCATATTGGTTCCTACATATTCTACGAAGATCTTTATCGGTCAAACCGCATAACAACATACGTTGTTCCCTTTGTCATCGGTATGTTACTTGCCCGAGATTTGATTGTCGGTATCCAATACCTAGTTCAATCTCGTTACCGGCAAGTCTCTTTACTCGTTCTGTAATGCATCATCTCATAACCAACTCATTGGTCACATTGCTTGCAAGGCTTATAATGATGTGCATTGCCGAGAGGGCCCAGAGATACCTCTCCGACTATCAGAGTGACAAAACCTAATCTCGAAATACGCCAACTCAACATGTACCTTTGGAGACACCTGTAGTACTCCTTTATAATCACCCAGTTACGTTGTGACGTTTGGTAGTACCCAAAGTGTTCCTCCGGTAAACGGGAGTTGCATAATTCTCATAGTTATAGGAACATGTATAAGTCATGAAGAAAGCAATAGTAGTATACTAAACGATCAAGTGCTAGGATAACTGAATGGGTCATGTCAATCACATCATTCTTCTAATGATGTGATCCCACTAATCAAATGACAACACATGTCTATGGTTAGGAAACATAACCATCTTTGATTAATGAGCTAGTCAAGTAGAGGCATACTAGTGACTATAGGTTTGTCTATGTATTCACGCATGTATCATGTTTCCGGTTAATATAATTCTAGCATGAATAATAAACATTTATCATGATATGAGGAAATAAATAATAACTTTATTATTGCCTCTAGGGCATATTTCCTTCAGTCTCCCACTTGCACTAGAGTCAATAATCTAGTTCACATCGCCATGTGATTTAACACCAATATTCATATCTGTATATGATTAACACCCATAGTTCACATCGTCATGTGACCAACACCCAAAAGGTTTACTAGAGTCAATAATCTAGTTCACATCGCTATGTGATTAACACCCAAAGAGTACTGAGGTGTGATCATGTTTTGCTCGTGAGAGAAGCTTAGTGAACGGGTCTGTCACATTAAGAGTCGTATGTCTTTTGCAAATATTCTATGTCTACAATGTACTGCACGGAGCTACTCTAGGTAATTGCTCCCACTTTCAATATGTATCCAGATTGAGACTTTAGAGTTATCTGGATCGGTGTAAAAGCTTGCATCGCTGTAACTTTTTACGACGGGCTCTTTTATCACCTCCATAATCGAGAAACATCTCCTTAGTCCTCACTAAGGATATTCTTGACCGCTGTCCAGTGATCTACTCTTAGATGAAAATTGTATTCCTTTATCAAACTCAGAGCAAGGTATACAATAGGTCTGGTTCACAGCATAGCATACTTTATAGAACCTATGACTGAGGCATAGGGAATAACTTTTCATTCTCTTTCTATTTTCTGCTGTGGTCGGGATTTGAGTCTTACTCAATTTCATACCTCTACAACACAGGCAAGAACTCTTTCTTTGACTGTTCCATTTTGAACTACTTCAAAATCTTGTCAAGGTATGTACTCATTGAAAATCTTATCAAGCGTCTTGATCTATCTCAATAGATCTTGATGCTCAATATATAAGTAGCTTTATTGAAGTCTTTCTTTTAAAGAACTTCTTTCAAACACTCCTTTATGCTTTGCAGAATAATTCTACATTATTTCTGATCAACAATATGTCATTCACATATACTTATCAGAAAGGCTGTAGTGCTCCCACTCACTTTCTTGTAAATACAGGCCTTTCCAAAAGTCTGTATAAAACCATATGCTTTGATCCACTCATCAAAGCGTATATTCCAACTCCGAGATGCTTGCACCAGTCCATTGATGGATTGCTGGAGCTTGCACACTTTGTTAGCATCTTCAGGATTGACAAAACCTTCTGATTGCATCATATACAACTCTTCTTTAATAAATCCATTAAGGAATGCAGTTTTGACATCCATTTGCCAAATTTCATAATCATGAAATGCAGCAATAGCTAACATGATTCGGACAGACTTAAGCATCGCTACGGGTGAGAAAGTCTAATCGTAGTCAACTCCTTGAACTTGTCGAAAACCTTTCGCAACAAGTCGAGCTTTATAGACAGTTACATTACCATCAGCGTCAGTCTTCTTCTTAAAGATCCATTTATTTTCAATGGCTTGCCGATCATCGGGCAAGTCAACCAAAGTCCATACTTTGTTTTCATACATGGATCCCATCTCAGATTTCATGGCCTCTAGCCATTTTGCGGAATCTGGGCTCATCATCGCTTCCTCATAGTTCGTAGGTTTATCATGGTCTAGTAACATGACTTTCAGAACAGGATTACCATACCACTCTGGTGTGGACCGTACTCTGGAAGACCTACGAGGTTCTGTAGTAACTTGATCTGAAGTTTCATGATCATCATCATTAGCTTCCTCACTAATTGGTGTAGGAATCACTGGAACTGATTTCAGTGATGAACTATTTTCCAATTCGGGAGAAGGTACAGTTACCTCATCAAGTTCTACTTTCCTCCCACTCACTTCTTTCGAGAGAAACTCCTTCTCTAGAAAGGATCCATTTTTAGCAACGAAAATCTTGCTTTCGGATCTGTGATAGAAGGTGTACCCAACAGTTTCCTTTGGGTATTCTATGAAGACGCACTTCTCCAATTTGGGTTTGAGCTTATCAGGATGAAACTTTTTCACATAAGCATCACAGCCCCAAACTTTAAGAAACGACAAGTTGGGTTTCTTACTAAACCACAGTTCATTTGGTGTCGTCTCAACGGATTTAGATGGTGCCCTTTTAACGTGAATGAAACTGTCTCTAATGCATAACCCCAAAATAATAGTGGTAAATCAGTAAGAGACATCATAGATCACACCATATCCAATAAAGTGTGGTTACAACGTTCGGACACACCATAACGTTGTGGTGTTCCAGGTGGCGTGAGCTGTGAAACTATTTCACATTGTTTTAATTGAAGACCAAACTCGTAACTCAAATATTCGTCTCCGCGATCAGATCGCAGAAACTTTATTTTCTTGTTACGATGATTTTTCCACTTCACTCTGAAATTCTTTGAACCTTTCAACTATTCCAGACTTATTTTTCATCAAGTAGATATACCCATATCTGCTCAAATCATCTTGTGAAGGTTAGAAAATAACGATACATGCCACGAGCATCAATACTCATTGGATCGCATACATTGGTATGTATTATTTCCAACAAGTTAGTAGCTCGTTCCATTGTTCCGGAGAACGGAGTTTTAGTCATCTTGCCCAAAAGGCACGGTTCGCAAGCATCAAATGATTCATAACCAAGTGATTCCAAAAATCCATCTTTATGGAGTTTCTTCATGCGCTTTACACCGATATGACCCAAACGGCAGTGCCACAAATAAGTTGCACTATCATTATTAACTTTGCATCTTTTGGCATCAATATTATGAATATGTGTATCATCACGATCGAGATCCAACAAACTATTTTCATTGGGTGTATGACCATTGAAGGTTTTATTCATGTAAACAGAACAACAATTATTCTCTGATTTTAAATGAATAACCGTTTTGCAATAAACATGATCAAATCATATTCATGCTCAACGCAAACGCTAAATAACATTTATTTAGGTTTAACACTTATCCCGAAAGTTTAGGGAGTGTGTGATGATGATCATATCAATCTTGGAACTACTTCCAACACTCATTGTCACTTCCCCTTCAACTAGTCTCTGTTTATTCTGTAACTCCTGTTTCGAGTTACTAATCTTAGCAACCGAACAAGTATCAAATACTCAGGGGCTACTATAAACACTAGTAAGGCACATATCAAGAACCTGTATATCAAATATACCTTTGTTCACTTTTCCATCCTTCTTATCCACCAAATGTTCAGGGCATTTCCGCTTCCAGTAACCATTTCCTTTGCAGTGTAAGCACTCAGTTTCAGGCTATGGTCCAGCTTTGGGCTTCTTCACGTGAGTGACAACTTGTTTGCCATTCTACTTGAAGTTTCCCTTTCATTTCCTTTGCCCTTTTCTTGAAACTAGTGGTCTTGTCAATCATCAACACTTGATGCTCTCTCTTAATTTCTACCTTCGTCGATTTCAACATCACGAATAGCTCAGGAATCGTATTCGTCATCCCTTGCATACTATAGTTCATCACGAGGTTCTAGTAACTTAGTGATGGTGACTAGAGAATTTTGTCGATCACTATCTTATCTGGAAGATTAACTCCCACTTGATTCAAGCGATTGAAGTACCCAGACAATCTGAGCACATGCTCACTAGTTGAGCGATTCTCCTCCATCTTTTAGCTATAGAACTTGTGGGAGACTTCATATCTCTCAACTCGGGTATTTGCTTGAAACATTAACTTCAATTCCTGGAACATCTCATATGGTCCATGATGTTCAAAACATCTTTGAAGTCCCGATTCTAAGCCGTTTAAGCATGGTGCACTAAACTATCAAGTACTCATCATATTGAGCTAGCTAAACGTTCATAACGTCTGCATCTGCTCCTGCCATAGGTCTGTCACCTAGCAGTGCATCAGTGACATAATTCTTCTGTGCAGCAATGAGGATAAACCTCAGATCACGGATCCAATCCGCATCATTGCTACTAACATTTTTCAACACAATTTTCTCTAGAAACATATCAAAATAAACATATGAAAGCAACAACGCAAGCTATTGATCTACAACATAATTTGCAAAATACTACCAGGACTAAGTTCATGATAAATTTAAGTTCAATTAATCATATTACTTAAGAACTCCCACTTAGACAGACATCTCTCTAGTCATCTAAGTGATCACGTGATCCAAATCTACTAAACCATGTCCGATCATCACGTGAGATGGAGTAGTTTCAATGGTGAACATCACTATGTTGATCATATCTACTATATGATTCACGCTCGACCTTTCGGTCTCCGTGTTCCGAGGCCATATCTGTATATGCTAGGCTCGTCAAGTTTAACCTGAGTATTCCGCGTGTGCAACTATTTTGCACCCGTTGTATTTGAACGTAGAGCCTATCACACCCGATCATCACGTGGTGTCTTAGCACGAAGAACTTTCGCAACAGTGCATACTCAGGGAGAACACTTCTTGATAATTAGTGAGAGATCATCTTAAAATGCTACCGTCAAACAAAACAGAATAAGATGTATAACAGATAAACATCATATGCAATCAAAATATGTGACATGATATGGCCATGATCATCTTGCTCCTTTGATCTCCATCTCCAAAGTACTGTCATGATCTCTATCGTCACCAGCACAACACCATGATCTTCATCATCTTGATCTATATCAATGTGTCGTCACATGGTCGTCTCGCCAACTATTGCTCTTGCAACTATTGCTATCGCATAGAGATAAAGTAAAGCAATTATTTGGCACTTGCATCTTATGCAACAAAGAGACAACCATAGGGCTTCTGCCAGTTGCCGATAACTTCAACAAAGCATGATCATCTCATACAACAACTTATATCTCATCACATCTTGACCATATCACATCACAACATGCCCTGCAAAAACAAGTTAGACGTCCTCTACTTTGTTGTTGCAAGTTTTACGTGGCTGCTACGGGCTGAGCAAGAACCGTTCTTACCTACACATCAAAACCACAACGATAGTTCATCAAGTTGGTGCTGTTTTAACCTTCGCAAGGACCGGGCGTAGCCACACTCGGTTCAACTAAAGTGAGAGAGACAGACACCTGCCAGCCACCTTTAAGCACGAGTGCTCGTAACGGTGAAATCAGTCTCGCGTAAGCGTACGCATAATGTCGGTCTGGGCCGCTTCATCTCACAATACCGCCGAACCAAAGTATGACATGCTGGTAAGCAGTATGACTTGTATCGCCCACAACTCACTTGTGTTCTACTCGTGCATATAACATCAACGCATAAAACTTAGGCTCGGATGCCACTGTTGGGGAACGTAGTAATTTCAAAAAATTTCCTACGCACACGCAAGATCATGGTGATGGCATAGCAATGAGAGGGGAGAGTGGTCGTCCACGTACCCTCGTAGACTGTAAGCGGAAGCGTTAGCACAACGTGGTTGATGTAGTCGTACGTCTTCACGATCCGACCAATCCAAGCATCGAACGTACGGGGCCTCCGAGTTCAGCACACGTTCAGCTCGATGACGATCTCCGTGCTCCGATCCAGCAAAGCTCCGGAGATGAGTTCCGTCAGCAAGTCGGCGTGGTGACGATGATGATGCTCTACCGGCGCAGGGCTTCGCCTAAACTCCGCGACGATATGACCGAGGTGGAATATGGTGGAGGAGGGCACCGCACACGGCTAAGGAACGATTCGTAGATCAACTTGTGTGTCTTTGGGGTGCCCCCCGCCCCCGTATATAAAGGTGCCAGGGGGGAGGAGGCGGCCGGCCAAGGAGGGCGCGCCAAGGGGGGAGTCCTACTCCCACCGGGAGTAGGACTCCCTTCTTTCCAAGTAGGAGTAGGAGAATGGGGGAAAGAGGAGGAAGAGGGGAAGGAAAGGGGGGGCGCCGCCCCCCTTCCCTTGTCCTATTCGGACTAGGAGGGGGAGGGTAGCGCGGCCCCCTACTGGCTCCTTCCCTATTCTCCCTCGTGGCGCATGTAGGCCCAATAACCTCCCGGGGGGTTCCGGTAACCTCCCGGTACTCCGGTAAAATGCCGATTTCACCTGGAACGATTCCGATGTCCAAATATAGGATTCCAATATATCAATCTTTATATCTCGACCATTTCGAGACTCCTCGTCATGTCCGTGAACACATCCGGGACTCCGAACAAACTTCGGTACATCAAAACTTATAAACTCATAATAAAACTGTCATCGTAACATTAAGCGTGCGGACCCTACGGGTTCGAGAACTATGTAGACATGATCTAGAACTATTCTCGGTCAATAACCAATAGCGGGACCTGGATGCCCATATTGGTTCCTACATATTCTACGAAGATCTTTATCGGTCAAACCGCATAACAACATACGTTGTTCCCTTTGTCATCGGTATGTTACTTGCCCGAGATTTGATCGTCGGTATCCAATACCTAGTTCAATCTCATTACCGGCAAGTCTCTTTACTCGTTCTGTAATGCATCCTCTCGTAACCAACTCATTGGTCACATAGCTTGCAAGGCTTATAATGATGTGCATTACAGAGAGGGCCCAGAGATAACTCTCCGACTATCGGAGTGACAAAACCTAATCTCGAAATACGCCAACTCAACATGTACCTTTGGAGACACCTGTAGTACTCCTTTATAATCACCCAGTTACGTTGTGACGTTTGGTAGTACCCAAAGTGTTCCTCCGGTAAACGGGAGTTGCATAATTCTCATAGTTATAGGAACATGTATAAGTCATGAAGAAAGCAATAGCAGTATACTAAACGATCAATTGCTAGGCTAACGGAATGGGTCATGTCAATCACATCATTCTTCTAATGATGTGATCCCACTAATCAAATGACAACACATGTCTATGGTTAGGAAACATAACCATCTTTGATTAATGAGCTAGTCAAGTAGAGGCATACTAGTGACTATAGGTTTGTCTATGTATTCACACATGTATCATGTTTCCGGTTAATACAATTCTAGCATGAATAATAAACATTTATCATGATATGAGGAAATAAATAATAACTTTATTATTGCCTCTAGGGCATATTTCCTTCAGAGGAGGCCCGACGAGGGCAAGGGCGTCGGGGAGGGCATCGGCGATGAGGACCGGGCGGCGACGGCGAGCACGGGCAGCCTGGCGGCGTCGATGAGCTCGACGTTGTCGGGGGACAAATGGTCGATGAAAACTGAAAAATACCAAAGTCCTTCTTATATACATAGAGCATTGGTCCTGGTTCCTGGCCCAAACCGGGACGAATGCCCCCCTTTGGTCCCGGTTCGTACCACCAACAGGGACCAAAGGTCTCTTTTCAGCAGCCAAAAGGGCGGTTGGTGCCGGTTGGTGCCCCGAGACTAAAGGGGGGCATTGGTCCCGGTTGGTGCCCTGAACCGGTGCCAATGCACCCCTTTCATCCCGGTTGGTGCTACCAACCGGGACCAAAGGCCATGCGCTGTCCGCGGCCAAAATTAAGTCCCACCTCGCTAGTTGAGAGGAGCTCAGAGTGGTTTATAAGCCCCACTGCGGCTACCTTCTTGAGCTCCTCTCAAATGTAGGCTTACGGGCCTAATTTAACCTTATGCTGCCTGTGGGCCTACTGGGCCATCTGCGGGCATGAAACCTGGCCATGGATGGGTTCCTCGTCGTATTCAGGACGTGGGGGCCCATTAGGTGGCATTTTTTTATTTTTACAGTTTTTTTTTTGTTTTTTTTGCTTTATTTTTTTTATTTTTCTAGTTTTCTTGTTTTCTTTTTTCTTTTTTCTTTTGTTTCTGTTTTTCAGTGATTCTTTTTGCTTTTAGGTAATAAAAATTATAAACTTTCTTTTAGTGCCATTAGTTTTCCAATTTGAATTGTTTGAAATTTATGTGGACCACTTGTTTGTGAATAACTTTACTACAAAAATAGATTTTTGAGTGATTCTTTTTCTTGCTATTTAATATTACTGTGTTTTATTATTATATTAAATTTGGTAATTTTTAGGTTATTTGAAATGTCTGTTTGAATCAAAATCAGATTTTTAGGTTAAATAAACTCATCTGTTACAAAGGGATTTCATTTTTTGAAGTTATTTGAACTCCAGACTTTTTCTGTGTTCAAAATGCACCATTCAAAGCCACATCATCAATTTTCAACCATTTCTGACTTCATATGTTCTTTTTCATGCATTTACTGATTTTTTGAGCTATATGACCCTAAAATTGAAAAACACTACAAATGAGCTCTGAAAAGGTTGAAAGTTGGCATGGTATCATCATTTCACCCATATAGCATGTCCTAAACAGTTGAGAGGGTTATAGAAAAAACTGGATGCACTTCATGTACAAAACGGACAATCTCTTTCGAAGAATCAGGGTTTTGGACGAAAACTCATCTGTTACAAAGCGATTTCATTTTTTAAACTTATTTGAACTCCAAACTTTTTGTGTGTTCAAAATGCACCATTCAAAGTCACATTATCAATTTTTAACCCTGTCTGACTTCATTTGTTATTTTCCATGCATTTACTGATTTTTTTAGCTATATGACCCTGAAATTAAAAAGCACTACAAATGAATACTGAAAATGTTGAAAGTTGGCATGGTATCATCATTTCACCCACATAGCATGTGCTAAAAAGTTGAGAGGGTTACGGAGAAAACTGGATGCACTTCATGTACAAAACGGACAATCCCTTTTGAAGTATCAGGGTTTCAGACGAAAACTCATATGTTACAAAGGGATTTAATTTTTTTGAACTTATTTGAACTCCAGACTTTTGTGTGTTCAAAATGTACCAGTCAAAGCCACATCATCAATTTTCAACCCTTTCCGACTTCCTTTGTTATTTTTCATGCATTTACTGATTTTTTTGAGCTATATGACCCTGAAATTCAGAAGCATTATAATTGAACTCTCAAAAGGTTGAAATTGGCATGGTATCATTATTTCACCCACATAGCATGTGCTAAAAAGTTGAGAGGGTTACGGCAAAAACCTGGATGCACTTCGTGTACAAAACGGACAATCTCTTTCGAAGTACAAGGGTATCAGACGAAAACTCATATGTTACAAAGGGATTTCATTTTTTTGAACTTATTTGAACTCCAGACTTTTTATGTGTTCAAAATGCACCATTCAAAGCTACATCATCAATTTTTAACCCTTTCTAACTTCATTTGTTATTTTCCATGCATTTACTGATTTTTTTAGCTATATGATCCTGAAATTGAAAAGCACTACAAATGAACACTAAAAAGGTTGAAAGTTGGCATGGTATCATCATTTCACCCACATAGCATGTGCTAAAAAGTTGAGAGGGTTACGACAAAAACTGGATGCACTTTGTGTACAGAATGGACAATCTCTTTCGAAGTATTAAGGTTTCGGACGAAAACTCATTTGTTACAAAAGGTATTTCATTTCTTCACATGTAACTGCAGTGATATTCTAGATCAAAGGCATCATCATAATAGTTGTGGAGAGAAAGTCTTCACTTTTTCTTCACTTGTGTCCTTTGCTTATTGCGCCATAACCATGGATAATCTTCATCGATTAACAGGGTGCTTGGGTCAGCCTTGACTTTGAAGGGAGGAATTTCATGAAACTTTTCACAATCTTTAGACATTTCTGTCTTGCCCTCCAATCCCACGATGTCTCTTTTTCCTGAAAGAACTATGTGGCTCTTTGGCTCACCGTATGATGTATTCGCTTCCTTCCCATTTATCTCGTATCCTTTGTAAGTCAATAGAGTCGAAGATGGTCCCCTGGCCAACGAGTACAGCTCATCAGAAACAGTGTTGTCACCTCTGACACGTGTTTCCAACCAACTGCGGAAAGTCCTGATGTGTTCACATGTAATCCAGTCGTCACACTGCTCCGGGTGTTTGGACCGCAGAATGTTCTTGTGTTCATCGACATATGCGGTCACCAAGGTAGAGTTATGTAGAACTGTGTAGTGTGCTTGAGACCAAGAATGCCCGTCCCTACATATTATTGAGTCCCCTTCTAGTGCGCCTTTTCCAGTCAGTCTCCCCTCATACCGCGATTGAGGGAGACCAATATTCTTAAGGCCATGAATGAAGTCAACACGAAACCCAATGACATCCTCTGTTTGATGGCCCATGGAGATGCTTCCTTCGGGCCTAGCGTGGTTACAGACATATTTCTTTAGGACTCCCATGAACCTCTCAAAGGGGAACATATTGTGTAGAAATACAGGGCCCAAAATGACAATCTTGTCGACTAGATGAACTAGGACGTGCATCATGATATAGAAGAAGGATGGTGGGAACACCAGCTCGAAACTAACAAGACAGTACGCCATATCACTCCTTATCCTTGGTAGGATTTCTGGATCGATCACCTTCTGAGAGAATGCACATAGCTTCACAATGGCTAATCAAATGTTTTTCGGTAGAAGCCCCCTCAATGCAACTGGAAGCAGTTGCGTCATAATCACGTGGCATGCAGTCATGAGACTTTAGGTTCTGGAACTTTTTCTCTAGCATATTTATTATTCGCTTTATATTCGACGAGAAGCCAGACGTGACCTTCATACCGAGCAGGCATTCAAAGAAGATTTGCTTCTCTTCTTTGGTAAGAGTGTAGCTGGCAGGACCTTCATACTGCTTTGGAGGCATGCCGTCTTTTTCGTGCAAACATTGCAGGTCCTCCCGTGCCTCCGGTGTATGTTTTGTCTTCCCATACACGCCCAAGCAGCCTAGCAGGTTCACGCAAAGGTTCTTCCTCACGTGCATCACGTCAATTGAAGAGCGGACCTCTAGGTCTTTCCAGTAGGGTAGGTCCCAAAATATAGATTTCTTCTTCCACATGGGTGCGCGTCCCTCAGCTTCATTCAGAACAGATAGTCCGCCGGGAACCTTTCCAAAGATTACTTTTAAATCATTGACCATAGCAAGTACGTGATCACCGGTATGCATGGTGGGCTTCTTCCGGTGATCTGCATCGCCTTTGAAATGCTTGCCTTTCTTTCGACATTGATGCTTGGTTGGAAGAAATCAACGATGCCCTAGGTACACATTCTTCCTGCATTTGTCTAGGTATATACTTTCGGTGTAATCTAAACAGTGTGTGCATGCGTGGTATCCCTTGTTTGTCTGTCCTGAAAGGTTACTGAGAGCAGGCCAATCACTGATGGTTACAAACAGCAACGCATGCAGGTCAAATTCCTCCTGTTTGTGCTCATCCCACACACGTACACCGTTTACATTCCACAGTTGTAAAAGTTCTTTAATTAATGGCCTTATGTACACATCAATGTCGTTGCCGGGTTGCTTAGGGCCTTGGATGAGAACTGGCATCATAATGAACTTCTGCTTCATGCACAACTAGGGAGGAAGGTTATAGATACATAGAGTCACAGGCCAGGTGCTGTGATTGCTGCTCTGCTCCCCAAAAGGATTAATGCCGTCCACGCTTAAACCAAACCATGCGTTCTTTGCGTCACCTGCAAACTCCTCCCAGTAGTTTCTTTCGATTTTTCTCCACTTTGACCCGTCAGCGGGTGCTCTCAACATGCCGTCTTTCTTATGGTCCTCTATGTGCCATCACATCAACTTGGCATGCTCTTTGTTTCTGAACAGGCGTTTCAATCCTGGTATTATAGGAGCATACTACATCACCTTCGCAGGAACCCTCTTCCCAGGGCGCTCGCTGTCAACATCACCAGGGTCATCTCGTCTGATCTTATACCATAATGCACCGCATACCGGGCATGCGTTCAAATCCTTGTACGCACCGCGGTAGAGGATGCAGTCATTAGGGCATGCATGTATCTTCTGCACCTCCAATCCTAAAGGGCATACAACCTTCTTTGTTGTGTACGTACTGTCGGGCAATTCGTTATCCTTTGGAAGCTTCTTCTTCAATATTTTCAGTAGCTTCTCAAGTCCTTTGTCAGGTACACCATTCTCTGCCTTCCACTGCAGCAATTCCAGTGTGGTACTGAGCTTTGTGTTGCCATCTTCGCAATTGGGGTACAACCCTTTTTTGTGATCCTCTAACATGCGATCGAACTTCAACTTCTCCTTTTCACTTTTGCACTGTCTCTTTGCATCAACAATGACCCAACGAAGATCATCATCGAGCACATCGTCTGGTTCCTCTTTGCATCAACAATGACCCAACAAAGATCATCATCTGCGTACATCATGGATAGATAAGTGACCAAATTAATTGAAGTTCATCATCACATTAAAACCAAAGTACATACATAGTTCTCATTGAACAACATATAGCTCTCCAAAGCATCTAATTAAACCATACATTGAAATTATGTAAAACATTTCAATGCAACAACAAATGCGATCATAACCGCAACCAAGGTAACAATTGATCCAAAGGCATAATGATACCAAGCCTCAGTATGAATGACATATTTTCTAATCTTTTTAATATTCAAGCGCATTGCATCCATCTTTTTCTTGTGATCATCGACGACATCTGCAACATGCAACTCCAATATCATCTTCTGCTGCTCAATTTTTTTCAATTTTTCCTTCAAGTAATTGTTTTCTTCTTCAACTAAATTTAACCTCTCGACAATAGGATCGGTTG
The DNA here is from genome assembly GCA_963921465.1 of Triticum timopheevii. Classification (NCBI taxonomy): domain Eukaryota; kingdom Viridiplantae; phylum Streptophyta; class Magnoliopsida; order Poales; family Poaceae; genus Triticum; species Triticum timopheevii. The sequence goes on along the minus strand of OY997264.1, from coordinate 42,396,668 downwards.
GAATTTCTGGTTCAACTACCTCCTATGTAAAAAAATCTATATCAAATTGCTCGGCATAATTGTCATCAACACTAAATGAAATAAATAGTTATAAAAGATAATATATACCACATCCCAATCTTAGACAGGACGAGGGCCGACGGAGGCGGATACCAAAACCATCACACTATATAATAACAAACAATAATAAGTAGGAAAACTACACAAGTGTCTATCTAAATCATACAAGTAAGAACTTTTTACTTTTAGAAAGAAGATAAGAACAAGAGGCTCACCATGGTGGTGCCGGCAACAAGATCGGCGCGGGCGATCGACGACAGTGAGGACGGGGACAGGACAGGACGGACCGCAACCTAGAAAAATCTTGAGGAAAATGGAGCTTGGACAAGGAGTTTCGAGAGGAGAAAGCTTAAGTGTGGCTCGGGCATTTCATCGAACACCTCATGTGCATAGGAGGTGAGCTAGAACACCACAACGCTCTCCCCTCGCCGGCCAGAAAAAAACAGAGCAATGGATCGGAGTGCTCTGCTCGCGGGCGAGGGGGTATATATAGGCACCTCATTGTCCCGGTTCGTGGCTGGAACCGAGACTAAAGGACCCCCTTCGGTCCCGGTTCCATCCACGAACCTGCACCAATCGTTGTGGGCCAGGAGCGAGGCCCATTGGTCCCGGTCGTGTCTAGAACCGGGACCAAAGGGTCCAAACGAACCGGGATCAATGCCCCACGAGGCCCGGCCGGCCCCGTGGCCTCACGAACCGGGACGTATGCCCCCATGGGTCCCGATTCATGATTGAACCGGGACTAATGGGCTGGCCCGGCCTGAACCAAAGCCCTGTTTTCTACTAGTATCTCGTTAGATTCATCCGTGGAATTATGCAAGATGCCGGTGCATCTACACCATTGTTTCATGAATAGTTCAGCAGAGAGGAGTGCACCGGGGAAAAACAATAAATACAAATGAAAAGCATAGAAATAATCACGCTGACACATCAAGGGCTAGGTCGGGCACGTCCGATCTAGCCGATCTACGGGGATCATGGGTGGTGGCGGCCACTGCTGGAGAGGGCGCCTCCTCCTCTGGGACGGGGTTGGCGCTGGCGCTGCGGTCTCCCGTCCTTGGCTGCGTCGGGCGGTGAGGCGACAATGAGCATGGATTCGATCTAAGGTGGTGGCTTCACTGGCGCCTTGCTCTCCACGTCCGGTCGGCATATGGGCGCTGAGGGAGTCCTGGACTAGGGGGTGTCCGGATAGCCGGACTATCATCATCGGCCGGACTCCAAGACTATGAAGATACAAGATTGAAGACTTCGTCCCATGTCCGGATGGGACTTTCCTTGGCGTGGAAGGCAAGCTTGGCGATGCGGATATGTAGATCTCCTACCATTGTAACCGACTCTGTGTAACCCTAGCCCTCTCCGGTGTCTATATAAACCGAAGGGTTTTAGTCTGTAGGACGAACAACCATTACAACAATCATACCATAGGCTAGCTTCTAGGGTTTAGCCTCCTTGATCTCGTGGTAGATCCACTCTTGTACTACCCATATCATCAATATCAATCAAGCAGGAGTAGGGTTTTACCTCCATCGAGAGGGCCCGAACCTGGGTAAAAACATCATGTCCCTTGTCTCCTGTTACCATCCACCTAGACGCACAGTTCGGGACCCCCTACCCGAGATCCGCCGGTTTTGACACCGACAGGCGCCCTTTGGATCTCCCGTTCTGCATGCCGAAGGGGCGTTGGGGTGCAGGCTCTAGGTCAGGGGAAACGCTTGACCGGCAAGGATGGTCATGATATTGGCGACGCCCGTGGTGCCGTTCTCCTTCCCTGGGCAACATCGAGACCTATACCCTACCCCGCCTCTTGGTCCCAGGCAAAAGCCTAAAATTTCTGGATTGGGCGGTAGGCGCCACCTTGGGAGCTCTTCGTGGTCAGGGGTTCACTCTGGCAGTGGTCTGCCAGTCTTCGGTAGTGTCCCTGTTGGACAATTGCAGTGGGCTTTTGTTTCTTGGCCGGAGACGGTGGCGATGTATGGGTTTCCTTCATAGGTGAGGTCACCACGGCTGCCGCCCTATCCCCGGCAACTGGTTGGAATGTCCATGCTTGCTCAGGGGTGAGCTGCTCTGCCTGCCGACGGGACGGCGTCCTTTGATCCAGGAGACAACAGGGGTGCCCTCTTCGGAGGTACAACAAGTTTGGCCTCGGGAGGGACAGAGCATGGCGTTCCTCAAGCGGTGAATAGCTCCCTTGTCACAGTCGCGTTGATGACATGATCTGAGGCCGTCGTGGGCTCCGAGGTCCTATGGATCCTTCGGGGCTCGTTAGCTGTTCCATAGTGTTTTGTATCTTGTCGAGTTTATTTTTCGTTTCTTGTTGTATTCCGGTTCTAATGTGTGGTTTACTTTATACATAAAGGGGGAGGGGGGAGGGGCTACAAAAGCCTTTTTCGGTATAATTATGAGGGCCATAATAGACAGGTGCGGCAACGCGTGGCATCAATGATCTAGTAAACACTGAGTGGGGGCATCTACTAGATCTCACGAGCAGAGTGACCCGAGAGGACCACACCCCCTTATGAGAATCATTGATTTGTGAAAAGCCTCCAACGATAATGACTTCCAAGTTCACTACACTTAGAGAAAAAACACTGTGTGCATCATCTACTAGATCTTGCGAGGAGATCGACCCGAGAGGAGCACACTCCCTTAGGAGAATCGTTGAGTGGGACAAGCCTCCGACGACATCGACTTTCAAGTCCACTAAAAATTAAACAACTAGTGGGGCATCTCTCAGATCTCATAAGATCTTACGAGAGCGGCCCAAGAGAACCCCGCCCCCCTCCCCCAACAAGCATCCAACCACAACCCGACAAGCATCCAACCACAATGACATTCAAGTCCAGTAGAAAGAAATACTGAGTGCGGCATCTATAGATCTCACTAGTCAGGATAGTGACCTGAGAGGAGGATAACCCTTTGAATCTCGTAAAAGCACCATCAGTTGCAAATGCGCACGGCGTCGGCGTGTCACAAAAATAAAATAGATGCCTATTCCCTCAGACCTCGATCAGCAGCTCCTATACGCTGAAGCAGTTGACCACATCCTCTCGTTGGATGGAGCTAAACTTTGTTACATAAGAAAGCAACTGCATCATCTATGATTTCAGACTTAATTTGGAACCGATGGATGAAGAAGCCTCTTATTTTCTTGCAGCAGGTGCACTCAGTCCTTCTACTCGTGGTCCGGTGCCAGCCGCTACGCTGCTAAGAAGGCCGCCTCCACAGTAGACCTGCTAGATACTGTATGGATTATGAAAGATCCAGTAGCTAACTAGTAATGTTGCATTACAGCAGCACTTGTCATGGACTGAACTAGTTCAGTGCACACGCACGCTGTGTGATCCAGATTACATGCCAAAGAGCGATTGGAGGTGCAGGTGTGGTCTGAGAAGTCATTGCAAGAGAAGAATACCATTTTGCACCCAACAAACTTTTCTTCTGCATTTTCCGGTAAGAGTTTTTTTTTCCTCAGGCAGAAAAAAAGTCATCGAATGATTTAGACATTTTCATTCGACAAGGGGAGCATGCATGTACGCAGCCAATTGTTTACACATGTATTTGTTTACTTTCAAGATTTTCATCTGTAATCCATCAACGGGAAAGGCTGCATATCCAGTTATCCACACAAAAAAAAAAGAGGGAGAGGCTGCATAGTCATGTCGTTGGTTGTTGCCAACAGAACACATCTTGTCTCCGGAATATGCCTTCTACAAGTGGAGGCCAAAAGTGTGGGTCTGAGACGAAACAACAGCCACTGGGCAGCGGAAGAGGTGACAACACTAGTGATTGGTATTGAAGATTGTGGCCCTGGGCAATGGACTAAGTTGAAGAAGACATGCTACTCAACGTCAGTTCGAACTGCAATGCATCTCAAGCTAAAGTGGTTTGGTGATGCTACTGGACGAATGATGGATGCCATCTGTAGTGCTTTGTTGTCTCCTACACTTCTTCCGTGTCCACTTCTGCTTTTCTATGTCAACGAAAAGGGGTTTCCCCCGCTTTATTATATTATAAAGCAACAACCACAGCAACAATCACAAGGTTCCGGTAGCAGGATCCAACAAACACACACACAGCGCCATCTAAGTGCAACAGGCAACATCGACACGCGACACAAACGAAAGTCTTGCTGAGGGAGCGGCACAACAATCCCCAAAAAAGACCAAAAGAACAAGCTAATCTGGGCCCGGAGGAGGCGGAGGCGTCAGCGGGGCGAGCAAAGCGGCGGCGGAACGGAGCTCAGCTATGGTCCTGTTGATGAAGACGCGGTCGTGCCGCTTGCTAAGCGGCCTCCAGAGCTGTAGAAGGCCAGACATCTTGTACACGGCGCCAGTTACACAAAGAGGGATGATGTGCTCAATCACCAATTTTATTATGGACATTTCATAAGGTCCAAACCAGGGCACCCACGGTAACCCAAAGGGATGGACGCACTGTAGTGGGAAAACCAAGAACCTCTGAAAACATGTCAGGGAGGTTATCATGGCACCAAGTGCCACCCAAGACCTCATGGAGGCAGCTCCTTGAAAATCTCGCAGAGGGATACGAAAAGAAGATGTCGTTTGTTTCTTCGGGGACCATACACAGAGGGCAAAGGCCGTTGGAGGGCCCATTGCTTTTGCATACCTCCGTCCCGGATGGAAGGTGGCCCCACACCAATTGTCATAGGAAGATTTTAATCTTCATAGGCAATTTAATCTCCCAAAAGAAATTGAGCTCAACTGGCCCTGGGCTCGGGCAAGGTCGCGCGATAAAGCGATTTTGCAGAGAATCTCCCATTAGGCTCGAGATCCCAGCGAGCCGCATCCTAGCCGAGTGATGGAGTGTGGAGTGTCGCACACTTAATAAGCTCCTCCCAAAGGCCCCGCTCTGCAGGACCAAAGGTTCGGCTAAAGGAGATATTACCAATGTTGGTTAAGGCCGAGGCCACGGGCATGCTCCGGTCCAAGAAGATATTGAACAATGGCTGGAAATGAAGGGCGAAGGGCTGGGGTCCCAACCATCGGTCTACCCAGAAAAGGGTGTTGGTCCCAGATCCAACCACGATAGAGGAACCTTGTGCTTTTCTATGTCCCATGCCGATGTTACCTTGTCTCGCCGGCACCCCCGCTAATTCTTTGTCCTTGGTCCGCTACTGATACCAATCTATCATTTTTGTTTGATTGTTTAAGATAAATGGAGAAATCTACGGAAATCATACACGAGAAGAACTTCCACGGAAAAGAAAGTGTTATTCCATAAGTTTCTTCTACTCATGGGGGAGAACCATTTTATAACATTTCTTGCTGATTTTCATTCCATAAGTGTTATTCTATAAACTTTTGCATGGAGATGCAAAAACAAAAACATATCTGCCTCTAGATAAGAAGTTGATTAAATGGTTCCAGAAGGCAGCACTTGACAACCCATATCCAAAATAATGATGCACTTACGAATGATACAAGAACCATTGTTCAAGACTTTTGTGTACAAGGTAGACAATAGCTAGACTGAAGAACCATCTGCAATATCTGCTGTCTAAGTGCCTCGTAAATTTCTCTTACTAATGAAGTGGAGGGAGTTCTCCCGTTACGCTTGAATAGACGAGTCTTAAGCTAACATTATTTGAAGACAAGATGTTTTAGCGGCGCCTAAATACACACTCTGTGTGGCTGCCTTCCTAGTCTTCACGATAGTGATACCATGCTCTCTCAATATGTGATAGATGTCTCCTACTTTACTGTACAGATTGTGTAAGAAAAATATGGGTTTGATCTGGTGATCTTTAGAAGGAATCATGTGATATTAAATTTGCAACATTGTTTTCTTTCCTTCTGAACTGCCTGTTTATCATAATTTTCAGTTATACTACTTGTTATCATACCATGACAGTCCCAACTCAGGATTTGGTATGTGGAAAGAGTTGCTTGATGTTTCCAAGATATTACAACAGATGAACTTCCAGGTGCCTCGGCCTTTGCATCTGCGAGGAGTGGATCAACCAAATCAGTGGCAGAGCCACCGTATGGCGTCCCTGGGCACTTGCCTGGGCTCGCTAGGCACACGCCAGTTTTTTTTTTGAGGGGTAGGCACACGCCAGCTACCATATATAATAGCCTCGTTACATCAGAAAAAATCGTGAACGTATCCTGCTTTACCAGGGCAGATGGGCTGGTGTTGGTCGGCTAATTTCTAAAGACATGAGCTATGGAGACATCACTATACTAGTCTCCCACGCTCCACCTAGTAGATAAAAAGTATAGCTACTGTTTAATTCCACCTTCATCCATAGGAAGCACTAGTATTGTTCTCAGGTTTGGTAGCTTCTATACAATAAAGTAGCATGGTACTGTTGAGCTGAGAAATGGTGTTGTCCAATGCTTTCTCACTAGCTGCCTTGCACTTTTGTCATGGGAGAATCAACTTCCTATGCAGGATCCGATCTAGCTCTGCAAGCAGCACCTTTTTTTCAAGTTCAACTCCGAGCCGGCCTGGCAGCTGTGGCACGGGTCCATCCAGGAGTGTTGTCCTTACCCTAATGGGCTTCTTTTTTCCGTTAGTAATTATTGAGACAAAGCCTGCTAGCCTACCGGCCTAGGAAGCAGCCTACCAGAAGGAACACGACATTTTCTTCAGAAAGAAGAAGAACAGTGATATTCACACGTTAGTAGGTTTATTGTCGGAATTAATCTTGACATGTGTCTTGTACACGTGCATGTGTGCACATCATTTGAGTAATAGCTGGTCAATGCGTGTGTGCATGGCCAAAATAGTATAGTAGCATTGACCTAGAAGAAAAGTGGTCGATCTAGAAGGTCTCAGTGCATTTGTTGGTTACTGGAGTGAGTCGGACTAGTCACAGTGGTGAGTAACTTAGACTACTAACATGCATATATTACTCGAAAACTCAAAACGGTGCCCGGGCTCATCTGCTCCCTCTCAAAAAAAAAATTCAAAAAAAAATACTAGAAAAATTTAAAAAATTCCAATTTTTTTGTGGTGGTAGATAATTTGACGCGTGAGGTGCGCCCCAAAATTCAACTTATTTGGACATCTGAGCAGCTCTCGGCAAAAAAGACAAATCGGGTCAAAACAGTGCGTGAACAGTAAACATTTTTACAGACCCTGATTTTGTCTTTTTTGCCGAGAGCTGCTCAGATGCTCAAATGAGTTGAATTTTGGGGCGCACCTCACGCGTCAAATTATCTACCACCACAAAAAAATTTGGAATTTTTTGAATTTTTCTAGTATTTTTTTTGAATTTTTTTCTAAGCGTGGGTGCAGATGAGCCCGTGTGCAGATTAGCCGCACTCTTATATTACTAGTCTATATTACTACCTCTATAGTGGGGAGTAACATATGTATGGTGTCATGCAACACTGAATTTATTAGGTTATAAATTTATCTTGCCTTGAGTGCGTGATGTTACTCATACTACTAATAACTAGCTATGTTACCACATGCCTCTCTTTCTTCATTAATTGCTTTCCACATCATCTATTTTATCTAGATATGTGTGATGTTATCACCTATGTTACTTTCACTATGGATAGTCTCAAGGAGTTAGTTTAGTTAGTGGGATAGCCATGCATCGTACTCCCTTCGTTCCAAAATAAATGACTCAATTTTATACTAACTTTAGAGTGAAAAATAATGGATGATACGAACCTGCAATGGTACAAGGATATTCTGCACATGAGAAATGTTTCTCCAAGTTCAAATTATTTCAAAATAATAGCTAAGAGCTTGTGCTCTAGAACCAGTGCACAGGAAAACAATGGATGGTGGACTGTTGTCCAACACGAATCATCCAAAGAAACCAGTCATCGCACATCAAGTCTGTCAAAAATGGCATCAAATGCACAACTGAACCCCGAACAGAATGTGAACTTGTCAACCCATGGACGACGACAACATCTATGAAGAAAGATGTACATATTATGCAAGATATTATCTTATAGATGCAGACATGCAGTGTAATATATCTCTTGGGTAAGAAAAAATTGCGGCAAAGCTAGCTACTACAGATATGGTATATGGAACCCCCGGTGAGCAGTAATAACATGATACCTTTAACATCTGAGTGCATTAATTAATATTTTTTTTGCAAAAAACATCTCAGTTGATTTAATTGATCTATCCTGGTATTCTTGGTCAGTGGTCACAACTTCTCTTTGTAATCCCTTTTTCTCCATCCAAGTTCGACAATCTACAGGCAGCAATATCACTAGTAGAAAAAAGGCCTAATGTGAAGCACATTAGTCCCGGTTTGTAATTGAACCGGCACTAATGTGACCATTAGTGCCGGTTCCAACGGCTAGGCGGGTGGTGGTCATTAGTCCTGGTTCGTGGCAGGCTGGTGTCAGGCTGCGCCCCCACCAGCACCTCTAGTACCGGTTCATGCCACGAACCAGTACTAGAGATGCACCTTTAGTCCCGGTTCGCATAATCAACCGGGACTAAAGATGCCTCTATATAAACCCTTCATCGAGCCCGAGCCCATTTCTCTCTGTTTTCCCCCTTTCATTCCTTCCTCTTCTTTATTCTTCCCCATTGCTCGAGCTCACACTCCATTTTTGCCAAAATTTGTGATTTGAAGGCACCCCATCCATCCAAGTGATCACAAAGGTTAGCAACTTTGTCCTTTCATCTCTCATTGTTAGATTAGCTTTTGCAATGCTCTATAAGTATAGTGATTTGTGGGTTTTATTTTGGGAGGAATTATATGTGGTAGTATTTGATTTATATGCAAATTGAGGTCAAAATAACTCTTAGTTTGCATATGTGGGTGTGGTTTACTTAGTGCCTTCCCGTCTCCATCCTAACCACTGTCGATCGCCCGCACCGTCCCGTCGCCGGCTCCATGTTGTGGTGAGCCTCTTGTTCTTATCTTTTTAATATAAGAAAAAAAAATCATGTTTGTGTGATTTAGATATATAGTTATTTGTATAATTATCTTACCAGTACGTTGTTTGTTATACATAGTGCCATGATTTTGATATCCGTCCCCGTCGGCCCTCGTCCGGGTTATGATTCGGATGTGTTATATTCTCTTTTATAACTATTTGTTGCATTTTGTGTTTATGACAAATTATGCCCATCAAGTTGACGTAGATATTTTTATCTAGGAGGTATGTGAACCGGAAATTCCAACCGACCCTATTGTCGAGAGGTTAAATTTAGTTGAAAAAGAAAACGAGTATTTGAAAAAAAAATTGAAAAGAATTGAGGGGGGGGGGGGGGGGGGGAGATGGAATTGGAGTTGCATGTTGCCGATGTCATCGATGATCACAAGATCAAGATGGAGAAAATGTGCTTGATGATTAGAAATATTAGAAAATATGCCATCGATAGTGAGGCTTGGTATCATTATGTTGTTGGATCAATTGTTACCTTAGTTGCGATCTTGATCGCATTTGTTGGTGCATTTAAATGCTTTAGCTAGAGAGTTATTTGTATGTTATTTTATATGAATAAGTGTTGTATGAACTTTATGTATGAACTTGTATTAATTTGGTCTTTTCGGTGCTGTGTAAATGAAGATGGCCGGCAATGGATGTACGATGACCGATGCTCACCCCAGTTCATTAATGGCATGCATACTTTTCTTCTTGCGGCTGAGGCAAACAAGCGGGCGGATGGTTTTATGTCTTGTCCATGTGCTGGCTGTAAGAATGATATGAATTACTCTAAGTCAAGAACCATTCACGTCCACCTGTTTGAGTCCGGTTTCATGAACCACTATAATGTTTGGACCAAGCACGGAGAAAGAGTGGTTATGATGGAAGACAATGAAGAAGAAGAGGACGACGACAGTTATCCTAGCCATGGGTTCCTTGAATACAACGGTACAATAATGGGGGAAGAAGCTTAGCCGGCAATGCGGGAAGAAGCTGAAGAAGAGGCATCAGATGAGCCGCTGAAGAAGAGTATGGCTTTATAGAATGCTTCATGTGCTTCACTTATATCATTTGAAGTTTGGACTGCCTGTTTCTCTTCACATAGAAACCGCCATTTATAGAATGCTCTTTTGCTTCACTTATATCTATTAGAGTGAGGGCATATCTTTTGTAGAAAGAATTAAACTCTTTTGCTTCACTTAGATCTATTTAGAGAGATGATAGGAATTGGTCATTCACAGGGTTAGTCATAAAATCCTACATAAACTTGTAGATCGCTGAATATGATATGTTTGATTCCTTGCAATAGTTTTGCGATATAAAGATGGTGATATTAGAGTCATGCTAGTGGGTGGTTGTGTATTGTAGAGACACTTGTGTTGAGGTTTGCAAGTCCCGTAGCATGCACGTATGGTAACCGTTGTGTGACAAATTTGAAGCATAGGGTGTTTCTTTGATTGTCTTCCTTATGAGTAGTGGTCGGGGACGAGCGATGATCTTTTCCTACCAATCTATCCCCCTAGGGGCATGCGTAGTAGTACTTTGCTTCGAGGGCTAATAAACTTTTGCAATAAGTATATGAGTTCTTTATGACTAATGTGAGTCCATGGATTATACGCACTTTTACCTTTCCATCATTGCTAGCCTCTTCGGTACCGTGCATTGCCCTTTCTCACCTTGAGAGTTGGTGCAAACTTCGCCGGTGCATCCAAACCCCGTGATATGATACACTATATCACACATAAGCCTCATTATATCTTCCTCAAAACAGCCACCATACGTACCTATCATGGCATTTCCATAGCCATTCCGAGATATATTGCCATGCAACTTTCCACCGTTCCGTTCACCATCATCATGACATACATTACTTTTGTCATATTGCCATTGCACGATCATGTAGTTGACATCGTATTTGTGGCAAAGCCACCATGCATAATTTTTCATACATGTCACTCTTGATTCATTGCATCATCCTGGTACACCGCCGGAGGCATTCATATAGAGTCATATCTTGTTCTAGTTTCGAGTTGTAATTCATATGTTGTAATCACTAAAAGTGTGATGATCATCATTATTAGAGCATTGTCCCCAAAAAGAAAAAAAAAGAAAGGCCAAATAAAAAAAAGAAAAAAATAAGAAAAAAAAGAAAGAAAGAAAAAGAAAATAAATAAATAAAAAGGGGCAATGTTACTATCTCTTTTTCCACACTTGTGCTTCAAAGTAGCACCATGTTTTTCATGTAGTGAGTCTCATATCTTGTGCTTCATAGTAGCACCATGTTTTTCATATAGTGAGTCTCATAGGTTGTCATTTTCATATACTAGTGAGAATTTTTCATTATAGAACTTGGCTTGTATATTCCTACGATGGGCTTCCTCAAATGCCCTAGGTCTTCATGAGCAAGCAAGTTGGATGCACACCCACTAGTTTTCTTTTGTTGAGCATTCACTTATAGCTCTTAGTGCATCCGTTGCATGGCAATCCCTACTCCTCACATTGACATCAATTGATGGGCATCTCCATAGCCCGTTGATTAGCCACATCGATGTGAGACTTTCTCCCTATTTGTCTTCTCCACATAACCCCCACCATTATATTATATTCCACCTATAGTGCTATATCCATGGCTTGCGCTCATGTATTGCGTGAGGGTTGAAAAAGCTGAAGCGCGTTAAAAAGTATGAACCAATTGCTCGACTTGTCATCGGGGTTGTGCATGATGGGGGCATTTTGTGTGACGAAAATGAAGCATGGCCAAACTATATGATTTTGTAGGGATAAGCTTGCTTTTGCCTTGTTGTTTTGAAAAGACATGATTGCTTTATTGGCACGCTCGAAGTATTATTGTTTTTATGTCAAATGATAGACTATTGCTTTGAATCACTCGTGTCTTAATATTCATGCCATGATTAGACATATGATCAAGATTATGCTAGGTAGTATTCCACATCAAAAATTATTCTTTTATATCATTTACCTACTCGAGGACAAGCAGGAATTAAGCTTGGGGATGCTGATACGTCTCCATCGTATCTATAATTTTTTATTGTTCCATGCCAATATTCTTCAACTTTCATATACTTTTGGCAAATTTTTATACTATTTTTGGGACTAACATACTGATTCAGTGCCCAGTGCTAGTTCATGTCCGTTGCATGTTTTTTGTTTCGCAGAAACCCAATATCAAACAGAGTCCAAACAGGATTAAAATGGACGGAGAATTATTTTGGAATATTTGTGATTTTTGGGAAGTAAAATCAACGCGAGATGGTGCCCGAGGGGGCCAGTAGATAGGGGGGCACGCCCCAGGGAGGCAGGCGCGCCCTGGACTCTCCTGGGCCCCTGTAAGGCGGTTTACTCCCTTCTTTTTCCACAAGAAAGCTAATTTTATGAGAAAAATCTAGGCGAAAGATTCACCCCAATTGGAGTTACGGATCTCCGGATATAAAAGAAAAGGTGAAGGGGAAGAATCTTAGAACGCAGAAACAGAGAGATAGATCCAATCTCGGAGGGGCTCTCGCCCCTCCCACGCCCTGGGTGCCAAGGACCAGAGGGGAAACCCTTCTCCCATCTAGGAAGGAGGTCAAGGAAGAATAAGAAGAAGGGGGGCTCTCTCGCCCTTGCCTCCGGTGGCACCGGAGCGCTGTCGGGGGCCATCATCATCACCGCGATCTTCACCAACACCATCGCCATCTTCACCAACATCTCCATCACCTTCCCCCATCTATATTCAGCGGACCACTCTCCCGCAACCTGATGTACCCTCTACTTGAACATGGTGCTTTATGCTTCATATTATTTTCCAATGATGTGTTGCCATCCTGTGATGTCTGAGTAGATTTTCGTTGTCCTATCAGTGATTGCTGAATTTCTATGATTGGTTTGAGTTGCATGTTTTATTATTGGTGCTGTCCTATTGTGACCTCCGTGTCGCGCAAGCGTGAGGGATTCCCGCTGTAGGGTTTGCAATATGTTTATGATTTACTTATGGTGGGTGGCGTGAGTGACAGAAGCACAGACCCGAGTAAGTAGGTTGTTTGCGTATGGGATAAAGGGGACTTGATACTTTAATGCTATGGTTGGGTTTTACCTTAATGAATCTTTAGTATATGCGGATGCTTTCTAGAGTTCCAATCATAAGTGCATATGATCCAAGTAGAGAAACTATATTAGCTTATGCCTCTCCCTCAAATAGAATTGCAATAGTGATTACCGGTCTAGTAACATAGTCAATTGCTTAGGGACAATTCCACAACTCCTACCACCACTTTTCCACACTCGCTATATTTACTTTATTGCATCTTTATTTAAACAGCCCCTAGTTTTTATTTACGTGTTCTTTATTATCATGCAAACCTATTCTATCACACCTACAAAGTACTTCTAGTTTCATACTTGTTCTAGGTAAAGCGAACATCAAGCGTGCGTAGAGTTGTATCGGTGGTCGATAAAACTTGAGGGAATATTTATTCTACCTTTAGCTCCTCGTTGGGTTTGACACTCTTACTTATCGAAAACTGTTGCGATCCCCTACACTTGTGGGTTATCAACGTCCTAGTTCACCTATGCGAAGAGATTGTCATTCTAGGTCCTGTATTTCTACAGAATATGTTCCCCTTTGAGAGGTTCATGGGAGTCTTAAAGAAATATGTTCATAACCGTGCTAGGCCAGAAGGAAGCATATCCAAGGGCCATGAAAATGAGGAGGTCACTGAGTTTTGTGTTGACTTTATTCCTGACCTTAAGCCGATTGGTGTTCCTGAATCGCGGCAAAGGGCAGACTGGGTGGAAATGGCACGCTAGGACCGGATTAAATAATATGTATGGACGGACATTTTCTCACTGAAGCACACTACACAGTTCTACAAAATTCCTCCTTGGTGGCTCCGTATATGGAGGAACACAAGAATATTCTAAGCTCCAAATACCCGGAGCAGTCTGAAGACTGGATTACACGTGAACAAACGAGGACTGTCGCTGGTTGGTTGCAGACACGTTGTTGGGGAACGTAGTAATTTCAAAAAATTCCTACGCACACGCAAGATCATGGTGATGGCATAGCAACGAGAGGGGAGAGTATTGTCCACATACCCTCGTAGACCGTAAGCGGAAGCGTTATGCCAACGCGGTTGATGTAGTCGTACGTCTTCACGATCTGACCAATCCAAGCACCGAACATACGGCACCTCCGAGTTCAGCACACGTTCAGCTCGATGACGATCCCCGGGATCTGATCCAACAAAGCTTCGGCGATGAGTTCCGTCAGCACGACGGCGTGGTGACGATGATGATGTTCTATCGGCGCAGGGCTTCGCCTAAACTCCGTGACGATATGACCGAGGTGGAATATGGTGGAGGGGGGCACCGCACACGGCTAAGGAACGATCCGTAGATCAACTTGTGTGTCCTAGGGTGCCCCCACGCTCCCGTATATAAAGGAGCCAGGGGGGAGGAGGCGGCCGACCAAGGAGGGCGCGCCAAGGGGGAGTCCTACTCCCACCGGGAGTAGGACTCCCTTCTTTCCTAGTTGGAGTAGGAGAAGGGGGAAGGAGGAGGAATTGCTACTATCATCTTTCAACTTTGCTTTCTCAAGGAACGCATTAAAATTCAACGGAACAACAACACGCGCCATCTATCTACAACAAACATAGACAAGCAAAATACTATCAGGTACTAAGTTCATGATAAATTTAAGTTCAATTAATCATATTACTAAAGAACTCCCACTTAGACAGACATCTCTCTAGTCATCTAAGTGATCACGTGATCCAAATCGACTAAACCATAACCGATCATCACGTGAGATGGAGTAGTTTTCAATGGTGAACATCACTATGTTGATCATATCTACTATATGATTCATGCTCAACCTTTCGATCTCTGTGTTCCGAGGCCATATCTGCATATGCTAGGCTCGTCAAGTTTAACCTGAGTATTATGCGTGTGCAAAACTGGCTTGCACCCGTTGTAGATGGACATAGAGCTTATCACACCCGATCATCACGCGGTGTCTGGGCACGACGAACTTTGGTAACGGTGCATACTCAGGGAGAACACTTCTTGATAATTTTTTAGTGAGAGATCATCTTAAAATGCTACCGTCAATCAAAGCAAGATAAGATGCATAAAGGATAAACATCACATGCAATCAATATAAGTGATATGATATGGCCATCATCATCTTGTGCTTGTGATCTCCATCTTCGAAGCACCGTCATGATCACCATCGTCACCGGCGCGACACCTTGATCTCCATTGTAGCATCATTGTTGTTACGCCATCTATTGCTTCTACGACTATCGCTACCGCTTAGTGATAAAGTAAAGCAATTACAGGGCGTTTGCATTTCATACAATAAAGCGACAACCATATGGCTCCTGCCAGTTGCCGATAACTTCGGTTACAAAACATGATCATCTCATACAATAAAATATAGCATCACGTCTTGACCATAACACATCACAACATGCCCTGCAAAAACAAGTTAGACGTCCTCTACTTTGTTGTTGCAAATTTTACGTGGCTGCTACGGGCTTAGCAAGAACAGTTCTTACCTACGCATCAAAACCACAACGATAGTTCGTCAAGTTAGTGCTGTTTTAACCTTCGCAAGGACCGGGCGTAGCCACACTCGGTTCAACTAAAGTGAGAGAGACAGTCACCTTTAAGCACGAGTGCTCGTAACGGTGAAACCAGACTCGCGTAAGCGTACACGTAATGTCGGTCTGGGCCGCTTCATCTCACAATACCGCTGAGCCAAAGTATGACATGCTGGTAAGCAGTATGACTTGTATCGCCCACAACTCACTTGTGTTCTACTCGTGCATATGACATCTACGCATAAAACCAGGCTTGGACGCCACTGTTGGGGAACGTAGTAATTTCAAAAAAATTCCTACGCACACGCAAGATCATGGTGATAGCATAGCAACGAGAGGGGAGAGTATTGTCCACGTACCCTCGTAGACCGTAAGCGGAAGTGTTATGACAACGCGGTTGATGTAGTCGTACATCTTCACGATCCGACCGATCCAAGCACCGAACGTACGGCACCTCCGAGTTCAGCACACGTTCAGCTCGATGACGATCCCCGGCCTCCGATCCAGCAAAGCTTCGGGGATGAGTTCCGTCAGCACGACGGCATGGTGACGATGATGATGTTCTACCGGCGCAGGGCTTCGCCTAAACTCCGCGACGATTTGACCGAGGTGGAATATGGTGGAGGGGGGCACCGCACACGGCTAAGGAACGATTCGTAGATCAACTTGTGTGTCCTAGGGTGCCCCCCCCGCCCCCGTATATAAAGGAGCCAGGGGGAGGAGGCGGCCGGCCAAGGAGGGCGAGCCAAGGGGGAGTCCTACTCCCACCGGGAGTAGGACTCCCTTCTTTCCTAGTTGGAGTAGGAGAAGGGGGGAGGAGGAGGAAGAGGGGAAGGAAAGGGGGGGCGCCGCCCCCCTCTCCTTGTCCTATTCGGACTAGGGAGGGGAGGGGGCGCGGCCCACCTCTTGCCTCCTCTCCTCTTCTCCCTTATGGCCCATGAAGGTCCAATAACCCCCGGGAGGGTTCTGGTAACCCCCCGGTACTTCGGTAAAATGCCGATTTCACTCGGAACACTTCCGATGTCCAAACATAGGCTTCCAATATATCAATCTTTATGTCTCGACCATTTCGAGACTCCTCGTCATGTCCGTGATCACATACGCGACTCCGAACAAACTTCAGTACATCATAACTTATAAACTCATAATGAAACTGTCATCGTAACGTTAAGCGTGCGGACCCTACGGGTTCGAGAACTATGTAGACATGACCTAGAACTATTCTCGGTCAATAACCAATAGCGGAACCTGGATGCCCATATTGGTTCCTACATATTCTACGAAGATCTTTATCGGTCAAACCACATAACAACATACGTTGTTCCCTTTGTCATCGGTATGTTACTTGTCCGAGATTCGATCGTCGGTATCCAATACCTAGTTCAATCTCATTACCGGCAAGTCTCTTTACTCGTTACGTAATGCATCATACCGTAACTAACTCATTAGCAACATTTCTTGCAAGGCTTATAGTGATGTGCATTACCGAGAGGCCCAGAGATACCTCTCCGACAATCGGAGTGACAAAACCTAATCTCAAAATACGCCAACTCAACATATACCTTCGGAGACACCTGTAGTACTCCTTTATAATCAACCAGTTACGTTGTTATGTTTGGTAGCACCCAAAGTGTTCCTCCGGTGAACGGGAGTTGCATAATCTCATAGTTACAGGAACATGAATAAGTCATGAAGAAAGCAATAGCAATATACTAAACGATCAAGTGCTAGGCTAACGGAATGGGTCATGTCAATCACATCATTCTCCTAATGATGTGATCCCATTAATCAAATGACAACACATGTCTATGTTTAGGAAACATAACCATCTTTGATTAATAAGCTAGTCAAGTAGAGGCATACTAGTGACGTTGTGTTTGTCTATGTATTCACACATGTATTATGTTTTCGGTTAATACAATTCTAGCATGAATAATAAACATTTATCATGATATGAGGAAATAAATAATAACTTTATTATTGCCTCTAGGGCATATTTCCTTCACACGTGCCATGCATGACGCTAATATTGTAGATGACCTGTACTTGTTGTCCCAGTTACCATCTTCGGATTTAATGACTTTCAAAGCGTATGAGATAAATGGGAATACATTTTACACGATCGCCCAAGATAAGAAGAGCTCCAACCAAAACAGTGGTGTCCGCTTTGATGCAGCAACCAGTAAGGGAAAGGACACATATTATGGTTACATAGAGGAGATATGGGAACTTGACTATGGACCTGATTTGAAGGTCTCTTTGTTTCGATGCAAATAGGTCAATATGTCAGGAGGTGGCATAAGGGAAGACCCGCAGTACGGAATGACAACAGTGGACTCAAAAATCTTGCGTACGCAGATGAACCATTCTTCCTAGCCAATGATGTGGCGCGGGTTTTCTATGTCAAGGACATGTCTACCAAGCCTAGAAAAAGAAAAGAAAAGAAAGCGAATACATCATACGATGAGCCAAAGCGCCACATAGTTCTTTCAGTGAAAAGAAACATCGTGGGAGTGGATAACAAGACAGACATGTCAAAAGATTATGAAAAGTTTCATGAAATTGCTCCCTTCAAAGTGAATATTGACCCTAGCATCCAGTTAAATGATGAAGATTGTCCATGGTTACGGTGCAGAGGGATACATACGAAGAAAAAGTTTCACACCCAAAGACAGTAGGGATCTTTGTAATAGTTAGGGTGCTTATGTGTTTTGCATTTGAAACGTGTACTTTTGTGCTTCAGATAAACGTGTACCTTTCTGACTTCATTTGCTAATTTTCAACTCATTTACTGATTTTTTTAGCTAAATGACCCTGAAATTAAAAACCACTACAAATGAACTCTATAAAGGTTGAAAGTTGGCATGGTATCATCATTTCACCCACATAGCATGTACAAAAAAGTAGAGAGGGTTACGGCAAAACCGAATGCACTTCTTGTACAAAATGGACAATCTTTTTCGAAGTATCAGGGTTTCCGACGAAAACTCATCTATTACACTAGTGGAAAAAGGGCCTTTGGTCGCGGTTCGCAACTGCCATTAGTCACGGTTGCGCAACCGCGACCAAATAGGTGCGACTAAAGGACCCCCACTTTAGTCGCGGTTTCTTAAGAACCGCGACTAAAGGCCCGTCCACGTGGGCGCCAGGTGGCCGTCGGGGCAGAGGACCTTTAGTCGCGGTTCTTCTGGCCAACCACGACTAAAGGCCCCCCCCTAAACCTGTTTTCTGTTTAATTTGTATTGTTTTATTTCTTTTGTGCTTTATTTTAATTTTGAAGGAGTTTCACATATTCTACGGTACTACATACATGCATATGAATGTACAATTTCAAACAAATTTGAAATTAGAACCAAAAAGAATTCAAGAGGAATATACAATATATATTCAATATCATCGGATGACCATATACAATTTTGAACAAGTTTCCATACATAATTTAATGCATATAAAGTTCTACGTCCTCGTAATGGTGTTCTCCTTTAGAATGGAGGACTTCCCTGCTGAACCATCCAGCTAGTTCCTCTTGAAGTGGTCGGAAGCGAGCTTCTGGACTAAGCATCATCCGGAGGTTATTCCTCTGAGCATTGGTATCACTCGGAACCCGCTCAGAGGTGTATCTCCGGATCATCTCACAGACATAGTATCCACATAGATTGGTCCCCGCTGGCTGAATATCCCCAGCATTCTTAGCCTTTGACCTTTTGAATTCTAGCTCTTTTTTGAATTCACCGACCTTTGTATCTACGAACCATCTCCAAACCCTACGAGGCAAAGAAAATTAAATGAACAAGAGAGTTATTAGTTACTTGATATTAGGAAATGAACGAAATAGGCCGATCGATATAGAGTGCAAATGAATGAAAATAATTACTTCTGCAGCATTCTTCTCATGCCGCCCCAAAGCTTTGGATCCATATTCAGAGAGTCGTGGACGAGACATTCTGAGGTGTCAACTTTAATTACTAGCAGAATCCAGTGAAACCTGCGGACACGATACATGCACAGTACGTCATGCATAACTCATCGATTAGCCGGCCACATACCATGCATGGAGTAAACAAAAGAGAATGTGCTCAAGACAGAAACACTCACCCAAAATGGTAAGGAAATAGAATATCACTTTTGATTTCCTGCTTTGTAAGAAACTGCCACAGGTCTGCCTCCATGTCGGCGGGGTGATGCTCCAACACATATCCATTAACGATGTGTGGGTCAATGAACCCAACATCATGGATGTTCCTTACTCTGCATTCCTTAATCTTCATTCTGCATGTATAATAGCGGACACAACAATATAGTTAGGACATATATATAGTGCAGGCAATATGAACGAGATGGGGTAGAAATAAATCACTTACAGAACATAGCAACTGATGATAGATTTGTCGAGCTCGCGCAGATTGAAAAGCTGGAACAATTCACTCAGATGAATTTGTACATAGTAATGTTTGAAGTGATGCTCATATCTAACTTCCGCATAAATATATTCTTTGGCGTTTTTATTTTTTATGTAACCCTTGTACCATTTCAGCAGACCTTTCATTTGTGGAGGTAGATCCTTTTCCTGCGCAGGCTCGACGAGAGGCCCATTCTTCACATATGTAATTACTACCTCCTTCACTGGCACCTCATCAAGGCCTAACAGTTCACGAAGAGTAATACCTAAGTTGGCCGCTTGTTCTCTGGCACTCGTTACAGTCAATCCATGTGCTGCCGCAGCTGCTATGATATCGGGGTCATCCGGACCGGCGGCTTTCACTATAAGCGGGGCAATCGATTGTTTACTTTGTTCCCCGAGCTGGGCAACTCGTTTCCCGCTTTTTTTACTTTCTAATTCCGTTTTCTCGGCCTCCTCCAAGGCTTTGTTCTCCTGGTTCTCCGCCCGCTCTTTCTTCTCCTTCAACATGAGTGCCTGCCTACGAAGTTCACGTGCATAGTCGTCAGGCAGATTCTTCGCGGCTTGGGACGGTGTGCTCAAAAATGACTTAGCCCACTTCTTTTGCTCATCAGAAAATACTGGCTTGGGCTCGGGCTCTCTTTTCTTCTTGCAGTCCGCCTTCCATTTGTCATGATCAGCAGCCGCGGCCGCGGCAGTTTCCTCGGCACTACGTTCCCAAGGCCTTGTGGGGAGAGGCTTCAGTGATGGCTCCGGTACCTTTGTGGTCTTAGGTACATAAGGGTCCGGGTTAATAATCCAGGACTGCTTCTGCTTCTTTGCCGGAGGTGGATTGGGGGGCGGCGTCTGATCACCCGCCGGACGAGGACTGGGGGGCGGCGTCTGATCACCCGCCGGACGTTGTGGACTGGGGGGCGTCGGCTGACGTGACGGAGGTGTAGGTGAACCGCCACCACCACCACCACCACCACCACCACCGCCACCACCACCACCGTAGGGGGGTGGACTTGTTGTCCTTGGCGCCTCGCCTCGAAACTTGATAAACTTCTTTTGCCATAGAATGAAATGGCGCTTGACATCTCCAAGTCTTTTCTCCCCTTCAGGTGTAGCAATGTCAATCTCCAGGTCCTCAAACCCTTGGACTATGTCCTCCACCGTGACACGAGCATAGCCATCTTGAATGGGGTTGTTGTGGTGGAGTGCTCCAGGTAAACATGGTAAAGCACTGCCGATGGATACCTTCATGGACATGTTCCCGATAGGATAATACAGATGACATTCTTTCATCTCCTTTATATCGTCCACGGGGTAGCGAGGAGGCTCCGGTGCAGTAATTTCGACCACCAGAGGCTCCGGTGCAGTAATTTCGATCGTCGGTGCATCTGCACCAGCCGGTGGGGCCTCCGTGGAAGCCACGCTGCTTCTCCGCTGCTGGCTTCCGAGATCCGCTGGATGATCTTCATGCTGCGCCCGAGCTGCATCTCTTTCGGCTACTAGTACACTCACGGTTTTCTTCATCACATCCATTTCCGATGCCAACCGCGCCACAACATCTGCTTCCCGATCCATCTTTCTCTTACGGCTTCTGTAACCGTACGGGTCATCGTTCTGGGGGAACCCTATTTTCCACGGAATGTGCCCCATGCCTCGTACACGTCCTCCGTGTTCAGGATTCCCGAGGGCTTTTGTCAGCGCGTCGTTCTCTCTGTTGAACTTGATCTTCCCCTCTTGAGCATCCCTCATTGCGTCAATAAGGGCTTGGGTGGGTTTAATTATTTTGCCCCGGTAAACACACTCCCCTGTCTCCGGGTTCAGCGTTCCCCCATGCCCGTACCACCAGCTTTTGGCCCTTGGGTCCCATCCCTCCGTACCTGGACGGATTCCTCGCGCCCTCAGCTCGTTCTCCATCTTCTCCAACCTAGGCACCCAAAGGCGATACCCTCCTGGCCCCATAATATGATTGTACTCCTTCTTAGCCGCATTTTCCTTATTTTTTTCGATATTTGAATGAACTGCTCCGATTTCTTTTGCTTCACAAATTCTGGCCAATCATGTTTCAGTTTCTCATATTGTCCTTTGAAATCCGGAGTCTTGTTCTGCTTGACAAAGTCACGGGCTAGATTTTGCTTGAATTTCCGGAATGCGTCGGCCATCTTATGAAGAGCGAACTGTTTGACTAGCCTCCTCCTCTCCTTGTTTTCCTCAATCTTGTTACCCTCCTCATCGAATTTGTTGTATTCCGGAGGTAGAACGAAATGTTCCATAAGCTTCTTGAAGCAATCTTTTTTTGTTCTCTTATCGACAAAAGTGAAACCAACAATTCGTGCCTTCTTTGGCTTATTCCACTCCTGGACGGTGATCGAGACGTTGTCTCTAACAACGGCTCCGCATTGGTTGACAAACTTGGTGGCGTTCTTGCGGGGCTCCAGCGGCCTGCCGGTTGCACTGTCGACAACCTCGATGGTGCATGTTTCTCCTTGTTTCATCGTCTTGGTTGCGCCACGCTTTGACGACGTACTCGATTGTTTCGACGATCCGGCCGAGGGCTAAAATAAGAAAGAGAGTCGCGCACGTTAGTACACACATATTTATTCAAACCAGTTAGTTTGTATCACTAGAGGCTCAATGTATATATATACCTCGGCGCCGGAGGTGGTTGCTACTTCCATTTGAAGATCGTCGTTTATCGACGTTTGTTCGGCATCATCGTGCTGACGGCGCCCTTCATCTTCACCGTCAAGGTTCAGATAAGAAGAGATATCATCTTCTTCTTGTCCGGTCGGCACATATAGAATATCGCCGTTTATGATGCCGAACATATGTGCTTCACCGTCCGGATCATAGTTGTCCATAATCGGGTCAGCTCTATCGTCCGCCATTATGTCAGTCCTGAAAACATGTAGTAAAAACAAATTAATTAAGTGAAGAAGGGGGGCGGTGGCGGTGGCGGTGGCGGTACCATAACGCGGTACGAGGTGGTACCGGTGAAGGGGGGAAACATCCGGGAAAGTATTCCCGGTGTTTCGCGTTTTCAGACAGATGGGTCGGAGGGGGAAAGTTGCGTGTTCGCTATGCTAGGGATGCGTGATGGACGAACGGGCTGCATATCCGGATTCGTCTCGTCGTTCTGAGCAACTTTCATGTACAGAGTTTTCCCATCCGAGTTACGGTTTATTTTCTATTAATTTTCAAAGTTTTGGTTCATTTTCTAATATCCTGATTTAATTTAATTCAAATTATTAAATACAGAAACTGCTATGGGTACACGGAAGTGCACCCAGCAGTGTGTTCATGTGTATATACGTTGAGCGGCGGGCGGCGGCGGGCGGCGTCGAGGGCGAGGGCGACGGCGGGCGGCGTCGAGGGCGACGGCGGGCGGCGGCGAGGGCGACGGCGGGCGGCGTCGAGGGCGACGGCGGGCGACGGCGAGGGCGAGGGCGACGGCGGGCGGCGTCGAGGGCGACGGCGGGCGGCGTCGAGGGCGAGGGCGACGACGGGCGGCGTCGAGGGCGAGGGCGGGCGGCGTCGAGGGCGACGGCGGGCGGCGTCGAGGGCGAGGGCGACGGCGGCAGGCCTTCGGCGCGGCAGTCGGAGAAGACGAGAAATGGAGGCGAAGGTTCGGGCCATTGTATTTATAGCCCCCCCTTTAGTCGCGGTTGGCGAGGCGACCCGCGACTAAAGGGTAACCTTTAGTCGCGGTTGGCCTGGCCAACCGCGACTAAAGGTATTTTTGGCGGGTTTTTGCGTTCCCGCGCGGAACGACCTTTAGTCGCGGTTGGCCAGGCCAACCGCGACTAAAAGTATTTTTCAAAATACTTTTTCATTTTCAAAATCTTAGAAATACAAATAATATATCAAAAAATTCAGAAAAATAAAACTAATTCAATTCAATATGTTAAAAACACAAATATTATATCAAAAAATTAAGAAAAATAAAACTAATTCAATTCAAAATGTTAAAAATACAAATAATATATCAAAAAATTCAGAAAAATAAAACTAATTCAATTCAAAATCTTAAATATTCCAAATTTCATATTATACGCCTAGGCAGGAGTATGACTAAATCACTCCAAATTTCATGTATCATCAATGGTATCTCGAAATATTCGAAAATGGACACCAAACACATCACGGGTAATAAATTATTACACATCATTTCTTCCCTTGTGTCCCTGCTTGCTTACGATTGTGCCGTATCCATGGAGCATCCTCATCATTTAACTTAATGCTTGGGTCGGTGTTCACTTTTAAGGGCGGAATTTCAGCAAACATATTATAATCTTCTGACATGTCTGTCTTGTCCTCCACTCCCACGATGTTTCTTTTCCCTGAAAGAACAATGTGGCGCTTTGGATCATCGCATGATGTACTGATCGTTTTCTTATCTTTCCGTTTCCTCGGTTTGCTACTCATGTCCTTCACATAGAAAACCTGAGCGACATCTTTCGCTAGGACGAATGGTTCGTCAAGGTAACCAAGATTATTGAAATCCACCATTGTCATTCCGTATTGCTGGTCCACCTTTACCCCACCTCCTGTTAGCTTGAACCATTTGCACCGGAACAAAGGGACCTTAAAGGAGGGTCCATAGTCAAGTTCCCATATCTCCTCTATGTAACCATAATATGTGACCTTTTTCCCATTCTCGGTTGCTGCATCGAAGCGGACACCACTGTTTTGGTTGGTGCTCTTTTTATCTTGGGCGATCGTGTAAAATGTATTCCCATTTATCTCGTACCCTTGGAAAGTCGTTATAGTCGAAGATGGTGTCTTGGCCAACATGTACAGCTGATCTACAACATCATTGTCATTCATTAAATGTTTTCTCAACCAACTGCCGAAAGTCTCCATGTGGGCCTTCCTAATCCAGGATTCAGGCTTCCCCGGGTTGTCCGAGCGTAAAATATTCTTGTGTTTCTCAAAGTACGGAGCCACCAAGCTGGAATTGGTCAGTACAGTGTGGTGTGCTTCAGTCAGAGAATGGCCGTCCATACATATCGTTGATTTCCTTCCGATCGTGCCTTTTCCACTTAGTCTCCCCTCGTGCCGCGATCGAGGAAGACCAATCGGCTTAAGGTCAGGAACAAAGTCAACACAAAACTCAATTACCTCCTCATTTCCATAGCCCTTGGCGATGCTTCCTTCTGGCCTAGCACGGTTACGAACATATTTCTTTAATACTCCCATGAACCTCTCGAAGGGGAACATATTGTGTAGAAATACAGGACCGAGAATGAAAATCTCTTCGACTAGGTGAACCAGGAGGTGCATCATAATATTGAAGAAGGATGGCGGGAACACCAACTCGAAACTGACAAGACATTGGATCACATCGTTCTGTAACCGTTGTAGAACTTCTGGATTGATTACCTTCTGAGAGATTGCATTGAGGAATGCACATAGCTTCACAATGGCTACTCGAACATTTTCCGGCAGGAGCCCCCTCAAAGCAATCGGAAGCAATTGCGTCATAATCACGTGGCAGTCGTGAGACTTCAGGTTTTGGAACTTTTTCTCCGCCATGTTTATTATTCCCTTTATATTGGACGAGAATCCAGACGGGACCTTCATACTGCTCAGGCATTCAAAAAAGATGACCTTCTCTTCTTTGGTCAGAGCGTAGCTGGCACGACCTTGAAACCATTCCGGATGCCGGTCATCAGGGTCTTTCAAACGTTGCTGGTCCTGCCGTGCTTCCTTTGTATCATTTGTCTTCCCATACACGCCCAAAAAGCTTAGGAGGTTCACGCAAATATTCTTCGTAACGTGCATCACGTCGATTGCAGAGCGGACTTCTAGGACTTTCCAATATTCTAGCTCCCAGAATATAGATTTCTTCTTCCACATGGCTGCGTGCCCGTCAGCTCCCTTTGGAACTGATTGTCCGCCAGGACCCTTTCCAAAGATGACTTTCAAATCCTTGACCATATCAAATACCTCAGCACCAGTGCGTTCCGCAGGCTTCGGCCGGTGATCTGCCTTGCCGTTGTAATGCTTGCCTTTATTTCTTACTGGATGAATTTTTGGAAGAAATCGACGATGCCCAAGGTACACGTTCTTCTTACAATTTGGCAAATGTACACTTTCAGTCTCATGTAAGCAGTGCGTGCATGCATTGTATCCCTTATTTGACAGTCCCGAAAGGTTACTAAGAGCAGGCCAATCGTTGATGGTTACGAAAAGCAACGCTCGTAGGTCAAATTCCTCTTCTTTGTGCTCATCCCACACACGGACACCAGGTCTGCCCCACAGCTGTAAAAGTTCATCAACTAATGGCCTTAGGTACACATCGATGTCGTTGCCGGGTTGCTTCGGACCTTGGATGAGCACTGGCATCATAATGAACTTTCGCTTCATGCACAACCAAGGAGGAAGGTTGTAGATGCATAGAGTCACGGGCCAGGTGCTATGGCTGGAGCTCTGCTCGCCAAAAGGATTCATGCCATCTGTACTTAGACCAAATCTTATGTTCCTTGCGTCAGCTGCAAAATCTTTGAACTCTCTGTCGATCTTTCTCCATTGCGTTCCATCTGCGGTGTGTCTCAACTCCCCGTCCGACTTACGGTCCTCTTTGTGCCATCGCAACAACTTGGCATGCTCTTTGTTCCTGAACAGACGTTTCAACCGTGGTATTATAGGAGCATACCACATCACCTTGGCGGGAACCCTCTTCCTGGGTTTCTCGCCCTCAACATCGTCACCAGGGTCATCGCCTCTGATCTTATAACGCAATGCAGTGCATACCGGGCATTCATTCAAATTCTCGTATTCACCGCGGTAGAGGATGCAGTCGTTGATGCATGCATGTATCTTCAGAACCTCTAAACCTAGAGGGCAGACAACCTTCTTTGCTTCGTACGTACTGGCGGGCAACTCGTTATTCTTTGGAAACATATTCTTCAACATTTTCAGCAAGTTTTCAAATGCCGAGTCAGCTACACCTGCCTGTGCCTTCCATTTCAGCAAATCCAGTGTGCAGCCCAGCTTTTTCAGACCATCATCGCATCCGGGGTACAACGACTTTCTGTGATCCTCTAACATGCGATCCAAATTCTCCCTCTCCTTTTCAGTTTCGCAGCGTCTCCGTGCATCAGCAATGGTCCGACTAAGATCATCAACGGTCTCATCACGTGCCTCTTCTTCACCTTCACCTTCCCCTTCACCTTCAGCATCCTTCATGAAAGTATCACCGAAATGAGCAAGATAGCTTTCATCGATGAAATCATCCCCTTCTTCATCTTCTTCCATTATAACCCCTCTTTCTCCATGCTTGGTCCAACAATTATAGCTTGGCATGAAACCGTGCCGAAGCAGGTGCAGGTGAACTTCTCTTGAGGAAGAGTAACCCTTCTGATTCTTACAGTCAACACATGGACAGATAACAAAACCCTTCTGCTTGTTCGCATTAACCACTACGAGGAAATCTTTCAAACCCGTAGTGAACTCGCGGGAGAGTCGGTTACCGTACATCCATTGCCGATTCATCTGCATTATTATAATATAAAATATATAATTAACCATCATGCATTTGTTAAACTAACTAGCTATAAACAATAGAAATTAAACAATGAACAACACACATGCATATTTTATCAATGACACACATGCATGAAAGGTTCAAGTTGCTAACCACGATCGAGGAGGAAAAAATAAATGAGGAACCTCAAGTGTGGCTCCAACACTTCATATCATGTTTGTTTCACGCTCTTGGGGCATTTCATCAAACACCTTGTGTGCATAAGAGGAACCAAAAGCAAACCTACACCCCCTTGTGAAGCTTGCGAAGAGAAGTGGCACCAAATGGCTAAGTGAGTGTGCTGAACTGGTATATATAGGGGAGGAGCTTTAGTCGCGGTTGGCCTGGCCAACCGCGACTAAAGGCCTTTGGGCACCTTTAGTCGCGGTTGGCCTGGCCAACCGCGACTAAAGCCCCTCACGTGCACCAGCTGGCCACCGAGCGCCCTGGGCCCAGGCATTTGGTCGCGGTTCGTCTGCCGAACCGCGACTAAAGACTTCATTAGTCGCGGTTCCTACAATTTCGCGACTAATGGGGCTGGACGGAAGCCTCTTTTTCTACCAGTGTTACAAAGACATTTCATTTTTTCAACTTACTACAACTCTAGCTTTTTGTGCGTTCAATATGCACTATTTAAATCCATGTCATCAACTTTCAACCCTTTCTGACATCATTTGCTATTTTTCATGCATTTACTGATTTTTTTGAGCTAAATGACCCTGAAATTGAAAAGCACTAGAAATGAACTCTGAAAAGGTTGAAATTTGGCATGGTATCATCATTTCACCCACATAGCATGTGCAAAAAAGTAGAGAGGGTTACGGCAAAAACTGGATCCACTTCGTGTATAAAATGGACAATCTCTTTCGAAGTATCAGGGTTTCGGACGAAAACTCATCTGTTACAAAGGCATTTCATTTTTCAAATAACCTAAGTATTCCAAATTGAATATAACATAAAACACACTAATATTAAACGAAGAAAAAGTAGTCACTAAAAAATCTATTTTTAAAGTAAAGTTACTCCCAAACTAGTGATTCACACAAATTTCAAATAATTCAAAGTTAAACTATTCAAATTTGAAAACTACTGACACTAACAGAAAGTTTGTATTTTTTGGTACCTAAAGCAAAAATATGCACAAAGAAATTCTAGATACAGCAAAAAACAACTCAGAAATAAATAAAAGATAATAAATAAAGCAGAAAGAAAAAACAAATTAAAAAAAAGCCCGCCTACTGGGCCATAGCGGCTTGCATACGACTAGAAACCCATCTATGGTTGGGACGGCATGCAGGCCCGCTAGCCCACTAGGCCCAACAGGGCAGAGTAGGAGAGGTAGGCCCAAAAGGCCTGCATTTGAGAGGAGCTCAATGCAGTGCCCGTGCCGGGGCTTATAAACTGGTCTTGGCGCTCCTCGGCTAGCATGGTGGGACTAAACTTGCGGACCTGCTGGAGCCAGCGCACCCCCTTTAGTACCGGGTCGTGGCTCCAACCGGTACTAAAGGGGAGGCCTTTAGTACCGCTTGCAGCCTCGACCCGATACTAAAAGGGGTCACTTCCCGCCGATTGGCCTGGCCAAATTTGACCTTTAGTACTGGATCATGGCTTCAACCGGTACTAAAGGCCCCTCCAATATATATAGCACTTACGAAAATTTGCAGTTTCATCTCCACTTCCTCTCCTCTACTTCGACATCGTCGCTGCCCCCGTGCCGCGCCGTCGCCGTCGCCGTCCCTGTCATGCGTCGTCGCCATCGCCGTCCCCGTCGCTGCCCCCGTCCCCGTCGCCGCCCCGGCCCGTCCCTATCGTCATCCCCATCATCGCTGCGTCTCGCCGCCGCCCCGTACGCCGCCCCATCATCGCGCCAGTCGACGGCCGCCCCCCGTCGCCGCCCCGGTCGCCCCGCACTGTGAGCCCCCTACACGCGCCATGGTCGCACCCCCGCCCGCACACACAAACACACGTACACGTGCACACACACACACATTTTTGTTACTTATTTTCTGTTTTCTGTTTTTTAGATTAATGTCAAATTGTTGATGTCAAAGTTTTAGCTAGCTAGATGAATTAGATTATAATGTCAAATTGTTAGTTAGATGATCGAATTAGATATATTAATGTCAAATGTTAGATTAGATAGAGATGTTATATATATATGTCAAATGTTAGAGGAATTAGGTGAATTAGCTAGATAGAAATGTTAGATTGTCAAATGTTAGCTAGATGAATTAGCTAGCTAGATAGAATTATTAGATTATTGATCATATATATCAAATGTTAGCTAGATGAATTATGTGAATTATCTAGAGCTAGGTAGATATGAATTTTGACACATATGCAACATTTGATCATATATATTAATTTGCATATAGTATTTGTTCTCAACATCAATGATGCCTTGCCCGCATCCTCGCTGTCGGCCCGTTCGCGATGACATCCTGCTTCAGTGGAGCCATCTCCGGGAATGGGCTCCGCCGGGCTGGCACTGGGAGGTGCTACCTTCAGGGGCACACCGCTTGGTGAGGAAGCTGGCCCTGGGTCCTGTCGTCGACCCGAAGCTCCTTTGGTGGCGTTCGCGTGGGCCACTTTTGGTGCGGAGGGAGCCGGCCCCGTCGGAGGTGGTACGTCGCCGTGTCAGGGAGGCGGACGAGCACATCCGTCCCTACATGGCTGCTATGGACGTCAGGTTCTCTAATACCTGGCAGGTTCGGTGTCCACCGCCCGCGCCTCAGGAACCGCGAGTGAACTAGATAATTCGATAGTATTCGATCTATATTAGCTAGCTAGTGATGTATTCGATAATATTCGAGATGATGTATTCGAGATTATATATATTATTTGATAATATTCGAAACGATGATGTATTCGAGATTATATTCGATGATGCATATTAATTATCTAATGTGATTCAGTTTTATCTTTCGAGATGCATATATATTATCTACTATTATTCGAGATGCACATCAATTATCTACTATTATTTGAGATGCGTACTAAATTATTTTATATTTCTTCTGGATTAGTTAAATAAAAGCTATGACGGACAATACCAGCAGAGACGAAGGAGAAGAGGCTATATGTTCGCGCTCATACGCTCCCCAAGCCGGCCGGATGATCATAATGAAGAAGATGACAGCTCCCAATATCTGAAAAATACCGGGTAGGGTGATATGGTATTCAATCGAGACAACCAAATTGATGAAGTCCTGAACTATGATGATGCTCTTGAAATAGCAAATACCGACGAGGTATGTTTATAGAAGCAAGCATGTGGTGATCATCACATGTTTTTAAATGATTTTGTATTAACAAATCGATCTTTCTTTTTTCAGCCCTCCGAATCGAGCAAATAGTCTGCAGGGAGCAGGACAGTGCGGGACCCGGCCAAAAAGTTGAAGGAAGGCATAAAGTACAACATCGATCCCATCAAATATAATGGCGAACCGGTCGCGCTAAGAAGAATGCGGGCAAGTTCATTCGTCAGTGTGGAGTTCTTGTGAAGGACCAACTCCCGATCTCCATCCAAGATTGGAAAAAGCCAGCAAAGCCACGTCCAAATCTTACTTTTGTTGACGATAGAGCCAAAAAATTGCTTTGGGAAGCTCTCATGTCACATTTCACGCTACCAGATCATTTCACAGCTGAAGATGTGGAGAAAGTCAACAACGCTGCTCTTAGGAAGATGGCGGTTGCATTCAACAACCACAAGAAAACTATATGGGCCATGTACGTGAAAGGAGGAAAGAAGACTCCAGAATTCACGGGAACACTGGAGAAGCAAAGAGATCACTGACCAGCTTTCTTGAAATTCAAGGAATCGGAATTAGCTAAGGAACGGTCGAGAATAAACACGATCAATGCCGCGAAAAAGGAGCAGTTCCATAGGCTGGGGCCAGGTGGCTACGCAGTGGCCCGACATAAGTGGGATAAGGCTGAGGAAGAGATGCAGGCTGCAGGGGTTAGTCCAATTACATTGAGCTGGCCCCCCAGGTGCTGGACTTGGTTCTATGCGCATGGGCGGCGTTGGACCCAAAGACAGACCATGTTTCGAAGAAGGCAAGTCTTAAAGGAGTCGAGAACAAAATACTTGTTGCAATAGAAGAGGCTCGAACGGGGGTGTTCACGACAGAGAGAACGACGAGCTTACGCGCACCCTCGAAAATCCTGAACACCCAGGAATAACACGAGGCGTAGGCATTGTTCTGTGGTATGAGGGGTTTTCATACTGGAACACCGACTATAGAAGTCGTGCCAGAAGATGGAGGAGGAGAAGAAGAGGAAGCTGGAGGAGGAGCAGAGGAAGCAGGAAGCAGAACGCCTTAAAGGCCTAGCACTCCTATTCCAGCAGCAGCTGCAGCAGATCGACGAAATCAGCCAGCAGGGAAGGGAGTCTCTACAGCGGCAGAAGCTAGCAAATTCAGCATTGGATAGCACCGTCCCATCCATGCCGAGAAGCAGCGGGGGTTCCACACCAGGCCATGAGGCACTTCTGGATACATACCCTGTGGATGACATCATTGAGAACACTAATTGTGAGCTACACTTCAAAGTGAAGAACATATCCATCAAGGTGGCGGACGCCGTTGCTTATACAAACCCCCTGAAGCAACCTTCCATTGCAATCTGATTCCAGATGGCTATGCTCGTGTCGCGGTTGATGAAGTGGTGGCAGAATATAGGGGGCTACGGCTTGACATTCCTGGAGGTGACGATGTGCACACATTGGGAGAGGCATTACATCATATCGTTCTATGGAGAAAGGATTGCATCGTCTTTTCAAGGCCACCGACACCGCGTCAGCCGGCTCCTCCTCCAAGTCCGCCACCCGAGAAGCTCCCAAGCCTGTTGACTCAGACTATGAGCACCAAATCAGGAAGGCATATGAAGCACAACAAAAGAAGGAGTCGAGCTCGAGCTCCAGCCAAACAGCTGCCAAGAAAAGCGGGAAAACTGTTCCCCAGCTGGGAGAACAGGCGGTGCAATCAATCCCCCCACTCATTGTACCATCAACACATGTGAGTACCGACGCCGATCTGCCGGTAATAACCGACGCTCATAGAAGGATGGTTGAAGAGGTCGGTGTCACTATGGAACAACTCGTAGAGCTCGAGCCCACACCACTTATTACAGAGGACGGAGTAAAATAGAAATATGCCCGCGACGAACCATTGGTCAAGCCTGAGGATGTCAAGAAGCTCTCAACGAGAATGTATGAATTGCATGAATGGTACATGAATACCAGTCGAGAGTCCCTCATGGTGAGAGTCAAGGAAGATCATTATCACCATGAGAATGCTATGTATGTTGAGTTAAAGAACTATTTCAGTTATTCAATCAAGACGCACTCGAAAAATCTATCGTCAGTTGCTATTGTCTGTAAGTGATTTCTTTCTGTAATTTAAGTCTCAAGCTAGCTGTAGTGCTTGTTGATCATTACCTATAATTATCCTCACTATATTCTTTTATGTGATATTATGCAGAATGAAGATCTATGAAATGAAAAAAGCTGGACGCTATGGCATTGGGTTCATTGACCCAAAAACCGTTAATCAAGAGACATGGTTAGCCCCATTCTATCGAGAAGATACAGAGACTAGCTTCCTAGAGTTCTTGAAGCTCCTAAATACCAATCGATATACACTACTTCCTTACCACTTCGGGTGAGTCACACTGTCTTGTACTACAAATTCTGTTTTTGCTTACTAGCTAGATGTTAATTAATAAGTGTATAGGGTTTAGGGTAGTTGACGAGTGTTATGCACATGCCCGCTTAATTTTTATACATGCAAATGTGTGCGCATGCAGTTTCCACCGGATCTTGTTAATCATTCGAGTTGAAGATGCTGAAGTTGAAGTTCTGGACTCGCTACTTAAACCACCCAAGCAGTACGAAATCGTGAAGGGGATAGTTGACATGTAATTTCAATCATTATCAAACTATATGTCGGCCTCTTTAGTTTGTTATTTTCTGATATCAACTAATTAATAACTCCTTTATTCATTTTCGTTGCCTGCGGGCATGGCATGGCAAAAGTTCAGGAAAGAGGTTCCAGGTCCATGGAAAAAAAGTAGTACTAGCTAGCTACCATCTCTTTAATTCTAGTTTCAATATACCATTAGTTATCATGCTTGATTAATTATTATCTGTTTGAATTTTATTCTCGTAAAGTGCATGAAGCAGTTGCCGGAGAATGATTTATGTGCATATTTGATCTCCTTCTTTAAAATTCAAGGACGTGCGGGAGAAGTTCCTACCAGCGGATCGCGTACGAGCAATTTAAGAAGAAATAGCGGGATTTTTTCTCGACCAGGTCATAGATCCAAAAGGAGAATTCCGTTACCCGCTACCACCGCAGTAATGCCTCCATGTAGGAGAAATTATATATACCAAATTGTACACACACACATACACACACATGTGTGTGTGTGTATGTGTGAATGGTGGTGCGAGAGACATTCGATAATATATATAGGAGTAGGATTTTCTACAATAGCTTGCCACAGAACTAGTTAAGGTTTTCGACGGTGTAAAAGTTCTCAAAAATCCTGAAAAAAATACTGAACCAACACACCTATAATATAACATGATCCAATGGATGGATTGAAAAAATATGACTGCATGTGTCCTGAACAAAAAGAACAAATGTTTCAATATATATTGATCCTGCAGTGAGCTGAAATGCTTGTTCTTTCGCGGAGGACACATAAATGCATATTTTCGCAATCACACTGTTGGATCATCTTATATATATGATCGGTTCTACGAGAAATTCTATTTATATATATGCATAACGTGTACAATATATAGTATCATAAAATACCAGCAAATGGAAAAGAATTAAATGGAAAACACAAAATTAAAGGAAAAAAGAAATCATAAACTCCAAACCCCCTAAACCTTTAGTACCGGTTGGTGTTACCAACCGGTACTGAAGGTCTCCCAGCCCCCGGCGCGGGCTCGTGCCATGTGGTGGCCCTTTAGTGGCGGTTCGTGCTGAACCGGGACTAAATGGGGGGGACCTTTAGTCCCCACACTTTAGTGTCGGTTAGGTCCTTATGAACCGGTGCTATAGCCCGATTCTGCACTAGTGTATTATCCTATTATTAACAACTAACAATGCCTTTGACAATTCTATAGTAATTTTTTTAGCTGATATATCATTCATCTTGGATATATTGGGTTTTTGGATAGCCTACCACATATGCCATGTGGTAAACTCGGTAGTCAATGGAAGCTAATATTACCTCCGTCCCTAATTACTTGTCTTAGATTTATCTAGATATGGATGTATCTAAAACATAATGTGTCTAGATACATCTGTATCTAAACAAATCTAAGACAAGTAATTCATAAGGACGGAGTAATACACTGAGCCCAACTAAACCTATATATGGTGCCCACAAATATTATTTAAATTGTCTTATCACACATTATGATAGCATATTGGTTATTCTAACCATATCAAATAGATACAACAACATTTTTTCCATACTATTTATAACTTATTTAGTACTCCCTCTGTTCCATAATACAAAAATGTTTTTCAAGCGATGTTAGCTTGACAAATGCTCTTATATTATGAGATGAAGGGAGCATTCGACAGTGTCTTGCTAAAGAAAATTTACAACATTCATGGGTGAATTCCAGCTTGAAAACCATTTTTATATTATGGGACGGAGGGAGTATTCGATACAGTCTTGCTAAAGCAATTTTACAACATTCATGGGTGAATTCCAGTTTGGTGGCAAAATTGACGAGAAGAGAGACTGAAACGGAAGAAATTCATGAATTTTAATCTACTAACAATTCTTGAGAAGATTATTCTAGAAAATAACTCTTCAATCGCAAGTAATTTTCTTGGTTATGGTTAAGTTTGCTCACAGTATGTTGCTATCCACTGAAAAATTTAGTAGGGCAGGCAAGCTTTTTTAACTGGTGGCAATTATCTGGGGAAGGAAATAATTATTAAGGGTATATGCACTATCCAGAGTACATTAGCTCAGGAGAAGATTAGCAAAATGTATATCACCAAAGTTTATGGTCAACACATCTCCAAAACGAACCAAATCTAGTTTTTGTGTAGATGGTGAAAAATGGCAGGAACTGCACACCATCCGAGGGTTGTTGTGTAGATGGTTAAAAGTGGCAGGAACTACACATCATCAGAACAACAACAACAACAACAACAAAAACAACAACAACAACAACAGCAACAGCAACAGCAACAGCAACAGCAACAGCAACAGCAACAGCAACAACAACAACAGCAACAGCAACAGCAACAACAACAGCAACAGCAACAGCAACAGCAACAGCAACAACAACAACAACAACAACAACAACAACAACAACAACAACAACAACAACAACAACAACAACAACAACAACAACAACAACAACAGCAACAGCAACAGCAACAGCAACAGCAACAACAACAGCAACAACAACAACAACAACAACAACAACAACAACAACAACAGTAACAACAACAGCAGCAACAACGACAGCAATATCAACAACAACAATAACAACAACAACAACAACAACAACAACAACAACAACAACAACAACAACAACAGCAACAGCAACAGCAACAGCAACAGCAACAACAACAGCAACAACAACAACAACAACAACAACAACAACAACAACAACAACAACAACAACAACAGCACCAGCACCAGCACCAACAGCAACAGCAACAGCAACAGCAACAACAACAACAACAACAACAACAACAACAACAACAACAACAACAACAACAACAACAACAACAACAACAACAACAACAACAACAACAACAAGAGCAACAACAACAGCAACAACAACAACAACAACAACAACAACAACAATAGCAACAGCAACAACAACAACAACAACAACAACAACAACAACAACAACAACAACAACAACAACAACAACAACAACAACAACAACAACAACAACAATAACAACAGGCTCACAGGGCAGCGTGCCCTAATTAGGCCCAGAAGCCTGCTATATAGAGGAGTTCGATAGGGCAGCCGCGGCCTGGTTTATAAACCAGTGCGGCTGCCCTTCGCTCGGCGAGGTGGGACTAAAAGTAGCGCACTGCAGGTGGCAGCGCACAGCCATTAGTACCGGTTGGTGGCTCCAACCGGTACTAATGTGTAGCCCTTTAGTACCGGTTGGAGCCACCAACCGGTACTAAAGGGCCTCGTTTCCCGCCGCTTGGGCTGGCCAAAATTGGCCTTTAGTACCGGTTTGTGGCTCCAACCGGTACTAAAGGCCCCTCCTATATATATGGCACTTACGAAAATTCAGTTATCATCGCCACTTCGTTCCACTTCTCGCGCGCGCGAGTCTCGATCTCGACGACACCGACGCTGCTGCGCCGCCGTGCCGTCGCCCTCGCTGCCACCGCCGCCTGTCGTCGTCGTCGCCGCGCGCCCCCGCCGCCCGTCGTCGTCGCCGCGCGCCCCCGCCGCCCGTCGTCGTCGCCGTCCCCGGCCGCCGCCGGCCCGTCTCGTCGCCGTCCCCGGCCGCCGCCGCCCGTCGTCGCTGCCGTCCCCGGCCCCCGCCGCCCGTCGTCGCTGCCCCCGCCGCCCGTACGCCCCCGGCCCGCTCCATACACACACACGTACGCATAGACACATACACACACACACACTACACACACACACATACACACAAACACACACACACATGTACACACAGACACACTACACACACACACATACACACAGACACACACAAACACGCACACACACACACACTACACATAAACTACACATGTACGTACACGTACACATAAACACACACACATATTTTTTTACTTATTTTCTGTTTTGTAATGTTTAGATGAATTAGAACTATCTAGTTTATTTTTAGAATGTTAGAAATGTTATGTTAGATGAATTAGAAATATGTTAATGTTTAGTTGAACTAGTTGAATTAATATATAGATCGAACTAGTTTAGTTTTAGTAAATGCTTAGTTGAACTAGTTGAATTAATATATAGAACTAGTTTATTTTTAGTAAATGCTTAGTTGAACTAGTTGAATTAATATATAGAACTAGTTTATTTTTAGTAAATGCTTAGTTGAACTAGTTGAATTAATATAACTAGTTTATTTTTAGTAAATGCTTAGTTGAACTAGTTAAATTAATATATAGAACTAGTTTATTTTTAATATATGCTTAGTTTGAACTAGTTGAATTAATATAACTAGTTTATTTTTAGTAAATGTTTAGTTGAACTAGTTGAATTAATATATATATAGAACTAGTTTATTTTTAGTAAATGCTTTGAACTAATTGAATTAATATAACTAGTTTATTTTTAGTAAATGCTTAGTTGAATTAATAGAAGTAGTTGAATTAATTGAATTAGTAAGTGTTTAATGTTTCGCCTAATATGAACATAGGAAATGTCGTCTGACGACGGAAAAAATTTCATTATGTGCGAATACAGTGAAGACCAGTGCGGCCAGTGCGACAGAAATTTCCTTGTTGATGGTAGGCGATTCAGCATCAAGCTGGATGAGACTTTCAAATTCGATACAGTAAGTCACAACGACAAGTCTTTTTCGTAATTAAGCATGACTTATATATGCTTCATTTGCCTGACTTATAATTTTTAATTTTCACTATTCTACTAGCGCATCCCCCGCCATGCAAGAATTTTTGTCTTGGATAAGATAGGTTTCAAAGATATGGAAACTATGGAGGTAAAGAGAGCTTACCTGAAAACTGAGCATGATGGTTATACTTTCAATGTCAATGTATACAATCCACACACGTACACCTATTTTGAATTCAAAACTTGGCAAACACTATGCAAGGCTTATGCATTTGAGCCTGGTATGGTTATCACCTTTGATATTCGTCCGGAAGATGATATTGAAGGTAATAGAGACATATGGGTCGATGTGCAGACGCCTCCAGTTCTACCATTATGCGAGTTTCTCAACTATATTTTTGTCTTTGATATTGCTTATTCAAAAATAA